>OX365956.1:36018017-37218017 GCA_947247005.1 Spisula solida | reverse complement strand
TGTCACGTTCGCCAAGTATCATTACAATGGAACAACTGTACGTTGAAAAAAACTTTTATCATAAGGATCTAATTAATTATTGGAAACGAAAATGACGTCTTTTGACGTCGAAGAACAACGGACTATCATTAAATTATGTGTACCATAGGATAAAACACCGGTTCAAACCATTAAAACACTTCGGTCTGCAACCGGCAAGGATTCAGTGTGTAGTGCACTTGTTTACAAGTGGCACAAGCGATATTCAGATGGAAATACGACTAATAAAGCAGACGGTAGTAGCGGACGACCGAGAATTATAAACGACGTTACTGTGACGTCTATAGAAGAGATCGTCAATAAGGATAGACGTGTGAGCATTCGTGAGTCTGAATTGAGCCGTGGGACAGTAAATAACATACTTAAGCATCAGTCAGGTATAAACAAGGTATGGGTGCCAAGGTTGACAGATTTCAACAGAGACAGGCGAAAACATTGATAACGGTGGCTGCTACTTTGAAAAATTGTGACAATTTTAACGTTGTTAATTTACGCTGCGGACATTACTGACGTCACCACCTGCGCCGCTCGGGTACAAGTGAGTACACTAGAATTATTGTAGAAAAAATATTACTCCACGCATTTCACTGAAATTTTCCGTGTTATAGGTAAATGCAATGTTTTTTGTAATACTGAAGTTTGATGCGGATATGTTGTTTTGTTTTTATTTTATCACAAGTGTCTACGAACTTTTTGGACACACCTCGTAGATACTGACATTGTCTAGTTTATCAATAATTTGCTATTTTTCAATATACAATTGCTCTGTGACAGCCATTTTAGCGAATTGTGCATTTTCTGGTTTTTCAGTGACTTGTGGTATAGATTGTGCTGTAATATATACGGTTTATTATAAGAACTAGGTCAGTAGGTGAATCTAATGTTATGCTCTTAAATTATGCAATTTTCATTATCAGTCAAAAACACTTTTCACGAAATAAACATTCCAATGACAAATGCAGTCGCACTTTATGTTTAGTTTATTGCTTAAGAGAGCCACTCCTTTCAGTAGGAGATGTCATCATGCGGAAATACTCCGCCATCATCGGGGCGAAAATAAACCGTGAGTTGTTGGTAAAAAACTATAATTTCCTGAAGCAATGTGTGACTGCAAAGCAAAAGTCAAAAGGTCGTGCTAATGTTGATAATACAATCATGTATTACGCATGCAATACACGATAAGTTATTAGAACTGAACATACAGTCAGCAGGGTACTGTTTTACTAACATTGCGTAAATGTCGCGTAAAGCCCCGTTTCCATGAAGCGTAAAACCTACGCATTTTCAGCGCGTATTTATTCGGCGCGTATTACGCATATAAATATAATTCGCTTCAATCTTTGTTGCATGATGACGTTTCCATTGACGCGTTTTTCGGCGCGTAAAATAGTACGCGCCGAAAAGATTCGCTTCAGGTAGCGATTTTTTTACGCATGGACGCGCGTAAAATGACTTTTGGGGTTTCCTAGATTCTAGTAATGTTTTATATTGACGCCATTCATCTTAAATTGCATGCATTTTGTTTTACAGGTTGGCAAAAAGCTCATAGAAGTATCCCTGTCTTTTTGAAAAACATCAAAAAATTTGTCTGACCGAAAACGCAACCACCATCTTCTCCACCTCATATTCTTTCGAATGGGCAAGAAAACATGCGCGTAATCGGCGCGTAATTACGCGCCGAAAAAATACGCTCCATGGAAACCCGGCTTAAGTTTGCGGATATATTTGTCATTTACGCAAATCCTTAAGTGAGTTTTACTAACCGACCGCAAGTTGTTACTTACATTTACGTAAAAATATTGAACGTAGACCGGGCGACAATCATTACCAATATATCGGGAACCAGAATGAATGAATATACATAAAAGTTCGATCAGTTTTGATGATTACGCATGTTTTTATCTATAACAACAAGTGAAAGTCGAAAATCAACAGTGCGTGGCAAAAGCTACGTTCATATTTGCTATTTACGGTAACTCGGTTCTTGCGTAGAATTACGCAAAACTTACGACAGAACATTAGAAAAAATATCCTATTAAAACGCATTTGCGCAAATATTATCGACGTACGCAATATTTACGGAAATTTTAGTGTTACGCTAGCGTAAATGCTTTGATAAAACAGTACCCAGGTGACGTGAGTTACCACATGCCTTGCAACATTCGTGGACGTTTTTATTTAAGGGACTATCCGTCAGGACATGCATGCTGTTAAGTGACAATTTTATGTTGCTTACTTGCATATGCGTTCTACTACTTGACAACGTGTTATCTACGTTATTCATGCTTCATGCTTCTTGATGCCAACTAGACAATCTCTTCATGCATATCGTTTATTCTTGCATGTTGTACCTTTTTGTTTTGACTTCTCTTATCTTGATTTATTCATTCTTACTATTTCTAACTGCAATCTATGTTTGACTAGGTGCATTTAACTTTGTTACATCGGAACGTAATAAACTACTAACAACCTTTTATATCGTTCGTATTTCTTGATACTTGTTTAAATGTTACTGCTTTAAATGTGTAATTTGGCGAACATTTAGGCATGATAATACATTTTACAACATTTAGAACATTACAGGGAACCAATAGAATTGTAGCTTCTAGCGCAAATTACTATTTTACCTCTTTTAGCCCAATGATAAGGGCCTATTGACGGTCTCGTTGGACTCTCGTCAGCTTGGCCTACATCTACATACCCGGTCTTCCGGGATCACGCAGCCTCGTGTGGGCTCTGTTTGGGCTCGAAACCGTTTCAAAATGCGAAGTTTAGTTTATTGCATTTATATTTACTACGGCGCCCGGCCCCTAGTCCGGGCACTAACATCCCTAAGATAGGTGGTCTCGTATGAGCATGCACTACGTCTGTATACCCGATCTACCGGGGCCACACTTCCTATTTTGGCTCTACAAGTGCTCGAAACCATCCAAAGTTGCCTATTGCATACTACGTTTATGGCTACTTTTGGCCCTTCTTTCTGCCCCAAGAAATGGGCATATTGACTGTCTCGTTCGACTCTCGTTAGCCTGGCCTTCATCAGCATACCCGGTCTTCCGGGATCACGTATGCTCGTTTAGGCTCTGATCGGACTCGCTCCAAAATGCAAAGTTCAATACAATGCTACGAGGCCCGACCCCTAGTTACTATGAGCCCCAGTATAGGACCGTGTGAGTGGCCTCGTTCGACTCGTATGAGCATAGGCTACGTCTGTATACCTGATCTTCCGGGGTCACACTTCCGTTTTTGGCTCTACAATGTCTCGAACCCACCCAAGTCGCCTATTGCATTCTGTTTTTATGGCTACTTTGGGGATCTGGCCCTTCTTTCAACCCAAGACAGGGGCCTAGTGATGGTCTCGTTCGACTCTCGTCAACCTGGCCTACATCTACATACCCGGTCTCCCGGGTTACGCTGATTTCGTTTTGCACGGTTAACACTAAATCGTCGTGTAGTTTTTTGTTTACGCACCGTGCAAGTTGACATTTTTACAGAAACTACCGAAAACATCTGGTTCCCTGCATTGTATGAATTGAATATTACAGATACATTCACTTAAGTTCATGCTAGCTGCTGCATAGTGCTAAATGCTTTCGCCTAACTGAGTTTAAATCATGTTGTTATGCATAAGTCAGTATTTGTTTTTAAAAATGGGGGAACGGTTAAATTATATTCACTAAGCAAAACGTACAAATCAATAAGAACATCTACGCATGAACATTTTAAGCTGACACAGAAACAAATCAATATAATGTATGCATTTGTCGTTTACACGCAAGCATATGTAAAGAAGCATAAGTACGCACGGTAGATGCAGGTAGTTTAAAACGAATGAAACAAAACAAGATGTATTGTCACTTACCAGTATGCATAAAACAAAACAAGATCCAATTGTCATTTAACAGCATGCATGTAGTGACGGATATTCCCTCCCATAGTTTTGACTAATTATGAACATTATATAAAAAAATAACATTAGATTCACCTAATTTGCTACATTGTTTCAAGTACTAAATCAGATAAATGAACAATTCTTACAATAAACCGTATGTATTGCAACACAATGTATACCGCTAGTATGCTCTAACATTGACTGTAGAATTAGAGTACCTCACACAGATAAACTATTATCAGACACATCTGCATGTACAAATATACCCGTTTGTACATTTCCACGCCCGAGAACCATAGTGTTCTATCGTCATTTTTGCCAAAAATGAGTTTAATATACCGTTGGAAAGCTCTCGATGAGAGCTATGTCACAGTGACCTTGTCCTCTTTCGGGGACATCTTCATATTTAGATATCAATAGATCCATTTTGTTCTATCTGCAATTTTCATGTTTTTCTTGAGAACCAAGTTGTTCTATCTGCGTTTTTGACCAATGTATTGCTCCCATTGAGTCACGTGATGTAACCTATGTTCTATCTACAGTAGACCGACTTAAGTGCGGTATGTTTGAATCAACGATTCTTCATGATATTTGGAAGTGTTCCTGAGATCTACATAAATAAAGCACATACACATTTCTGTTCGAATTCGTCCACGAACAAAAACGTTATAAAGGCTTTGAAAGCCCTGAATCTGAAAACCTGATTTTCTCGAAAACAAGAAAAAGTCACATAGAACACTATGGTTCTCGGGCGACGATAAATTTTGTATACTGTTTTCATTTACATTTCAAAAATTGTGGAATCGTTCAACTTTAATATTTTAACAAGTGGGATATTATATGTTATTAAAACATGTAGCAAACACCAGAGCCATGATCGACACTATATCGCTATGTAGTATACGTTGTCTTTTGACTCCAAACGGACCAGAACCGTTGGTGTTATTGTTCTGAGAGGGCTATCTAGGGAACACCCCTATATAATGTTCGGACAACCAACATTGAATGATGCAGGCAGGTGGGGGCTTAAATATTGACACATAGAAGACGATGAGACATTCAAGCAACTGAACGTAAACAAAGTTGGGTAACAAGAGAGAAACGAATACTACAGACGTTCAATATTTATTATAGCAAAACTTATTAGCAGTTACCATAGTACAACAAAGGCAGACTTATTTCAAGAACTTGAGCATTTATAATCGTAAACTCACACTCTGTCGCATGCTAGAACAAATATAATCTTCGCAGACGAGACTCAATTACCGATTGTCACCATTTTATCTTTTTTCCGTTGCCTGTTTGATGTAATTCGCATCTCGTTCATAATGAATACTACAATAACTGAAGATTGGTATATTTTCACTAATGTTCACAAATTCATTTCATACGTGAATATTACCATAAGTTTCTGCGAATCGAATGTATCCCACCACATGACTGTCCGACTTTTTGTACAGGCAATATACTAACTTCATGCTTCATTCATTGTTTTATTACCACTGGTAATCCAAAAATATAATTTCAAGCCAATGAGGTAGCAATAAACGTTTTGTAGCGAAATTCGCCCGGCCGACATACGGATACCCAAGTCTAATTCAATAAAAACAAGCGAATATAGAACTATCCATGAAATCTTTTCGCTAAAAGAAGTCTGTACCCCATCGATTAAATTCACCGAAAACCACATACCGACCTTGCCGACCCTAGGGCGAGTTCAGTCAAGGTAGACTTGGTTCCATCCGAGCGCTTTTTTCTATCATTTTTGTGCCTTCACCACTGAAGAGTCGAACTCCACTAACACCACCAGGGTTTACTGCTTTCCTGTTTCTGCACAGTACACAAAATGAGCCAGACAAGAGGTGTTTTAGACATTACCAGGGTCAAGCTTTTGATTAGTTGATACATTTAGACAACTGAATTGGTGAGAGTAAACATCATTCTTGTAAAAGCATACCCTTCCCTTGAGCTTCCATGTGAACTCTTCCCTAGTGTCGATGTCAAGCTGCATATACAGGTCAGAGTTTATTTTCTAGCATATTTCAATTATGGCAAATTGAATTCAATGGGTATTTCAAGAATCGTCTGCTTACGAATAATAATCACTAAGATTTAGGTCATCTTTGCGTGTTTTGTATACATTTTATGTTTATTTACTTTTTATTCAGTTTTCAGATAAATATAGATACATCAAATAACAGTACAATGCAAACAACAACAACAATTAACACAAAATTTGTAATATTTGTTTGATAGAATTTTCATGTAGTTATTAGAATGTGAACTGAATTGCTTTTTAAAGAGGGTGGTTTGATCTTTGATTAGAAGAAAAAAAAAGACAAGGGGTGGACAGAAGAAAAACAAAGAGTTAAAAAAACAAAAACATGTGAGCCTTTAACTCAATTTAAAAAAAAACTTTTGTTTTGTGCTTGTGTTATGATATATCGCTATACATTAAAATCTTTCCACTTGGTTTCGAATATTTCTAATTTATCTTTGTGTGTTGCAATGATTTTTTCGATGGATATGCGTCGTGTAAGGTAATGTTTGAATGGTTCTATGGCAGGAATTGATTTATCGTATTTAGAATAGCTGATGAAGTATTTTGCTAATATTAAAATAAAGTTGATTATGGTTTTTATTCTGCTGTCTTTTTCGTTTTCTAGTCCTAATGTTATTGTTCTGTAATGCATTAAATTCACAGAAATATTTTTACTATTTAAATATTCTTGTAGATTAAGCCAAAATTGTTGGATTGGTTGGCATTCCCAAAAAAGATGTCTTTGTGTTTCTGTGTGCATCAAACAGAAGTCACACAATCTGGAACTCGTTAGTTTGCATTTATACAGATAATCATTAATTGGTGTTAATTTCATTAAGAATTTGTATTGATACTCTCTTAGTTTGGTATCTATGGTGCAATTTATTGGTGTAGTTAATATCTGTTTCCATGTGATTGTTTTTTCAGAAAATTCATCTTCCCATTTTTTGAATGCTTTAGCATTAATCTTTTTTGTTTTAATTTGTATTTCATACAATATTTTATTTCCGGTTTTACAAAGTTTTATTTTGTCTAATAGATATTCTGGTTGCATATATGGTTGGTAATTCTCATCTGTTAATTGTTTTCTCATTGTTTTGTTAATAGACTTAATCAGTGATAAGTAATTGAGGAAATCGCCATTTTCAATGCCATATTTGTTTTGAATTTGTTCGAAGGTTAGGAAATCCTTAACTTGGAAGTCGTATATTTGATCTATGTATATGATGTCTTTCTCCAACCATTTTTTATATAAAAACAGGTCACCATTTGTATGTTTTATATTCGAGTTATTCCATATAATTTCTTTGGGTAGGATATCCATAGATTGTTTATAGTTAATTGAGCACCAAGATGACATAATGTTTTTCAGAAATGTGTAGTTAAAGTTAAGTTTATTTGCGTCTGTTTTACTAATGTTACATTTAAATATATTATACCCGTGTTTGGAGAGCTCATTGTTATAGATTATATTCCATTTGGCTTCAGTTTTGATGTCAATTCTTTTAACCCAGCTTGCTTTCACCGAATTTAAGAACGCATCAATATCTATCATTTTTAGTCCTCCATTTTCGTATGCCTGATATATCATATTTCGAGATATTTTGTCTGGTTTGGAATCCCATAAAAAATCAAACATGATATTTTTATCTTAAGTCTTTGTTCATTTGGGTTGTTTAAAACAGTTAATGGGTACACTAGTTTTGGAAACGCAAACGATTTTAGAACAGTAATTTTTCCAATTAGAGACAGCTTCCATCTCCTCCATTTGTAGAGAGTATGTTGAAATACATCAATTTTTGGGTCTAAATTCAATTCCAGTACTTTGTTTGGATTATTTGTGAAAACAATTCCTAGCGTTGTAGCTTCGTCTGATGTCCATTTGAATTTTTTTGATTTACAGTATATTATATTCGTATTACGTAATGATCCTATTCTTAGCACTGTACATTTAGACACATTCAGTTTTAGACCAGACACCTGCTTGAATTTTTCGAACGTTGTTATGAGGTTTTTGAAAGATGTTTCCGATCCATCCAAAAAGAAACTGGCATCATCAGCAAAAAGCGTTTGTTTGATTTCGGTATTTTTAATATAGAGCCCTTTTATATTTGCGTTCTTGTCTATATTTTGCGATAATAGTTCAATGCCTATGATAAATAGATATGGGGACAGAGGACAGCCTTGTCTCACGCCCTTGTCGATTTTAAAGAAGTTCGATAGGTTGCCATTTACTGTAATACAGCTTTTAGCGTCTCTATAGAAAAGTTTAATCCAATTAATTATTGTATTACCGAAGTTAAAGTATTCTAAACATTTGAATATATAATCTTGATCTACACTGTCAAAGGCTTTATGAAAGTCCGAGAAAAATATTAAACCTTCCTCGTTATCGTTGTTTATTTGTTCGATTACATCATATAATATTCTTACGTTTTCACCAATGTATCTTCCTTTGATAAATCCAGTTTGGTCTCTATTGATTATATTGTCAAGTACATTTTTCATTCGATTTGCTATTGATTCGGAAGCTATTTTGTAGTCCACATTCAACAATGAAATTGGTCGCCAATTGTTGATGTCAGTTAATAGTTTGTTCTTTTTTGGTAAAAGAGAGATCACGCTCTGTGTTTGAAGTTCTGTAAGTTGATTATTTTGAAACGAATAATTTAGAGATTTTATAAGATATGTTTTAATATCATTCCAGAAGATTTTGTAAAATTCTGTATTTATGCCATCTGAGCCAGGACTCTTTTTATTTTGCATCTCTTTTAGTGCCTTACCACATTCGTATTCCGTCAAAAGACCTTCACACATTTGTTTCTGTCCTTGATTTAGTTGTTTATGTGTGTCAGGAAAGAAATCCGAATCAGGTTCGATTTGATCATTTTTTTGGTATAATTTACTATAGAAAGATTGAATATCAATTAAGATGTCTTTTGTTGTTGTTTTTATAGAGCCATTATGTTCAATTTTAGTTATTGTTTTTTCTTTTGATTGTTTTTTCTCTAGGCTTGAAAAATATTTTGTATTTTTCTCAGCTCCTTCAACCCATTCCGCTTTTGTTCGTAGTAAGATGTCTTTTACGTTTTCATCTAGCAAGTGGTCTAGCTTTTCTTTTTCTGTATTAAGTGTTTTTAAAAGTTCATGATTAAGAGGTGATTTGATTATTTCGTTTTCAATTCTTTTGATATTTTGTTCTATTTGCATTTGATCTTTTTTATTATCGTTTTTCTTTTTTGCTGAAAATTTTATAGATTCATTTCTTATAGTGCTTTTTATTACTTCCCACAGAGTATTTGGGTTTGCAGCATTATTATATTGAACTGTTTCTTGAATAGACGTTCGTATAATATTTTGATACTCTGGGTTGAGAATTATGCTATTGCTTATCTTAAAGTATCCCGGTCCCCTTTCTATACATTTTATACCACGAAACTTTTGACCCGCAAATAGTTTCCAATTTACAACTTGTATTAAAATATGAACACATGTTTTGTCATGGAGATTCTCATTTCTTAGCGAGGCGACAGAGAAATCGTACGATATTTTATCAAAAGAAGACAATGATAATGATTATATTTTGGTTTTACTGAAATGTTTATACAAAAAATATTTGTGAATGCGCACATTAAACAACGCGCTCTACTATTCCCAGTACCATGCTTGAATTGTAATTTAATTCAAGGCAACATATGTCCTGAACAAAATGCTTGTTAGCAGAAGCATTACCTTCTTATGGGTAGAGGTTGGTGCCTCTTAGTAGCAAGGGGCAGGTGATTTTGACAAAATGCATGATAATACACTCAATCAAATTCCTAATCGGTCACTTTTCAAAATGATGTATTTTTGAACACAAAAATAGAGAAAAATGTATCAGGTACTTAACTCAATGGTCTTGATGCTCCTAAACAAATTCAATTTTTGTTTTAAACAGTGCCGTCAACAATGTCGAGTTATTGCCCATTGTATACAATTAGGCTTTTGATGTGCAATGCATCATTTAATATTGGAAATGTAACAACATGTACACAATACCAATCAATGACGATCGCCAAAACAGAAAAACATATAAATAATAAATAATAAAAATAATTACACCTTATAAGGATACACAGTTTTGAATTTCATATAATTCAAATTACCTCCCTTTTAACTAAAATAGAACAAAATAATTGCCTCAATATAACAACACCACGGGGTTATAGATAAGTCAAATTTCATACACTCGTTCTTTTGTGAATTGTCGTCTCTGTGCTTCAATTAGAGCAACCTATTAGTGCGTTTGAACTTTACAGGCGACGCTGAATTCCTATGACGAAATACATTGTAACTATCATAAATTAAGATAAATCACACAAGTCGATGATTTTAAATTTGGTAAATCTCCTTACCTAAACAACTATTCGTTGTGAAACTTTGCCTCGTACTTATTTTTTGTCTAATTGTCCCCATAAATATATTGTTTATTATATTAAATGTTTAATAAAGGGGCTATTGATAATGCATTTGATGATATTATATATGTGATTTCTGGTTTTGAGGGTTGTTGTTAATTAGAGTAAAAGATTATATTAAAGAATAGTAGACTCTTCGTTATTTTTTATGTTTATGTTGTATATACTTAGTTTATACATTTAAAACTGATAATACATATTTTAAATAATTAGTGACATAACTTTTGGTACTATGTTAAGTGACCGATTAGGAATTTGGTTGAGTGTAGTTTTCTTCTCCTGTGGAGAGGTTGTCCACAGGTTGGGGACATAATGGTAAATAAGTGTGCGTAGTATCAAAGCAGTAAGATCATTGAGTTTGAAAATATTTTGGGTGGTTACTTTTACATGAAGTCAAAAAGGTAAGAAAATTCGGACAAAATACTTGATACTGTTACCTACTCAGGTTTAGGGATTGATCTCAAGATGTTGAACAAGTATATAAGTATGAAAGCCATATGAAACTGGACTTAGAAGATATTAGAGACTGTAACTAAATGTAAATATTAACATTATGTCGACGCCAAAGCCGACACTCGGGTGACTCCACTATTCGAATACGCTATTCGCAGGTCAGTTAATCGCACGTGTTTGATTTCACCGTCTAATTTACGTATTCCAGCGCTCACGATAAGTTTTTGCATTTAGCATCTAACACAACTGCTACCAATACATGGAAAAATACGGTACATTGTAGTTCTTTCGCGAATTCAACGAAATTCAATTCCCCGTCAATAATAACGATTTACACTTTAATGCGTAATTAAATATAGTCGGTTTTTTGCAGTATAGATTCTCATGTTGATGCCAAACGACTGTGAAAATATTAGTTTTATCAAACGAAGATAATTACATTCCTTTGTTATTATTCCCAGTACACTATTTTTCGAACTCAATATCCTATTCTCAATCAGATATTATCCGATGCAATACCACATCAATCTCTGCACAGTCTGCTCATTGTTTTTATTTTTACATTGAGTTTTACCGCTGATATTATGGTGGTATGCACAATCTAACGATAGAATGTTCTCCGAAACACCTTAAAAGGACAGAATAATCATCTGTAACGACATCAAAATTATAAAAAGATATGTCAATAGGCTCGTTTTCAAGGTACATGGTTTTCAAATGACCCACCATTGTATCTATTTCTTGCATTTATGACACCAACATGTTTATTTTGAGATTATTGTTATATTAAACCACTTTAAACATGCATGCTATTTTGCTTGTTTAATGGTCATCCTTTTTGACATTAGCAACAATTCTGGCTGCCTGGTGAGCAAATTCAGTTTTTGTACATGATAAACAGTCACCCCACCCACTTGCAAAATGTGTGATTTTCAAATGAACATTTATGACACCAACATGTTTATTTTGAGATTATTGTTATATTTAACCACTTTAAACATGCATGCTATTTTGCTTGTTCAATGGTCATCCCTTTTGACATTAGCAACAATTCTGACTGCCTGGTGAGCAAATTCAGTTTTTGTACATGATAAACAGTCACCCCACCCACTTGCAAAATGTGTGATTTTCAAATGAACGTTTAAGAAAAATCTAACGATCGAAAATATTTCAAAATTGCATATAAGTTGAGAATCACAATATAACACCAGTTTAGTCAAACAAATTAGGGGTCGCCAGCCTTTTTTGGAGCTAATCACCAAAAAGTATTATTTTCTAATAAATTTGCACAAATAAACCTAATTTGAATATTGGAATGAAATAAAATTTTATGAAAAATATTTCAGAGTTTAGCTATTTCATATACCTTAATCATGCACTACAAATTTTATATAAGCAGATGCATTTGAACAATTTTAGTAACTTATTGTACACCATATATATAATAATTGTGACATTCTCCACCCACTTTTTATGAATGGAAAAAATAAAAATTAAAAGATATCAATTTTGTGCACTAGTATTATGTTTATTGTCATTAATTAACATTTATATGCGATCATTGGAACTAAATTTCATGTTTGTTCTTATCTAATACAATTTTAAATTTTCGCGCATGCGCACAAGTTAGCTCGGGCCTCCTTAACAACTTTTCAGTCATTTACGACTGACAGTCAACTGGAAGTAATAATTAATCAGGGGTCGTATTCACAAAGACTTAAATATTTTGACTTAATTTAAAATATTCATCCCCAACTTTTTTAACCATCCGATATTGGAAACCCGATAGCCGTTTACATATAGAAGTAAGAAGGCTACAATTGAATAAATCGCTGTAACTTGTTTTACGTTTAACACACAACATTTGTTACTATCACAAATGTTTATTTAATTTATCTGCCTTCTTATGAATATTTTTTCATTAATTTAAAATAATGAATCAATGGTCCTACATAAGTTTAAAAACAGCAACTCTTCGTCTTTATAACGGCCTTTACTTTCTATTGAAAACCCAATAAAAATGCCAATTTTAATATTTTTGTTCAGTTTTGTTTCAAATTTACACTATTTTGTTAAAATGTGACAAGAAATGTTACTATAACATTGTCTTGGTAATTTATTTTTCTTTTAAGATATATAAAAATAATTGAGCTTAATAGCTATCTTTGCGGTCCTATTTAACTTTTAGTCAACTGACATTTCAATTTAAATAAGAATTTATCGTCTCGGAAGTACTCGGCATTTTACGGAGATTGCCGAAGATTCTAATATAACGATCCGTTAATCCTTTATGGCATCCCCCGCTGTGAATAACTTGTATACTTTGCTGTAGGGGTTTTATTGCTGATCATAAATTAATGATCATTTATAAAGCCGATATTTTTTGTTTTCTGAACTTTGATGTTAGTAAGATGAGATTGATGCTGCCTTTTTTAGTATCTCATTTGATAGTAACGTAATTTACAAAGAAACATATGCATTATATTTGTGTACGTATTTCTTCTTGTATTATAACTGTTATTAAACTATGTAGAAAATACAACTACATAATATTATACAAAAGTGCAGAATCACTTTTAGCTTAATATCTTCGGACTATTTAGTTAAAATGTATTTAAGCACCAAACATTCGGGAAAAATTGTTACAGCATTTATATATTATATATTTGTATTTTTCGTTATTAATGTCTCATCAATGTACACGTATGTAAAACGTGATATTACGCGCCTTACCAATAATTGGTAAAAGCATTATGTACATAATAATCTTTTTATTTTGCTAATATCCGTACACATTTAGGGAAATGGTCTTCTGCACATTTTTCTTAATTCAGAATATATAAAAATAGAACAGGCCTGTCATTTCTCAGGTCTTTAGTCTATTTGGTTCCAGTACAGTCCAGTTAATTAACATGCGTGTACAGGCTTACAGGCTATTGAGTTCAATTTATATGCGATTTCACAAAACGTAATGTTTTTATAAACTATACACGTATACACAATAAATGCTCCTAATAACTGTTAAAATAACCGAAGTACTTTTTATCGATTGGTGATTAAGCAATAAACAGGAAACAGGTGTCATAAAAAATACAACCTCTCATTGTTCACTAAGTTAAATTGATTCAGATTCAATGTACTCGATCTGGTTCACTTGAACGCTTTCATTTTCCATGTAATAAGTGTGTTTATATAAAACGCCTTTTAGACACAAGTTATTTTAAAGTCGGTCATCCAATAAAATTTTCTGCATTTATATAATAAATTTGATTTTTTATGTTTCATTGTAGCTGGGAAGAATAACATATCTCTAATATACTGTCCCTGATTGTAGTATTTAAAGGAGCATATTATAGAAATGTTATTGAAATACTTGTCGATATTTGTTCAAAATGATTAAAGTTGAGGAAATTGTATTATTTTTGCCTACACCAGGCTGCTAACGTTCAAGATACTTTTTAATGTAGATCTCTTTTACATTGTTTTATTCAGGGAAGCTATCTGAATATAGGGTCCCCAGTATTAGTCTAATACATTTGTTTTCATTCTATCACTACACTTTAAAACAACATTAACATTTATTATTATGAAACACCTATGTTTAAAACTAAATGCATGTACTACATACACGCAAAAGTAGACATAGCTTAATTGATAAAAAGTAATTTATAAAAAAGTAATTTATAATTATTATATTGAAATCTTATTATGGTGCAACTTATTTTTATGATATTTAAGTTTTATCTTTTTTATTTTTCAAACATAACCATTTAAAAAATAACCTCTCTCAACAAATACAAATTCTCCGTACATGTACAAAAATGTATATTTTCATGACTCCCTATTTACATGTACATCTATATATATTCATATCGATCTTTATAGTACATGGCTTAGCTTATGGTTATCTTATCACAAAATCAGCGCCCTGCTGAGATCGCTGCCATATATAACAATAAAAATATATATAGTAATTGTATAAACCGCCTATCGATAGTAGACGCAAAAATACTGTAATACACGATGG
Source organism: Spisula solida (assembly GCA_947247005.1). Classification (NCBI taxonomy): domain Eukaryota; kingdom Metazoa; phylum Mollusca; class Bivalvia; order Venerida; family Mactridae; genus Spisula; species Spisula solida. The sequence goes on along the minus strand of OX365956.1, from coordinate 37,203,108 downwards.
TTAAAAAAGTTCGCCATGGAGCAGCACAAGTACATTTCTCAAGAAAAGTAGAATAACTTATGTTTTGTTTGTGATTACTGTAGTTCTATACATAATGCTTCTAAACTATGTAAACAATGATAATCGTGATTTTCTTGTTTAACTGATACACTTAAGAAAATTTAAGATTTTAATAAAATTCTAAGTTTTCCCTTTATATGCTTTGTGAATACCGCTCCAGTACTAACTAGCTATTCTTCCACAAGCAGATACATAGTCTCCATATGTACGTAGACTATATGACAACATGGCAATACATCGAAACATACTCTGAAAAGAATCTGAAGATTGCGTATCATATACATGTAAAATCAAAACACTGAGAGTCCTGATGGGAGGAGATCTGGTTGCTGTTACTAAAGTTTAAACCGACTTTACACGTTTAATGTTCGTTTTCTTACTGCCGATCTTGTCTTGAATGTCAAAATAGGCATATTTGACTATATAGGCATGTTCGGTATCTAAATAATTGTAAAAAGGGGCATATCAATTTATGGAATACTTTTATTGAATACGTCTATCGAAAGTGGCTTTAAAATAATACTACGCGCCTATTTATCAGATTCTACAGTATCGTCTTGTAATCACTTCCCTCACAGCGTGAGACAGTCTATACAAAGCGGCAAGTAAAGCCATAACATATGATTGCATAACAGTACTCCGCAGACAATTTACGATTAATTGATAAAATCATCACGTGACTCTGGTCTGAAGTTTCTAAATATAGCTATACAGTCGGGACATTTGATGAACACGTCATTTTCATATTATGTAACAAGTCCGATATCGACCCGGCGTAGTGATTATCTGCAAAAATATCGATTTAACGAACAGTTTCACAATAATTGTTGATCTTAGAATAAAGAAATGTTGCTGATTGAATTAAATCGTTTAAAAATTTGGAGAAACATATGTAGCAGTATTGGGAATGTTGACAGTTTCTGGAACTACTTGAATGCGGATTCACATAGCAGCCTGTCGCCTCCCAAAAATTGTTTCACTGCGATACACTCTTTTATATTTGTCGTATGTTCTCCGAATCGTGATCTGACTGCATTATCCTGTTTACTTTTGACAATTTTGTGTTTCTAGATTGTTTTCAACGACGGAAACATTACATAAAGGATATCCTTTATAGTTTATTTCTGTAACTGCAACAAACGACTTTAAATACATTTCATTTCCCTCGATCTCCTTACTCGATAGAGTGCTCGTCTACCACTCAGGCCATCTCTGGGTTCGATAAGCGGGTTGCGTAGGTCATGTCCTCCTGTGATGTTGGTTCCGATGACCGGTCACGCCCTCTACATGTTGAGAAATTGCCAGTTGCTCGTGAAGGAGATAGTGATGACTCATTGCATCTCAGTAAAATTGATTAGTTCAGCAGGTAGTCGTATGTGAGTAAAAAAACAAAACGTTTGAAAACAACTCATTAAAATCAAATCCATATAACGCTTCACTACTTTACACTGATATAAAGGCGTAGCTAAATTTTAGGGTCTGATTTTAATGAGATTGGTTTGAAAACGGCATAAAAATCCAAGGTAAATACCACAACATCAATTGTCAGAAACGAATCAATGTCAAGCTCATTTCCAGCGATATACGAACATCGTGTCTGACTATCTAACGTCATGTTAGCAGACATACAAGGCTATGTTTAACATTGTGCTAATATATAGTATCAGAAGACAAGCCAAGGTATTGTATACAAGGTAATTGAAACATCTGTGGCAATGTCCAGACAGACTCCAGGCTAATCACCCTCTTCACCATTATAGACCACCCATATATAACAGATCAGTGCCTTTCATGCAATTTGACCGTCTGCATTATTCCCTGACGGATTGACTTTTCACGTTAAACTAAAAAATACACCATCTTATGGTAAATGAAATGGAGTGGAATGGCTGAATACCACGACATAATGACATTTTATGACGAATCATTCCGCTATTTTGTACATATGTTGCAGTTCTCACGTACTATCAATACAAGTCTGTAGAACATATGGTCACTTAAGACATTCCAAAATTGTTAAATTCCCATTCACTTGACACTCGTCATAAATATCATTGAGTTCCTTGTGACTGTTGGTTAACCTGGTGTCATGATAATATTACTGAGATATTATTGACTTCCTAACGAGTAACTATAGAATATTACTGTATACCATTCATTTACGTCCGATTTCGTTCAAACATACCAGGGCAACAGCCGCAACTTTTTGGCAACGTTATTTTTTAAAGATATTTCAATCTGACTGACGAATCTTCAAATGGATTTCAAAATGAGGGAAAAGAGTGTCCTTAACTGCTACACATTCAAACATTTGTAAATGAAGTTAAATAACGAACTTAAATGTCAAAGAGTCACTAAACGGCTGAAATGCTGAAGGCGGCCCTCCAAAACTGGTAACCTTGTATTTGTTAATGCACGTCTGGAAACAACATTGCTATGTACCTTTTTCAGATCCCTACGATCACTGATCTGGTCAACATAACCCTACAATTGTTCAAAACTGGAAGCATCCTGTAGAAAACAAACCAATCAGATTGGTTATGTGGTTTACAGTGTTCTTGTGTGTAATTTATCATATTTTGCCTGCAGCTGTTGACATCCCTTGCAATAAAAGAGACGATATTTTCTCATAATAAAATCCGGTACAATCCGTAATGTGGCACCATTGGGGAATCATATGAACATTAGCATTTTAAACCATCCTATATCGGCGACTCCATGAGTACTGTTTACCAATTACCAAGAGATACGCTAGCGTAAATGCTTTGATAAAACAGCACCCTGGGTACTGTTTTACTAAGATATTTTTTCTAATGTTCTGTCGTAAAAAGAGTATATTAAGTCAGACAGGGAAGGCAGCACTCAACTTAACCAGCCGAGCACAGAAAACATTAAAAACACACAAAGCACAATGCCCAACTAAACAAGCGCAGATCCGCCCAAGTCCAAGCTGTCGAAAAGTATAATAAATTATAACTAGCTGAATGACCCAGTAGAAAAGATACAGCAACCAAAATGCGGAATGCCTTCGCTGAATGACCTAGTAACAACAGTAAAACTGCTGAACTACATAGTTATAGCAGCCTTTAGTCTCAAAAGTTAAATAACAGTATTAAAACGTTGAAAGGCCCGTATAGTCGGATGACCAACTAACTAGCTGAATGACCCAGTTTCCACAGCAAAAGGACTATATTGCCCCGCTTTAGCTGTAAGAAATCTTAAAACGAAGAAGTGCCCAACACACTACCGACCAAGAAAATTAAACGCCCCTAGTCTCATTGTTTAAAAACTGAATAGAAAAGATTCAGCAAACAAAAGGCAGAAAGCCCACGCTGAATGACCTAGTAACAACAGTAAAACTGCTGAACTACATAGTTTTAGCAGCCTACAGTCTAAAAGTTAAGTAACAGTATTAAAACGTTGAAAGGCCCGATTTCAGCAACAAAAAATCTGAAAACCTTAAAACGAGTGACCCAGTTTCATTAAGTAAAATGACGTAATTAAACAAATCGAGATATGACGTACTGAATTGCAAGCAATACAGAAGTCCCCTACCGGTTTAAAGCTATTGTCAATATGTCTGTTGCCATATCAACCACAATTTCCGTCAGAACCAAAACTGACGAAATAGTAAGAGGACAACCGGCAAATACGAATAAATAGTTAACTCCTAGCTCCTTTTGGCCCCGGGGCCCCGGTCAAAAAATTAAATACTGAGAAAGTATGGCATATTATCGATTATTTAAAAATGAAAATCCAGATACAAACCCATATTATAATAATTAAACAAAATACGAAACTACCGGAAGTAGCACCGACCCCAACAGAAACCGCGGGACACGCGAGAACAAAAAGGCACAGAAAGTATACAACTTCACTCAAAAAGGCGCGGAACATACATAAAAAACTAGCACAGGAACATGTAATACAAAACCGGGCATCCAATCCCGAAAGTCTGCTGCTTAAGTTTTGGCGTAATTCTACGAAAGGTCCGAGTAACCGTAAATAGCAAATAAGAACGTAGTGAGAAGTTTTTGCCACGCACTGATGATGTTCGACCGCCACTTGTTGTTATAGACGGCGATTAGTAATAAAACATGTTTAATCATCAAAACTTATCGAGCTTTTATGTATATTTATTCATTCTGGTTCCCGTTATATTGACACTATTGTGGCCCGGTCTACATTCAATATTCAAAATCTTTACGTAAATGTATGTAACAACTTGCGATCGGTTAGTAAAACACACTTAAGGATTTGCGTTAGTGACAAATATATCCGCAAACTTACGCGACATTTACGCAATGTTAGTAAAACAGTACCCAGCTGCTGACTGTATGTTCAGTTCTTATAACTTATCGTGTATGGTATGCGTAATACATGTATTATCAACATTAGCACGACCTTTTGACTTAACGTCATGTCGAATGCTTTGCAGCCACACATTGCTTCAGGAAATTATAGTTTATTACCAACAACTCACGGTTTATTCTCGTCCCGGTGATGACAGAGTCTTTCCGCATGATGACATCTCCTGCTGAAAGGAGTGGCTCTCTCAAGCAATAAACTAAACATAAAGTGCGACTGCATTTGTCATTGGAATGTTTATTTCGTGAAAAGTCTTACCCTTTATAGATATCGATCCAGTATTGAAGGACAAATAGTTAGATCATTGACGCATCTTATATTTTACTTGCGTCCTTTAATTGCCAAAACGCTGACACTTCGACCTCAATAAAGTCTAGAAATAATGCGTGCTAAATTATTTGTCTTCAAACTGTATGTTGATAAATTGTCCGCTATTTGTGGAAGAGAGGCGTCCGTACTTGGGATTGTTACCCTATCAGTCACCATATAAACGACCCTACGTGATATACGCTATATACATATGTAGTGGCTTTTAGAATTTAACATGAAATAAAATACCTCTGTAACAAGATTCAAACATATGCTCAATTATATGAATAAAACTATATACCAAATTAATACCATTCCGACAATGAAACCAGTTAGAAATCAGTAAAATGAATATAGTTTCAATCAACGGACGCCAAATTGAGAACAGGTATTACATTACATTAAACAAAACCCCTGAATACTCGGGAGAGCGTAAAGTTACGCCTCCCGAAGATTCCAAAATATGCTAACCCAAGACTCAAAAGTACCTTACTCGTACTCGGCTTAGCTTGCTCTGAATTAGTTCTTTCAGTGCGTAGCTTTCAAGGAGAAAAGTCCAAATGTAACGTGGAAACTGTTGTCAACGCTCTCAAAACCATGTGTCCACTTTATCAGGTATACTAGTACTGGTGCCTCGTATTTCCACGGTACTTAACTATAAACTTAGATCAAATGTTTAAAATGTCCAAACTAGTTACAGCCTGTCACTGAATGATAAAAGGCATCTTTGGTTTGTGAGTTTATTCTAATTCAATATTTTTATTGGGCTAAAACATAAACAAAATAAAGTTAGAAAAACCCCTACTTCTGTCTATACATATAGAGCGGGTATCTATATTTCCATTATATTCGATATAAACAGTCATCTGTGAGAAATCAAGTCAAAAATGTTCATACAGGTGTCGCCAACGATAGAGGGCTATGTAACATAAGCTGTAATGTATAAAGTTGCACAGCATCACTTCTATATACAGATACATATAACATAACATTGTTTTTGTGCATAAAAACACACAACTCTAGTCCCATCAATTATTTCAAAGCAGTTTCGATTCCAATCTTCTCTCTTCGACATGTATCTTCGATCCTGTCATTTCTGTAAAATGTAAATGAGAACAATTATTAGCCAACTGTAAGCAAGTTAAATCGAACAAAAATACTAAATAAAACCTTTAAAGTCGACTCAACCATGCAAATAAAATATATTTATGTACTCGTTATGCCCTATAATATACATGTTTAAAAACGATCCGTGTTAAGTATCACAACAGTGTTGTTCCGTGTATAGTACCATTTGAAAAGTGTTTCATTTTGGCAGAAAATCACATTAAAATACCAGCATTAAAATTCAAATACAGTATTCAATAGTCCCTATTTTTCAATGAAAATCATTTTCCGAGTACAATAAAGAACAAAACCTGAACATTGTCTAACATATTGTCTTTAAACACACATTTTGCGTAGTTTTTTAGGCATATTGACAAAATATTCCTTTGGTTCGTCATAAAACCTCGAAGGTATCTCAGAAACCAACAAGAGTACCCTCTGACACAGCCACACTCATTGACCATTTGTATTCAAATATGCCATGTAATATTGTTGAAGTAAATGTCCAATGTTGTCAATGAGTGACCATTACGCTGTAAGTTTTACTCGAAAATTAAAGATGATTTCACAAAAATGGTCCTCAACACAAAACTATTAAATACAGATCGCTTAAACAATTCAATGAAGATGACTTTAGAAACAGTCTCAATGTACAACCATGGTCAGTTTTAGAATCCTTTGATGACCCAGATGATGCAATTGACTGTTTCAACAAATTATTCTTAGACGTGTTAAATGAACACGCACCAAAAAAACGAACAAGAGGGCCCAAAGGGCCCTAGGTCGCTCACCTGTCGAACTTGACCTAGATTTTGTAGAGATGATCATTGTGACCAAGTTTCATACAGATAAGGCCAATATTGTGACCTCTAGTGACTACACAAGGTTTTTATATGATTTGACTTAATGACCTAGTTTTTGACCCCAGATAAACCAATATCGAACTTGGCCTAGATTTTGTTGAGATGATCATTGTGACCGAGTTTTATAAAGATAAGGTCTACATTGTGACCTCTAGTGACTACACAAGGTTTTTCAATGATTTAACCATGTGACCTAGTTTTTGACCCAAGATGACCCAATATCGAACATGACCTAGATATTGTTAAGATGATCATTGTGACCAAGTTTCATACAGATTAGGCCAATATTGTGACCTCTAGTGACTACACAAAGTTTTTCTATTATTTGACATTGTGACCTAGTTTTTGACCCCAGATGACCCAATATCGAACATGACCTCGATTTTGTTAAGATGGCCATTGTGACCAAGTTTCATAAAGATTAAGTCAAAATTGTGACCTCTAGTGACTACACAAACTTTTTCTATGATTTGACCTAGTGACCTAGTTATTGACCCCAGATGACCCAATATCAAACTTGACCTAGATTTTGTTGAGATGACCATTGTGACCAAGTCTCATAAAGATTGAGTCAAAATTGTGACCTCCAGTGACTACACAAGGTTTTTCTATGATTTCACCTAGTGACCTAGTTTTTTACCCAAGATGACCCCATATCGAACTTGACCTAGATTTTGTTAAGATGATCATTGTGACCAAGTTTCATAAAGATTAGACCAAAATTGTGACCTCTAGTGACTACACAAGGTTTTTCTATGATTTGACCTTGTGACCTAGTTTTTAACCCCGGATGACCCAATATCGAACTTGACCTAGATTTTGTTGAGATGATCATTGTGACCAAGTTTCATAAAGATTAAGTCAAAATTGTGACCTCTAGTGACTACACAAGGTTTTTCTATGATTTGACCTTGTGACCTAGTTTTTGACCCCTGATGACCCAATATCGAACTTGACCTAGATTTTGTCAAGATGATCATTGTGACCAAGTTTCATAAAGATTAAGTCAAAATTATAACCTCTAGTGACTACACAAGGTTTTTCTATGATTTGACCTTGTGACCTAGTATTTGACCCCGGATGACCCAATATCGAACTTGACCTAGATTTTGTCGAGATGATCGTTGTGACCAAATTTCATAAAGATTAAGTCAAAATTGTGACCTCTAGTGACTACACAAGGTTTTTCTATGATTTGACCTAGTGACCTAGTTTTTGACCCCAGATGACCCAATATCGAACTTGATCTAGATTTTATTGAGATGATCATTGTGACCAAGTTTCATAAAGATTAAGTCAAAATTGTGACCTCTAGTGACTACACAAGGTTTTTCTATGATTTGACCTAGTGACCTAGTTTTTGACCCCGGATGACCCAATATCGAACTTGGCCTAGATTTTGTTGAGATGATCATTGTGACCAAGTTTCATAAAGATAAGGCTGAAATTGTGACCTCTAGTGTCTACACAAGCCAATTGTTGACGGACGACGGACGACGGACGAAGAGTGATCACAAAAGCTCACTCTGTCACTTTGTGACAGGTGAGCTATAAAGAGTAAAACATCAAAATCAGCCAGATTGGTCCAATAATAAAATATCTGAAACCATTAAAGCTAGAGACAAAGCAAAACAATCAGGTGATTGCACTTTATTTAAAGAATTAAGGGAACAAGTTAAGAAATTATCATTTGAGGCTAAAAAGTCTTTCTTTTCAAATACAATAAACGAAAACAAAAATAATCCGAAAATTTTATGGACAAACCTTAAAGATCTTAAAGTTTCTGGTAAAAAAACAAGCCATCAATCAAACATCATTCAAGAAGAAAATGGAAACCCAATTACTGAGGCATTAAAAACAGCGGAAGAATTTAACAACTATTTTTCCAGTGTCTTTAAGAAAGCCCCATCTATTGATATCAATAATTATGATTTTAATAAAATAATTAATTTTGTAAATGCAAATTTAAAAAGTGAGTAAGAATTTGAAATACCAGAAATCTCACTCGAGTTCCTAGAAAAAGAACTAAAATCACTAGACCCTGGTAAATCCACCGGAATTTATGGCATTGGGCCCAGATTTCTTAAGATAGGGCATGACATAATATCAAAACCATTACAAAACATTATAAATCTTTGCATCTGTAAATCAATATATTCAGCATCATTTAAAATGGCAAAAATAACACATATTTTCAAAAAAGGACAAAAATCAGATGTAAGCAACTACAGACCTATTTCTATTCTACCAGTTCTTTCAAAAATATATGAAAGACATGTCTCAAATCAAATATTTCTTGATAAAAATGATCTTATAAGTAGTCATCAATCGGGTTTTCGAAAATTCCACTCATGTGAGACAACACTCACAAATATAATAGACAATTGGATTGACACTATAAATGATCATGAAGTTGTTGGAACTGTGTTCCTAGATCTAACTAAAGCATTTGACCTTATCAACCATAAACTACTACTCAAGAAATTGGAGTGTTATAAGCTAAGCCCTAAAACAATTAAGTGGTTCTCATCATATTTAACAGACCGTTTCCAAAAGCATATCAGGTCAGTTGTCAGATGCCAAGGGTATAAATGCGGGAGTTCCACAAGGATCAGTTTTAGGACCCTTACTTAAATGATCTTCCCCTCTATCAACATAATAACACAAAAATCGACATGTTCGCTGATGACACAACACTGTCTGCTTCAGGTAGAACATTCAGCGACGTTAACACATCCCTACAAGAGCAAGTTAACATCACTGAAACTTGGTGCACACAGAATGCCATGATACCAAATGCCCAAAAAAAACAAAAGTTATGTATGTTGAGGCATCTCACCAAAAGTTAAAAGACATATCTGAATATGATGATTCAAATATAATACTTAACAATCAAGTGCTTTCAAATTCAAAAGAAGGAAAAGCTGCTTGGTATCTATGTAGATCAAACTCTAACATGGAAAAGGCAAGTTGATCATGTTCTTAAAAAATGTAACTCTCTACTATACCTACTAAGTACTACGCATCAAACATTGTCTTAATATAGATTCTCGTAAACTTTTCTTCAATGCTTATATCCTGGCCCACCTCGACCACAGGCCCTCGATGCGAGGTTATGGTCCGGAAAATAAATATTACTCTATCTTCTACAAGGTGACTAACAGGGACCGGAATTCTCCGAGGGTAGGGAATACAAGCATGTCCATAAATCCACCATTTATTCACCTATCTTATCAATCTTGGTGTCAATGGTGAGAGGAATGATTGTTCTTTAAGGACAAATAACTGTCATAACATATATTTACACACAGCAAGAAATATCCGAACGCAAACAGTCACAAGACTTGTCAAAATGCCTTTCCGAAAAGATCTGATTGCATAAGTTCTCAGATTGTTCAACTATCGACGATATCGTAATGATTGAACAAATTCCTTCGGCAGATCGTTCCAGTAAATATAATAGAATAATGCGATACCCTTAAAGTGTCGATAAATAGATTAAATGTAATGTATGCGGAGACGCGTAGTGGTATCCATCACTAACTATGATCATGCCTGACACGATATGAACATATAGAACTGTTTCAGTCAGCATAGGCCATATTGGGAACCCATCAACACAGATTTCAGTCAGCCTATGCCATATTGGGAACACATCAACACGGATTTCAGTCAGGCTATGCCATATTGGGAACCCAACAACACATATTTCAGCACTCCTAAGCCATATTGGGAACCCACCAACACAGATTTCAGCCCTCCTAGGCCATATTGGGAACCCACAAACACAGATTTCAGTCATCCTAGTCCATATTGGGAACCCACCAACACAGATTTCAGTCATCCTAGGCCATATTTGGAACCCACCAACACTGATTTCAGCCCTCCTAGGCCATATTGGGAACCCACCAACACAGATTTCAGTCATCCTAGGCCATATTGGCAACCCAACAACACAGATTTCAGTCAGCCTAGGCCATATTGTGAAACCACCAACACAGATTTCAGTCATCCTAGGCTAATTGGGAACCCACCAACACCGATTTCACCAATCCTAGGCCATGTTGTGTAATTACCCCACTTATTAAAGCCATGCAATGCCATATGATACAGCAATTTCTGACTATATGTCTTATGTAACACATACAATACTGGCTCTACACAGATATGGAAATATACGCAAAGGCTTTAAACAATGAACAGTAACGCAGTTTACACTATTTTAAGAGTATTTTACCTTAAATGATCTTGACCTTTCACTGGTCAGTATTGCACAACAATTGAGGTAGTCGTCATAAGATAATTATGCACCTATCAATCTTTTCCTCTAGTGGGGAAGTGGCGGACAGACCCAGAGAAATTGGACAATTTTTCTTTTGGGATCTAATTCCTGGTGCACCCTAGAGAATGTTTCAAACTTATTTTCAAGTTTTTAATTCGTATGTAATGTGCTTAAATAACTGACATACGATTGTATTCATGTATATATTAAATGTTTAAAAAGTCATGTGTGTGCACAGTGTTCTCATGAAGATGTTAAATCGAGGGGCAAACTGTGTTCTAGTTTCATAGTTTGATTATTAAATTTGTGTGTGTGTTTTAAGTTAAATACAAATTGTATAAAGCAAACAAAAATACTTGTACGTTTGGGATTTTACAAAGATAAGTCAACATGGTGTTAAAATTACAGCATATATGATATTGTAAAGTTTGTAAGTAAGGTAACGTAAATTGAAACATAATATTTTTCAAATACATGTGTTTAAAGTTCATTATAATATTTTTTTAGTGGTAAAGTTTATATAAAGTAACAGAATATAAGGCTAGTGTAAATTGTAATTTTGTTTGATATTTAAATACATGTACATGTCTTATATAGTTTATATGTTTTTTAGTTAAATATACAGTTTGAACTACAAACCTATAATTGTTGAGCAGGATTAAATTGTTATTTTTTTAAATTTTAATTGTTTTAAGTCCGTTCTTAAGACACTAAAGATATGAACTTTAATTTGTATGTTTGGTAACGTAAAGTGTTATGTAGTATTCCCTTAACATATCTTACAAGTCAGAGACTTGTTAATATATATAATATAAACAATTATAAGTATATAAAGTGGTATTATATGTAACTGAAAAGTGTATGATACAATTTGAATACTTGAAATTATTGAAGGAATAAAAACGCAAATTGTTTGGAGAATGGGTGACATTTTAAGAATCGCTACCAAACATCTATATCTTAACCTATACTGGCAATCTATACATCATTTCTTGGTTGAATGTTGAACTTCGTAATCGTTACTTCATTATTGGATTGCCTGGTCATCTAAATTTGCAATAAAAAACTTTATGTCAATTTGTTTTTGTTTTTAGGGTAACGTATGTTTTCTATCTTCTTTAACATTGCATTTTGGCATTGCAATTCTATCAGATTGCAACTACTAGTATACACTCTTGAATAACATATGTAAACTTGGAATTATTAAATAGCATAATGGTACAATTTATCTTTAAAAATTACAAAAATATATGAGCCAGTCTCCAGGAAAACCTGCTATAATGACATTATGTAATTACTATAGGTAACACGATTTTGATTAAGCTCTAAAATAAGGAAAAATACATATCTATTGATTCTATTGTAAGTAATTGACCCATATAGTACTATACCTTAGCTTTAAATTTTCCTATGAATTATGTCGAAAATACATACTTCGTTGCTATGGTGACCAATTTCAGAAAAGTACTCCGATTGAGAAAAACGAGGATTTAGTTGTTTAAAACAGAAGTAGCCTTTCTCTGAATGCAAACAATTTCGATTTTGATATATATTTTGAAAAGTGAAACATAATTATAGAATTTTGTACTATTTTGAACAGTTTATGTCAAGAATTGATCAAATAGTGTAATAATGAAAAACTTATTTCAGTTACGTCGACTAACGTTTGAATGAGGTTTGCGACGTGACACGAAAAGCTCCGAATAGGGACTCTACAAAAACAGCTGTAACTTCCTTAACACTCAAGATATTAACATAATTTCTTTTGCAATTTGCGTATTTAACATTATGCGGTAATACTATGGAAACTCTTAAAGTCAATTTTTTTTGTCAAAACAGCAGGTTTTCCTGGAGACTGGCCCATATATATATTTTGGGGGTAACGTACTTTAAAGCGGGATAACGGATTTAAGCCCCACCCGTCATTAGAAAACTTTATGCCAAAATGTTCACCACACCTTTGGGTTTCAAATACATATGGTCCACAAAATTCCCCCTGAGGGGGGGGGCAAATCCCCTCTGGCTCACAGTCCATGTGGATTTCCCAGCAGTCTTACCTAACGTTAGTTATGGGTTTAAAAGAAACACACTGGTAAGGTAAGCATGTTACTTACAAACACTAAACATTGTATATCTCCATAATTATATCATAGTATATATTATCTTGTATCTTAGTATCATAGGATGCCGATTATATTCTTAAAAGGAAAATGTTTTCTTTATAATTCCAATATACGTGTATGTGGTGAAATTCACCCCGATGAAAGAATAAAGCCGACCACAAAAGGACAAAAACACTTTGCCATTATACATTATGCTGGTAGTGGTCTATGGCAAGAAGTTAGGAAACAGAAATGCTGTTAAGAAACGGCAAAAACGCACAGAAACACTGAGGAAACAATATATTTCATGCGTAGGAGTTGTTTAATATTAAACGAAACCACAAAGTCTGCTAGTTCAAAAAAAATTAATACACTTTAAATGTTACGAAATTGATGAAAATAAAACAACATCAATCGAACAAACTATTCTGCTTTCCCGTTTATCGCTAAGCAGGATTCGGCCTCAATTTATAGTAGAAACCTATTCGTAACACTTGCCGAAATATCCTAGATGTTTATTGAACATTTTAGGCAATCAATCGGAAACATTTTGTGATTATCGGCAACGTTGACCACATTTTGCCAATACAGAAAGGAAGGTTTTTGTATAGGCTTTCTCTCCGCTAAATGCGCTACTCAATGTCTTGTGTTCTGTACAGCGATGTGTTGTAGCAAAAGCGATTATTCAAAAATGGCGATGTTATCGATCGTAGTAGAAGACATTCTATGAAAAGTGCCAGAACTGTTATGTGTCTTTTTTAAGTTTAAACAATTTTAATACAGTGATTGTGTTAAGCACAGGATCTCGGAATACACACAAGCATATCATTATTCTGTAGTGTTGGGTACGTAAGCGTTTAATATGAATATTAGATAAGGTTTCCACGGGAATGGCTAACGCTGGCAGGTACTGTAAGATGTGAAAGCGAAGCTAAATTCGGTCTTGTCTGATAAGGAGTGGAATAGTTGATTTATTCAACAATTAGCTGTGTTACATTTAGAGATGCCAGTGGATTAAATGTTATCAATAGTCTCTGATTGTGGATCGTTTACAACCCCTGGATATCGGTCGACAGTGTTTGTTGAGGAGCATGTTTCACGAACAGTGAAGAACAGTGTCAGCTGCGCATGGTACATGCATTTTGAGACAGTCAAAACATTGTCATAAAATAGAATGTTTTTTTGTTAGATACGTTACGTTTGTGACAGGTTTCAATAAGCATTCTTCTGCTGGTGAAATATGACTGAATAATATTTAACGATATTATTGAAGGATATCGTTCATACATTCACTAAAAGCACATATAATTAAATGACTTCTGGTCAACATGACCGCGTGCTGAAGACAATTTACTTGCAACAATTGTATTGTCAGTATTGTATTGTTCCTTGCAGCCACAGTAACGAACCATATATATGCCATTGCTTAAAGCCATTTCGCTTGTGTATTATTATCATAACATGTGACTTAGCATAATATTGAATTATACAATATAGAGTCAATTAATTGTTCATTACCCTCACTTTATCGGACAGACAAATTGAAGTTGCTAAATATTGTTTATAGTATACAGGCTGTTTTCCTTACTAATTGTATAACTTTATACGAAATGACTCGACCGTTTGTGAATAGACATTGATGTACAAGGCTGCTGGTAATTAACAAATCGTGGGTAATCCCAGAGGTATTCCGATGCTGTAATTAAAACTGGAGATCAGGGAACATTAAGAATCTATATCATCATGTATAAGTGAATTAACGAATAAAGGCGTAAGGATTGTCGACGAACAAGGAATCGTTAACTAGAATTAGACAGGAGTCATATCATAAGGCCCGGTGAAGTGACTCGACGATCGATAAGTGTCAAACGTTAAGAGTCTGTATTTAGAGAGTTAAAGTATTTTACTAAGAAATTACAGCTACAGATTTAAGGTATTCGCGTTGAATTGTACATGCAAACTTTGCTGTAGAAAGGACAAACCTAGAATACAATGAAACCCGAATTCCAATAACATATCTCGGGCGATTTTGCTTTGTAGGACAAAAAATATTGAAATTGTCTCAGTTGCAATATATGATTGGAAATATGGAACAGGGATTTGGTCTGAAAGAGACTAAGCGTTTATTTTATCGTATGATTCTTTGGCTACGAATGTGATTCTGATCGTATGTGTGTGTGTTGGAACGAAAAATAATTCTTCATGAAAGCGCATGAAATGAAGACAGAATTAACATTGTATATAGGAGTCTGATAGCCTGGAAATCTGTCTGCTAGCTGGAAATCTGGTAATCTTTCTATAAGGCGTGATTTGGTATGTTGTACAAGTAACCGAAGACGTATTTTCACCTTCTATTGGATTTAGATAAGTTGTATTGTGTGAATAACGTCTCTTAAATATATATGCGTGGAGCGGAGTATTAGGGATTGACTTTATTAGGACACAGTGGTGTCGTTTTGTGTCATTTTACCATGTAACTACGGCTGTGATTCGTTTCACAGAATTTGTGCAAGATGCGGAATAAGTAAGGTGGCGTTTACCCTAGGGAGTTCGGGAGTGATTGTATTTCTATACGATGGATATTATTCTTACTTTCTTCGTCTGCTGCAAAGTATATAGGGGGAAACTCGCGCCGTCTTAGATCTGCTATCAATTCTGGAGATACATTTTTCAGCCGTTTGGAGTCGAAGTTTTTTTTATATGTATTCTGGTGGGATTTAAAAAAAATATTGAAGTATACAATGTCATCTGGATAAATGTCTTGAAAAAAACAAGTTTATGTTTCCTTGTATCAAACTGTCTTAGTATTATGAGACGATGTGTGCGCTATTAGTAAATTATCACATAGCAACCTCGAGAATTTCTTGGAACAATCTATGCCAGCAACGTTCCCAAATAAAACACGCGTTTGCTTATTTGGAGCATTATACTGTTGGTTTAGTTTTGTGAATCGTGTTGCCAAGTTTACCAGGAAAAGGCCATTATCGTCTTCATAAAACATTACGTTACTTAAGTGGACCGATCTAATTTCCGGACTCCTCGTTGTGTACGGATAGACGGCTTGGATCAATACTGGTTTTTATACACATCCGTTGGCAAACATTTCTGTCTGGTAAGTAGTATGTCCTGTATACTCACGCACTGCAGTTTATTTGTATGAATAATTAATATTATTTCTTCTTATGATATATAATAGACTAAACATATTCGAATATGATGTCTACATTTTAATTTAAGTCTAGCATCCAATATATCTGTTTCTGTACCATGTTAAGTACTGTCTCTCCGCTATAAGTATGTTATCATCAATTTTGAACAACCTTATACATGCGTAGGCTATCAGTACGTAGGCTTTTAGACCTGAGCTACTCCTCCCAGAACAATATAAACACATTTTTATAGTGCTATCATAATAATTATAGTATATTCAAGTTTTTTCCGTAATTAATGTATTCATTAAATAACTGAAATGTCGGTATGTGTATATTGCATTTACATTTGTAAATTTAAATATGAAATATTTTGAAAGCAGTAAAATATAGGTAGTAATAAATTCGTCTTCTTTTGTATTCCTTATAATATTGCAAAACGAAATATTTTGAAATGTGATATTTGAGTGTTTTGAAAGTTTTTGTTGTAGATATGACCTAACTTCAGTCCAAAAACTTTGGACAATGTGACATTCCCAGAACATATTGTATAATTATATAGTCTGGTTGTGTAATGCAAAAATCATATAAGCTTGACTGGGTTAAATGACATTTGTGTAAAAATGAATTGTCGGGTATTATATTCATGAGATAAGTATACAGAAATTCTCCAAGTATAGTGTATATTGTAATAATATGCGTTTGTTCTAGAATACATATATTTTATTACATAATTTTGAAGATCTATGTCATAAGGTAATTATAAAAAACAATCATACTCGAAAAACAAACTTGGTAACTTAGTGATGTGTACCACCTTTTGTGTCAGAATAGATCACGTTATTTCCTGGCAAAATTTTAACAAAATCTGAACATGGGTCCTAAAACCGCTCCAACATCCTTAAATAGCATTTTTATATCACAATCTTCACAGTAGGGTTTAAAATTTGACCGAATACAGAAACAATTATAAAAAAAGTAACTTAGACATTTATCCGCCATATCTGACCGAAAATGGTTAAAACGGTATAAACCTCGACACAGAAACAACCATACAACAAACGTCTCATTCTCATTTCATGAATAATACAAATATATTTACAGAACATGAGCACGCTAATATCGTTGATTTTATCTGTGCTAACATAATAGATCCATCAAGAATGTGATCAGGGTCCCGCATCACAGTCTTGACTCAGACAATGTAATAAATTGGGAAATGGTGCAAATGAAATTTTTACAGAAAATAGGAAACCATTTTTGTGATGTAAGGGCAGTGGCATGAGGACGGCATATGCCTTTGTCACTTGAAAGACATCGTGACCTTAATTTGTGATCTAACTGACCACCACATCTACTTGGCCACAACATCAAAGCGATAATATGTGACGTGTATGTACCTAGACAAGCAGTTGTATTGTGTCAATTGACCAAAGAGCAATAATTCAAGTATTGTGTTTCATTTCGTGACCTTGACCTTGTCTGAAATGACCTAAAGACATCGACGGAATTGCAGCAGGTCGATTAGTATTTTACAAATTATACTTTGTATTAGTTCCAGGCATATTGATCGAATCATTCTTAAGTTATAACTAAGCAAACCGTTTTGTGATCAAACAAATGACGTTGACCTTTAACCTGCTGACCATGAAATCACGAGTCCCCTACTCCAACAGGATTATGAACGTTTTGGGCTTTTGGACGAAACCCATAATAAAACGTCAACGAAAGCTTTAGCAATTACATCAGAAAGACAATTTTGACAATAGGCAAGCCTTAAAATTGTACTGTAACACAATAAGACCGGAATCAATTATTAATAGCTCCCCAGATAATCCACCACTTTTCCCCAGTACGGTTCATATCGCCTTTTATGAAAATAGTGGCCCGCATATATATTGAGTTGCTTCTAGTTTCAAAGCAATGCTCCTATTTCATTGCGGATGAACTACTAGCTAGAGAATTGTTTCATGACATACATATTGAACCAATCTCATTAAAATCCGACCCTAACATTTGCTCCATTCCTTTCCTTTGTAAGAGATCTGACTACACTCTGTAAAAGGTGATGTTCAAATGACATCGCTGGCGCACAATGATGTCACATAGCCTCAGCCGCCTTTCACTGCACTTTCAGATTGGTGAAAGAAGCGATTTGATTGGATGACGTAAAGTTCACATCCACAAGACCCCATACGGAATTTCGTCGGATCCTATATCAGCGTAAAGTAGTTAAGCGTTTTAAGGGTCTGATTTTAATGAGATTTTCCCGTGCTGTGTTTCCCCGTTAATGAAATAAATACACGTATACCCGCTCTGTTGTGTTGTTATCGCTGATCAGTATAATCATATAAATTCCCAAAACCAATAAGTCAATTCCTCTAGTATACCTACCGTAACACAACCTTATAAACTGTTAGAATATCATCATATATTTCATAATATTGGCCTGTCTCTTATATGACTGATCGTGCGTATATCTCAATCCACGATTGGAAAATGAAAAATTATTTATCCCTATATAGAATCGGATGTAATAAACAAATGTCAATATTACGATGTATCGTTTACACATCACTGGTGTTCTTCTTGGCCATTAACTTTATGTCAATATAATGGTCTTGATTAAGAAGATGAAATTTAATTTTATCAGTTAAGCTGTCTATCATAAATTGTTGGGAGAGAATTAGCACAGCAGCACGATCAATCTGTCCTATTACCGTGAAATCGTAAATTCTCCTGGGCCAATATTCATATAGCAACTTAGTGAACAAAAATGTATTTAGACTGAAGTTAAACAATTGTATGCCTTATATCTCTGTCAAATCGAAGATTAAATAACCCATCTTTCCTCTGAACTATTGTAGCTCTTCACAAAACGATTGAGAACTATGCAATTGATTAATAATCTTTAGTTTAAACAAATTTTATTACCAAAAGTGGCATACAAATATATATATCGCCAATTAAATAAGATGCGTATTGAATACCACCCTGGGCGCGCTATAGGAAACGTTTTTTCCTGCTGGGACGCTATTTCTGTCCCATCTAATATACTTAAGTTCAGTAATAAAATAAGTATATTTAATTACAGCAGTTTGCGTTAGGGTATACCCAATTACGTTCATGCAAAGCACATGTTTTGTTCCGTTCTGTTCTGTATTTATAAGTTATAACAAGTTCGCGTTATAGATGTAGGTGATATACAAAGTATCAAAATTAGACTGAACGTTTAGCACGCGATCTTGATTCACAACATTTAGATGATTACGTAGTTTGTCTGTGAGCTTTATTTAAAAATATAAATCATCTGAAAACAAATATCAAAATTTGTTTAATTATGTTCTTAAGGAGACTTAAGGTGACTTGCTCTAAATGTATGTGATTGTCGCGTGCCAAACGTCGTGTTTGGATAATGCATAGAGCTGGCATTCTCACTTGTGGAAACATTTTTATTTCGCCGAAATCGGTTAAGTTTTAGCTATACGTGTACATATACTAAGGGTAATGATATTGCTACGTTCAAGTCAGGCGTGGACGTTGCGGACAAGTGTGTAATGCTGATATTGTGACGGCATGTAATAGTGACGTTATAAAGTATAACATTTCGAACGTTAAGTGCAAAATCTATCAAATTGATCAGGGAATGTGTAGTTGACCACATGTCAACCCATTGCTGGTTTGGATTGGTTAAGTCCCTTTGAAACTACTTATTTGTGCCATATCTTTTAGGAGTTGTTCCGATAGGTACATCGAAATACTTGGCGATTGTGCCTTTCATTATGGGTTCGAATAACACTACAAGTAAAACCTATAACCGTAATGAATTCACTAAGGAAGGGTAGACATTATTGTTGTGATATAAACATTGGAACCAATTGCTTATCAGTGTCAAACAGGTGTGGTGTGATATTTGAAACAATTGCTTATCAGAGCCAAACATGTCTGTTGTGACATTGGAACCAATTGCTTATCAATGTCAAACAGGTCTGTTGTGACACAAGAGCCATTTCGCACCAATGTTCCGCTTGCTTGATTTTGCACCTGGACACTTGTTTTATTTCTTTAAATCAATAGAGTCGTGTGTGGATTGAAAATATAACACAACTTTAATCTATTGCTTGAATATATTACAAAGTATCAAATTTTATAGGGCGGCTAATTAGAAATGTATAAAGCAGAACTGGTAGAGCCCTAAACAGATCTAAGATATATGCATGAATATGCACGTATTGGATATGAGCACAGGACTGCTAGACTAAGTGTGATGTATAACCAGATTTTGATGTATCTGTACTACCGGGACACTGCCTAGTACTACCGTGTCTTTCACTCACAGAGAGGTTGTCAGTTGCTTGCGGCAGTTCAAGTACGTAATTGATTTATGGTCGACAAGTCATTCGAGGGAAAACTGACTTGGTCGAAATGGCTGTAGAAAATGACTTAACCGTTTTTCGGCAAAACAGAATCGTTTTTTTATAGAATAAAGGCGAGCATTTCAAATATTTGAGTAAGCCGTAGAGCCTCACAGAATACTGGACCTAAGTATTCCTGATGGCCGTGTTATAATGTACGGAACATAAACAAATTAAGCAGTCTTATTTAAAATCTTGCTCCTTTGTTTACCCATTGGCGAAGTTACGGAAACCATATTATCACAATCAGACCGTACGGAGACGATTTGGGAATAAGATGCTCCTTATATGTAATGTACGTCGTTTTTCTGACTTTCGACTTTTCAATACGCAACATTGTTTTATCAGTAGATTTGACTTGGTCCAATCCCATGATACACCCTTTTGACATTGGAATGTAGCGATACACTTAATTGGAACTTATGTCCTACATGAGTGTATATTAAGTCAATGCTAGCATGAGAGAAAATATAAACTATAGTCTGCACTAACACAATATGACCTTTAAGAATTCCCCCATAAGAGTAATGACTGTCTTATCTGATTAGGACTAATTTTGTTTTGCTATAAATTGTCCAGGATACGTTTACATGTTTTGCTTTGGTCTGTTCTAACCGCTTTGTCTTTACATGTACTAAATACAAGTTTGGTTTTTATGATGTCCTTCAACCGTTGTTTCAGACATGTACCATAGTCAATTTACCTCATTAACTGTCCTGGGATTATAAGTGTTAACTGGCTCTGACGCATGCAGCAGTGGCACCTTGTATATGACCGTCGTTTATATTACAGAAGAGAACAACTGTCCAACCCACGAGTCAGACAGAGTCAATCGGGTGACACTCTCTACATCAATTCTGCTCACTAACAATTGCGCTAAACAGATCGACCGGGTATATAAGCATGTGAAGCACACTGAATCATAATGGTGGTTATGCGTTCATTTATTACATTATAGATGTTCTCAAATTTGTACATGTTTTTGTAAAAAAAGGAGTTTGTTTGATCATAAGTGTTGTTTTAATATCATATATAACTGAGAGGATGGCTGTATACGACGATCAGTAAAAGTGGAGCTCAATGGCTAAAATGCAACATGACATATTTGTAGTACGTGTAAATATCTACCTGGAAAATATGGATATGGATGTTTAGTTTTTGAAAGGCAGTATATAGATATTAGAAATATAGAACAGATTAACGAGCTTGTATTCTTAATTTTTAAATAAAGACACAGAGCCAAAATTGAGCTTTCGTGAACCGTGTCCATTAACAACACTATCGATCGTCCTCCACATGTGGAGGAGTTGCTAGTTCCTTGTTCCTTACTGGTGGTAATACCGTCTTTGAATATTTGTTAGGTGAAAAGACCTCCGTGTATGGCTGACAGAAATGTTGTGAAGCAGCATTTAACCCGAATAAACAAACAAGAACGTAATTCTTAGTTCGAATTGAACTTTACATGACGCAATAAACGACCGTAATTATAGTGTACTTCACCATACAACGATACATTCATTGTGTTCTCACTGTTTTACTAGTCACATGGTCTGACAGAGGGGGAAATGTCTCCCATCATTTGTGATTAATTTGTCTGTCAGAAATGTAGGACTTGCGTCTTTGTCTTCTGGAATAACTGACACTGTCTTAATACTCCGTGTATAAAGCAACATTATGTGAAATGATACACAATGTGATTCTCTATTGTATATAGACAAACATTTCAAATGACCTTAAACAATAAATACATAAAATGTTAGAGTAAGTCCCTAGCTAGACGCTCAGCATGAATGGGAAACTGGCTTCTCTTTGTTCACATACCCTCACGGCGACGGATAACATCAGGAATAGGGTGTTCTGTGTTCTGTAATCTATTATAGATACGATGGTTAAGAAAACTAGTGAAAAGAGTGCGATACCCGTCATACTGAACCGGGCCAGCCCTTTTAACTACCACACAAACCTTTGTTGCATTTGTCTAACCATGATACAAAGCAGACAAACATTAAATAGGTTAACCTCGTGCTTTCAGTTCTCTATCTATAACTTGTGGAAAGTTATCAGTTGCTTACGAGTGTGCCTGACCTTTTGATGCTACATTTGTACGTTCATTTACCCTGTCCGGTCTGCTAGGACTATGAAGGACCATAAATAATTCAAATTTGTGTTATCAACTGATTACAGATGCACTGTCATCCACATCATAAGACTTACTAAGGAAATGTTTCCTTACATCAAACCAAATTATACAGCGTGGATCTCTATTAGCATTATATTATCACTAATCAATCGATTTAGGAACTTATTACTCATGTGCATGACATTAACGAATACTAATAATCATATACATATAAGGCAGTTTATGACAAATAGATAAACAACACTTAGTCCCTTTATTGACCTCTTTTAATAGCAAATGGTGAATGCAATGACCATATCCTCCAACTGGACTCAAATATAGTAATAACACAGCTTTGTAGCAAATGGTTTAACACGCACCATTACAGTAATCTACAGCAGTTACAACCGTTGAATTTTAAAATCTCGTTTTTAAATAATGCATTAATGCATATCTTTCATATCTTTAAAAATCATCTAAATGTTGTTGGGGAAAAAGTAACGATCTGAAAATCTTACAATAATCACTTATATGGGATTGTCAATAACGTCTATGTCAGCAATAATTCCTTATCCAGTTCGTTTGGTTGATAGCATGATGACACAAAGTCTTCAAATACGCCCACTTATGTCTTAAAGTGTATTAGTGAGTCTACAGCATCTCGCCTATTCAAAGTTGTTGCACGTAGTCGTCCTGTCACATTTAGCCTAGAGTTTCACTAACTACTCACTGCCTTTAGACAAATGCCCATTTTCATATATCGAACTGTTCTTAAACATGGCCAGGACTTTGTCACATTGGACACCTAAAAATGAGGCAGGTAGACACTACCTTGGACCGTATATTGTATTTCAAATATAAGGGGAACGGTTCAAGAGTTTCTTGCATATTATATTAAGACGTTTCCGTGGTTTCATTCTCAGCTGTTTGAGAGAATTCACTTTTATCTTTATTATTCCAAAGAGACCATTTAAAAGAAAGTCGTTTACAGTTAATGGAACGCACATCGATAATGCGAACAATATAGTACAATTCAGGAACTGAACCTGAATAAGCTTCCAAATTGTCTTATTACAAACATTTAAAACATTTTCTCGGATTTCTAGTCACGACTTTGTTAGTAGAAAATATTACTTTGGAGGCTGACTGACGATTATTTCGCAAATCTAATTTTTGTTACCCATTGATACTGCATGGTCCAGCTGGCGTACCTTGTTGCAAGTTCTTATTGTTTGCATAACGATTCAGTGTTGTAAAGTGATTTCATGCTGTTGTAGTTGCTATGTGTTTATTGGAACAGCGCGAACGTGAAAGCGGAAGTGAATGGATATCTGTCATATGTTGTCATGCCACACTATTCTAAAGTATTATTATACGCATGTATCTGAGTTAACTTGATAGTAATACCCTCATTGACACGCGTAATTGCTGTTTTACGTCCACGAGATTTATGGTACGTCCATGGAGAACTATCAAAGTAAGGGTAGTCTGAAAGATTCCGGGGTACTATAGCTGTGATTTCTATTGCTTCTAGTGTATGTTATATAAATACGATACTTCAGTGGAAGACCGAATCACTTTCCACACCTACGTTCGTCGTTGATCTATCGGTTAAGTTATTCCAATGGAACAAATGTTTGCAAATTTAATTATACTATTTTTTACATTTTGTTGTTATTAAATTTATTCTAAAATCAGACATATGGAACCAAATGCTAGCCAAATGAAGAATAACGCGATTCTTGTTTTTTAAAGTAACGTTATAAAACATTATTTTATATGGAGAAATATTGATTCATTTATGCAATAAACTGCTCTCTTTTTGCTATAGGTGAAGTAGTATTGTGTTATTTCAATTTAAACTATTTTCACGCATTTCGATGGTTTATTTAGATTAAACGCAGTTCCGTTTTATGATTTTCATTAAAATACAAAACAATATCAGTGAAAGATAAATTGTTACAGTGCTTCAAAAACGGTGGAATGATCATTTTGACAATTTAACATTTTAGCGTGAATTCATAATGTAGTAAATCTAACATTGCGTATACGAAACCTGACTTCAACTTGAGTTTTGGCGTCCTAGTGATCATTTTTGTAATCGTTTTGTTCAGTAAAGTAAAACCAGTTAATAAACTCTCTTGATTACTTGATCATTGAACTACAAAAAATGAAATAAACAGCTATACTTGCACTTATTAGTTACACCATAGTCGTGGTATTTCTTAAAAACATCGAGATGAAAATAATTATTGTGACGTATTTAAGTGTACGATTATTAGTGGGGATTTAATTTTGTTGTGGAGTATATCGTAGATAGTAACGAAACGTACGCTTCATGAATATTTACACGTTTACATGTACGGTATTATACCGAACGCTTAATAGTCATATGGTGTTATTTATCTTTGGTCTGAGCATTGTACCGGTAATTCAAATAGCTACACCCATTAGTGGGCTTTCAGTCAATTAGTCCTGTCAGGATACTTTCAATGGGCTATGTTAAGTGTTTGGTTAGCTAGGCTATGGTATTCCTAGTATACTGATCCTGAGTTCTGATTATCATATATGCAACAATTTCCACCAATTGAAACAAACACGACACATTTTAGACTGCTTGATGATATGAGTCTATATATTTTTTGCAACATTTCACTTAAATAATAAGAATGAAAATAAAGTGTTATATTTGATATTTTTTCTTGTTTAAATGATGCATTGGTGTGTATGCAGTATCAATATATATTATTTTAACGCCACGACCACTTTACTTTTTGTTGAGCAGAATTTTTCTCTTGACTATGTAATACTTTGTGTTAATGTCCTTCATATAACACATTTGTATCCTTCACTGTCTTAAAAACCAATTTACTGAACAGAAATATCGTTTGATGTTTAAAATAAGTTGTTTCCTATATTCTAAAATGTGGTTGGATTTCATATGAAGACACGGTAAAATAATGCGTCGCAACATTGAAGGCAGTTTTGAAAAGATCCAATTTTAGTAGTAATATATTATATATATATGCTAGTCTTTAAAATTTGAATATTCCCTAATGAAAGCTCTTGTTTTATAACTGAAATAATGTTTTGCTGTAGATAATAACTTTGTATCACAAATATCACATGTATAATGGATAAACACTACATAAACATGCCCTGTTACATGATGGACATGCATGTTACAGGAAGGACAAATTTTCTTGTGGTAATGACAAACCAAAGAGCATTTCATTTTTCTTACTTGTTATTGAACATGAAGCATTTAAATCATGCGTTTACAATCAATTGCAGCGGTATCGTATGAATGTTTCAACAAAATAGTAAGTTTCAACACACATGTCATGATATGTTACAGGAAGGACACTTCCTAGTAATACATGCGTGTCATTTACATCCAAATTCATACGTCTGTCAGTGTACGAGTATAATGTCAGTCAGTGGACCAGTCGTGCACGAATGATACTAGGTATCATCCAAGTAATTAGATGACCATGTTACTAATAGTGTACAGTATGTCAGCTAGTGTTGGCTGTATGTCAATCTGCAGTGTTAGCATTATGTAAGTTAATGTGTCAGCAGCATGCCAGTCAGTATGTTATTCAATGTGTAGACATTATACCGGCAGTATGTCAACAATAAGTCAGAAGGTAATCATTAGTTAGTAAGTTTTTCGGCAGTGAGACAATCAGTGTTACAGCACTAAAGTGGTATTTGTGTAAGGCCAGAGTTCTTTGAGTTTTCGTTACTCGGACCCTCCTGCCCTATTTTTTGGCATTTTCAAAAATAAATTGGAAATCTAAAATTGTACAAATTTTTAATATCAAATATTTTGATGGTAATGTTACTATACACCTTGTTTTATTATGTATTCCAATATTTTACTAATGATTAGTAGGTATAGTGCTCTCATTTACCACTGTGCCATAGGTATCATTGAAAAAATATGTAACTGAAATTTATTTTTAAATAAAATGTACATGTAATTAAATTTCTGTAGGTTTCTTAAAATTCTTTATCAATGATACAGATACATGTGCACTGTATTTGTTATAAGATAAATTTGCTGTTAGAACTAACATTGTTGCTTTCAATAATGGACCGTCATTGACTACAATCCACCATCAACAACATTTTGGGAGATTTTATTTTTATTTGTTTCCCTCCTCCTGTGGACTTTTTCTCAAAAATGTCCGAGTAACAAAACATTTTAAAAAACTCTGGCCTAATCAATATGTCAATCATTGTGTCAGTCGGTCTGTTATTTAGTGAGTTGACAGTGTTTGGCAGGCTATCAGAAGGTATACAAGCAGTACGTCAGTCAGTGTATCAACAGTGGGTCCATCAGCCTGTCAGCAGCAAGCAGTTCGTATGTCATTGTGAAAACATTATGGCACGCTTTTGTCAGCAGTATATCAACCAATGTGTCAGCAGTATGCCAATAATTGTTTTCGCTGCAAGTCAGTCAGTATGTGAAACGTATTTCATTCAGTGTTTCAGCAGTGTGTCCGTCAGTATGGCGGCAGTGTGTATGTCAGTATATCGTTCATTTGGATGACATTATATTGACAGTATATCCACAGTAGGTCAGTCAGTGTACCAGAAGTATTTCGGCAATAGGTCAATCATTGTGTCAGAAATACTAGTACATCGGTCGTTGTGTCAACAGTATGACAGTATTATCAGATGTGAAAGTCAGTATGTCATATAGTGGTTTGACTGACAGTCTACTGGCCGTATGTTACCTGTAGGGCAATTGTGTATACTCGGTAAGTCAATCAAATGTTTTGACAGAGAGTCAGCAGTACGTTATGTCAGACATTGCATTTGCAAAATGCCAGTCAGTAGGCCGACAGCTTGCCAGTTAGCGAGTCGACAGTGCAGCAAATAGTGTTTCAGCAATATTAATTAGTGCGACATTGATATTTTGCCAGTCTCTTTCCCCTTTTTTGTCATGTTATTGATATTCTTCTACTTTCAATCATGTTAGCTTTGACAAACTTTGCATTTAATCTTGTATTCATGTAGGCAACCGAAACTTCTAAAGGTGTTATGGGGTTGGCATTCCCATTATATGTACATGTAGTTAGAATTGTCAGTCATGTAACACAATTTAAAAACTAGGGAACACTCACAATCAGGAGTTATGACTGAAGGCAATATATATCCCAAGATATTGCCTGTCACAGGTGTGTTAGAATCTAAGTCTTGTGAAGTATCAACGAAATCCCACTTTTGTTAACAGAAAAGTAAAACAATTCAGTTATTCCCGTAACATAACATCATACGAATGCCTTGGTGTTTTTTAAATGACCTTTATCTTTGGTTATTTACGAATGCACTACACAATTAAACACATTTTCTTCCTTATTGAGTACAACATTTAAAAGTATTTTATTTTAAACTAGAATTTGTCCCTCCTGTAACAAAATAATGTCATTTGTGTAACGCACAAACAAGAGTCCAGACTTATAGCATTATCTAGTCATATGTTGATGTTTTATTTGGTAGCTGATATAAAACGTTACCCAAATCAGCTCTTAGCTATACATATGGTAATGGTTTAATTTAGTATTTGGTATTTAAACATAAAAATGTCTATCATGTAACAATTTCTGTCCTTCCTGTAACATAATAACACGTTACAGGAATGACCGTTACATGATGGACTTATTCTTCTGGTGACACTGCGGACGTGTGATGTAGAACATGATTGTATGTTTTATGCACAAAACAGCCTTATGTTTCCAGCGTATGTAAAAGCATTGTACCAATTTATATTTAACACATAAAACATCCCCGTAACAGTACGAACACTTTGACAATTACGCATCTACTTGCCAACCCTTAATATCTGTTTTCTTTCGTTTATTGAGACTTTTTCATAATGTCACAAACGAATGCTTTTACTGGAAAGATTGTTCTTCAAAACAAGGGTGGAAGCATTTCACAAAACCATAGGGAAGTGTGATTATTTTTTCTGTTTGTGCAAATGTTACTTGAAAGACGAGGAATGTGGGTACAAACTTTAAACACGATTATGTTTAAAAGAAATAGATGGAAACGTCGCTTTGGTAGTTGAATAGGCTGACGAAGTGTGCATTTGATGTTTGTAAGAATTTCTTTCACATAGTTGTATACGAATTGTTAATACTAGCCTATAAACACAAGAACTCTAGTCGTATATGCTATTTCTGAATGAATTAATGTTTACAAAACTATCTGACATTATCGCACTAGTTTAGTTCAACCAATTAAGATGACTTGAAATAACTTTTTTGTTATTGTTTAGGAAATATTGTAATCGGACGAGAGATCTGCAAAAATATATAATGATTTATATAGCATCGAAAAATAGATAAATATCGTTGCTATGGCAACACCTCGATGTCTTAGACGAAATAATTATTCACATATCAACTCAGGAATTTGTCAATGCAAACATTATAGCACGATGGAAAGTGTTTTTATGGAATATTTTGATGTTTGTGTGTCACTTGGCGAGAATTACTCTTCGCACTGTAACGAAAAAAACAATTCATGCTCCCATTTCTGTCGTACATTTTTTACCGCCATGCCTTCTACCTCTTCAAGATTAAAATTCTGGAACCAGTTTCTAGTGCAGCTGACCACTGTCGAAAGATTTTAGACCATCAGAAACAGGCTCACGTACATACCGTAGACACTGGGTTTGCGGTTTCTATTTGTTCTATCCTTGCATGATTTATATGCGCACCTCATAACTATGTAGGAGGCTATCGACTAGATATATGTAATACATTACACCAATCAAATTCCTTTTTCCAGTTTTGTCTAAAATGTTTGCGTCGATATCTCTAGTTGAGAGTACATGTAAAGGGAACTAATTTTATGATTAAAGAGTAGGCTTGTTAGCTCTCTCCTGCAAACCGACACACTATATTCGTGTAGATGCGAGTAAAACGCTGAGCTGGTAGAGCTCTAAAATGAATACTAGTGTGATGCATTACCGGATTGTGTATGTTATGTCCTTCCAGGACATTACCTAGTACTACTGTTTCTTACACTTACAGAGAGGTTGTCAGTTACTTGCGGAAGTGAAAGTATGTAGAATCTAATGGACTGATGGTTGATTAGAAGATAACTTAACCGTTTTTGGCAAAAACGAACCGCTTTTCTTATAGAATAAAGGCGAACATTTAAAATATTTGAGTAAGTTGTAGAGCCTCCCAGAATACTAGACCCAAGAATTCCCGATGGTCGTGTTATAATGTACGGAACACAAACACATTTAGCAGCCTTATTCAAAATCCTGCTCCTTTGTTTAATCATTGGCGACGCTACGGAAACCATAAAATCACAATCATACCTTACGGAGACGATTTGGGAATAAAGGGCGCCTTACATGTAATGTATTTCGTTTTTTCCGTATCGAAATACATTGTTTAAGATGCTAAATTGTTTATCTATTGATTCGACCTGGTCTAACTACATGATGCATCTTTTAGACATTGGAATGTAGTGATACACTTAATTGGAACTTAAGTAACACGGCCATGAGCGTATATTAAGTCAATGCTAGCCTAAGGGAAAATGTATGCTATAGTCTGCACAAAAACAATATTACCTTTAAGGAATTACCCCAGAAGTGTAAGCACTACCTTTATAAGATTAGGACTAGTTTTGTTTGGCTAGACATTGTCCAGGTTATGTTTACGCGTTTCATTTGGATAACGACACAGTCCAGGAAAACTGGCTTGTTGAGCTGACCGCCGTGTATAACTGAAATCGGGTTGATAAACGGCTTTAAACCCAAATTATTCATGCAGGAACGAAAATCTTCGTCCGTAAGGATATTGACCCAATAAACGAACGTAATTAAAGTGTACTTCACCAAACAACATTACACTGTGTTTTCATTGTTCTACCAGTCACGTGGGGGTGACAGAAATGTCTCCCATCCTCTGTGATTTATTTGTCTGTTAGAAATGTAGGACTTGTGTCTCCGTTTTCAGGAATAACTGACACTGTCTTAATATTATGTGTATAAAGCAACATTAAGTATCTGCAACTGAAATAAATAATGGCTAAAGGATGACATACAAAGTGTATGTCTAACCAATTTGTTTAAAAGAACCACATCTTATTGGATGCTGTCCTCTAAAGGAGATCAAAAACACCAGTCTGCGTTTTGTCATTTTCTTAATCGGCAAATGCTTGACCGGTCAGAAAAGGTCCGTTCTATTATGGTTAAGTGTTTTAAACCTGCGATGTCCTCAAAAATAAAAATCGTTCGTCTCAGTTCGTATGAAGGAAAGCTTTGGGTACAAGTATATTTGAAAATCGTCTAAGACTTGTGCCGTTTTCGAGTGTGTCTGACCTGTTGACAATATATCGTTACGTTCATTTACCCTATCCGGTCTAGTAGGACTATGAAGAACCATAAATAATTCAAATTTGTGTTATGAATTGATAACAGATGTACTGTCATCCACATTATAAGACTTGCGAAGGAAATGTTTCCTTACATCAAACCCAATTATACAACGCGGATCTCTATTAGCATTATATTATCACTAATAAATCGATTTAGGAAGTAATGACTAATAACTTTATACGTACAAACAGTTGATGACAATTAGATAAACAACAGTCAGCCCCTGTATTGACCTCTTCCAACAACAATTGTTGAATGCAATGACCATATCATTCCACTATACTCAAATATAGTAATAACACAGCTTAATAGCACATGTTTAAAAACGCACTATTACATTTTTAGACAACATTTATAACTGTTGAATTATAGTATCTCATTTTTAAATAATGTAGTATATCTTTCATATCTTTGAAATCTTTTATATCTTTGAAATCATTGAAATGTAGTCGGCGAAAAACGAAAGATCAGAAAATCTTACAATAATTTCTAATCCAGTTCGTTTGGTTGATAGCATGATTACACAAAGTCTTCGAAAAAGCCCACTCATGTCTTAACGCGTATCAGTCAGTTTACAGCATCTCGCTAATCGGTAGATTTTTTCGCATTACCAATATGAGGCAAACGGTTTAAGACTTTCTGGCATATAGGCATTCAGACTTTTCCACACTCAGATTCATCCTTTGCAATTTGTGACTATGCACTTCTATCTTTATTAACCCAAAGAGACCATTTAAAAGAAAATCGTTCGCAGTTAATGGAATGCACATCAGAAAATGCGATAAAATATTGTACATTTCGAGAATTTAATCTGCATAAGCTTCCAAATCGTCTTAAAACAAACATCAACATTTTCTCGGATTTCCAGTCACGATTTTGTTCGCAGAAATACTAGTACATGAATATTACTTTGGAGGCTGACTAACGCTTTTGTACAAATCTAATTTGTTTTATATAATAATATTAAAGTAACCAGCTGGGGTACCGTGTAGCAATTTTCTATTTTTGTATAACGAACCAGTATTGTAAAAAGCTTTCATGCTGTTGTTGATTGTTTTAATTTGAACCGCGCTCACGAAAAACCGGAAGTAAATTGATATATGTCATACTTTGTCACGCCACACTATTCCATCGTTCATATATTTTCCCTCCCGTATTGCATTACCTACATGTGTCGTCTGCGATGTCTGTGTTACGTGTTTTATGATAGGCTACTTCCTGTTACCACAGGTGCTATTTATTGTGAAGTTACAAAAAATTGATTCGCACTTAATAAAGTATTAGTATACGCGCGCATCTAAGCTAACTTGATAGAAATACTCTTGTTGACGCTCGTAACTGCTGTTTTTACGCCTACGAGATTTATGATGCGTCCACGGAGAACCACCTTAGTAAGGGTTGTCTGAAATATTCCTGGGACTGCTGGGGAACTATACTTGTGATTTCTAACGCCTACGTTGTGTATGGTATATTAGTATATGTTATACTAGTACGATACTTCAAGTATTGAAATCAGTCAAAACAAATTTAAGCTAGAGTTGTAGCCCTTTGCTATAATTGTGTGTAATTGTTTTTTACGTCACATACATGTACTTATTGTCGTAGTCAATACCAGTGTGTATAGCAAATTTCATTTGAATATCTTGAACCGTTTATGAATGGCCAACGTTTAGGTTTTTGAAGCTAAAAAAGGGGCATAACTCAACATTTACCAAAGTTAGGGTTGTTGCCTTTTGCTTCAGATATGCGTTTTACCACTGACAATGAGTATAGCAAGTTTCATTTGAATATCTATTATGATTTTGAAGTCATGAAGATAAAAAAGATGTAAAATTTGCAAAATTTAACAAAGGGCTATTATTCTTCCAATATTGTAGCTTTGAGTTATGCAACTTGCCATAAAATAGCAATTTGTTGTTTTTCAGTTATTAAGAAAAAACCTGAAAATGATGAAATTTGAATTTTTCGAAGGGCCATAACTCTTCTAATATTGTAATGTAACTTGCCATAAAATAGCGTACTGTTGTTGTGAGTTTTTGTGTTAATTTGAAGTCGATACTTAAATGGTCTGCAAGTTATCACGGAAAGAAGATGAAAAATGAGAAAAATGATCATTTTACAAAGAGCCATAACTTTATAATATTTTAGCTGGAGAAATGCAACTTGTCATAAAAAAGCGTACTGTGTTTAAAGATTGACGTCGATACCTATTATTGCTTGCAAGTTATTACGAACAAACTTGAACAATGTGGACGGATAGACGGATAGACGGACAGACATACAGGCGGGGCCCTAATAATGAAGAACAACATTTCTTCTTTATAAATAGTATGTTTATTAAACCTAAAATATTGATTCGTATTGCAATAAAATACGCATGTTTTGCCACGATTAAAGTAGTACTGTGTGCTTTGAATTCTAATTATATTTTGCCATTATCACATTTCGATGGCTTTTCGAAACTGCGTTTTATGATTTTCATTAAATACAGAGCAATATCAGTGAAATATAAATTGAAACACTATTTTAAGACGTTGAAACAAACAACTACACTTCCATTTTTTATTACATGCTATTGCAATGTCCTTGTTCCGTAAAGCTCACTTCGACTTCCAAGATAACATGTAAAGTCACATAGAATAGATATGGGATATGAGTAAAAACAGTGAACACGAACTTGACAAAATTGTGTTCTATCTACATGTACATATAAATCATAAATGTTACATATACGGTTAGGCATTAATGTCCGTGTGTACCAAAATTGGAATAGTGATATATTCGAGGATATTTATTAAAAACCATGTTAAAAGTTAGAAAAATACAAGACGTGTTTGAGCTGTTTTTATGAACATCGAAATGAAAACAACCATTTGGTGTTGGATTAATCGCAGGAATTTAATTTCGTGGTCGAATTTATCGAATATGTTACAGAAACGTGCCCTTTATGGGTAGTTACAAGTCTACGGTATTATAACGAACACTTTCTAGTTACAGGGTGTTATATCAAATATCTATTAGTACGCTTTGAGTCTATTGTGTCTGTCAGGATGTATTAAGCGCTACGTTAAATATTTGGTAAGGTTAACTATGCTCTGATAC
Source organism: Spisula solida (assembly GCA_947247005.1). Lineage (NCBI taxonomy): Eukaryota > Metazoa > Mollusca > Bivalvia > Venerida > Mactridae > Spisula > Spisula solida. The sequence continues at coordinate 37,168,816 of OX365956.1, read as the reverse complement.
GAGGGTCATTCAATAAATTCGTAGACTGTGTAAATCATTTTAACATCCGATGACACAAAGACAAAAACTACATCACGTTAAACTACAGCCTTTCGGACACAAGTCCTGAAAAGATTGCGTAAAACATCGTCTTTTTAAAGAAAATATAGCTAAAATAATAAATATCGTTGCTACGGCAACGCTCCGATGTCTAAGACGAAATAATTGTTCAAATATCAACTCCGGAATTTGTCAATGCAAACATTATAGCACGATGGAGTGTTTTTATGGAAGCCTTTGATTGATGTGTGTCTCTCAGCGAGAGTTTCTGTTCGTACTGTAACGAACTAAAAGTACATGCTCCAATTCGGTCGTATATATATTTACCGCCATGTCTCCTACCTCTTCGTGATTAGACTATGGAACAAGTTCTCAGTCAAGCTCACCTCTGTCGGAAGCTTTGAGACCTTCAGAAACAAGCTCACGGACATATTTATTTATTTATTATACCATACTTATATAGCACTTTTAACATGTTATTACACGTTCAAAAGTGCTATACAATCACATTTAAGACATGATTAAAACAATTTGAAATAGATATATATGCATGCAAACGTAACAACAATTGTTTATTTACATTGAATACAGTTTAAAGTTAAAAAATAAAATATGAACTTGCAACGGACGATTTGTAATCAAAAGAATTATAGGCTTTGAATGCTTCAAATCCGATTGGCTTCGTAAGCTGTATGGCCTGTCCACACGCGCATTACTCCACCAGCAGGTATTATATGTAATGCATTAAAGTTAGTCCAATGAGTCAAAACATCCAACTGAAAACCAACAATCTCTCTTTTATGACGAGATTATGCAACACATATATAAAGTAAGACACTGTTTACTAATGTACTAGTGTTTCAAAAACAGTGTCACATACCACTGCTACGAGAAACCGTCTCCAAAGTTATAAATGTATTACCTTTTAGAAGACCCCTAAGAAGTCAATCTAATAATCAGCCAGAATAAGCTTTTGTAAAATAGTGAGTTTTAGCGCTTACTTGAATGACGGTAATGTTTCATCCATTCCACTGCCTACTATACCAAAATGATGTTTAAGTCGGCTTAAGAGGGTGGTGTGCTCAATGGTGTCAAATGCACCTGATAAATCAAGCATGACATACCGTATACCCTGGGTTTGCGGTTTCTATTGGTTCTATCATTGCATGGTTAATATGCGCGCCTGATAAATATGTGGTATAGCTATCGATAAGATACGTGCAATACATTTCATCAATCAAAAAGCATTACTTTTCCCAGTTTTATCTAAAGATGTTTGTCTTGATTAACTCTGTTTAAGAGTAAAGGGAACTAACTTTATGATTACAGAGTAGGCTCGGTAGATCTCTCCTACAAATGCACATACTTTATTAGAGTAGATGCGGGTTAATATATATAGCTGAGCTTGTAGAGGTCTAAAATGTGACCTGGACTAGTGTGATGCATTACCGCTTTTGTAAAAGTTATGTCCTTCCAGGATATTACATAGTACTACCGTGTCTTACACTTACAGAGAGGTTGTCACTTGCTTGCAGGAGTTCAAGTAGGTAATTGACTAATGACTGATAAGAAAATAGCTAAGCAGTTTTTGGTAAAAATCCCGACCTTTCTTATAGAATAGAGGCAAACAGTTCAAATATTTTAGTAAATTGTGGAGCCTCACAGAATACTGGACCCAATTATTCCCGATGGCCGTTTTATAATGTAGAGAACACAAACCAATTAAGTAGCCTTATTTAAAATCTTGCTCCTTTGTACATCCATTGGCGACGTTACGGGAATCATTAAATCCCAATCAGACCGTACGGAGACGATTTGGGAATAAGATGCGCCTTATATGTAATGTATTTCCGTATTTTTGCGTCTTGAAAAACATTTTTACGATGCTACATTGTTTTATCAGTACATTCGACCTGAGCCAATCCCAGGATACATCCTTTAGACATCGGAATGTAGTGATACAATTAATTAGAACTTATGTCCCTTAGCCACGAGCGTATATTAAGTCTATATTCTGCAATAACACAATATTACCTGTAAATATTTGCCCACATAAGAGTAATGCCTACCTTTATCCGATTAGGAATAATTTTGTTCTGCTAGACATTGTCCAGGATACGGTTACATGTTTTGCTTTTGTCCCTTTCATGCGCTAAATACACGTTTTAACCTTGGTTTCAATGGTGCCCTTCAACCGTTGTTTCAGACATATTTACCTTATTAACTGCCATGTAATTATTAGTGATAACAAGCTCTGACGCAAGCAACACTGGCATGTTGTATATGACCGTCGTTTATATCATAGAAGAGAAATTTTCCAACCCACGATTCAGCCAGAATCAATCGGGTGACACTCACCACACTAACAATTGCGCTAAACAGACCGACCGGGTATATAAGCATGTGAAACACACTAAATCATACATTGCCAATTAATTTGATGCTTAATCATGAAGAAGTTGTTTTGATTACATCGCATTGTCAATGAACCATGGTTATACATTATGTATTTTGTCAAATTTAGGAGTTTGTAGTATCATAAGTGTTATTTTAATATCATATAACTTGAATGTTGGCTGTATACGACGAGTCAGTAAAAGCAGAGCTCAATTGCTAAAATGGAACATGACGTATTTGTAGTACGTGAAAATATATACATGGTAAATATGGATATGCATGTTTAGTTTTTGAAAGGCAGTCTATAGATATTAGAAATATAGAACAGATTGCTAGGAGCTTACATTTTTATTTTTTTTAAAAAGACACAGAGCCAAATTCGGCATTTCGAGATCATCGTCCTGTAACAATGTCCAGTGTTTTTTCAATTGAATAAGTTCGCGTGGAGCATATTTTTACACATTCAAAAATTGGGGCTTTTTTCATTTCACTTTGGACATTTACTTATACGATACCACATCTTCAATATATTGAAACAAGTTTTGTTCAAAAAAAAAACTTTCATACGTACACACACACATATAGTAACAATTCAAATTTAAAGATACAAAAGTCTCGCTTTTTTAACTTTGAGACTGAAATAAGGTGTGACGACAGCTGTAACAACGTTGTTCACCCAAAATCCGTTCCGTAGTTATATTACTTTATTGCAACGTTTACCTATTAAACCATGAGTATTTGTTACATGTGTCGCTGACTTTATGCAAAACAATCGCTCAAAAAAACGCATAATGCATTGTAACTTGATAATTTCCGTGTATATTTGTATATTGTAAAATGCGCAAGTTGTTTCTGTGTTTAGGAATACATGTATAGCTATATAATGTATAATTTTTCTATGCCGAATATTGTGAAAATCATCGTAGAAAATCGTTTGAGATTTGTGCCATTTTCGAGTGTGTCTGACCTTTTGACGCTACATCTTTACGTTCATTTACCCTATCCGGTAAGGTAGGACTATGAAGAACCTTACATAATTCAAGTGTGTGCGTAGGTTTAAAATGAAAGGGTATACGTATATGAATATGATATTTTACAAAGTGATCGTGAAATCATTCTGTGAATATTGTCTGTCGGTAATTAATTGATTACAGATGTACTGTCATCCACATCATAAGGCTCACTAAGGAAATGTTTCCTTACATCAAACCCAATTATACAGCGTGGATCTCTATTAGAATTATATTATCACTAATAAATCGATTTAGGAAGTTATGACTCGTGTATACGAGGGTTGTTCAAATAGGAATGCAAGTGACGTTATATCTTTCTTAGTGCAATAAATTCTTACAAATAATGAACTGTATATCAAAGGTCATAGTATTAGCTTTCAACTGATACTTTATAATTTAAAATCCGTTCAGTGTATCTGTCACAAGAAGTCGATTAACAATGTCTAGAAGTGTATACTAATGCTTAAATAATTGGGAAAATGTCACTTTTTTCTGACCAAATAGGTCTCATTTAAGAATCGTTGTTTTCTTAATGCGGGAGCGAATACCATATGTAATTTAACTTGTATGGTGAAATGGTGATAAGGTAATGTCTTATTCATCAACTTCTTGATGGTTTAAGCAAGTGGTGTATTTTATTCGAAATAAACCTCATGTACTTCATCTAAATACCCCAACATAATAGAAAATGGTTGCAAAAATAAAATATTTCTTGGAAACTGGTTGAATATTTACAATTAGGCAAGTAGCTGTATCATTAGGAGATATTCATACAATAATCAAGCATATTATATAATTGAGGAAGATTTCCTATCTGCTTTGAGACGTCGCACACATGCCCTTGCAAACAGTCTAAAAACATCGAAACCATTTTCTAAATAAAAAAAGCCGACCGTTCGCAAATGTAATGACGTGGGTTCATTTTGTCACAAATGCAACATGTCCGGCCAGCAAAGACAGAACAAAAGTTTGCATTAGAAAACGCACCGAGGGCGCCAGTATAATGTATACCTTTTTGTATACAACCAAATTTTTTCCATTCAATTTGAAGTATAAAATGGACAATGGGTAAATGCCTAGTTGAATCTATCAATGGTTCATTTTTATGGGTTGCATTGCGATTTGAACAACCCTCGTATGATAATAACGGATACTAATAACTAAAACACAGTTGATGACACATATATAAACAACAATGAGTCCCTTCATTGACATCATCTAACAGCAAATGGTGAATGCAAAGACCGTATCCTCACACTAGACTCAAATCTAGTAACAACACAGCTTTAAAGCACATGTTTAAACATGCATCATTACAGTAATAGACAACATATACAATTGTTAAAATAACTGTCATTCGTTTTTAAATAAATGTAGTTTATATCTTTCATATCATTGAATTCATGTAATTATTGTTGGGGAAAAACTAACGATCATGTTAGAATCTAACAACAAGCACTGATATATAGGATTGTCAATATCATCTATGTCAGCAATAATTCCTAATCCTGTTCGTTTGGTTGATAGCATGATGACACAAAGTCTTCCAATACGCCTACTTATGTCTTAAAACGCATTAGCGAGTCTACAGCATCTCGTCAATGTTCTATAACATCGTTGCACTCACTGCCTTTAAACAAACGATGGTTCACATATTAAATTATTCTACCACATTGCCAGGACTTTATCATGCTTAACCGTATAGGATGAGGTAGGAAGATATTACCCGTATTTCAAATATGAGGTAAACGGTTAAAGACTTTCTGGCATATCGCATGCAGACTTTTCCACAGGTTCATCCTTTGCAATTTGAGAGTATGGACTTTTACCTTTATTAGCCAAAAGAGATCCCTTAAAATAATGTTGTTTGCAGTTAATGGAACGCACATCGATAATGCGATGAAATATTGTACATTACCAGAATTTATCATTCATAAGCTTCCAAATCGTCTTAAAGCAAACATAAACATTTTCTCGGATTTGTAGTCACGACTTTGTTAGTAGCAATATATTACTTTGGAGGCTGACGAAACGATATTATCGCAAATCTAATTTGTTCTACCGATTGATACTGCTAGGTGCAGCTGGGGTACCTTGTAGCATTTCCTATTGTAATTATAATATATTGTTTGCATAACGACTAAGTATTGTAAGAAGCTTTCATAGTGTTGTTGATTGTTTTAATTTGAACTGCTCGCATGTGAAACCGGAAGTGAATTGATATCTGTCACGCCACACTATTCCATCATTCATTTATTTTCCCTCCCGTATTACATTACCTACACGTGTCGTCTGCGTCGTCTGTGTTGCGTGTTTTATTATAGCCTACTTCCTGTAACCAAGTACTCTTCATTGTGAAGTTACAAATTGATTCGCACTTAATAAAGTACAAGTAAACGCTCGCATCTAAGCTAACTTGATAGAAACACTCTTGTTGACGCTCGTGATTGATGTTTTTACGCCTACAAGATGTATGATGCGTCCACGGAGAACTTTCAAAGTAAGGGTTGTCTGAAATATTCAAGGGTGAACTACAGTTGTGATTTCTAACGCCTACGTTGTGTATGGTGTACTAGTGTATGTTATATTAGTACGAATCTTCAATAGAAGACCGACGCACTTTCCACACCTACGTTTGTAGTTGATCAATCGGTTAAGCTATTCCAATGAAAGAAGTGATTGCAAATTTAATTAGATTATTTACATTATGTTGTTCATAATTAGATATATGGAACCAAATGTATAAATCTAGACAAATGAAGTAGACTATTTCTTCTTTATTGCATAGTAAGTTTATAAAACCTTGTTTTTATGCGGAGGATTTGGGAATATTGATGATTCGTTTTGCAATAAAATGCGCACGTTTGCCACGATTAAAGAAGTACTGTGTGCTTTGGATTCGAAATATTTTGAAATTATCACATTTCGATGGGTTTATTTGAATAAAAAGCAGTTTCGTTTTATGATTTTCATTTAATACAGAGTAATACCAGTGAAATATAAATCGATTCACTGTTTCAAGACGATGAAATTTATATTTGGACAATTTAAAATTTTGGCTTTGGTTCCTAGTTCCTCAATCCCGCAAATCTAACATGACATCAAGGAAACCGAGCTCAAGTTGTGTTATGGCGTCCGAATGACCTTATTACGTAACTGCTATGTGAAATAAAAGTACATCCAGCAAATCAAGTCTCTGAATCAACTTTACTTTATCTTATTGAATGCTATTGCGCATTCGCTTCGATTTTCAAGATAACGTGTAAAGTCACATAGTTATGGGATAAAGAGTTTAACAGTGAACACGAAAAATGTGTGTTATCTACATTTAAATATAAATCATAAATGTTACATACACGGTTAAGCATTAATGTTCGTGTGTACCAAAATTTTGAATAATGGTATATTGGAGGACATTAATTAAAAACAATGATATAAGTTACAACACGTCTTTGAGCTTTTATATGAGCTTCGAAGTGACAACAACCTGTTTGGGTTCGATTAATCACGGGATTTAATTTCGTGATCGAGTTTATCGAAGATATCAAAGACGCGTACCCTTTATGAATATTTACAGGTTTCCGGTATAATAACGAACACGTTAAGTCACAGGGTGTTATTAATTGATTTATATCGAATAGTTGCATCCATCAGTGAGCTTTCAGTCAATTATGTCTGTCAGGATGCGTTAAGCACTAGGTTAAGTGTTTGGTAAGGTTAACTATACTCTGATATTCTGAGTTATAGGCCTACTGTTCTCATGTTTTGATTATCGTTCATGCAACAATTTACACCAATTGATACAATTACGATACATTTGAGACAGCTTGATGATAGAGAATGGAAAATTGACGTCACTTTTGAGAAATTTTGTTTAATTTACAAAATAATAAATATCGTTGCTACGGCAACGCTCCGATGTCTAAGACGAAATAATTGTTCAAATATCAACTCCGGAATTTGTCAATGCAAACATTATAGCACGATGGAAAGTGTTTTTATGGAAGCCTTTGATTGATGTGTGTCTCTCAGCGAGAGTTTCTGTACGTACTGTAACGAACTAAAAGTACATGCTCCAATTCGGTCGTATATATATTTACCGCCATGTCTCCTACCTCTTCGTGATAAGACTGTGTCACCAGTTCTCAGTCCAGCTCACCTCTGTCGGATGCTTTGAGACCTTCAGAAACAGGCTCACAGACATATTTATTTATTATAATATATAATTTATTATCATATTTATATAGCACTTTTATCATTTTATTACACGTTCAAAAGTGCTGTACAATCCCTTTTTAGACATGATTAAAACAATTTGAAATAGATATATATGCATGCAAACGTAACAACAATTGTATATTACTTTGTATACAGTTTAAAGTTTAAGGATAAAATATGAACTTGCAACGGACGATTTGTAATTAAAAGAATTATCGGCTTTGAATGCTTCAAATCCGATTTGCTTCGTAAGCTGTATAGCCAGTCCACACGCGTATTACTCCACCAGCCGGTATTATATGTTATGCATTAAAGTTAGTCCAATGAGTAAAAACATCCAACTGAAAACCAACAATCTCTCTTTTATGACGAGATTATGCAACATATATATAACGTAAGACACTGTTTACTAATGCACTAGTGTTTCAAGAACAGCGTCACATACCACTGCTTCGAGAAACCGTCTCCAAAGGTATAAATGTACTGCCTTTTAGAAGACCCCGAAGAAGTCAAACTGATAATCAGCCAGAATAAGCTTTTGTAAAACAGTGAGTTTTAGCGCTTTCTTGAATGACGGTTATGTTTTACTGTTTCTGAGTGCTGTTTGCAGTGCATTCCAGAGCTTCGGTGCTACAGCCATGATACATCGATCACCGTACGAGACAGTCCTCATCCTCGGCACAACTAGAAGAATAGAGCCTTTTGGGGACCTAAGCTGTCTTTGTGGAGTATATATTTCCAACATATTTCTGATGTAGCCTGGGGACTTTCCATGTAGTGCTTTGTAAACATGAGTCAAACCCTTGTACTCTACTCTGTGTAACCAGTGGAGATCCTTCAACACAGGTGTGATGTGATTGTATCGTGGTATCCGTGTGATGAGGCGGGCAGCTCTATTTTGAATACTTTATAGTTTGTTCAGAATGGGTTTTGAGGAGCCGCACAGCAATGAGTTGCAATAATCTAGTATTGATGTTACAAACGAATTGATAAGGGATTGTGTTGCATCAGCAGTCAAATATTGTCTGATTTGTCATTTTTGTCAGATGCAACAAGACCTAGAGACAGAGTTTACATTTTTGTCCACGTTCGGGTGTGAATCCAACAAGGCACCAAGGTTTCTCACCACCGATGATGGTCTGAGCACAGAATCACCAACTTTTACCGTCAGATTCTTAGCATCACTGGTATTCCGTTTCGGTACAAACAGGATTACCTCTGTTTTGTTTGCATTTAATTTCAACAAATTGTTTTTCATCCAGTGCAAGATGTCCTTCAGACATGCTTCAATTCGTAGCAGTGTCTCATCGCGTGAAACGCAATCCTTTGGTTTGAATGCCATATACAACTGGGAATCATCAGCGTAAAAAATGGTGTTCCAGTTGATGCTTTCTACATACTGCACCCACTGGTTTTGAATACATGATGCAGTTTTTGGGACCAAGGACAGAACCCTGAGGTACGCTATAATTCATCATTACTGGTTTCGAAAGTTTACCATCAATACAGGCAGTCTGGTAACGGTCACCCAAATAGGATTTCATCCATTCCAATGCCTACTATACAAAAATGATGTTCAAGTCGGCTTAAGAGGGTGGTGTGCTCAATGATGTCAAATGCAGCTGATAAATCAAGCATAACATACCGTAGACCCTGTGTTTGCGGTTTCTATTGGTTCTATCACTGCATGGTTAATATGCGCGCCTGAAAACTATGTGGTATAGCTATCGATAAGATACGTGTAATACATTTCATCAATCAAAAAGCATTACTTTTCCCAATTTTATCTAAAGATGTTTGTCTTGATTAACTCTGTTTTAGAGTACTTGTAAAGGGAACTGAGTTTAGGATTACAGATAGTCCAGTCATTCTACGATTTAGCCTCAAACTAATTGCAAAAGAATATTTTTTTCGATAACCATGTAGATAAATGTATCCTTATAATCATATAAAAAGTCTAGAAAAATGTAAGGTGGGGAAAACGGTGAAATTTAACCTTAAACTTGTTCATTTTTTCGAACTACGACATGGCAAATATAACTCGCCATAGTGACGTCATATCAACTTAGCGCGTGCGATGTACTGTGTAATTACGAAGGCATAATCTCGTCATATTTCCGTGAATATGTAAATATCAAATAACACGTACACATAAACCATTTCAGTTGATTATTTAATAATAGGAAATGTAATAATTTTGTTATAGACAAAAGTCAAATGTTTTACGATGGTTTAAGAAAATAAATCGGCGTTATTTTGACGTTGAGATTTTGCAGAAAATTCCTCTCTACGGAAGCGCATTTTGGACATTGTCTTAATCGCCCTTACGGGTAACAATACAGTTTGTGTATGTTTCTATTGATATCGATTGTGTCTTTGACGAATTAAATTAGTGATATTATACACATGTAGAGTCTACATAAATACGTTAACCTAGCTTTGTACACAGGTCTAGATTTATGGCTGCGCATAGGCCTACTCTGGGCCTATTCAAACAAACTCAAAACGTAGGTCTAACTTGACCTAATCTTACAAGTATGCATTGAACTTAAGTTTTAGATCTAGCCTTGCACTGTAGACTAACTCTAGCCAACATTGAACGCAGGTCTTAGGTCGATCGTTGCACTGTGGACATACTATAGATAGCATTGAACGATTGTTTAAATGGACCCATTTTAGCAAGTTTTGAACCTAGGTCTGAACTGGCCCTACATTTGTTTTCCAGCAAGCATTTAAGGCATGTCTTAGGAGTCCGGTACTCTTGACAAACCCCAGCAAGCATTTAATGTAGGTCTACTTGAACCTACTCCAGCAAGCATAGAACGCATAGTCAAACTGGACCTAATCCAATATTCCAATTTGGTCTAAGATCGGTTCCTGCACTCTGGACCTTCTCTTGTAAGCATTGAACGTAAGTCTAACCGAACCTTGTCTTGTAGGTTTAATTTCGAACATTGTACTGTGGACATAATCTAGTAATGATTGAACGTATGTTTAATTGGACCTTCTCCTGCAGCATTCAATGCAGATCTAATGTCGAGTGTTGCACTGTGGACATACACTAGTAAGAATGTCTATTGTAGGTTTAATGTCGAACATTGTACTGTGGACATAATCTAGTAAAGATTGAACGTTTGTTTAATTGGACCTTCTCCTGCAGCATTCAATGCAGATCGAGTGTTGCACTGTGGACATACACTAGTAAGAATGTCTAACCGAACCTTGTCTTGTAGGTTTAATGTCGAACATTGTACTGTGGACATAATCTAGTAAAGATTGAACTTATGTTTAATTGGACCTTCTCCTGCAGCATTCAATGCAGATCGAGTGTTGCACTGTGGACATACACTAGGAAGAATGTCTAACTGAACCTTCTCCAGTCAGCATTGAGTTTAGATCTAATGTCGAGCGTGTACCTACTATGGACACATTCTAGCAAGCATTGAACGCAGGTCTAAGGTCGGGCATTGAACTCCTAGATGTTAACAAGTATTCCGACAAGTATAAACAAAGGCGATCTAGTATTGAGCCTTGCATTTATGATACTAGTATAATTATGCTGGCGAAAATTAAGCGTAACATCGAGCTCTGTAACCCTGAACCAATTCTGGTTAACATGGAAAGCACATCTAACATCTCGCAAACTGGGCCTATAAGGCAACAAAACGCACAGCAATGTCCATAACAGAGCCAAATGGACCACCGACCAAGTACAGGTTTCGTATCGATCTGATCACATACCCAGTCACGTACATACAATGGGTATACCCAGTCCTGTACATGCAATGGATGTGCGATATGTTCTATGATTACCAGCCATCGTTTATTTAACAGAGTTTGCAAGACATGTAAAGGAGAACATTAAGGTTAGAAAAAAAATATGCATGTAAATAATAACATTTCCTGACAAGCTCTACGGTTGGGCCTGGCACTGATGATGTTCATGATAGGTATGTGATTGTGTGTATACTGGTAATTCACTTGCTATAGAAGGTATTTATCACCAGTCCAACATGATCTTCTGATCTGGAAAAGCACCCATAAGTCTTGGCCGACTCGTCAAGATACTAAACACGCATTTTAAATTCTAAAATGTTACTGATCGTTCTAAACATAATTACACAATTAGAAAAATGGGACAATCTGTGTACCTTTACAGTTTGATCTAGTGTACAACTTTATCAACCTATGTCTCGAAATTCCTTCGAATACATTAGTATATAATTATTTATTATATGTGGTTTAAGTTATTTTAGATTGTTTGGTGGCATATACTCTCTGAAATACAGATTTGTGATGTTTATGTTTCTTTATCTCATGGAACATGTATTCCAACAGTTCCTGTCAGTTCATTCTTACAACACCACACAGTCACACACTTAGCACTATTGGTGGACATAATACATGTCATGGTTTTGATTTGATTGCTAGTTTGATTCATACTTACATATAAAGTAGTTTCAAGTCGCACTATATCCAAGGATAATGAAGTAGAGATACTATTTACAACCAGTGATTCACAGAAATATTTAATGTTGTCAAGAACCGATACTAATTTAGGATACAAAGTTGGAAGTAATATACCTGTATCATCTATATAGCCAAATAAATGACTTTTCCTATACCACAACGTCCATATTGAACGCCATCTTGGATTTCTCGGAGTGATATCCGGCATAAAAATGACAAATTTTGTATGTGTACCAATTTACATTTATGGTTTAATAAACATTAAGCACGACAGAGTGAGTTTGTGAAACTTCCAAAATACTCGATTACACATACATTGTGTGAAATTGGTGGGGTAATAAAACCACGTATTACATGTCAGACTGTATGGATACACTGTGTTCCAATTAAAGTAGTGTTTTTTATTTAACATATAATACCATTTATTCATAAAAGTGTATTTTAGATATGTATTAATCAACATTATAAATCATAACCAAAGACATAAGAGATTTGAAAGGTGAAATTGCCTCTGTACCTTTTTTACGTATGTTTTACCTGCAAATAACATTGACTGACATTGCTTTTTGAAGATTTTCAACATAAATAGTGTATCTAAGATATTTGTTTAACAGACGTTTGTGGTTTCTTTAATACATATAAATTATTTAAGGACATTAATTTAAATGAATTTTGTCATATATTCCTGCTATTTTCAAATATCTTTTTTTATTTTAACTGGAAATGCTAAAGAAGACGGCCATCTTGGACGCCATCTTGAATTTCACAGAACGCCATCATTTTTGCAATTTATGCTTGCAGTGTCAGAACTTTCACATATAACAATTCATTTCGGTAGACAGCATACAGGTTACACCGGAACTTGTTTCTGAGATTGTCACACTCCATTACCCCACCCACTTGTACTGGTTTTTAAGCATCTATATTAAATCAAAAATGGTTTTATTTGTTATCTATGCCACGTTATTTTTATCTATTTATAATTATTGTTCGTATTCAAATTACTTTACTATGTATTTTATGGATATGTGCACTTAGGTTGCATGGAAATGAAAATAAACACTGTCATAAAAGCAGCTTTAGTGTTTCCAATAGTGACCTTAGATATGTTAATTTTTCGGCAACTTCCCCACCCTAGATTTTTCTAGACTTTTGATATGTTATTTGTCAATGTTTTCTGATGCCAAAACAGTCCAATTTGTTTCTTTTGCAATTTGTTTTAGGTTCAGCCTATTTTTACTGTAGAATGACTGGACTAAGATTAGGCTCGGTAGATCTCTCCTACAAATACACATACTTTATTCGAGTAGATGCGGGTAAATATATATAGCTGAGCTTGTAGAGCTCTAAAATGTAACCTAGATTACTAGTGTGATACATTACCGGTTTTGTACAAGTTATGTCCTTCCAAGACATTACCTAGTACTACCGTGTCTTACACTCCCAGAGAGGTTGTCACTTGCTTACGGGAGTTCAACTAGGTAATTGACTAATGACTGATAAGAAAATGGCTAAGCAGTTTTTTGTAAAAATCCCGACCTTTCTTATAGAATAAAGGCAAACAGTTCAAATATTTTAGTAAATTGTAGAGCCTCACAGATTACTGGACCCAAGTATTCCCGATGGCCGTGTTATAATGTACAGAACACAAACCAATTAAGTAGCCTTATTTAAAATTTTGCTCCTTTGTACATCCATTGGCGACGTTACGGGAATCATAAAATCCCAATCCGACCGTACGGAGACGATTTGGGAATAAGATGCGCCTTATATGTAATGTATTTCCGTATTTTTGCGTCTCGAAAAACATTTTTTACGATGCTACATTGTTTTATCAGTAAATTCGACCTAAGCCAATCCCAGGATACATCCGTTAGACATTGGAATGTAGTAATACACTTAATTGGAACTTATGTGCCACAGTCATGAGTATATATTAAGTCAATGCTAGCCTAAGAGAAAATTTAAATGATAGTCTGCACTAGCACAATAGTACCTTTAAGGATTTCCCCATTAGAGTAATGCCTACCTTTATCCGTTTAGGACTAATTTTATTCGGCAAGACATTGTCCAGGATACGTTTACATGTTTTGCTCGTGTCCTTTTCATGTGCTAGATATACGTCAATGGTGCCCTTCAACCGTTGTTTCAGACATATTTACCTTATTAACGCCATGTAATGACAAGTGGTAACTAGCTCTGACGCAAGCACCACTGGCATGTTGTCTATGACTGTCGTTTATATTATAGAAGAGAAAACGTCCCAACCCACGATTCACCCAGAATCGATCGGGTGACACTCACCACGCTAACAGACCGACCGGGTACATAAGCATGTGAAACACACTAAATCATACATTGCCATTTATTTTGATGCTTCATTTGATTACATTGCATTGTCAATGAACTATGGTTATACGTTCATTTATTACATTATATATTTCGTCAAATTAAGGAGTTTGTGTTGTTTTAATATCATATAACTTGAATGTTGGCTGTATACGACGAGTCGGTAAAAGCGGAGCTCAATTGCTAAAATGCAACATAGTACGTGGAAATATCTACCTGGAAAATATGGATATGCAAGTTTAGTTTTTGAAAGGCAGTCTATAGATATTGGAAATATAGAACAGATTCCTAGGAGCTTGCATTTTTATTCTTTTAAATAAGGCCACAGAGCCAAATATAGCGTTTCGTGAACCTCGTCTTTTAACAACAGTGTCGATCGTCCTCCACATGTGGAGAAATTGCTGGTTCCTTGTTCCTTACTGATTGGAATACCGCCCTGGAACATTTGTTAGGGAAAAATGCCTCCGTGTATAGCTGACAAAATGTTGAGAGGCAGCATTTAACCCGAATAAACAAACAAGAACGAAATTTCGAGTGAAACGACCGTAAATATAGTGTACTTCACCATACAACAGTACATTCATTGTGTTCTCACTATTTTACTAGTTACGTGGTGTGATAGAGGGGTCTCCCGTCCTTTGTGATTAATTTGTCTGTCAGAAATGTAGAACTTGCGTCTTTGTCTTCCGGAATAACTGCCGCTATCTTAATACTCCGTGTATAAAGCAACATTATGTGAAATTATACACAAGGCGATTCTTCATTGTAAATAGACAAACATTTCAAATGACCTTAAACAATAAATAAATAAAAATGGTACCAATAATGCGCTTGCTAGACGCTCAGCATGAGCGGGAAGCTGGCTTCTCTTTTTTCTCATACCCTCGAGGCGATTGATAACATCAATAATATGGTGTTGTGAGTGATTGGATTCGACCATATTCTCTAATCTGTTATAGATACGGTGGCAAAAGAGTTCTGTAAAAGAATGCGATATCAGTCATACTGCAATGGGAAAGCCCTTTTTACTACCACACCAAACATTAGTTTACCTATGCTACGAAACAGAACAAACTCGTGTTTCAATGTTCTATCCATATCTTATAGAAAAGTTACCAGTTACTTGTGGGAGAGTCAGTTAGTTCTAGTTGATTGTTACTAACTGGGAAACGATGGTCTTTGTTTTTGACCAAACGTAGCTGATAGTCGGCGTAACTCTAACGAAAACATACGGCAATAACTTATTTATGTTGAGCAAATTGCTATAACTAGATCTACATACAATATTTTGCGTACAATATACACCAGGGTACTGTTCCCTAACATCGTGTTCGTACACAATGCGTTAATTTATATACTTAGTATACTTCTGATAAAAGTTTTGATTTTAATAATCTGCTACTAAAAAAGTAATGACTAAATGATGTCATACCAAGTATATCTCTATCCCTACTTGTTGTTGTCTAAAGAACAGTAAGGGTGTAGTCACATCTTCTGCTAATTGTCATTTTCTTAATCGGTAAATGCCATACTTGTAGGAAGAGGTCCATTCTTTTATGGGGAAAGTGTTTTTAAAATTTCAATGTCCTCAAAAATGTCAATCGTTCGTCTCGGTTCGTATGAAGGAAAGTATTTGGTACTAGTGTGTTGGCCACCGGTTTGATCGTACAAATGCAACCGTTGTACTATACCTATACAATGTATCCAGATCTCGTGCGTTCTTTGTAGAGCATAATGTGACGTCCTGTGGATTTTAACTGCGTTTTTGGATACTGAACAAATGCCCAGCAGACGAACATATGCGTTAGCTGCTAAAGCGAAACACTGTTAATCCGTTATTTGACTATTACAAGTATAGTCCAGTCAGGGTAAAAATCCAGTGACACAACGGTCGAGTCCACTATAACTTGGTAAAACCAATTACTAAGGCTTATACTGTACAAACAACTATAATTTAAATGCTAAACTAACATACTGTATTCGCTATACCTGTTCAGACAATGGTTGTTATTTTTTGTGTACACATAAACTGCAACGTCACAGTCACAATATCCTAACTGGACTGTACATGTACGTCGTTTTCCGTTACATGATCGTATATAAGAGTTTAAACTTTAGATACGGGCAGCAGCAGTATTTACAACTTTCTTTGCTTTACGATAAAGTTGTTCTATCCGCTTTGACGAAACGTCAAAAGGTGAGGCACACAAAGAGCATTTTGTTACCAAACGTCAGCGTCCATACTAAATACGATGGATAAGAATCAACATTCAAGTGAAAGATTAAATGCTAATTTGTTTATCCAAATACAGCATACAAGATGGTATGCTCTTTTTTTACGTGGTTATTATTCTTACTTAATATATTATACGAGCAAATGCATCAGAAAGTTATGGCCTGAATAAACGTCGACGTCATAATTTGTCTAAATTTGTGTTTAAAGCATAAATATGTATACGCAAGAAAATATTTTATTATTCAATCTTTTTGAAATTCGGTTTGGTTTTTTCTATCTTTTCAATTGAATAAGTTCGCGTTGAGCATATTTTTACGCATTCAAAAGTGGGGCATTTTTCAATTCACTTTGGACATTTACTTGTACGATACCACATATTCAATATATTGAAACAAGTTTTGTTTAAAAAAATACTGTCATACGTACGCACACGCATAATTAAACAATTCAAATTTAAAAATACAAAAGTCTCGCTTTTTTAACTTTGAAACTGAAATAAGATGTGACGACAGCTGTAACAGACAACGTTGTTCACCCAAAATCCGTTCCGTAGTTATATTACTTTATTGGAACGTTTACCTAATTACACCATGAATTTTTGTTACATGTGCCGCTGACTTTATGCAAAACAATCGCTCAAAAAGACGCATATTACATTGTAACTTGATAATGTCCGTGTATATTTGTACATTCAAAATGCGCAACATATTTCTGCGTTTAGGAATACATGTATAACTTTCATTTTTCTATGCCGAATATTGCGCAAAATAATCGTAGAAAATCGTTTGAGATTTGTGCCATTTTCGAGTGTGTCTGACCTTTTGACGCTACATCTTAACGTTCATGTAGTCTATCCGGTAAGGTAGGACTATGAAGCACCATACATAATTCAAATGTGTGTGTAGGTTTAAAATTTGCTTGCGTGCTTTGTTGAAAGGGTATATGAATATGATATTTTACAAAGTGATCGTGAAATCATTCTGTGAATATTGTCTGTCGGTTATGAATTGATTACAGATATACTGTCCTCCACATCATAAGACTAACTAAGGAAATGTTTCCTTACATCAAACCAAATTATACAGCGTGGATCTCTATTAGCATTATATTATCACTAATAAATCGATTTAGGAAGTTATGACTGGTATATACGAGTGTTGTTCAAATTGGAATGCAAGTTATGCTAGATCTTTCTTGTTACAATAAATTCTTAAAAATGGTGAACTGTATATCAAAGATCATTGTATTAGCTTTCAACTGATACCTCATATTTTGAAATCCGTTCAGTGAAGCTGTCACAATAAATAGATTAACAATGTCTACGTGTGTATACTAATGCTTAAATAATTTGGAAAATGTCACTTTTCTCTCACCAAATTAGGTTCCATTTAAGCATCGTTGTTTTCTAAATGCGGGAGCGAATACTATATGTAAATTAACTTGTATGGTGCAATGGTGATAAGGTAATGTCTTATTCAGCAACTACTTGATAGAATAAGAAAGTATGTAGTGGTGTACTAGTATTGTTTTCGAAATAAACGTCATGCACTTCATCTAATACCCCAACATAATAGAAAAGGGTTGCAAAAATAAAATATTTCTTGGAAACTGGTTGAACATTTACAATTAGGCAAGTAGCTATAGGTGATTGTTTATCAATAGGAGCTATTCATACAATTATCAAGCATATTACACAATTGAGGAAGATACCTTATCTGCTTTGAGACGCCGTACACATGCCCTTGCCAACAGTCTAAAAAACATCGAAACCATTTTCTAAATAAAAAAGCGGACCGCTCGCAAATGTAATGACGTGGGTTCATTTTGTCACACATGCAACATGTCAATAAACTACTATGGGCCAGCAAAGACAGAACAAAAGTTTGCATTACAAAACGCACCAAGGGTGCCAGTAAAAATGTACACCTTTTTGTATATAAACCAAGTTCTACCATTCAATTTGATGTATAAAATGGACAATGGGTAAATGCCAAGTTGAACGAAGGTAACTTCTCTCATAAATTTGAACAAAATACTCGCACAATCGCTGCCCAGCCAGAGGTTTGAAGGACGACATGTTGTTGCAGAGCAATGAGCCTCCACATGAAGGAGCCATTAACGCAACTTTCTGAGAAGTGTAAAACATTTTGAGCTTTCCGACCATCCGAGCATTGTCCCTTCTGACCTTTATTAGTTTCCAAGACTAAAAATGCATTGTCGGATAAAATATCAGGTACGTTAAGATCTTAATTCGGATCTTGTTCAGTATATGCAAAGTGACCATATGAATGATAATAAAATCGCATTAAAAAAAGACAATATGATTGAATACTGCATGGGGATCAAAAGGTTGTTTCATTAAAATCTATCAGTGGTTCATTTTATGGGCTTAGTTGCATTGCGATTTATCGTATGATAAGAACGGATACTAATAACTAAAAGACAGTTGATGACACATATATAAACAACAATCAGTCCCTGCATCGACATCTTCTAACAACAAATGGTGAATGCAATGACCGTATCCTCACAATAGACTCAAATCTAGTAACAACACAGCTTTAAAGCACATGTTTAAACACGCATCATTACAGTAATAGACAACATATACAATTGTTGAAATAACTGCCATTCGTTTTTAAATAAATGTAGTTTATATCTTTCATATCATTGAATTCATGTAATTGTTGTTGGGGAAAAACTAACGATGTTAGAATCTAACAACAAGCACTGATATATAGGATTGTCAATATCATCTATGTCAGCAATAATTCCTAATCCTGTTCGTTTGGTTGATAGCATGATGACACAAAGTCTTCCAATACG
The DNA here is from genome assembly GCA_947247005.1 of Spisula solida. Classification (NCBI taxonomy): domain Eukaryota; kingdom Metazoa; phylum Mollusca; class Bivalvia; order Venerida; family Mactridae; genus Spisula; species Spisula solida. Next base: position 37,149,268 of record OX365956.1, on the reverse strand, counting down.
CCCACATATGTCTTAAAACGTATTAGCGAGTCTACAGCATCTCGTCAATGTTGTATAACATCGTCACGTTATATTAGCATAGAGTTGCACTCACTGCCTTTAAACAAACGATGGTTTACATATTAAATTGTTCTACCACATTGCCAGGACTTTATCATGCTAAATCCTATAGGATGAGGTAGGTAGATATTTCCCACATTACAAATATGAGGCAAACGGTTAAAGACTTTCTGGCATATCGCATTCAGGCTTTTCCACAGGTTCATCCTTTGCAATTTGAGAGTATGCACTTTTATTAGCCAAAAGAGATCTCTTAAAAGAATGTTGTTTGCAGTTAATGGAACGCACATCGATAATGCGATGAAATATTGTACATTTCCAGAATTTTACATTCATAAGCTTCCAAATCGTCTTAATGCAAACATAAACATTTTCTCGGATTTCTAGTCACGACTTTGTTAGTAGCAATATATTACCTTGGAGGCTGACGAAACGATTTTATCGCAAATCTAATTTGTTCTACCTATTGATACTGCTGGGTCAAGCTGGGGTTCCTTGTAGCAATTTCCTATTGTAGTTATAACATATTATTTGCATAACGACTAAGTATTGTAAAAAGCTTTCATAGTGTTGTTGATTGTTATAATTTGAACTGCTCGCATGTGAATCCGGAAGTGAATTGATATCTGTCACGCTACACTATTCCATCATTCATTTATTTTCCCTCCCGTATTGCATTACCTACATGTGTCGTCTGCGTCGTCTGTGTTGCGTGTTTTATGATAGCCGACTTCCTGTAACCATGTATTCTTCATTGTGAAGTTACAAATTGATTCGCACTAAATAAAGTACAAGTATACGCGCGCATCTAAGCTAACTTGATAGAAATACTCTTGTTGACGCTAGTAATTGATGCTTTTACGCCTACAAGATTTATGATGCGTCCACGGAGAACTATCAAAGTAAGGGTTGTCTGAAATATCAAGGGACGCCTGGTGAACTATAGCTGTGATTTCTAACGCCTACGTTGTGTATGTTGTACTAGTGTATGTTATACTATTACGATACTTCAACAGAAGACGAAGCACTTTCCACACCTACGTTCGTAGTTGATCAATCGGTTAAGCAATTCCAATGAAAGACGAGATTGCAAATTTAATTAGATTATTTACATTATGTTGTTCATAATCAGATATATGGAACCAAATGCATGAATCTAGACAAATGAAGAATACTAGTTCTAATAGTGACTCTCATATAAGAAGTCCGTCCGATCACGTGGTAAGGTGACGGATTATCACTAGTCACATGACCAGGTGACCGATTATCGCTAAATTTATCAGGCACCCCGTTAACAGGCAGATTTTGCCGGAAGTGACTGGATAAAGAGTAATTTGAGTGAAATATAAACCGATTTCACTGTTTCAAGACGGTGAAATTAATATTTTGACAATTTAATATTTTGGTTTTGGTTCCTAGTTCCTCAATACCGTAAATCTAACATGGCGTCAAGGAAACCGAGCTCAAAATTATGTTATGGCGTCATCGTGACCTTATTACGTAACCGCTATGTGAAATAAAAGTACATCCAGCAAATAAAGTCTCTAAATTATTTAACTGCAAAAATTGAAACAAACAACTTAACTTCCATCATAGTCCTTGTCCCGTTAAGTTCACTTCGATTTCCAAGATAATGTGCAAAGTCACATGTAGATATGGTTAAGAGTATAAACAGTGAACACGAAAAAAATGTGTTCTATCTACATGTACATATAAATCATGAATGTAACAAATACGGTTAAGCATTAATGTTCGTGTGTACCAAAATTTTGAATAATGATATATTCGTGGACATTAATTAAAAACAATGATATAAGTTACGAAATACAAGATGTGTTTGAACTTTTGTATAAGCATCGAAGTGAAAACAACCCGTTTGGGAAATACAAGATGTGTTAGAGCTTTTTTATGAGCATCGAATTGATAACAACCCGTTTGGGTTCGACTAATCGCGTAAATTTAATTTCGTGATCGAGTTTATCGAAGATGTTAAAGAAGCGTACCCTTTATGAATATTTACCGGTATAATAACACTTTCTAGTCTCAGGGTGTTTTATTGTACATCGAATAGCTGCATCCCTTAGTTAGCTTTCGGTCAATTATGTCTGCCAGGATGCGTTAAGCGCTACGATAAGTGTTTGGTAAGGTTAACTATACTCTGATATTCCGAGTTATAGGCCTACTGTTCTAACGTTTTGATTATCGTACATGCAACAATTTACACCGATTGAAACAAATACGATACATTTGAGACTGCTTGATGATATAGCATCGACAATTGATGTCACTTTAAAGAAATTTTGATTAATTTACAAAATAATAAATATCGTTGCTATAGCAACGCTCTGATGTCTAAGACGAAATAATTGTTCAAATATTAACTCCGGAATTTGTAAATTTGCAAACATTATAACACGATGAAAAGTGTTTTATGGATGCTTCTTATTGATGTGTGTCTCTCGGCGAGAATTACTGTTTGTACTGTAGCAAACTACAAGTACATGTTCCAATTCTGTCGTACATATGTTTACCGCAATGCCTTCTCTCTGGAAGCAGCACCAAGTCCAGCTGATCACTGTCGAAAGATTGGAGACCTTCACAAACAGGCTCACAGACATACCGTAGATACTGGGTTTGCGGTTTCTATTTGGTCTATCCCCCGCCAACCATGTTTCATTAAGTTGTTCGGTGCACCCAAGTTGTGTATAGGGCCGATCTGACTAAAGTGCAGTTATCTTCCTACGTCTAGCAAAGCGGTTTTAGTAGGGAGCTGATTTTAATCAGATTGGGTAAAGCACATTACAGGAAGCAGAGAGAAGAAGAAACGCATAAGTAGTGCTATTTTCTAAAATATAATAGCGTTTTTAGGATTTCTTACAGCTAGAACTAGATATTGTAGTCGTTTCATTCCACTTTCGTCAGATTAGACTTTGGCGGATTCTTACTTGTTTAGTTGGGCTTTATGTCTTGTACGTGTTTTTTATGTTTTCTGTGCTCGGTTGGTTAAGTGCTGGCTTCTCTGACTGACGCATTATGATCTTTTAGGGAAGTGTCACCTTCTTGTAAACGCATGTAAGTTAGATACTGGGATAGGTTGGTATGTTAGTTTCTGTTACATTGACTACGCTTATGTCCATCGTATGGTGAGAAGTTGCTCCCAGAAGAGCAATTTACGGCACTGTTGATAATTTATTTCAGGAAAACGTGTTAAGTCAAGGGGCCATCATCAAAGTGTATGCTTTAAATTGTTGTCAACGTATATATATTCTAATAAAACCTACGATACGAGTTCAAACCCATTGTTTTTGTTGTTTGTTATTTCGAGAAATCATCAAGGGATTAAAGTAAAGCTTTGTTGGAGAATTTGTAGACACATTGCCAAACCGGATGTTTTACTCATCTTGACAGTTTGTTTTCGAATAACAGTTTTTATAAGACGAATCTCGGTCTGATTTCAACTCGTCGTCAGTGTGTTTGTAGTGTCTGGTTGTCGCCAGTACATAGTTGTCGTCTGTTAACAACAGCTTTGGACGAAATTTAAAAAGATTATATTAAGTCAGACAGGGAAGGCAGCACTCAACTTAACCAGCCGAGCACAGAAAACATTAAAAACACACAAAGCACTGAAAATACGGCATCCTGTCCCGAAAGTCTGCCGCCTAGGCCAGTCAAACCAAAACGGAACGAGAACTATGTGACGAGAAAACAACCACCGGACACCACATACCACAAGGACAATCTACAACATATATATAGTGTACATGCATTTTTGAAAGATACGAAGCAGCCTTGTGCTGGACAACGAAATTGCAGAATGGCACATACAAAATGAACAAAGTTTAAGAAAAAGTCACAAAGGCGAAATATTTTTGTATTTTTACTATACAGTGGACAATACATACATAGAGGAAGGTTGACCAAAGTACTGACAGCGACAAATGTCACTGGGGGCTTAAACGTTATACAGTGCACCAAACCTCACACTTACCCAATAGACAAACTTATAGCACATTACAGTGTAAATAAAAGTTTCCCGCCATGTAATGCCCTCTAACAAAAAGGCCACAGTGACAGGTAATACAAGAATGTAAAACATGAAACATTATATAAATAACGTCCATCGAGTAGCACATAAAGTACTCAATCAGAAGTCAGAGCAACAAGAGAGCAAAACATTTAAGGGTACGACAAGACAATGTAACAGACAGGCGTCAATGCCAGCCGTCCAAAAAGGCTTGAGGTTAGGCATATCATATAGTCTGTATATTGTCCGGTCATCGCACAATGAAATAGGAAGCATAATGGCGAGCTGTAAATGGACCCACTACCAAGCATGCAGTCCTTTGCAAAATTAAAGGGTCATATCCTCTACTAAGTAAACGTTTTATAATCTTGATAAACACATCACCATAAAATTCAGGCTGAGACAGACCTTGTCGCAGAAGTGTCTTTAAATTAATACCATATTTAGAAATGAGATCTAAATTATGCCTATAAAATTTTGCAAAAGTTTTACGAAGTTTATGGAAGCGATAGCCTTGTTGCAGTAACTTATTAGTAATACAAAGATTTCGAGTATTAAAGTCTTCCACTCGAGAACAAGCTCTAGCAAAACGGATTAATTGAGAAGCGTAAACACCATATGAAGTTGACCCTGGAACATCTCCATCCAAGTGTGGGTAATTTACAGTATCGAAATTAAAATCATCTCTCTTGACGTAAATTTTACTAACAATTTGACCTGCTTCTATTGCAAGATCGAGGTCTAGGAATGATGCGTGAGTATCGGATGAATTAGCTTTGTTTAGTGTTAACTCGTCAGGATAAATTTCTATGATCTTATTCGAAAAGTAAGGATTATCAATATTTAAAATGTCATCAAGGTATCGGGACGTATAATTAAACGCTGTAATTTCATCCGATTGGTGTTCGGGAGACAATTTTAACATGAAATCGCGTATAAAAACATATCTGCGACAAGAGATGCGCAAGTTGTTCCCATTGGAATACCGATAATTTGTCTATAAATGGTAGTGCCCAGCATAACAAAAATGTTATCAAGGAGAAATATAAGGGCTTCACAAACATCGCTACAGGTCCACATAGTATATGTATCCAATATAGTGTTAGTAAAAAATGCTTTAGAATAGTTACACGCTAGAAAAGTACCATTCCTGGCGTAAACCTTTCAAAATGTATCACTTTTAGAATAATGCCAGTATGGATGATTTGAGTTATTAGTCACCATAGCAATGAAATAAGATATTTCAAGATAGTTCCTGGGAAATTTAAATCTAAAAGAGAGTCTTATATGGTCCAAGTTTTCAAAGTTTAATACATTGTAGTGTGACAGGACCCTAAGAAAAGTTTACAAACGAATGTAATTTTTATAGTACAGTTTATCTATATGAAGACACCCTAGTATCGTGATCTCCGTATTGTAACTCGGTACAAAAAACACGACGCTCCACTTTTAACACAAGAGGGCAATAAATCAGAAACCTCCACGTGAAATATTTCTCTGAAATGCCCCAGATCACTTTATTGTTTCCTAATTGATTTCAAGTAACTTTGAGTTCACGTCAGCTTGTATAACACAAACACGAATGACAAGTATTTCTCATGGGGTATAAACATAACAATTATATTTACCATGGTAACTGAAATATTGTTTTATATGGAAATGTCATGGAGTTACGTTATACCGTCCATTACATCAAAGCACGCTAAGAATTTAGATCATGACGATATTCCGATGTCATTAGATTTATCATTTGGTGTATTTATTCTGTCTTAAGTTCGCTTTATTTAAGGCAGTATGTGAGCATCACGTGACACTTAGAGACAGAAAGTTTCATACGTTATACAGCAAATATAATCGATGCCTTTCTTTCCAAGATTATTATGGACTACAGATAAGCATAGGGAATGATGCGCATAAATGTGTTGGAGAATATGGAACATAATGCATAGCTAGAATAGTTGGGTTGGGAGGAAAACATACGAACAACCATAAAACATAACGAGAATTTAAGCAGCACAAATGATCCGTATGAATCTGTGATATTTTACTGTTAATTTAGTATACTAGAGTACATGATTAGAGCAGAGCTATACATTGATAGAATGTGCATTTACGAAGACTTACACATAATATGTTTCATACATAAAATGTTGCAGATTTTGTCATTGTATCATACAGTAATAGTTTGTGATGTATTGCTTCTTACCGTTCAATCAATACCTACTATATACATAAACGTACATCACGTTAATTATATCCACCTATCCAACAGTGCGTACATGCGAACTGTTCACATTAAAGCAACAACGGACAGTGAAAATGTCGCTACCATACCAGTTACTTGTGTAAGCTGTACGAGCGATATATACAATTACTGATACTAAGTTATATGGGTACTGCCTAATGGTACGCCAGAAGCCGACCAAAACTATTAATGAATATTAATTATGAAATTCTAATACTAAGCTATTCCGGTTGCAATTGATCATTTGAGAGAAGTATTACCCGGTAGTATATGAGAAGTGTGAACAGTTGCATAAAGATAATAACATATTTGACAGGGAAGACAGTACTTAAGAGAAACAGCAGATTGTTGCCAGTCCAAGTTGTCACTGAGCAGAGAAAAAATATAATATTAAGTCGGACAGGAAAAAATGAAAACATACACGGCACAATGCCCAACACACAACCGAACGAGAAAATGATCCGCCCAAGACATATATTACCATTTTTGTTTAGGAACTTCGATAGGTGTTTTTCCAAACGATCGAATCGTTCATTACAGTTCTAACAGAGTTTCAACATCCTCTAAAGTTGAGAGAATCTTGATACAAACTCTGACAGTAACGGTTTAATCAGGCGATTATAGATTTCAGATTTAAATTAACTTCACGAGTTAAATGACGTATTGTATTAGTGCAGTGTAACTCATCACATCAAATTTGATTCCCTGAATTACCAACTTCAGCGTGTCTCGAGTGTTAATGTCGATTAAATTTGTTAATGATGCCATATATACCAGGCAATCAGAAGACCTCAGTTATTCACCGAACAACCCCACAGTCTCGCGTGTTAAAGGACTATTAACCATGTCAAAAATGCATTAATACGCTTAAATGTCTAACATATTTTAACTGTTTATAATTATTCCTGATGAAGACTTGAAAATATAGTCGAAACGTTGAATAATTCTGGAGTGTGTCTCGTTTTATTTTATCCAATACAAATAAAATCCTCAGACTTCCAAATACCGGTACCTCGTATATGGTGCAAAAATATGCCAAAGAGTCATTTATTATGAACATTACTTAGAAGATACCCTAAACCTAAACAATAGTGACACTTTTTGTTCCCAAACACACCAAACACCAAACAAATCTACCCAGCCCTAAAGCATTCAATAGTAATTGTCTTATCCACCACCTAAAACCAATGAATGCATTGCACATGAATTAACAAAATCGCATATAAAAATTACGACACTAGTTACTGTGCCAAGAGATGGTGTATTACCCCTCCCCCTTATCTCGCAAGTCACAGCTTAATACCCATGTGACCCTTCAGATTGATTACAGAAACCATGAACTATTCTCCGCAACATTGAACCAGTCTCTATCCATGTACCCCGTTGTTCTTAAAACATGCGTTTATTGTTCATCGTGGTGTCATCTAACACCAGTAGTGCATTTAATCTTTCTTAAATAATACAAAAAAGTAACTTTTGACGTGTGCTAGTAATCCAGTTGTTCATTAGTGTGCCTTACGTGATCTGCTGTGTTTTCAATGTTGCCATCCGGTCCGATTTGTTATTATCATTTATTTTTATGAATTGTACACCAGTGATTCACGGCGGCCATTGTCCGTTGTCCGTCGTCCGTCCGTCTGTTATACATAATTTCTCATAGCTCGGTCCATACATGTTTGATCTTGCTGAAATTCTCAACGTGTACAGCTGAGGTATTTGAAATACCGATTAATTTTATTTCAACCTGGTCACCAAACGCTGTGTGTCCGTATGCGTATGTCTGGTTGTTTATACAGCCGTGTATCTACGTAGTTGATAGGTTCGGGTACGGGTATGTGTATTTAAGTCGGAGATAGAAATTAAGGAAGAAATGCTAAAAAAGCTCAATTTTGGTTTTGAAACGCCAACTTTAAACATTGACTTCTTTCAACATATTATCTCCATTCCACAATCTAGCACTTTCTATACTGACGTCAAAAAGATACGCTACACTTACCTATATGATCGTATATTTCATACGTTAGGATAGTAACAATTATATAATTTCTTCTCCAACATTAAAATATAGAGATGTGTGAACATGTCTGCAAATTCTTATTTGATCTATCGCCGATGAGATTATCTAAGTTGCGATACAAAAACATTAACTTACCCAAAATGTCAGTATCGCGTATGCCCTCCATGTCCTGCAACAACTGCTGGCAATCTTCGCCTAATTGATTCAGTTTGAACAGCACGTACTTTGAGATACTGTGCTCAAGCCTAATGTTACGAGTCTGTAATGCCTGAACGTTTCGTACGTTAAAACTGACGTAAACGGTTATCAAGGGTGTCTCACGTTTGTTTAATAGGAATGCATTTTAGGAAAAATTCTGGTTATTGTAAAACATCACAGTTCAATTACAATTACTTTTCACATGAGATGATGTCAAGTGTGACGTTGTCAAGCGGACACGCGGGTGACGTTAACGGATATGAATGTCTAGTCGTACAGAGGTTACACGCGACGCATCTGAGCGATACCAATATGATAGGCTCTGAGTAATATTTACGCGTTGAATTAATCTGGCGGTAGTGGAATTGGAAGCAACAAAACGTCCAACGACGTCAATTTGTGAAATTCCACTTTCCAGCATTAAAAAAAGTGCCCGATTTTCCTTTTTTAGTCATGACATTTAAATTGATTTCATTTTCCAAATTTCCTTGTGAATTCAACCTTGTAAACCAACTTCAGCATGTAACTGCGCTTTTGTCGGCCGGAAAATGCCTCCTGGTAAAGGAGCACGGGACTCACGTGCGAATCGTGACTCATACCATACCTGGGTACATCGAGACCAGTTTGGGATTCTGATTTCGTTTCGGTAGGCGCATTCTTAACTAGATATATGGTGTGTCGATAATAATGGGAATATTTTGAATTATAAAAAAGCTATTTACTTTTTCATTAAAGCGTTTTTCTTGACTTCAGTATATGTTAAGCCTATGTCCCAGTGAGGAGTTCCACATCGGCGATGTTCTCCCGATTCTCGAACATTTGAGTTCCGTCCGAGCGTTACATCGGTTTTCAGTTCCGTCAGAGCCATATAAAAACAGAACAATTTTCTGCCGGAGCTGTTGCCATGTTGAGGTCTACCAATGTTCTGTAGAAAACGATATAGCAGCTCTTCCCTAACACTATATCTGTCTTCAGAGATTTATACATTGCTTTCTATTCTTGCTTTGTTGTTTGTTGTTTATTATATTTAATACAATGTTGCCATATACTGTAAAATCACCAGTAACGAGTTCCAATAATCTTGACCATGAAATCGAATGCCCAACGATTAATTAGCTTTCGTTTCTTTTTAACAAATAGCAATTTATCTGGAACAATTCAGTTGCTATACTGCGTTCATAAATAAGATCTAGTTCTATTTGGCTGTTTATTGTTTATTACCAATGAACGCAGTCGGAAACATACAAATGACAAACGATTACTTATACGAATAGACACTACATGGTATGGTATTCCTCTACTTTTCTTGCATTGAATTATTTTCAAGCCAGAAAAAATCGTCTTTGTTTATTTTACACAAATCCACAAACATTCATGTGCAATAGTAAAATCGTTTTATCCGTATAGTTTCGCTTATAGAAATAACATAAATACTGCAGACGTACATACATTGTACTAGTGTGCGACTGGAGAGCGCTTCATTTTTTTATTTGTACATGTACATAGTTTTACCAGCCTAACTTCGACATTTATTTGCAAACATATACAGTACAATGAAGCACCAAATGAAAGCCGAGGTCTTGAATAAGAAACGTACGCGTAATAAGATTTCGAGAACTTTAAACCAATGTCTGTTTTTATGAGAAAATTGGTTGAATAGAGAAAACAGGAGAGCTGAGAGGAAGAGTGTTACACTTTGTTGAATGGATCGATAATTGTCAAACAGACAAAAACAGGCAACTGCAAGTTGTTGCTATGGTGATGTTATACTTGTTGTACTGTTCCGCTTCTTCATTTCAGTAAGTTGTCAAATAACGGTGCATCTTCTCTACTTATTTGTTGCCTACATGTACTTGCTTTACATGCAGGTATGTAAGTTGTCACAATATTATAGGCTTGATTGTGCATGAATATGATAAAAACACATTTCGCTGTACATTCTGTATTATTCAATTTCTCCAGAGCTGGTCCTGTCAAAATATGTCACAGAACGTTTGACTATCAGTCGGTGTATGTAGGGTGGATTCTCGGTTTGAACATTTACTACAGTCATGTCCGGCACATGTGTAGAATAGATTGAAGTTGCTTGTGATCGTACCCTGTTCCAGGCATGGATTGCACTGCCGCATTTTGAGTGGGACCGACTATGACTATTCTTGTGATTTGCGGTTGCTCGTTTTTGTTTAGTATCGGTGTTCGTATTACCTTTGTGCTTCTTTGTGCACAAATCAAATTACATCAATATCAATTTATTGTCTGAATGTCAGATTAACAATTTATAAACAGCTTCACATAAAAAGTTAAGTTACCGATTTTCGAGGGCTGTGTTTAGCTGCCACCGCTCCCCACATGGTCCGTTGTTGGTATTAACTGCTGCTTCCCATATCCGATTGATTACAACCTTTCGGTAATGGAAGAAGAAACAAGTATTAGGTAGTGTTATTATAACCCCAGGAAACCTTGTGCGATAACCTGCCCTTTCAGATGACTTTAACACAGTGTTGTGGAAATGTTCTTTATGCAGTTTAATCAGAAAGCTTAATTTCGTCATGGACGGATATGCACTTTAACCCCTCCCGCCAGTATTATTTGCCCTCTATCTAGACACACAGTGAAGATTTGCGGGAAATCAGGGATTGCCTTATACAATATTTATAATTCATCATAAACTTGTCAATGAGACAACATACATTCTATAAAGAGCTGAATCGAGGAAAAACAGATGTATAAAACACTTGACAGTCACTGTAACCAAAGCACCACCTTGTTATGTCAACATGTGTATACTAGTATTCGAGTGTTCAGACTTAGTGAATCTACTACGCTTAGCACGCTGGTGCTGCACGCTGGTGCTGCACGCTGTTGCACAAACCTTATGCAGCGGTTGTCATGTTCGCGACCGCTCTTAAACTTGAAAGAATACCCATACCAAAACACAAGAAATGAACACCAACAACGCACTAAATAATTCACCTAACATCATCCGTTCACTTATTAAGCAACATATTTTTCCAGACCAATAAACATCCCTATTACTCAGCCATACAGATTAAAACATTAAAATATAATTACCGTTCCATTAAATTATTGTCTCGTCCAACTGTTCAATTAATTACTTCTTGAAAACGGCTAACGCAGCAAAATATTTTCTCTTATTCTTCACTAATGAACTCCAGTGTGCAATAACCCATTAAATTCAGCAAAAAGACATACTGTAAGACATAGACAATAGATAATTACAACTTGGTGGGGAATGTTCTTGGTTGTTTGTCTAGTGCAGGGTTCGTTGTACGCTGCGTACATTATTCAGACGTAATGTAATCCTTTGAGTAATGGCTGCAAGAAGAGCAGCCAGATGACTAAGCGTTATCAACTTGTGTGACATAGTGGTTTTTTTTCTCTTAAGTTTAAAGCCTATGTCCCACTAAAGAATTCCCCATCGGCGATGTTCTCCCGATATCTTCAGATTCGACCCCATTCATCACGATTCTGTCCAATATCACAATTGTCTAATGACTTCATCGAAGCTTCCCCCAGAAAAAAGATGGACCTGTTCACTATGTCCTGATAACTCATTAATGTACGTCGGGAGTATATCGCCAAGGCAAAACATGCTCAGTGGGATCTAGGCTTAACCTCTCTAAACCAGCTTGTAAGGGGCTTGATCGAGTGTGGCTGCTTAAAGTAGTTAGCATATAGCTTGACCTCTCTTAAGCAGTCTGATAATGAATGCAGCTGAAATGTTGAATAGTTTTACATGGCATACATTAGACAGACGATGGTTTAAGTTTAGGTAACCACATAATAATTATACAATCATGTTGGTTTGTACATATAGTCCAGTTAGGATATTGTGACAGTGACGTTGCAGTTTTTGTGTACGCAAAAAATCATTATCATTGTCTAAACAGGTAGAGCAAAGTTTAGCATTGACATTATAATTGTTTGTACAGTATAAGCCTTTATAATGGGTTTTACACCGTTATAGTGGACTCGACCACTGGACTATAGTATATCGTATCGTCCAAGTATTGATAAACGCGTTGTTTTTCTTCCCTACATTGTCTTGCATCCCGTACACTGGTCTGAGTACTGATTACCATTGTGTTAGCAAGTCACATAGGAATTACTTCTAATTATTTCATCCATCAAGGACATTAAGGCATTAGTTCAGCAGTAATGTTATTATATTTGGCGGCCTTATATGAAACAGAGGTACTTAGAGAACGAAATGGGTATCGATATATACACTGCTGAAATGGTCCTGTCACAATTATGATGATACATGTATGACGCTCATGTTAACGGTACCATACACTAATGCTAAAATGTGTTCCTCTGGCTACAACTTGTCTCCAAATTGGTGTCTGTTTAGCTCCAACTCTACTCAACGTATCATTTATTCTTCCAAGTATAACATGTATACACTATCACACTTTGGAACATTGGCTAAACATATTTACAAAGCGTTGGGTTGTGTCGTATTTTATCACAACTTTTAGAGCGAAACAATATAGGAGAGATCACCGTAATCATACGCAAAATGCCCACCTGCAATCTTTTGGATAAATGAACAATAAAACCTGCCATTCATCAATAGCTAGCTGGTGGTATAGTCCAGTCAGGATAAAAATCCAGTGACGCAGCGGTCGAGTCCACTATAACGGTGTAAAACCAATTATAAAGGCTTATACTGTACAAACAATTAAACTTTCAATGCTAAACTAACATACTAAACTACGCTCTACCTGTTTAGACAATGGTTGTGATTTATTGCGTACACATAAACTGCAACGTCACTGTCACAATATCCTAACTGGACTATACTTATCCCTTTGTATACAAACATGATCTCTCCTATTCGTGCAGTAACATGACCAGAAGTATCAGTATAATATAGCGTTTAATTATGTATCTGTAAACGATAGATATTAAATAAAAATCTCACTTCAGGCAAGTAATTTAAAATAAAGGAGTTGACAGCAAGTTTTGTGATATAACATGTTTATTTCTTCAACCGCTTTCATCAATATTTTTCAGTAGGAATATATAAAATGAATCAAGTACCTGTTATCTGTATATGTGTAGTACTTGAATGCCGCATATCTTTTAATTTATTCCTGTGCTCAACACCAGGTATGGTTTTCATTATTGATCTTATTCAATGAGAGACATAAGTGACATATAAATTATCTCCCTTGTAAGATTAAGCCCGAGGTAGACCAATTAGCATACAGGTCCTAACTAGTTGAGACCCTCGGACTTTATCCTTGTTTTTAACTGAAATATCATTGCTTTTAGATATGAAATTCTCACTTCGGTATTACCTAATATGTTAGGGTCATAAATATTAATATACCATGGTGTGTAAACAACATGTAGCCAATTTTATTATTTGATCTGATAATTAATGTTGCAAATATTTCAGCCTAATTACTACCATGTGCAATAAACAAAACAGGGATAAAAACAGAGTAATCCGCATGATAGGACCGGTGGAGTTTTAGAGAGTAGTAAGGGGGGATAATTTACTATTTTTCCCCATTGGAGAATAAGGATAGCCAATCATATCACCTGTTACTGACTAAGAGTTTCATATGGTGTGATCTGATTGGTTGTTCTTATCCTTAAGTCTAGTAAAATCAGTTTTGAATACCAACACAGGTAATACATTAATAAATCGTAAAATACCGGTAAATTATATTAGAATGTCAATTATCTAGGTTACCTTAAGTAAAATGAAACAATGTAAACAAAATTGTAAGCTATTTTAGGCGCTGAATAGTGCTACAGTGTGACGTATAACTATGTACTGCATGTAATATTATATGTTAAAAGAAGTTGCAATGGGAATATTTCGTGCATTGAGTTGACCGATATTAATGCATCTGGGTTAAAAATATAGCTGTGAAAAACTGGTCAACAAAGAGGCTAGATTATATTAAAACAAATATAGTTGTTCGACTACATTCATTGTTCATATCTAGATAAATGTTTTAACCTTGTGAAACTTATTGTTTATTTCAGATATCATACACCAATAGAGATGCTTCTGAAGTAGCAAAACGAAGCATCGGCGTGGACAAACTGAAAATCTCTGGGAAGGCGTTTCTGAAACTTGCACTGAAAACGTTGAAAACTGCTTGGTTTTAAGTCTTGCTCCTACATACCAAGTAAATGACTATTGGTCCATTAAGTATGCTCTGTAGTCCCCCTACTCAGTCCCTAGAACCGGGGTCAATTATTGACCTTGAGAAAATTATTACTGAATACGCTTGGAGGGAGCTTAAAAGGGATCTCAGATGGTACGATTGTGTGAAAAGGGTCGATTTTAATTTTGATGTGTCTTGGAACTTTTTTGAATTTGATCATAAAACTACGAAATTCCAGCTTCGTTCAGGAAGTACAGAAAGTGGATATAGAGAGAAGAAAGAAGTTGAATTATTCAGGACAGATTTTACAAACAATACTAACAAAGATCAGGTATACAAACTTCGGACACAACGACAAACGAAGGCAGCTACTGCTGTTGCTGTTCAAAAGGGATTCACTCTTAAAGGAAATTCCAATTTCAAACTAAAGATACCAGCAGAAATTGGACATTTTGGAGTCAGTGCAAGCGCGGACGGATATTTACGCGTGTGTCGTCCTAGAGGCGAAACTTTTGAGGATACATTCACGTGGCAAGTTGACAGTGACGTCACAGTGGAACCTAACCACGTGACGAATGCGCGATTACTTGTAACCGAGGACGAACTTGTTGCTGATTTCGAAGTACGTACGTTAATGCGAATGCCGACTGGCGAGGCGCCAATTATAGTTCGAAGAAAGAATAGTAAAGAAATATACGCAGTTATGATGATTTCTGATTTACGTGACGTGTTTGCTGACATAGACTGTAAAATTATTAATATAAGTAAAGTAGACAAAGCAGAAAGTGATAAAAGGACGCCTTCAAGGTACGCAATAGAATTTATCACTTATGGAATACTTGAAAGTGTAAGATGGCGAAATCAAAAGATCTGCCTACAATCATATCCGATCAGGGAACTGGATGGATCAACCAACGTGAAATACAACTACGGTACGGCATCTGGTGGCTACTCAATGTCACAGCCTCCACCACAAACACATTCGCCTAGCTCTATGTTCAGCAAAGTCCTAGAGCATGCCATTGCAGGAACCGTTGAAGAGTACAAAAGTGAGCGTGATGCAGCGCGTGAAGCAGCAGCGGCTAAAACTAAGAAAGATCTACGTTTTAACATAATTCCTACTGTAATCAGCGAGCCAGACGATGATAAATACGAATCTCCTGAGAAAGTTTTGTCGACACTGATACGAGAAAGCATGAGTTTAACTGGCTCTCCATCTAGAAGTGTTCAGAGACAGCCGCGTATTCAGCGACAGTCAGCGTCAAGAATTATGGTTCCCGAATTGACGGAGGAACCAGTAAGACAGGTGACAATGTCACAGATGGACGCACCTACCGGAGGACAGACACCGGAACTGTTATCATACACGTCAGTAGAAGGACACGAGTATAAAACAGAGGAACGAGATCAACCTTCTACCAACATATCACAGCGTTCCACTCAGCAGCAACCACAACCACCACCACAGCAACAACAACAACAACATGAATCACCACAATATCAACTTCCGGGTGACCACCATTACTACCTCCGTTCAGGGACAGGGGAGACAACTATTGCCTACAGACCAGTATCAAGGGACATTACTCAGATAGCTGAAGAACCTGAACGGGAACAGGCCGCATCAATGAGTAAACAAAGTAGTGTTCAATCCGATGTACAGTCAGAGGGGACTTTAGATGATGCTACTGAATCGTTAGATTCCGGAGATTCACGAAGAGTCTCGAAGGTTACAAGCGTCTGATGAAAATGACATTAGGTTTTGAAATTTTATAGTTAGTCAAGGTAGCGTTATTAATGTAGGTATTACACACGCTGACAGGAGAGTTGGGTCGTTGACTTACCATAGATTTGAGCCTTTAGAGGACTGTAAGGTTATGCCTAGTATGGCGATCAAAGAAATGGTTCAAAATTTAGGATAGGAGAGTTTACAACGTCGTTTACACAGTGAATGTTGCGGACAGAATTACGGTAGGGATGTTGCTGAGTACTTGCTCACCGAACGATCGCCGTACTAATAGGCCTGTGATTGAATTCATTGGGTATTGATTGTGCTTTACTTTGACGTAAAGGAAATGAACATGTGATTTAAGTCTAGATGTGTGCCACGTACTATAAACAGGTTGTCGTGATTTGACATACTTGTTACATGTTTTTAAGGGTTTGTAATGAGAAAGAAGTTTCTAATTTCTTTATTTTGCTTTTAAAAATAGTTTTATTATATTTATATACACTAATTATGTCTGTTGTTTGTTTGTCTGTCGCAATAATATTATTCTAATTAGCACTTTGTTAAATTGGTCTTATGTTTGTGAAATCAGTCTTATTGACAAATTTATATTTAATTTATCGTAAACGTACTTTTATTAGCGGTGTATTAAATTTAGCTGTTAATTATTTATAGCGCTTTGAGCGCGAACCGGAATGCGCTTAATTTATTTGGCAAAAATACATTTGTAATTAGTGGATATTTTACTTTTCACTAGTGATTGCGCTAAATGTTCACAATATTTGTGACGAGTAAGTTTTTTGCTGATTGACCATGTTGTTAGCCAGATTCAGCGGTCTTGTACATGTCAAGACGGTTGTCCTATTAACCATTCTTTTTTATATAAAACACTGTAAAACCTTTGTAATCTGACCACGAGTGTAGCCTTTGAAAACCGACCTTTTTACTAAGGTGGTCTTAATACTGAAATTGAACAACGAGCTAAGAAGTTCAATGAACTTGAGAATAGTAGTTTTTAGGTGTGATTTTGCTGTATGTACCTCGGTTTGTTGTTGTTTGCCCGAAACTTTTCATTAATTTCTCCAAAACACTCTTACATTTTTTGGTTCGTTTAGTCTCTTCACAAAGTAGCTGTTTTTTTATAGAAAATCCATAATAGAATAAATAAGTTTTAAGGATTCCTCAAATCACGTCAATTTGTTCACATTCCTCAATTGTTTAAAAAAAAAATTGATTATAAATGAATGTGCCAGTTGACCAAGCTAAATACTATTCGTCTGTAGTTATTTACCAAACAGTATATTAAAATGCTCCTTTGCAAGCAATTGCCTTCTTCTGTAGATGTAGAGGACATGTCTGTATGCCATTCGAATTCTATGGAATAGTTCGGCATGTCAAACTCGATGGACGAACCAGTCAGTTGATGGTTTAGTCTTTTATCAGGAGGTGACCTTGTGTAATGCGAAACCAGTTTCATTGTCCATGTCCTTAACGTCGTACACTATAGTATGTTCGGCTTTATTGCACAAGACAATACTTATTTAGTAATGAAGACTGATCAATGTTAAACACTATTAAGCTATAGGCACTGGCACTCGACCAGACTAACACTTGTATAAATAGTTGTGGCCTATAATTTATATTGATAAGTATAGATTATAGACCAAGGCTATATATAAAAGGTTTCTCTGGTCCAGTACCAGTGCCTATAGCTTAATAGTACCAGTGACTATAGCTTACATCACATTAACATTCGTTTGTTACCTTATGTCAATGGTCTACTTCGTTTGAACAGTTTTTGACTGACCATTATATGTCTTCCATTGATCTATTGACCGCTGTACAATTATACGACAAAACTAGCCTGCCAGTGCTAGAATCATATGTATCAATTATCATACAGATCTGTGAGTATCTTGGGACGTAATTTTACGAAGATTGTACGTGGCACTAGTTTATAATTTGTGGCTTGATTTATGATACTGTCAACGTCAACAGACACATCATTACTGTAGTGTGGTGTCTTCTTATGTAGAAATCACAAATGTTCGTCACTAGTAAAACTGCCGAAAGTTTGATAATGACCCCGGACTATTTTCTTTGTAACATCGCACTGTTTTTAACGATCGTGGAATAAAAAACCGCATAGTGCGTTCTTAATCGTTGCGGATTTTCTTTTAAATATGACCGTGGACTTCTTTCTTTGTTACAGTTGACAATTTCATTTGTATTAATAAACACGGACCATCGTTGTACCATCGGACTATTATCTCAATCATACCGAAGTTTCTTTATTACTATAGACTATTTGTTTAATAATATGATACTATTTCCTTAATTCATACGGACTTTCTTATTTGTTACCACTATTGTCATTTACCAAGCTGCATATATTTGATTTATTGTATAACAAACGCAAACACTATGGATTTACTCGCGCAGACGAATGGCCATTCTAGCGTACCACACGTACCAGTACGCCTACGGTATAATATGAAACGATTTCAGTTATTAAAATGTTACATTCGTGCATGCCTGGAACACTATACATGTATTGTAATGAATAACTATATTGACAAAGTTTTATCGGCATGTTCAATAATTTCCCATAACCATATTCACATGGTTTCAAATTATCTGATTTCAAATTATCTGAGTGTATCCTATATAGGGGAAAGGTGGTGCAGCGGTCATGTTTAGCCGCAGCGGATATGACGTTACAGGAACTGGTATCCGTGTTTGCTGTGACAACTGTAGAAAAACTTGGTACCAGCTTTCGTAACGTCATATCCGTTGAGGCTATACATGGCCGCTGCACAACCTTCTCTATATATAGGGTACACTCAGACAATTTGAAACTATCTGGAGGATACACTCAGATAATTTGAAACCATGTACCTAGCCCATGACCACATAGCTAGACACTGCCAGTCATTATTATACATGTAGTCGCTGTAATAACATGCTCAAGTTAGGAATTCGTTTCATTATGTTATAAATAATATAAAAGTTCATGCATTTATTCATCGATTTTCATTTCATTGTTGTTCTCATTATTATAAGTTTATATTATTATATAACATTTATCAGTTTATTTCATGTTTACAGAATAGTATCTCTATCGGTCAACAATTTTAGATCAACATACTAACCGGGATAGTTTCAGTTTCATTTTAGACGACTTATAATAAATCGGGTCTTGATATTATTTGTTTTAGGAAGTGACCGATTTTTGTAATGGACACGGGAATGCAATTACATAATACTAAAAGTTATGCAAAATTGTTATATAACAACTCATTGTTTATCTATCTGCAATATTTCTATTGTTATTAACTTTAGTTTGGTCTCCTAGCAAATTAACTACAACGCAGTTTGAACAGAATGATTGAAAAACAAGTTTGAGGATATTTCATTCGAGTCTTAACATCAGTATGATTAAAACCAGTGCCATGAAATGATTTTGCTGTCAGACAACGTTGTTACTGTGTATGACCCGTGAGCCTTCCAATTTGCTATATTTAAATTGAACCAATCAAAATGCTTCTTACAAAACGATTTAATTGCTAAAGCAAAAAAGGCTGTATAGTTTTCTTAACGGAGTGATAATCATGCTATTTGTGGTGCCTTGCTGAGATATAGGAACATGTATAATGTAAGCAATTGAATTATATAATACAATGTTAGTACAACGTGGTCATTGTTCCGAATTGATTTGGAATGTCATTACCTAATCCATATAATTTTCCGACGAAGCAACTGTTGGGTCTTCTCTGGTGCCGTATTACTTTCGTTCTTCGTATTACTAGGCGATGACGCTGTACATGGTTTGGTTCGAATCCCACTGTGGGTGCAAATCCCATTGTGGGGACAAACTATTCGTTAGTAACAATTTGAGGCTCTGGTTTTATTCATATGGGCCCGAATTAAGATTCTTCTGTTGTGGACCTAGTCGACGTAATGTTTGTATAACTAAATAAGTTCTGGTTTGGAAATACTTGCTTTCTGTATGTCTGTAAACGTATGTGTTTATTGTTATTACTAGTTTTGTTCATTCATGTTTAATCTTTATTGGAGGAATGAAAATCGGTTTGGAATATTCCGTCTTAGTCTTTTTATGCTGTTACATACCAGGGTACTGTTTTATCAAAGCACTTATGGAAAACTTAAACTTACGATCAATTTGAAATAATTCATAATCTGTTTACAATTATAAAGTGTGGTAAATGGAGCTTCAATGCATATAATGAGTCAGTTACTGTGCCCCTATAAACAATATCCCTCACCAATAAGCAGTTGTTAAAGAATTATAAAGAATTTATATTTGAGCGTAACTTTAATGTTTTCGTAAATGCTTTGATAAAACAGTACCCAGTCGACCAAATATCGGCTATTTCGGCCACACTGTTAGGAAGGAACTAGACAGCTAACTTGATTGTTGGATTTCGAGTGGCTTGTTTCTTTTGTTTCGCTCCAGGCTCACATAAAATACTGTGAACAAGCGGTGTACACACAAAATCAACTATAGATCAAACAACGAGTACTAGTATTGAGCCATGAGAGCACTTTTAGCTATCGACTTTATATAGTGTATACCCAAAGGTTACGTTTCAGAGGTCTGATTCTATCTATATTTGTCGGGGTGTATTAGTAACCACTGCCTCGGAACATCACTGTATTCCCAACACGGGATTGTATGTTTTTTGTTATCGTGTATAATGCTCTGTCAACGGTTTTTCATCTATATAGGGTTATTAGCTGACCTAACCAGTTTTTACCAGTACTAAGTTAGTCTTCTGTGAGCAACATTTACTGACACTTATCCACAGTTGACCTGCACGATTTGGTCATACTGATCTCTGATCGCTCAGGTAACATGCGTATGCTCTATCCACTGCGCTTATGTAACAAGCGCGTGCATTATACTGAGTGTGCTCAGGTGAAAAATAAGTGCTCTATCTTCTGTTCTCAGTTACCAAGCGGTGTGCTCTATCCTCAGCGCGCATGTAACAGGCGTGTGCTCTATACACTGACCTCAGGTACGAAGCGTGTGCTCTATCCACTGTGGTCAGGTTACCGAAGAGTACTCTATCTACAGCGCTCAGATGACAAACGAATGCTCTATTCACAACGCATAGGTTACAAGCAAGTGTTGTACCAACAACGCATAGGTAACAAGCGAGTGCGCTATCCACAATGCATACGTTACACGCAAGTGTTGTATTCACAACACATAGGTTACAAGCAAGTGTTGTATCCACAACACATAGGTAAAAAGCAAGTGCTGTATCCACTGCACACAGGCTACAAAGGAGATCTATCCACAGCGGTCAGGTAACAGGCATGTCCTCTATCGACAACTCTCAGATACGAGTGAGTACTCTATTCAAAGAGCTCAGGTGACAATCGAGTGCTCTTTCCGTAACACATCTAGGTAACAAGCAAGTGCTGTATCCACTGCACGCAGGCTACAAACGAGTTATCTTTCCACAGCCCTCATGTGACAAAAACGCGTGTGTTCTATCTACTATGCTAACCGGAACACCCGGATGATAATCTAGAGCTTTCTACCATAAGCGTTATCACATAATTGTATTACTGCTGGTTACTGCTGACTATGTTACTTACCAGTATATCTTAGTTTAGTGTAAGAACTTTGTCAACTGAACATTACGAACACACACATAATATTATGATCTACTTTTTTACGTAAACAATCATTTGAGGAACACTCGCCAGCAAAATACTGTCCGCGCAGCATACTATACAGGGTATTAGAGGCGTTCCATTGGTTGTAATAAGTCATGTAAACATGCAACCTATATAGTTTTGCACGGAAACATATTACGTTCGTATATTTTATGAAAACAATGTACAACATGTACTTGTAATTAATTCATTCAACAAAGACCAACGTCGGTTTAATTCAACTATTTCACCTTTGGGAAAGGTCAGTGAATTTCTGAGACAACCCTCAAATAAGCCCAGAAGTTAAACTCTTCAATGCTCTGCGGGAGGAAATGGTTCTACGCTCACGTGAGAGATAAATGAGTACAATTCTGAGAGTTTCCATATAACATGACCATCACGCAAACTATCCCGCATATAACAGACATTCAAATCACAAGCAATAAAATATGTCACAACTTTTAACTACTAGTATAGCTCGCGTGGAATTATAACATAATTATTGCGGCACCATTTCAAAGTATGTCTGTAGAAATTTACGATGACACAGATAATGAGATTTGTTGTTAACCGAACTAACATGTCGGTATATTACGATACAAACGGAAATCAGACAATAAATTTAAACTTAAGGTGATTCCAAACTCTTCAGTTGAGCGGAAGTTTAGAAATCGGTGTAAATAAGACGTATTGAAAGCGTCTGACTATCATGATGACATAAAACTTAAAATTGAAATGTCAGCATATTCTCATGTCTTAAAATCGCGAAATTACTGTATAGTTATTACTACATTATACTATAATAAGCTTGCAGAATAAAGCTATAGCTGAAATTGTATGTGCCATTTATTCCAAACGTTGAAACACCAATACTCGCGAATATTAGCTACAACGTATGTGATACGTAATATAATGCGCCCACACAAAATTTTATCAAAGTTTTAATATTTGTTTAGCTAGCGGGATGCCGACTACTTTAGAGGAAGGTTCTTATATAGACTAGCTAATGCAAAAACGTATGGCCTCATCTTTAAATATACACATTTTTCAAAAACAAATTATCGCGAAAACTGGATACAACTCCTGGTTTTCAACATTTCCGAAATCACTAAAGTGTCAATTACAAAAATCTAGCCGAGCAACTGCAATGAAATTTGGAATAAAATTTCTTTAATAGTTACTCTACTGGTTGCATGTACGAAAACAGTATGTTGTTCAACTTTTTGTTTCGTATAACTGAACAATAAAAAATCACATATTTTAAAATATCATTTAAAAATACATATAACATGCATAGTCTAAAACAAACGTTATCGTGTGATTCCGTATATACGAAATTTCGTGCATGCCAAATTTTATGTAATTAAATGTCAAACTTTTTCGGTGAAATGCAAATATGAGTTTTTAGGGGGATTCCCCAAAATCTAGAAATATCTTGAAAACTAGCCGAGCAAAACTGTTATGGGTGTGCACAATCACTATCATGAGTGTGTTCTTCTTAAAAATCAGGTGTTTGAAACCTCTTGTACAGAAAATTTGGAATCACCTTAACTATTGGAAAATTCTGCTGGTAAAATTGAATTTTAAGTTTAACGCGTGGAAAATCAGAACAATTTGTCCTAAAATGTTTGTTTTTCGGTACTGTGCCCAAATACTAAGGTAGGTAGTTATGCATCGAAAATAATTTACAACTCAAACTTTGATAAAGGTCAAGAAATATTTAATATCCAACCTTCAACATTCAACGACAACTGAACAATATTAAGAAAATGTTGTGCAAATAATAAAATATCGTCCAGCCTGCAGATTTTGAAATATTTATGTGTAGCATTTTGCATGCATTGACATAATGACGTCGTTTCCAGCTAACTGCGTCATGTTAAGCCATATTGTAGGGATCACATTGGCAAGAATATCACGGGACTGTTTGCCCGTTTTCAATTCTCATGTTGTGTAAAACCCAAAATACTAAATTACAGCACACATATTTGAGTAAGGTTGAGCTTATTAGCACTCCAACATCAAATCTTAACGCTACATTTATTCATTTACAATGTTGCAGATGTAACATTATGTTTTATAAAACAATCCATCAGTTCAACGTTTACAATATGCAAAGTAGGACAATTTGTAGACCTTTATCAAATTTTGAGTAATATATACTAAAATGTATAGGTACTCTTAGTTGGATTGGTAGTCTTTCAATACAAAAAAGTGTTAACGATATTGAATTGGCCAAGGAGACCATTCAATATGTAATTTCACGTTAGTTTTAAAATGTGTGAACGTTGACCACGATGAAGCGATTCTTGACGATGATAAAGCGATTCTTGACGATGGTTAAACGACCACTGGCGATGGTTAAGCGACCACTGACGATGGTTAAGCGACCACTGACGATGGTTAAACGACCGCTGACGATGGTTAAACGAATTGACGATGGTTAAATGACCACTGACGATGGTTAAACGACCACTGACGATGGTTAAACGACCGCTGACGATGGTTAAACGACCGCTGACGATGGTTAAACGACAACGACGATGGTTAAATGACCGCTGACGATGGTTAAACGACCACTGACGATGGTTAAACGACCGCTGACGATGGTTAAATGACCACTGACGATGGTTAAATGACCGCTGACGATGGTTAGACGACCACTGACGATGGTTAAACGACCGCTGACGATGGTTAAATGACCGCTGACGATGGTTAAACGACCGCTGACGATGGTTGAACGACCGCTGACGATGGTTAAACGACCGCTGACGATGGTTCAACGACCACTGACGATGGTTAAACGACCGCTGACGATGGTTAAACGACATTGACGATGGTTAAACGACCACTGACGATGGGTAAACATGTAATCAGTGTGTCCGGGTCCCATGTACTGGGCAGCATTAGCACATGTAAATAAACCTAACCTAAGGGTAAACAAGTATTCAGTGTGTCAATCACATGATATTTCCTGTATCAAGCAGCCAGTATTACTTATTCAGCTGGTCGGTGATTGTTCTCACGTTACGAACAAACGCCTTCTTTAAGCAGCCATTTGTGGTGTACAAGAGTGTCCATTGATTGATTGTGACGCGTTCACTGTATACGTATGACAAGAAATCACAGATGCTCATTTTGAAAACCCTGTATTAAACCAATATCATTTATGATAAGTAGCTGGGCTTATCGTGTCCACCGAGACATGGTCAGAACTTCATAGGAATCTTTCATTTCTCCGTATATCAGTAATCACTGGACACTTAATCGATATTCAACACATCAGTGTACATAAGCAAGGTCCTCGTCTGCATTTGTATGAAATAAAACCTATATACAGTGGGTCTTTGTTTGCATTTATAGGAAATAAAAACTTTATACAGTTGGTCTTCGCCTGCATTTATATGAAATAAAACCTGTATACAGTGGGTCTTCGTCAGAAATACATGCTTATTTCGTAATTTCTCAAATCTTTAGCGAGGCAAATACCTGTGTGTGCTTCAGCCTTTATGGTTGACTTCAAAAGGTAAACGCGTAAAATGAAGTTCACGTCCATTTGCTTTGTTGTAATGAGCTATTTTTCTTACTAAGTGGTGACCTACGTGGGTGTGGGTAGCTTGATACAGACCTACTTGTTTACGAAACGTAATGTCCATCTAAAATGTTAAGAACACTACTGATAGTAGAGTAACATGTCGTAACAGCAACCTGAAATCAAAGTACTGAAATCGCAATTCTTGGTAATATAGGGTTTCACCTTTAATGGTAACGGAGTTTAAAAAATGTGAATATCGTGACAAGGTTTCTGAGACGCGATGACTACAGACACCACAACGGACTACGGGTCTACGGAGCACGTACAAAAAACCTACGAACATTTCATATTACGTACGGAGTTGAATGAAACGGTCCACAGGTTCTTAAGCCTAGGTCACACTAAGCATGTTTTGCCTCGGCGATGTACTCCCGATTAAATTTAATACGCTATCAGGACATCGGGAATATGTTCCTCGTGATCTAGATGAAGCTTCGGGGAAGTCATGCGACATTTTGTGATATCGGGAGGAATTGTGATGAATCGAATGGCATCGGAAGAAATCGGGAGAACATCGTCGATGTGAAATTCTTGAGTGGGACCTACGCTTAACAGACGAACACCAACGTATACTTTTTTAATTGTCACATTTTCTGCAAACGAAGTTCAGCTACTGAAAGAACATTGGTATGGTCGTCAGGAAAGGAAAAAGTGGTGTTGTTTATTTCAGAAAACCCCATATAAACAAGTGCTACTATACTCGTCTTATATGTTTCAAAGTGCAAACTAGAAACAAACATTTGTGTGCATTTCTTTCAAGTACTGGTACATTATGTTACAAAGTGAACATTCATTTAAATAGGTCGCTACAATAGTAATAACTTCCGTATGATCAATATCAAAGACTCTATGTAACAAAGTAAGTATATAACTAATAACCAGCACAGTGGGAAATAAGTTGATTACCTCAATATATATATCTTGAGACTATATTACCATCTGTGGTCAGAACTCTATATTTTCATAATACAGAAAGGAAGGAAAATGGAGTTATAGTAAATATGTTTTAACCATCTAGTCAAAGATTGCGACAAGGCAAACCAATTAACGCAGATAGTTTCCCGTGTCATGACCTATAGGGTGTACACGTTTTGTGTCTGATTATGTGCACATTTTATGGCCGTGTTCGTGTTTCATGGTTGTCTGTGTGTGTGTTTCATGGTTGTCTGTGTGTGTGTTTCATGGTTTCTGTGTGTGTGTTTCATGGTTGTCTGTGTGCGTGTTTAATTGTTGTCTGTGTTCATGTTTCATTGTTGTCTGTGTGCGTGTTTAATTGTTGTCTGTGTGTGTGTTTAATTGTTGTCTGTGTTCATGTTTCATTGTTGTCTGTGTGCGTGTTTAACTGTTGTCTGTGTGCGTGTTTAATTGTTGTCTGTGTGTGTGTTTAATTGTTGTCTGTGTTCATGTTTCATTGTTGTCTGTGTGCGTGTTTCATGGTTGTCTGTGTGTGTGTTTCATGGTAACCGTTGTCTGTGTGTGTGTTTCCTGGTTGTCTGTGTGTGTGTTTCATTGATGTCTGTGTGTGTGCTTAATTGTTGTCTGTGTTCATGTTTCATTATTGTCTGTGTGCGTGTTTCATGGTTGTCTGTGTGTGTGTTTCATGGTTGTCTGTGTGTGTGTTTCATTGTTGTCTGTGTGTGTGTGTGTGTTTCATGGCTGTCTGCATGTGTGTATCATGGTTGTCTGTGTGTGTGTTTCATGGCTGTCTGTATGTGTGCTTCATGGTTGTCTGTGTGTGTGTTTAATTGATGTCTGTGTGCGTGTTTCATGGTTATCTGTGTGTGTGTGTTTCATGGTTGTCTGTGTGCGTGTTTCATGGTTGTCTGTGTGTGTGTTTAATTGTTGTCTGTGTGTGCGTTTCATGGTTGTCTGTGTGTGTGTTTCCTGGTTGTCTGTGTGTGAGTTTCATGGTTGTCTGTGTGTGTGTTTCATGGTTGTCTGTGTGTGTGTTTCATGGTTGTCTGTGTGTGTGTTTCATTGTTGTCTGTGTGTGTGTTTCATGGTTGTCTGTGTGCGTGTTTCATGGTTGTCTGTGTGTGTGTGTTTCATGGTTGTCTGTGTGTGTGTTTCCTGGTTGTCTGTGTGTGTGTTTCATGGTTGTCTGTGTGTGTGTTTCATGGTTGTCTGTGTGTGTGTTTCCTGGTTGTCTGTGTGTGTGTTTCATTGTTGTCTGTGTGTGTGTTTCATGGTTGTCTGTGTGTGTGTTTCATTGTTGTCTGTGTGTGTGTTTCATTGTTGTCTGTGTGTGTGTTTCATGGTTGTCTGTGTGTGTGTGTTTCATTGTTGTCTGTGTGTGTGTTTCGTGGTTGTCTGTGTGTGTGTTTCATGGTGGTCTGTGTGTGTATTTCATTGTTGTCTGTGTGTGTGTTTAATTGTTGTCTGTGTGTGTGTTTAATTGTTGTCTGTGTTCATGTTTCATTGTTGTCTGTGTGCGTG
This sequence comes from Spisula solida, assembly GCA_947247005.1. Lineage (NCBI taxonomy): Eukaryota > Metazoa > Mollusca > Bivalvia > Venerida > Mactridae > Spisula > Spisula solida. The sequence continues at coordinate 37,121,124 of OX365956.1, read as the reverse complement.
TTTAATTGTTGTCTGTGTGCGTGTTTCATGGTTGTCTGTGTGTGTGTTTCATGGTTGTCTGTGTGTGTATTTCATTGTTGTCTGTGTGTGTGTTTAATTGTTGTCTGTGTGTGTGTTTAATTGTTGTCTGTGTTCATGTTTCATTGTTGTCTGTGTGCGTGTTTAATTGTTGTCTGTGTGCGTGTTTAATTGTTGTCTGTGTGTGTGTTTAATATTTGTCTGTGTTCATGTTTAATTGATGTATGTGTGTGTGTTTCATGGCTGTCTGTGTGTGTGTGTTCCTGGTTGTCTGTGTGTGTGTTTCATGGTTGTCTGTGTGTGTGTTTCATTGTTGTCTGTGTGTGTGTTTCATGGTTGTCTGTGTGTGTGTTTAATTGTTGTCTGTGTTCATGTTTAATTGATGTATGTGTGTGTGTTTCATGGCTGTCTGTGTGTGTGTGTTCCTGGTTGTCTGTGTGTGTGTTTCCTGGTTGTCTGTGTGTGTGTTTCCTGGTTGTCTGTGTGCGTGTTTAATTGATGTCTGTGTGTGTGTTTCCTGGCTGTCTGTGTGTGTGTTTCCTGGTTGTCTGTGTGTGTGTTTCATTGTTGTATGTGTGTGTGTTTCATTGTTGTCTGCGTGTGTGTTTCATTGTTGTATGTATGTGTGTTTCCTGGTTGTCTGTGTGCGTGTTTCATGGTTGTCTGTGTGTGTGTTTCCTGGTTGTCTGTGTGTGTGTTTCATTGTTGTATGTATGTGTGTTTCATGGCTGTCTGTGTGTGTGTTTCCTGGTTGTGTGTGTGTGTGTTTCATGGTTGTCTGTGTGTGTGTTTCCTGGTTGTCTGTGTGTGTGTTTCCTGGTTGTATGTGTGTGTGTTTCCTGGTTGTATGTGTGTGTGTTTCATTGTTGTCTGTGTGTGTGTTTCCTGGTTGTCTGTGTGTGTGTTTCATGGTTGTCTGTGTGTGTGTTTCATGGCTGTCTGTGTGTGTATTTCATGGTTGTCTGTGTGTGTGTTTCATTGTTGTATGTGTGTGTGTTTCATGGTTGTCTGTGTGTGTGTTTCCTGGTTGTCTGTGTGTGTGTTTCATTGTTGTATGTGTGTGTGTTTCATGGTTGTCTGTGTGTGTGTTTCCTGGTTGTCTGTGTGTGTGTTTCATTGTTGTATGTGTGTGTGTTTTATTGTTGTATGTATGTGTGTTTCCTGGTTGTCTGTGTATGTGTTTCCTGGTTGTCTGTGTGTGTGTTTCATTGTTGTATGTGTGTGTGTTTCATGGCTGTCTGTGTGTGTGTTTCATGGTTTGCTGTGTGCGTGTTTCATGGATGTCTGTGTGCGTGTTTCATGGTTGTCTGTGTGTGTGTTTCATTGTTGTATGTGTGTGTGCTTCATGATTGTCTGTGTGTGTGTGTTTAATTGATGTCTGTGTGTGTGTTTCCTGGTTTGCTGTGTGCGTGTTTCATGGATGTCTGTGTGCGTGTTTCATGGTTGTCTGTGTGTGTTTCATGGTTGTCTGTATGTGTGTTTCATGGCTGTCTGTGTTTGTGTTTCATGGTTGTCTGTGTGTTTGTTTCATTGTTGTCGGTGTGTGTGTTTCCTGGTTGTCTGTGTGTGTGTTTCATTGTTGTCTGTGTGTGTGTTTCATTGTTGTCTGTATGTGTGCTTCATGGTTATCTGTGTGTGTGTTTCCTGGTTGTCTGTGTGTGTGTTTCATTGTTGTATGTGTGTGTGTTTCATTGTTGTCTGCGTGTGTGTTTCATTGTTGTATGTATGTGTGTTTCCTGGTTGTGTGTGTGTGTATTTCATGGTTGTCTGTGTGTGTGTTTCATGGTTGTCAGTGTGTGTGTTTCATGGCTCTCTGTGTGTGTATTTCATGGTTGTCTGTGTGTGTGTCTCATTGTTGTCTGTGTGTGTGTGTGTTTCCTGGTTGTCTGTGTGTGTGTTTCATGGTTGTCTGTGTGTGTGTTTCATATTTGTCTGTGTGCGTGTTTCATAGTTGTCTGTGTGTGTTTTTACCTAGTTGTCTGTGTGTGTGTTTCATGGTTTGCTGTGTTCATGTTTCATGGTTGTCTGTGTGTTTCATGGCCGTCTCTGTATGTGGTTTATTGCTGTCTGTGTGTGTTTCATGACTGTCTGTGTGTGCGTGTGTGTGTGTGTGTTTCATGGCTGTCTATGTGCGTGTTTCGCGGCTGTATGTGTGCGTGTGTGTTTTTCATAGTTGTCTCCGTGTGTGTTTTTCACGATTGTCTATGTGTGTGTGTTTCATGGCTGTATGTGTTCGTGTTTCATGGTTGTCTGTGTTCATGTTGCATGGTTGTCTGTGTTCATGATTCATGGTTGTTTGTGTTCATGTTTCATGGTTGTCTGAGTGCGTGTTTCATGGTTGTCTGTGTTCATGTTTAATGGCTGTCTATATTCATGTTTCATGGTTGTCTGTGTGCATGTTTCATGGTTGTCTGTGTTCATTTTTCATGACAGATTGTGTGCGTGTCATGACAGATTGTGTGCATATATCATGACAGATTATATGCATATATCATGACAGATTGTGTGCATATATCATGACAGATTATGTGCATATATCATGACAGAATGTGTGCATATGTCATGACAGATTGTGTGCATATATGACAGATTGTTTGCAAATATCATGACAGATTATGTGCATATATCATGACAGATTATGTGCATATATCATGTCAGATTGTGTGCATATATCATGACAGATTGTGTACATATATCATCATGACAGATTGTGTGCATATATCATGACAGATTGTGTACATATATCATCATGACAGATTGTGTGCATATATCATGGCAGATTGTGTGCATATATCAGAACAGATTGTGTGCATATATCAGGACAGATTGTGTGTATATATCATGACAGATTGTGCGCATATATCATGACAGATTATGTGCAGATACCATGTCTGATTGTGCGCATATATCATGACAGATTGTGTGCATATATCATGGCAGATTGTGTGCATATATCAGAACAGATTGTGTGCATATATCAGGACAGATTGTGTGTATAGATCATGACAGATTGTGCGCATATATCATGACAGATTATGTGCAGATACCATGTCTGATTGTGTGTATATATCATGGCAGATTATGTGCAGGTATCTTGTCTGATTGTGTACATGTTTCATTGATAATACTGTGCATGTTTTATAGCTGATTGTGTGCATATTCAAACTGAATAAACCAGGTTTGTACATACTACATGACATGTTCTGTGTATGTCACATGACGTTTTTTCCCAGCTTTTAAGTCTTGAAAATAATAAAGTCTGACAAATGTCTCCAAATATGTCAAATATGATCTAAACATTTCCATGTCTTATGATTATACAGTCTATTTAATGCACCATTGATTTTCCGTTACATTTTGGACATCAATTTTTACTCACAGGCAAACAGTTCCTATGAAATTGTTAGATATTAAGTATATGCCCCGATATTAACCTAATATATCAGCAAATATAACATAATTTGTGTCGGTCGTCTGTACAGACGATATCTCTGTTAAAACATTTACAGTAACTTCAGAAGACACTGTTTGCGCTCCGATTATCGACCGATACAGTTCCGCGAGACATCTAGAAGGAATACTTTCCAAATAGTGTGCCAACTACAATAAGAACCAGCAAGAGAAAAAGTACCAACGACAACAAGAGCGAGAAAACTAGACATAATGTCAACTAGTAAGAGTGCCAACTAATTAGAAAGTGGAGCGACTATAAACATGCAAGCACGATAAAGTGCCAACTTGAGAGACCTCAAGAGCGACGGTTGCCATGAGAGATTGCCAAGTGCATTTAGTGCCAGCGCAAGGGAGAGAGCAAAATATAGGATACCATACGCTGTAAAGAATGATAACTATAGCAAAGATCCTGGTTATAACAAACAAATCAAAGGCCAACATACGTAAATGTCATGTGACTAAAACGGTACTTTACACAGTGACAAATATCGCGGAAATCTTATTTTTGTATAATTTTTTAAAGGCAATAGACTACACCAAAATATGTTCAGGTGTGCGTGCTTTAATGTACTCGAAAAAGGCTTGTCGTTGAAATACAGTGACTAATAACATTAGTTATTGGTAATTTAAAGCGATTGTTTGCAAAATGACTAATCATTGGAATGCATCTTTTCCCGTAACAACACTGTTGTGATACTTTACATGGATCATTTTTAAACCTGTACATTCTATAACAAAGCAATTTCGTCCGCATTTCTTTGGTCTAGAATACGGTTTGACTAAACCTGCTTTCAGGTGTCTTATTTGATTCCCTTTACAATTATACATAAGTAACAACAAGGCGTTTGAAAAACGCTCAAAATGAATAAAGGAAAAATATCCCAGGCAAATTAAAAGAATAGAAACGAAGAAAGACAAACACAATAGCAAATGGACAATGAATGTGATCATACTACTATCTGGGTTTATCGACATTTCATGACAAGTTTCAATTTTAATGATGTTTTCACATTCATTTGTAAATGCTACTAGTATTTTGTCTTTTATGACTTAATACAACTACAACTAATTTCATTCATAACATTTTTTGCACATTTTGTATTTTCCATTTGCAAAGTTAAAACTTTGGAATTTTATAATCGGCTATTGTTGTATTTTGTATAAACATGTATTTCTTCATTATTAGATTAAACATTATCTAATTTCACATGAAACAGTTTTTATCACCATGAGAAGAAAAAGCGGCCAAATACAAGTAATGTGTTTTTCTTTTTATTTGTGATACGAAACATATAGTTTACCGAATAAATGATCCGTGTAAAGTATCAAAAAGTGTTGTTCCGTGTAAAGTACCATTTCAATAATTTGTCGCATTCAATTACCAATAAAGTATACATTAGTCACTGTCCTTCAACGAAAATCCTTTACATTAAAGCACAACATCGTGAAAATGGTCTTATATGTTGCCTTTAAACTCACATTCTGTGAAGTTTTGTCTTGAGAAATTGACAAACTATTCCCCTGGTTCGTCATAAAACATCAAAAGTATATCAGAAACCAGCAAGGGAACAGAAATGACACATACACCATGAGAACGAACGTTAAATTTTGCAGAGCCTGAACTATACAAGTGAAAACAATTAAGAGTACTTATAACCACGAATAAACAAACTACCTAAATACATGTGTTAATATTTTCGCGATATATGTCAGCGTGTAAAGTACCTTAAGTTTTTAGTCACGTGATAACCCGCAATATGACAAGAATGTTAACCACACCATTGTAACTTTACCAATTGTTTTTCTATTCAAAACAACATATACTTTGCTAACCTTTGCCAGGATCTATATATGATTGCTCTAATACGTCATACGTTGTACTTTATTGTGTGTCATTAGACAGAGGACATAGAATTATGTTAAATCTTACGATACGTAATAATCATATATCGTGACAATATGTGTGCCTAATTGAGACGCACATCAATCTAGGATTCTAGGTAGAGAGTATACTTCTAAGAAATGCTACAGGAAACATATACTTGACAGTTAATCAATTGCGAACGCAATGTGTTTGTGTAACTTAGAATTATGGAAGCCCTGGAGGGCACTATTGACTTAGGTTTTGTGACTTGTGACTTGTGACTTATGACTTGTGACTTAGAACTTGTGACTAATGACTTATGACTTGTGACTTACATTCTACAAATAAATCTGCGCGCACTTCCTTGGGCATCATGGATGGTGAAGGATGCTGTCTGAATCGGAATTACCTGATAATAGTCTATAGTGAGTCAGGTAAGTCGGTATTAGTTTTGTTTGATTGAAATCGTCATTGTTGAATGCATCGAACCGTTATTCTGAATTGTTAACACCATTAACTGGAATACCGTTCATGTAATAGCATAATGTCACATGGTATTATACGTGTATATGTGCATACATAATTATAATGGTTTGCTTCCTTTTCGCTATAATTTGTGCGTCTCATTTGAGACAGATAGTTCGGATTATACATATAGATTTTAAGTTTTGTTAAAGTAATAATAATTATATGTTCTTCTACATTTTTCCAGGTGAAGAAACTGGAATGTCTGTGCTGGGTGTGTATGTTCGGTGCGTTTGGTTCCACAAATGATGTCGCGGTGCATACCTATTTACCTGCATTGTCTTTATATCCAGCAAAGCAACCGGCTCAAATGTAAATTTGGCAATTGTGTGACGACACTATGGGCTAGAAAAGAGTTTGTATGTGATTTTGTTGTACCATAATGGTGAAGTACATGTAGAACATTTTAAGGTTTTGCAAACAAATTTCAAGTTGTGGATATCAATACATTGTTATTTATGGCGCCAATGAACTAAGCTTTTCTAGATAGCTTTATATTATCCGTATAGGTTTGATTTCATAGTCAAACATCTATAAAAATAATACGCTATTCTGTCATGTTTTGAAATACATGTAATGCAGCAGACTCAAAGTTGTAATTTGCAAATGCGTGTTTGTCTACCGTTCATCCTTTGCAATATAATTACTGTATTTGTGTTAGCTTCGTATACAAAATAAAGCAATTAAGACCAAAAACACTGTCAATTTCATGATTTAATACCATCCCATGATTTGGGCTTACTGATAACAAACGACGGACAACAAACTCTGTCATATTTAATGACAACATTTATAATAACAACACTTGTTATGATACGTTTTGCTGTCTATAAGTTTATCAAAGATAGTGTGTATTTCACATTTTACACTTCATAAGTCACAAGTTACAAGTTTCAAGTCTCAAGTTATAAGTCACAAGTCACAAGTCACAAGTTACAAGTCACAAGTCACAAGTCACAAGTTACAAGTCACAAGTCACAAGTTACAAGTCACAAGTTACAAGTCACAAGTCATAAGTCACAAGTCACAAGTCACAAATCGAAATGCAGAAATACACTTGACGTTATAACCATATTAGTGGGTTACTATACGAATAAATGAAGCATTAGATCAACATGTCAACATTATTAGAGCAACATATACATGAACTTATACTAAAGTGGCTCACCATAACAAAACCGACTAACAACATGTCACACTGTTTGGAATTAAACACATGCCTTTCCAACATCACAAAATCAATTGGAGTACATGTATATCATCAAAGTTGTACTCTATCATAGTACAGGGTCTTAAGGGTCCTATATCATAAACTTTCCTATTTTGTGCCACTCAGTCCAGATCGTTTTGTATTTCTCTGTCGACTATATCAACCATAACGTCCATTTGAGTATATATAGGTTCATAACGAGACAATGATATATATGCTCAACTTGCGCGGGTTTATTGTAAGTATATGCATTTCTGTCCACCGCAGTAGTGTTGTTCTTCACAGCTTTTATGCAATATTCCACAAGAGATGTTTTGAGGATTCCATGACAATAAAAGCAGATTTTCATTTTATCTCCACCTGCAAAAACAAACAAACATTTTAATTACACTGGCCATTCGATTCACCATTCGATTCGTCACGATAGTGACGCTAAAATTATACAACTATAATCTATCTAAACGTGGGAAATATATTATAGCAACGTCAACACTAACTTTGTATGCAATAACATATCGATAAAGAAGAATTTTAAACCTAACTCTTATGTAGAAGAATGATAGTAAATTCGTTTTTATTTTAATAATGCAACTTAAACGGACTTACCTGTCTTGCTAAATATAAAATCCGATTCACGTATCATCCATTTTTATCCACGTTATTGTTGGACGTAAAGAAAGATAAAGCATACAAATATATTTATAGTTTGTTTGGTCACAACTCCTAAGTCACAAGTTATAAGTCACAAGTCATAAGTCACAAGTCAAAAGTGCCCTCTGGGGCCTCCACAAGTCACAAGTTACAAGTCATAAGTCATAAGTCAAAAGTGCCCTCCAGGGCTTCCATATAGAATAGATTTTGTCTCCTTTTCAAAACAACACACACCTTTCCACTGTACTAGTCTTCTTCAGATTACATTTTTTAGAATAATTTTGAAATACATTAGACAAGTATCATCTGCAATATCAAATCGATCGGACTAACATATATCAGAATGCTTGCTTGGGCAGGTCCGTTTAAGGGAGTCTGTGTATGTTTTCTTATAATTGTGATTTACCTGCATATTATTACTATTGTCCAGATTTACTCGTATGAAACAAAATGCCTAAATTGTATGGATATTTTATTACAGAACTAGACGCTCATTTATACTTGTTACAACGTATGTACGTATGTAGTTCAATTTTGAACTCTGAGCCATGACCTATCGGACTTGTCCATTTTGGCGGGTAGACCATAGTTTATTACGTTCGCAGGTCATTATTAATGATGTGATTCTTACATATAGCTGTTTGTTATCGAATTACAGTTTAGTGCAGTCGGCAACGCGTGCAGGATTTCTAACCCGAAGTTCGGTGGTTCAAATTCCCAATTCGCTCATATTTTTAATTCATTATTTTATGTTATTTAAAGAGTATATATATTATAAACTAAAGTTTCTTTTTTTGATTAATCCATGAACATGTGTTGATTCAATTTATTTTTCATTTTCACTTATAGCGATCGTTTCCATATTCCGAGTTTACTGACAACCTGTATTACATTGATTAGCCGCCATATCATTCTACAATACACATGCACGGATCTCAAAATATTTTGAAGCATGTAACAAATAGGGCTTGTTACATACTGTTAAAACACGGATATTGCAAGTTATGTGCATTTATAAATTAAAAAATGTGTAAATATAAATTTAAAAAAGAAAAGTATACTTTATTTTGGTGAGATTCGAACTTGCCCTGGTCAGACAAAAGTAATTTAACAATGTACCAAGCGCTATACCGTCACGACCATTCAGACACACTAAAAATAGTTGGCCTTAATTGTATTATTTATCTTTTCCATAAAACTTATACCAACCTATATCGATTATTGGTTTAAACCTTAAAAGTGCAGTCACGGCTCAATGCTCGAAATCGAACTATACCTAACATTAGGAAGAAAGTACAAGTATCTGTCCATTCCTGAGAAATAATGGAGACGAGGCCCCGAAGGGGCCGAGTTTCCATTATTTCTCAGGAATGGACAGATACGCGGACTTTATCTGACTTAAAATACACCATGTTGTCAAATGTTATTTTTATTTTATGTAAATTTGGAGTAAATTTCAAAATTGTTATAAAATATATGTTTACTAAAACAAGTCGTCCCTCATGTACCCCCTATAGATACTTGACCATGCCAGACCGAGTAGATCATGCTTTTTCGTGAAACCAGTGGAATAATACAATAACTCTCCATTACTCTAGTAATGGAGTGTGGTTCATGAAGCATGATTGAGTAGTTATTTGTGTGTCACATGATCAAGCCATGACGATGTGGTCACTTATTCAGTGTCACTGGATGAAATAACATGATGGACTTATTAAAATGTTTATGATGAAACTAGTGTTCTAATAGTTCAGTGAATATATGTCCGTGAATAAACAATAACTTGATATTTAAAACTTGATGAAACATGGTGGACATATATTAGGTTTATCATAAAGACGCTGCATTTTCGTGAAACACGATCATTTCAAGAACGGTATTATTATAGCATATTATCATACTTATTGCTCGCGTTTTCGTCATCACACCCTCACGTTCGTGCTTTCGCCATCCTGCTTTCAAGATCTTGCGTTTTCGTCATCATATACATGTATGTTCTTGTGTCTCATTACAGATAATCAAATTCAAAGGCGCTGCATGATCTAACGGAATTTTATATTCTTTTGCATAAAAATGTGTGTAATGCAAGATCGATGAATTCATGAAACCTTGTTTTTTCTGTATTTACCTCGCACTGTACAGTATGAATATGTTGTGTTATATTGCACAACTAGTACATTTAGTACTACATATGTGTGTGTATACACAGAGTGGATACCTCTCCATTATTTTGTTACACATTCATTCAAATGTGTAAACAAAGTAATGGAGAGTTATTGTTAATAAAGTCTGCATTCCTGAAAAATAATGGAGACTTATTGAATGGCTTAATCCGTTAGGTGTATTTTAATTACATGTAAATACATATCTTACTGTTGTCTACAATGCGTAAAGTGCCATTACATGAGAAAGAAGTACTAGTATCACTACTCCTTACAACTTTTTAGACACGTGAACAAACGGCAGCTCAACATATACCTAAATACCTGAGTCTAAACCTCCATTTCCCCAAAAAATCATATTCTTTCCCCAAAATGAATGCAAATTCTCACCGGTTTAAAAGCAACTACCGATATGACTGTTTTAATGCCGTTGCTACATATGACTTCAGCATTATCAGTAGAAAATATTAAAATTTGATCAATTTATAACTAACACAATTTTTTTAATTATTCTAATTTCGCGAATTGTCGCGCTTAAATACGAAAGTGATTATCATGTCATGTGGTCGAATGTCAGAAATTCGCGCAATGGCATGTAATAACGTCATTTTTGTATCGCCTACTTTGGCAAGCGGTGGTGGCGGCGTCCCATTAAAATGCTTGTTCCGAGCATAACTTTGTCACCATAAGTTCGAATTTTCCCGTTGGATTTATTTTGTTAGAACATTTTTTGTCCGGAGCATAATAAGTTTTAAACATTTTTGCAGTGACATAAAGTGCAGTCCGCATGAACCACGACTGTACCTTGCGCCGTTCTTTAATTATTTCTTTTTGTTTTATTCTATTAGTTCTTATCTAGTAAATTACTGTAAACGTTGTATGTATGTTTGGTGCAGTGACATGAAGTCCTGTGTGCTAGAATCATAACTCAATCTTGCACCATTGTTGAATAACTGTATTCCTATAAACTTTAGCGGATACAATATTTCGGTAAGTTTTACTCCCGAAAAATCGGAGAGAATAAATGATCCTAACGTTGTTGCCTTCGTGTATCACGAGTGATGAAATGACAAATGAGAATGTCGGTGGGGGTAATAGAAACGAGTTAAACGTAAAAGGGGGTACTATGTAAATTACGATTCATTATGAAACGCGGGCTGCGTTTGTAAAAATTGCAACGATTCTTGTAAATGCGAGTGCCGTTCGTTTTTTACTAAAAGAAACCTGTGAATGGAAGTACAGTGCATTCGATCAAAACGACCTACCAGCAGAAACTTACACAGACACTTGATAAGCAAATAGATAACTGTTGATAAGTTGCTGGGTAAATATGATACCGATGTGATAGACTACGTTAGGAAGTTGCGCGAGTCTGGCTTTATTGTAAATAGACAAATAGTTGCTAGCGCCCGTGGTATCATTATGTAAAAAAAAACCAAATACATTCTCGAAGAATTCGGTGTTGATGTGCATTTAAATAGATCATGGGCTGATTCATTCATGAGACGTATTGAGTTAGTCAGGAGAAAGTGAATAAAGGCAGCCCGGAAGTTACCATTCGACTTCGAGCAACAAAAACTCCAATTTTCCAAGTTCAATGGAACTGAGCTTCAGAAAGTATATGATAACCTTATAGATTCCATGTACCGTGATGTTAAGATAATTGATTTAGAACAAATGAGAATCCAGTTCCAGAACAGTTCAACCAAATACCTTCAATAGCTTCTAGAAGACATATACAACATATTTTATGAAACCTCCATGTCCATATTACAACTCCTAAAAACAGTGTCAAAACCCCTCCATCATCAAAAAAAAACACGAAGGACTTTGATCGTTATGGTGAACATGAAATCATTCAGCTTGAAAATATATACGGTGGTGAAAAAGGAATCATCCGACTGAGTGGTGATCGTTGCAAGTCAGACTATGATGACATCAAAGATCGTTTTGAAGTGTTTGAACACGGACTTGAGTCAGGCTTATTCTTACCTGCTGGATCACTACGAGGAGATGTACCCTGATTTTGCTGATCTGGCCACCGTAGTTCTAGTGTCACCAGTGACATCTGTCGCATGCGAACACGGATTCAGTGTTCATAATCACACCACAACAAAGGGAAGATGCCGTCATGGACATGACACTGTTCAAAACGTATGAGGATTAAGGAGGAAGGTCCAGCGATTGAACATTTCGATGCAACATCAAGTGTTGCAAACTTCTGCCAAATGAGGAAACGAAGAAAGTAAACAATGTTATAAAGCTCGGGGAATGATAGGAAAGTTATTCCTGCATTGAGTGTGATTTAAAATTAATTTTAAGTAAGCAGGCAGTGATGCGAATATTCCTATTTATATGTTAGGCATAAATTAAAATATTGTTTGTTTAAACTTCCCTGCTAAATAAAATTGTCCCTCCTAACAATTATATTGCTTTCTAGAGAAAAGATATTTGTCTTTCTTAAAGGTCAAACAAACAATCCATTTGTACTTTATTTGAGGTCTTAAATCTGTAATGTGTGTGTATGCTGGAGATCAAATGTCTGATACTCATCTATTTTATCATTTATTGTTTGTTCATATATATTTATGTTGTTTGCGCATGTTGTTACATGTCGTACATGTTTGCAGTGTGGTTGGCTTGCAAGATTAATCTACATTAAATTAATGATATGTCAATTTTACTGAGTTTAATTAATGACTGTTTATAAATAGGCCATATCAATTTAGAAATGTTTGTTTGGCATAATTCACCCATTGTTATTTGTCATCGGTATCTTCGATGTTCTCTAAACGTTAATGTTCAGATTTTAGATAATCATTTTCCGATTCCACGACTTAAGTGATAATGCTGATTGGTAATAATCGGTAGCTATATAGTAAAGGACTGCAATATAGTTTAACACAGCAATTGTAATTATGTTACTCTATTGATTATTGCACATTACACAGAGATTACAGAATTCTCTTACTGAAATAAGTAAGTAAGTAAAGTATTTATTTAAGGACATGTGCAATATTACAAAATATACATTCATGATATTATATACACGATTACAGCACCCGGCCCAATGGGCCTACAAGTCACTGACAATTAAACATATGATAATAACAAATTGATACATATAATGGCATGGTATGGTATGGTATGGTATGAAACATAAATATATCTATAAATTCTATGTTAACAAATTACAGATTTGATATGTATATACATGAGCAAGTAAAGGTATAATATACATATAACATAAACACCCGGATTGAATGATCTAAGTTATTTATATAGATAAATGGCGGTATTATATTGCAGTTATCGCCAGTGATTTTTCGTATTGCAGAGATACACGTACTAAAGCATTTTTGTGTGGCGTAAACACAATGATATTACCACTTTTCAGCTTACGACCAATTTAACGCATTAGGCCTCGGCAAATAAATAGTTCTATGATTTGAACAATATTACAAGCATGCAACACAGGTTACACGTATCATTGGACCTGATTTGTTTACATTACCAACATTTACTTATATTAAGACCAACAATTATATCAGACTTTTATTTTTAGAGGATATTTATAGCAAATCATTCCGCAACGGACTATATTTTTACTACCAAAGAATGTTCTCACTGGTGGCGGCAATCTAAAATAGTTCCCACGGTTTTCAATCGTATACTGTAACGTATGTAAATCACTCCGCCGCTGCACATTGCAGACGATTACCTAATTATGTTGTATACAAACATTGATGCTATATATAGCTGGTGGGGGGAACGGAAATAGTTCTACGTACATATCGATCGGCCGATTAACAATGTTACCGCGGTAAGCGTTAAACGCACTAGTCAATTTCTACCCTGCTTTATATAAGACCTCATAATTTTCGTATCTATTATCCGATTTTGAATATTTAAAGCTTGTAATGAAGCGGAGATATATGTCTCTCTTTTAGACAACATTCAACACGATACCCTTATTATTAAATCCACGGCGACGAGTAAGAATCAGTTCTGCGTAAAAGTACGTTTAAAATATCCCGTTTTATACCAAATAAAAATTCAATCAACGGTCGAAAATCATCAATTATTAATTTAATATTCGATCGATTTTGTTCATTAAAGCTTGTTTTAAAAGCTAAACTTTTAAGGTTTTATAAAATGTAAAACTTGTTTTTAAAACATTAATCGGCCGATCGATATGTGTGAGCGACGCCATGTTTACCCCTTTTACATACGTTAATATAGAGTGTCATATACATTTAATTAACATGCGTGGTCATACGGAGAATAAACAGTCACTTATCTTGACACTGGTCGAATTCTCCAAGTCGTTAACAATGGTATTTGTAAATATCCCTTCATTGATGCTCAGCATAGTTACTTAAGTAAGTTGCAGGTAACTGCTGGTTCTCTTGGTGTCTTTAGTAGCACAAATGTTTGAGTAAGGGTGGGCTTATCAGAACTGTGACATAAAAATATGATACAACCTGGATTCGATATTGGATTTAGTGGCATCAGTACGCCACACATCAGTACTTTCAGTGCTTTGATTAATTATAGTACTTAAGACATTGTACTACAGTACTACTGTACACTGTAATTAATTGCATCGATATACATACATACATTGAATGAGACGACATAATGTACATAATACATAACAGTAAAACATAGTGCATATTAACCAGTGGAGTAATATCAAATACTTAGTAGGTCTATTTGTTATATATATAATGTTGTCTCTTCGTAAAAGCCCTTCGAAGATATTTTGCAGGCTTTCTAGGATAGTCAGTTATTAGGAGGGAACTTTTATCAGTGTCACTCTGTTACGCACACGTTGTGTATCGCAAGCCAATTTTAATTGCAACGCGTACGAATACATGTACGGGTAGCTACACGTACACGTAGTCGTACACGTTCGCATCGCAACCTCTCTATTATTGAGGTTTTACGACTTCGTAAAGTGCTACATCTGATGGTGAAATTAACGAGTCCATTGATTTATTTAGTACAACGTTTTGTCTAGACCTGCTATTTTAATTAATTTAATCAATTATTACCTAATTGAATAAAATAAACAATTTGGAACCAGTGCGATAAGCGACATGAAAATGAATGATGTGACATAAAACATTTAATTAATTATTAATTAATATTGATTGAAAACTGAAATAAAAGGCCTGAAAATCGGTATAAATTGCGCGTATTCTGCACACGTAATTGTAGCACCTGTGTGCGCAGCATGTTTATTATATGCTACGCAACGTTTTTAACCTCGATTTTTTTCTAACTTTCAGTGTACATGGATATTTGAATTTGTGAAGTAGTATTGTATACCCGTGTAGAAACTTGGCAATCATCTAAATGTTATCGATCACGGGTTTCAACAGAATCACAAAAAGCACGATTTTCACGTCCACCGTTAACGCATGATAATTTGTTGTATAAATTGCATCCATTCTTTTGTAAAGTTTGCTAATGAATAGAAAATCACAAAAAATACCAGATTTTGGAATAAAGATGCCACGATTGTCCAAACATGAGCGAAATCAGACAATTAGGGTGCTTGTGGCAGGGACGTCAAACGGGAGGTTGCACGATGGTTAAATTGTCATGCACCGACAATTTATTATCTGGAGACAAGCCACCTGCACACTGCCAATGTTTGCGACCGCCCGAGTCAAGGGCCCGGAATTAAAACCAATACTTGCACTAAACACTCAAATAATGAAAATGAAATTTGTCATCGACTGAAAATCCAAATGAGGAAAATGTATCAAAATGTTATCTGGGTGTTGAAAATAGCATTTGATACATATTCTTTGCCAGTGTGTGCTATTTATGAGGTAAAGATGTAATTATGATTCTGAGTGCCACACTTGGCACTAAGACTGATTATGTTTATAGCTTACAAAAACCCAAATTTACACTTTGAAATAAGCCAAAAATTATATTTAGCACCTATTTAACATTATTACAACTTCTTGTTCTAAAAATGTTGCTAAAAAACCTCAAAAGAATGAATTTCAATATTTGAGTGCTGAGTGTAAGTATTGGTTGTAATTTCGGGCCCTGGTCATCCATTAGTAACAACTCACAGGCTGGACGAGCAACGCTGTGTGAGTCACATCCGACCAGGTTCACAACTGCTGCAAACACTAGTTGAATATCATGGGTTAGTATTCAATCTTTCTAACATAACAGACGAGTTTGCCTACATGTACGATAAAACCACGCAGATTTGTAATACTTAAACATACCAACATCAAATTATGTTATTACAATGATAACATATCTCTTAAAAAGACAAGGTATGCAAATTGTGAATACAAAGGACGACAATACAATAAAAATCCATGTTCGCGACTTTTGCGGACCACCCTCGTATACAGACAGAGAACAGCAATTTCGATAATAAATATGTTTTAACCAAATATTCTAAATGCGGGGCGGCGTAAAATCGTGAATTCCAAAGTCGAAACTAAAAATAGAACATTTTGATTTAATTAGTCATACCTAATTACATTCGGTGGTCGAGTTCATTTAACACAAATCTATGAACATATGATTGTCATCTACACTAGTAAGAATATTATTGCATAATGTTGAAAACTATTTAAATAGAACATTCTTTCAGTGTACGAAGAAAAACTACTTGTCCCGAAACTTTCCGAACACCCCTCTTATTATACAGCAGTGTTTAACATATAATCTGCGTGCGTTGTTAATTATTAAATAGAGGATATTTGTATTTTTCGGTGTAAGATCGAATGTTATTTCACCGAGTGAGCAGCTGACGCAATGTTTTCACGAGTGGCGAAGCCTAGAGTAAAAATTTAAGTCAGATGCTGACGAGGTGAAAATACATTCGATCTTACACCGAAAAACACAAATATTCTATTTATTTAATGCTTTATTTCAATATTTCTGAACCAATTAGCTACTAATTGAATTTTATTGCCCCATATGGTGCCTCTTAATGCTGACGTGACGTCATTTTTAAAGCGCGCGCTGACGTACGATCAAATAGATCACCATAGAACAGTCGATTTCCGACGTAATTTCCACTTATATGGTTCACTTATTTTTAGCTTATAATAAGTAAATATGTTGACTTTGATTATAAAGTGTAGTTCTGATGGAAGAAAACGACTTTTTCATTTTGTATACATACGCTATCTAGATAATCTAATACAGCAGCCACTGTAAACAAGCTAACCGTTAATCATTTGAGTAATAAACTATTCCGAGTTCATGTTCGATTATGACCATGTATTAAGTTGAATTCACAATACTTAAAGCATATTTAAATTACTACTGATACAATGCATCATTATTATTCGGCTGCATTGCCTCCAAATTGGTAATTTTGTGAGCTATCCACTGAGAGTTCATGGCAGACAGTCTCATTTTGAGTTAGACGTCAATAGGCTTAAACAAAAATTTGGGCGCTCCACGGAGATTTCAAAAGTACAAACTGTAGTCCGTTTGAGTGAAATTATCGGATTATAATTCACTGATATTCCGCGGTAAACCACTCGTTAGCATTAAATAAAATATTATAATTCTGCACTGCAAAGTTTATATCTTAACATTGTTCTGTGGATCATTATCTATTGTATTAAAACATAAAATATATTAATATTAACGCAAACAATTAGTGTGTACCAACATGCCCTTAAATCTTAAACAAAAACAATATCGATATATGGTTGAATAATTTAGAACGGTAAACGGATACAGTTTGAAACTTGTTATTTTATATAATACGAAATCATGAATATTGTTTTAGTGCGCAACCTTTCATTTTGCTTACAAACAGAAATCGATACCATTAACACAAAGCCCTGGGTTAATAAACAGACAATGAACCGTGTTTCGGGCTTTTGTCTTTTTCGGTAACGAAATACAACCCCCTTGTGGGTTTAACAGCAAATATTTAAGGTTTAACTTTCAGTATATCAAGTTTGTTAATGGATACGGGGTAGTGAAAACGTCATTTATTTTCCTAGTTATATTTTCAAAGTGTTCGTCTCCATGGCAACACTCCACAATTTGGATGACGGAATTAGACGTGCAAAACTCGTTTTTAGTGCCTCCAGCCAGACCTAAGCTGGTACTGAACTCCAGAAAGCCGTCTAAACTTAAAATCGGTAAGTGTTTCATTATGATATAAGAGTGCACATTGACATTTAAGTATGTTTTGTACTATACAATGTAGTTTAGAGGGCAATCGGAGAGACACGAACTCTTGAGAACACCGGATTTTAGGGAAAATCCGAAGAATATTTTAGATCCTGAAAACAATCTTAATTTCTGTGTAATAAATTAAGGTAAAGCTTGCGAATTTCGAAATCTAAGTAATAACTTTAAAGTAAAACTTGTTTAACAAAAGGAAGGTTAATTTAATTTCTGTATTCTACTATGATTAAATTATAATAGGGCCAGTCTCCATGACAACTGATCTTAACGACAAAATTTCTGTAAATCAAGATAATCTAGCTCATTCGAAAGACGGTTTGTATTAAAACAGTTTCTGAAAATATGAGGGAAATGTATTTCAAATAAACAAAATTACAGACCGTGGAATCTAACAACATCACTAAAAAAAACATTAAAAATTTCATCTCGTCAGAAAATGTTAGATAGTTAGATAATATAAACACGTTACTTCTGTAATAACGGAAGTAATTATTACAACACACATTATATGATTAAATTACTTACAATCGAACCAATGAACAAGTCAAATTCCTAGAGATTAGAGCTTTTCAAAACCCTATTACACAGTGCAACTAACAGAGAAGCGCCACGCAATGTGCTCGATACCTCGTTCATAAGCAGCAACTTCAGTAGATGTTAAAATTTCAAAAATAACTTTACATTAAGGAGGAATGCTACATAGAACGCATGCATTAAAACTCATACTTCGATTTAGAACAAAGAATTTGAAAACTATTTAAGGGTTCCGACGATGTAAATTTACAATAACAATCACAACAACGATGCCGAATGTTAATACAATTTAATTTATTGCATGCGTTAACAATGTGTGGGGAACGATACAATTTTATAAATATTCAATATTGTATTACATTCGACACATTTTCAATATGTTGAAAATATTTATCATGTGGAAATGCTGAATTTGTTCATCTAGAATTTGGCCTGTTGTTTATGCCAGTATGTAAGACTACTCATTAAATATATTGAACGGTCGTCTTCCTGAACCTGGTTATTAGAGATAATACATAGATAATCTACCAAGAGTTGTCAATTGATATAAACTTATATCAAACAAGTTTTGGAAAAAAATTTAAGCAAGCCTTTGGCGAGGTAATAATATTTCTTTAACGAGTTTAATTTAAGTTTATATCATTGACAACTTGTATTAGATTATTTATATTGTATGACTCTAATAACATGAAAAAGCCCAAATTCTGTTGGAAAAACGACTCCGCAATATACACGACCCCCAAAATAACCTCATTTACGGCATACAATGACATCATATGAGCACTATACTAGTGTACGTACTCGTTATACTAACCCAGATACAACAAAGTCATGTGATATAAGCTTTGTCGTTCACCTACAAACACTGATATTATGTGGAGAACGTGTCAGTTGCATGTGGAAGGCCTATATTGGTAACCAAGGAACACTGACTTGCATCTCAGAAACATTGGTTGGTAACCCCGAAGCACTGGTTGGTAACCCAGAAATACTGGTGGTAACCCCAGAAACACTGGTTGGTAACACAGAAACACTGGTTGGTAACACAGGAGCACTGGTTGGTAACACAGAAACACTGGTTGGTAACACAGGAGCACTGGTTGGTAACACAGAAACACTGGTTGGTAACACAGAAACACTGGTTGGTAACACAGGAGCACTGGTTGGTAACACAGGAGCACTGGTTGTTAACACAGGAGCACTGGTTGGTAACACAGAAACACTGGTTGGTAACACAGGAGCACTGGTTGGTAACACAGGAGCACTGGTTGGTAACACAGGAGCACTGGTTGGTAACACAGAAACACTGGTTGGTAACACAAGAGCACTGGTTGGTAACACAGAAACACTGGTTGGTAACACAGGAGCACTGGTTGGTAACACAAGAACACTGGTTGGTAACACAGAAACACTGGTTGGTAACACAGGAGCACTGGTTGGTTACACAGAAACACTGGTTGGTAACACAAGAACACTGGTTGGTAACACAGAAACACTGGTTGGTAACACAGGAGCACTGGTTGGTTACACAGGAGCACTGGTTGGTAACACAAAAACACTGGTTGGTAACACAGGAACACTGGTTGGTAACACAGAAACACTGGTTGGTAACACAAGAGCACTGGTTGGTAACCAACCCAGAAACACTTGTTAGGTCGTATGTACGGCGTATACGGCTGTACTATTGTAAGAAACAAGACCGTAGACACGAAACTATCCTATCAATCAATCCAATTTAGTGAACCGAAATTGGAAGTCTGGTATGTGTTAGTACATTAAATCTACAGACAGCCAATGTCATTATAGTCAAAGAATGTTCGGTATATTGACAATGACAAGTTTGTTAGTATAATGATAATTCTATATTCCATTCATTTCGAATGTACAGGATGTATATTAACGTATCTTTGTCATGTTATTGCAAAGGGGCTTTTTACAAAACTGTCGTTAATAGCCTGATAAATGCTACGTTTTACTAGTATATGTTTCAACGGGTTTTTAGCTGTTATTGCAAACATATACCACGGCTATAGTTCGATTTCGAGCATTGAGCCGTGACTGCACTTTTAAGGTTTCAAACATTATTCGATAAAGGTTGGTGTAGGTTTAGTGTGTAAGGTTAGTATAACAATAAAGGCCAATTTTTTCGTGTGTCGAAATGGTCGTGACGGTAAAGCGCTTGATACATTGTGAAATAACTTTTGTTAGACCAGGGTTCGAATCCCACCAAAATATTTTTTAAATTTTTTATTTTTATATTTTTTAAATGCACACAACTTGAAAAATCAATGTAATGCTACTAATATATAATATAATATATTACAAACCATAATTATTGGTCACATGTATGTTGAAGAACGTTCCGATGGCTAATCAACGTAGTAATTTATAGGTTATCATTAAGTTCGGGATACACAAACGATCGAAATACAATGTAAGTAAAACATTTTTTTAACGAATTGGGGATTCGAACCAGCGAATATTGGGTTAGCAATTCTGAACGTTGCCGACTGCACGTAAACTGTAACTCGATAACAAACGAGTATCTGTAAGAATTATATACTAAACGGATTTAAAAACGCGACACTGGGGTATGTTGTTTTATAGCAGACAATTCAAGTGTATGCCGGTAGTGGAATAGTGCAGATTAAAGGTAAATGTATTGGCGTCATTTTGGTACTAAGATGAAAAAAATGAGACGAGTATTATTAAACAAATATATAGTACAATCAATACGTCGAACCAGAAAACAAAAGTCGCATTCTGACCAAAATCCCTTACATGGTTACCTCCCCTTGACCATAAAAAAATTATTTGCAGGTATATGAGACACCGGCGTATGTTTCCTGCAACAATGTTTCCGTGTCATATAGACACATTTTAAATGAAAGGTGGATATGTCATTTATCATATTCAATTTAGTTTCGAATTTGTATATAGAAATTAGACTAGTCTTACGTAAACATTCGATCTGTTATTCAGGCTGGTCATCTTCAACGATAAAACCAATGTGCCAATAAACATGCTACTTTTGTTTTCTGGACCAATGTTTTTTTCGTGCGATAATTTATTTAATACTCGTTGGATTTTATTAAGTGTGGTATCAAAATGACGACATTGAATTAACCTTTACGAATATACAAATACTTTTTATACGAGAATTTGTTTTCCTAAAATATACCAACATATCCAAGTGTCGCGTTTTTAAATCCGTTAACCATATAATTAAATCATGACCTCCGAACGTAATAAACCATGGTCTACCCGCAAAATGGACTAGTCGGAAAGGTCATAGCTCTGGGTTCAAAATTGAACTAGAGTGGATGTAACCAGTGTTATTGTAGGCAATTACCAACCAGTGCTAAATTAAATTCTCTTCTGCAAAGACCTGACGACTGTCCCACATAATGGAAAACATCGCCAATTTCACGGAACAAATCCCCGGGAATCAAGCCCAAATATGGTTAGAAGTAGTATAACGGTCCCCCTACTACGCTAGTCGGGTTGGTATACAAGTCATATAACTTTAGGTAAGACATGGTAAAAAAGAGATTGACGTTCCGAATGTCTGTACTATGACAAATGTATGTGCAGCAGCCAGCCGAATCAATGTTTATTAAAGTACTTCTCTACTGTGTCAATACTTGATTTAGCCTAATTTCATCGACATTTACATAATTACTATTTATTTCCAGACATATCGATCGAAAAGAATAAATCGGGACTGTGTACGAGTTTCGGACAAAGCATAGTTCGTCTATCGGGAGATTTAGCTGACAGAACTGTGGTAACTGATCACACGGTTCAACTTAACATACCAGGAGAGAACACTGTTCATCATCTCAATTTAATATACAACAAACAGGGGCAGCCTAACTTACCCCAGACCAATCGGGACGGATTTTACTCATTGTTGGCTCAGCAACGCGCTGAACTTATACGTGTAGAACCCGTGCTTCAACCGGAAGCAGCCGAACTAGCGTTCGATTTAAAAGACGGTAGCTTTGACTTAATTGCAACATCAAAGTACGGTACCGGAAGTACTGGTGTCGGTGATATATTATTACTTCGAATTTGGAGAACAGATAAATTCTATACTTACAACCAACTTACAGGGAAAATTAACAAACTACATGACGATAGGAAGAAAGGAATAAGAAGAACAAAAAGTGACAAATATCAGGTTTTACCAGACATAACAAACTGGAATTATAATCTAGACGAAACAACAAATTATTACAAAAAATATCTTATCCAAGACGATCTAGAAAATAAACTACATCAACGTGATCAAGCCAGACTAAGGAAAAATCCACATTCTTTTCCGGACTTGCAACCGTTACCTCCATTATATCGTCCTGCAAGCTTCACGTCTGATATCGGTCCACAGAGAGACAGTTATTACCAACGATATCTTCGCGGTGACGTTCCTTTACAGGTATTCCATTTACAGTCAGGTCTCGTTACAACGACGCTGTTTGTCCCAATCAAAATGTCGTTATAACGAATATGTCAGTATACGGATTTGATACAAAGAGCATTTTGAAACATTTGTCCCCATTACATGATGTCGGTATATGCAACTTCAGTATATCGGGTGACGTTATATCGAGACTTGACTGTAGTAGGGTTTGTTTTTATTGAGATTTAGGAGTATGTAATATTTGCTTAAGTGATCAAATTGATTACCCCCGCCATTAATAACATTAATATCTGGAACGTGTTTAATGAATAAATGTATGATGTTTGTCCTTCATTTGATATTTAACAACATCATTTCACTGACAGTTCGGGAAGCGGAACATCTATACGAGCATGATTCGTATCGTATTTGCTGCTGCTGTTATTTTTAAAAGAGCTTTGTCCGGATAACGTATTTGCAGTATTTCAACATTTTTATGATCTGTGTGGAAAGTAATTGTGGTGTTTCTTGGTTAGAACAGACGGTATTCCTTCGACACTGGAATGTCGGAAAGTGTGACGAAGGCATTTAATAACCCAATGCACACACTAGAAATACACAACAAATCATGCGAAATGTGCATGTCGTCTCAACTTATATCTCCATATAATCAATACAGTACATCGACACTCCAGTTGTATCCTAGTCAGAAAATAGGAACTGGGTGAAAGAGTCTCCGATCTTCGAACGACATGTGTACTTGTAATTGTATCAGAACATTTTGTATAAATACTATTATTTTATCAGGGAAGTATAACAGAGCGGCCAGCACGTCTTACCAGATCTAACGTTTTACGGCACGAGTTCCACGAGAGCCGTCATCATCGACCACTGTCCCCTGTTACCCTTTCGGAGATGGCTCAAGATAAAGGCAGGTTCGATACAGAGGATGCATTGCAGGTATGTATACCATGTACCCATTGTTACTGAGAATATTTTCTCCCTGGTACTGTTTTATCAAAGCACTTCCGGGATTTGTATATTCACATCCAAATATAAATTCTTTGTAATTCTTTAACAACGACAAATTGTGACGAACTGATCTGCAGTATTCACAATACATTAAACCATTATTGTTTGAATACCAATAAAATATAAATTCTTAGACTTAAAATAATACGTGAAATATGGATGTCTTGCTGAAAGGTTGATCTTTCAGAAAACGTTTACTTTTTACAAATACGATCAACCAATGTCAAGTAATCGCCTGTTATCAGAATTTTCAGAATGCCCCTCGTATGCATAAGATAATAATTATTATTGTATTCCAGTGATTCAAACCATATTTTACCAATCTTTTCAAGCACCAGAGCTACAATGCGTTACTTGAGTAAAACATTCATTTTCGTTTTTGCATTGTATAGATGTCTGCAAATGTTCATTTTTTTCCAGGAGCAAAATCTTAAGTGTCCGGTGTGTAAAAATTACTTTGATACACGTGATCGGAACCCACACGTGCTTCAGTGCCTACACAGCACGTGTCACGCGTGTTTGAAGTCACGTGTTCGAGCAGAAATGGTTCAATGTCCAGTATGTACCGAGGTGCACGAGGTACCGAGCAATGATATAGATACACTTCCGGTTGATCATGCCCGGCAACATCTCGTTAAGTACTACAAGGTATGTATATAGTTTTAATAACAAGTTATCAAATATCATTTCAGAAAACCAACAATTATACCAATTACATTGCAACAAAAATATTTCTTCTACAGTGTGTCAGCATGAGTATAACTGAGTTTGACATGGTCCTTGTAATCAGATCTCTAACAGCATGAAGTAATGGAATAAATGTCAGGGTCTGATTTTAATGAGATTGTAAAATGTGTCAATATTTTCACAGGTTAAACACCGGACGACAGAGGTTGGGTGTGATAGTTGTGATCACAGGAATAGAGCATCGCATCGGTGTAAGGAATGTGACGAATTCTTATGCGGTGTTTGCACGGAAGCTCACAAAAGGACCAAGGTCACTAAAGGTCATACTGTTGTGAATGTGGATGCCCTTAAAAGGTAGGAAGATATTATAATATTGCGTTTAAAGGTGTTGCCATTTAGTATTTGTTTTAGAAGTAACAATTCTGTCTTTGTTTACAATGAGTTTATGCAAAAAGAGAATACAAAATCAGACCGAGATGGCAACACCCAACAACAACGAAAGATACAAAAAGGAACACACAAAAAAGAAAAATAACATGCCACATTATGTAATTTTCAACTAGCATACGTATACAGCGAAAAGTATTCCAGGAATTATCAATCAATATTAGTTTGCTCATCCTCAAGCAACACATTACTTCTCCACGTATGGAGGTCATGAAGGTAGCCAATGGTTACATGAACATACATGTCTTCTCCATAATCATTCCTCCTTCTTGGTGATATATACAACCGGTTATGACCTATCAGGAGAGAATGATAGAAGTTGGAGAACATGTTTTACAATCGACATTAACAATGATACTAGTACATTCAGATGGTCTATAAATAAAATACCAATTCCAGAACAAGCACAAACGACAGTTATACCCATATTTACAGGGTGACAGTGAAGCGATCAACCAAATCCCTAGCCCACCTGGCTGAACTGAGCTGTCGACAAAAATCAATTATAAACATAGACACAATATTTAAATACATGGAGAATACGAACATGTACATTTTACCATTTATGGGATAATGTTTATAAATACCAGTACGTGAACTACAGAGGGATAAATTAATATACAACATAGATCAAATTCTTCGGGACTTTGAAATTTGCTCGAATTAGGCCGGTTGCTCGAATAATCGCAGCTCGTATTACCGAGGTTTTACTGTAATTATATTCTTCATTTTGCAGAACACTAATAACTAACCAATACGATGTTTCTATATTCGTAGCAAGGGATAAATAAGGTAAACAATTTAAAGGTCGCCAATCAGTAACCAATACGAAGTTTCTAAATGCATGGACTAATTATATTCTTCAATTTACAGAGCAAATCTGGACGAATTTCATCACAAACGTACGTGCCCTGAACCTGGTCACGAGGACCAACATTTCAGTTTTTACTGTTATTCTAAGAGTTGTGACAAGCCTATATGCTCATTGTGTGCAGTCACTGAACACAACAAAGCGGACGGACATGATATCAGGAATATAAATGACGTATATGTAGAGAATAAACGAGTTGTTGGTAAGTTGACAGTGCACTTCACTGACAATGATGCGGATAATGTGTCATTACAGATGATCTACATGGCTGAGTGGTTACAGTCGATGTCACAAAAATAATTTCCTCTCACAGCTACTGATTTGAAACCAGTTGGGTATATCTTAAGAAACCATTAAGCTGACGTGTGGAGGATTTAATGATCTATATGCGCAATAGTCTGAGTTCCTGTAGTGTAATGTAGTATGGTTGGGGGGGGGGGGGGGGGTTGTAAACAATACTATATGCAAGAAATAGTGAGCACGTAGCGCGTTTACCCACCCACTACATTGACACGAAGAGTCATGGTAAAGCATGTTGTGTTTATGTGATTAAAGCCTAACTTGAGAACAAGAAAACCCATCATTTTACAATGCACAATGTACAAGTAAACACACGCTTGGCTCGTCATACATAAAATGAATAATTATAGTGTTTTTTATTACACACATTTATGCTTAATAACATGAATTCATTCAAAATGTATTCATTGCTTAGTTGTAGAACACAATGGTTGTACTAACGCTACAAATGTATTAGTACGTACATCAGCATGATACAGTTACAGCTCTGTGTGTAATTTGAGACCAAATAATCTTGTAATATAATCATAGGGCAATCAATCATTAAACGAATTACTGTTGACAAAATGCAACACACCAAAACAGCAATATACCAAATGTGTTTGCTTAACGTTCTGCTGAATTAGTTATTTTCGCTCTATTCTATATAGGTGTAAATTGATTGTTCAGAAAATGGATATTCCGTATATGTTTTGCCGATGTAATAGAAGAAATATTCCTTTGGGACCTTTGATTATAATAGGAACGGCAGACTAATGAGGCTGCTTCCTGAGAAACAGTATCGGCATTCATTAATGCTGCAACATTATTCTGTCAGACTTCAGTCTTAGTCTCTCTTTTTGTAGATTAGAAGGATCCCTTTGTCTGTAAGCTAAGTTAATTTATGTTGTAATATACAGGTAAACAAGGAGGTGTATAGTCAAACATTATAAAAGCAAATATTCCTATGGTAGTACACTTACCATATACGGTTGTGTACTTGTCACTTTTATTTGTTTACCAAGTTTATTTGTACTTGTAATTTCGATCTGGTCATATCAGTACGGTACTATTTAACTGTGATTCCATTGTATGACATGTCTTGTTTGACTGAGAGAAAATAATATTATCTTATTATTCGCGAGCTCGTCTTCGTTATAAAATATATCTACTTGACAGCATGTTCACGGATCTGTCTATCTCTATAGGGTGACCCGTACGTATCACAGTTTAAAAGCTTTCCGTCTCTGAATGATCTTTACTAAAATGATACAAATCATTTGCAAGACCATTTCCCGCGGTTATTGACTTCAATGGATTCTTAAGCGTAAGGGTCTAAGACTTTTACTGATTAGTGTCATCCTATTTGACAGATAATTATCTTTACTGGCTGAGAAATTGTTCGGTATCATGTTGGCACTTTTGTCAGATAATTCAGACAACTGTAGTCCTTTAATGATTAGCCAACAGAGACAGTTTATTCATATACACGTTTACAGTATATGTATGTTTATAAAGCGACCTGAATTATTAGACGAAATCGGGCAATGGATCGGCAATTTGACAGTTTTGCTAATGCCTTCGTATAAAACAAGGTTGTCTTATAAGGGGTTTTATACAGAAGGGTTGTGTGTTCTTTGTTTTTCTCGGATTTATCCCGCTTTTTATACTTTTCGTTGCATTTAATACAGCGTGCAGCTGACCTTACCAGGTTTCTAGAATTTATTTTCAACAAGTATTAACATTAGTTTTAGTATTAACATACTCTTCCACACTTGTGGAGGTCATGGTCATTGCCAATGGTCACTGAAGATAATGGTCTGTCCATAGCCATTTAAATTTACAAAGGCAGTGAGTGCCATTAAATATTTTGAACTTCAGTTTTCTCAAATGATTATGGTTTGTTGTTTTGAGATTCCAGCTTACATCTATAGTTCAATATCAGTAGCGGGTATAGCTATGACATGACTGTCTGAACTTAGACGCCGTTAATGTTGACGGAATATGCTACCTTCTTTTTCACAAAACATATATTCAGTTCACAATTATTCTTGTCACAATCGATAACATAATTTAATTTTGTATCAACGGTGACATGTTTCAAATCCAAATATCCGCGACTGCTGTTTGTAACATAATCCTGTTAGTGTCATTTTAAATATCGTGTATCGCAGTCCAAGGGCGATACACGAGAATTGCGCGAGGCACTAAACGAGACCCAAAACTTTTGCAAATTAATATCTAATATCTTGTAATTCTCGCGTATCGTATCGTGCCTTGCAGACGATTCTCATGCTTCGGTTGAAATATCGCGTCTTAATCTCGTGTCTCGACTTCCAAGGGTTTGACACGATAATTAAACGAGACGCAAGAATTCAACGCGAGGCTCGAGAATCCAACGCGAGCCACGACAATAATACCGTGCAAATATCGCGCAATTCTCTTGCCTCGCGTTTCTATTTAGTCCATGAGAATTCAATTGAGACACGAGAATTGAACGCGAGGTACCAGAATACTATTGTGCAAATATCGCGCGATTCTCATGTCTCGACCGTAGTGCCAGTTAAAATTCCTTACCCCAATCACCGGTCGAGACACGAGAACTACGCGATATCACAGTCGTGTCTCACGGCGAGACACGAGAATTACGCGATATTTGCACGATAGTATTCTCATGCCTCGCGTTCAATTCTCGTGTCTCGTTTGAATTCTTTTGAACAAAACATGAACGTGAGGCAAGAGAATTACGCGATATTGACACAATATTGTTGTCGTGTCTCGCGTTGGATGCGCGTGCGCCTCGCGTTAAATTCTCGAGTCTCTTTTAGTTCTTGTGTTTCGCCCTTGGAAGTTGAGACATGAGATTAAAACGTGATATTTGAAACGAGGCACGATAATCATCTGCGAGGCACGATACGATACACGAGAATTCCACGATATTAGATATTAACTTGCAAAAGTTGTGCGTCTAGAGCGATATTAAAAACGCGATAATTCAACTTTTAATCATCAAGTTTCGCGTATCCTTTCGTGCCTCGCGCATTCTCGTGTCTCGTTTCAAATATCGCGTCTAATTTCATGTCTCGTTTCGTGTCTCGCGCAATTCTCGTGCCTCGCCCTTGGAGCGCGATACACAATATTTAAAATGGCACTAACAGGATTCCGCAGTTTGTTCATTTGTGTATTTGACTATTTGAACAAGCATTCATATATTGTAACACACAGTATTTCACTTGAACTGATACTGACAGAAGTTATTTTACCAGTGCGACAATAATGACTTGCCGAATTATTAAATAAACACTATAGATGTACAACGACCTTCGAAATATGACCTTTGGGCAAGTTCATTTGCTAAGGTTGAAACGATATTTACCGTTATTTTTCTAATATATTAGGAATATATCTTATAAATTAACGTTATCTTTCAAGTTGACAGCGTGGCCTAGTGGTTAAGATGATCTATGCTCTGAACTAGTCTGTATTCAGAACATTCTTTTTATATGGGCTGTGGGTTCGAGTCCGCTGCTAAACTCTTTTTCAATAATTTTATTATCATAATACATGAGTGTTTTTTCATATATTTTATTACTTAATGAATAATGAAATTACGTTTAAGGTTAAATACAAAGTTGCTTTGTTTCGTTTATTTTACGATTTTAGCCTGCCCTGGATATTGTATTTATTCATTTTTTGCTCAGATGACACTCGGGTTGAATTACAAACTATTTTCATCATTGGTTTCGCTGGAATTAGAATTTGAATCACCACTCTAAGAATATTCGGTAGAAACTTCAACATTAATAAGCGTTTACTCTGGTAATACAGTGAGCACAGTTCGGGTGACCGTTGACCGATATCTCTGTTCAACAGTCTTGACGTGGTAGTGTTTTCAAGGATTAAAATACAGACAAATTGTACAAAGGAAATAAATATATTTTAGAAATATATATAAAATAGACATGCACGCGAATGTTTTATTTAGCAATTTTAAAAAATATTCAAAATGGGTGGGATTCGAACCCAAGCAAAAAATATATTTAGTTTCTTTTCCGAATACACCCCTTTTACCTGGATTATTTCATTATTAAAAGTACAGTTACGCCCGAACGATTGTGGTTTATCTATACCGTCACTAGGGAAAATGAAAATGTGCTTCTCGAATGACAATGTTTATAGTACCTTTAATGGTGAATGTGTGAAGTAAACACAGCCTAGCTTAAATAATATTGGTATTTCTGAAGCATATATGAGATAATACACAAACGTAAATCATTTAACATAATAGTTTATACCGGTAAATACATTTCTCTCAAAGCTATATGTGATACTAGTGACTTAATCTCTAGGTATGTGGGTGATACTCGACCTGATATTATGAACAATGCGATAAAGGCATATTTTGTTACTTGGAGAAACATTCTAATTGATAAATTTGGTATAAATACATGTGTTGTATTGACAAAAATGTATGTTTATATTTTACAGAGGGTCTCCTAATAGATGTGAAGCATAAACGAGGAATGGCTGACGAAGCCATTCAAAGTATTGAAGATGAAATTCAAAATCTCTACATAAAGGTATATAATACAAATCGTTGGCATGTTTTGGCTTGTGATAAATTAGATCTAGACAGCACATCTGTCCCTTACTATTAACATACTATATTCCCAAACAAGCCTAACCATTTCGGTGGTGCCAGTATGCCAAACTTTAGTTCACAATTTGGTTAAACACATGATTTCGAACTTAGTCTATCTAGTTAAGGGAGTTTAATCATTAAATTTCAGACACATCGCTAACGAGTAGTTTGAATATGCAATATACATCGTCTTCCTGTCTGACATCGCACAGCGGACATTTTCCATTTATCCCGAATTGTTGCCAATCCTTTAATTAATGCGCATGCGCAATTGTACATTACCATGAAAATAATGTGACAAACCTTTGAGAAAAGTCAGACGTAACTCTGAGCCATTTTTGCACGTTAAAATGTTAAGGAAAACTGACAGTTTCCTGCCAAACCTAAATGTCGTTGTCCTTTTAGTTTTTGGTCTTTAACGATGTTTGGTTACTCCCAGTTTCTTTCGAAAATGGAATCTAAACAGGAAGTTTAACTGACAGACTTGATTACTGGTACTCGCATATGTCGGCGACGTCAATAAATCATCATTTTGTTAGACATTAATAGCAATGCTTGCTAATGTAAACATCAATATTCATCTCATACAGAACTAGGAATATCAACGAATTGTCGTTTTAAGACGAATTGCTGGGAGTTTATTGTTTTGGATAAAACAATAAGAACCATCGCTATTCCAAAATGCACTGCATTACAAATCATTGACTAGCATCGGTATTATATCACCATGTGAGTGTTATTGACATAGTTTCAGATATTATTGAATTTATCTCGAATAACTCCAACTAAAGTAGCGTGTCAATTGAATTTTCCATCTGACAAAGACGCAAATTTTAACGAAACTGAAAATCCCGCGAATTGAAAGTGTTTATGTTATACAGGAGAGTGCTACAGACGAGGACTTAGATCAAGCCTTCCTTACCTGTCAGAAACAACTAGAAAAACGTAAAAATGAACTCAAAGAGAAGTTAGCAGCAACTTCTAAAGCTAAAAAGAAAGGGATGGAAAGTCAGCTAGACAGACTGATCAGTGAGAAGAACAGCTTGGATCATGCTGTCAAATACTCTACTAACGTTCTAGGATACAGGTTGGTTGAATACAAATCCAGACTGTCGAATCTTTTTCAAAAGTTAATTCACCCATCTCTAAAACTACTAGTGATCAAGACAGTTCTGAATCAATTGACCTTATTCAGCTTTCTGAATGCTAAAACTAGTTTAATCAGCTTTTCGACAGCTTGGGCTTAGGCGGATCATTTACTTCTTCAGTTGCGCATTGTGCCTTGTATGTTTTTATGTTTCCTGTGTTCGGCTGGTTAAGTTGAGTGCAGCCTCTCCTGTCTGTCTTAATGTTATCTCTTTTTTATACACAGATGAGAAGCAAGCACAATCCCTTTGAGTTGTCCTTAAATGACACGCTTCAGCACATGCTTGAACCGGTGTTTTTATGATCAAACACCTCATGGGTGATCACTGCCTCTTTCTCAGTCGATTTCGGGTGGCTATTCCTTGAACTAGTACTTTACTTAGTATTAGACGCTTATAAACTATCGATTTCTGAGGCTTGAGCTTTCTATGAAATAGCAAAACCCCCATTGCATGTTATTCTGACTAACTGAAATTACTATTAAAACGTAAATACCAAGCAAGGGAGACAACCTCAACCATTTATATCGTCCTTCTCATTAGGTGGGATCGAATGTCCAGCGAATGTTCGATCTAAGATTATGATGTTTTAAGAAACTCGTTGAATTTTAGAGATAGTATGGTGATGAAGCTACTTTGCTTAGTACCATGCCAATGTATTTAGTTCTAGAAAATCATTGATCTATAGTCGCACCCAAATGTCAGTAGTACTTGACTTCGAAGAAGCATAACATAAACATGTAAAACAATTAAAAGAAATTGAAACAAATATCATTCTGAGTTTAAAACAATTCATTCATTTGGAATTTGGTAACTTAGTAGCTAATGTGCTTGTAAGTCACGCTCCAATATTTGATAACCGTTCGTGAATCAACTCATCTGATTTATTGAAGTGCTCACTTGAAGAAATGACATAAATCATTAATGTGAACCTATTATATCACACGCAAACAACTCGTTATCATAAATACATGAATGCAAGAGACGAATGACCTGATTGACATTTACTGAATCAGATTCTCTTTCCGTTTAAAATGGGATTGCCATATTTGAAATATCTCTTTTTGTATATCAATATATATATATAACCACTTACCCCTCGTTTTTTTCTAAATATGGGTACTTTTCAGAAATTGGTCACCATAGCAACGATATAAATTCATGAAGAAAAAGTAAACCTAATTGATAGTACTATATTATCCAAGTACAATGCACTTAAAATTAAATACATTTGTACAATAATATTATTTTTTTCTCGTTTGGGAGTCTTTTCTAGACCTAACTACTATACAAATGTCACTAGCCCGTTTTCCTGGAGAAGGGCATCTATATATAATTTAGCCAGGGACAATAAAGCATGCTCGTGTTATACTGACTCGTTTATGATATAGTGGAATCTCTCCATAACACCGTGTCCACCTCGGTATCATAGTGATGGAGCATCAATGTGTGAGAGGCGTTGTGTTAGATCCTAGACTGTGACATACCAAAGGCATTATAAAGGTATATCGATCGTCCTACGAGATGCTCAGGATAATTAGTTTCAGGTAACTGCTGGTTGGCCTGGTGATAAATGACTGAAATACTGTTGACCAATGAGCTTAATTTACAATGTTGTTCAAAGAGGTGGTTGGTAAAAAGAATAGCACACAGAAGAAGTTAAACAGGATCGTTTATAATGATACAGTGAAGTTCCGCTAATAAGACCAGTCAAAAAGGTGATTTTTTTCTAAATTTAATACTTTGAGACCTTAAACTGGCAAAAATATGCATGATTTCAAAATAATCAAAGTGATCTTATTAGCGGAACTTTACTGTACTGAAATCACTAGTTCTGTTTATACTCCATTATTTGAAAATGCTCAATATAAGGTTTAGCTCGTTGTCTTATATAGCTAATCGATAAAATAATCTACTAGTATTTCACACGTTTCTGTTTCTTGTGATGATGTATAATCAAGTTATGTCAGATTTAATTATCTCAAACCGATATAAAATGATGCCTCACAACATTGTACTGGTCTTAATGTGTGTGTGTGTTTTATGTTTATGTTCTCATATTTGATTTCATCTACATTAATACATTAAATAATTGGTACTGTCGATTCAAAGATATCTGTCAAAACGCCAGAATGTTCTATTTCTTAATAGGTCAATGTATGTATTGACCAATCAGCTCTTTTATTTTACTCGTACCATGTTTGACCATAGCGTTATTTATTAAAATAAGCGAAAGGTATTTCATTAGCGTTCTTAGCGTATTGCGTTAAATGCATGGTATCAGCATAAGTCATTGGTGAAATCTAAGTAAAGGTTCGAATCCAGACTGATACTATTTTCTTTGTTTTAATTTTTTTTCTGATGTTTTTATATCGACAAATTAATTTTACCATACTTTTCTTTGTGAAAAAAGTAGCTGGCTTGATACAGATACGCTTTTTTATATTTACTAGTACATTGCATGCAACAATTGCAGAACTTTTAAGCTTCGATATGAGGAAGTCAATCCTAGTGTGCTGGAATACAAATTAGAATATATCTAGTTTATTAACTGTATGTATGTAATCACCGAAATGAGCAAAAACATTAATATACATAGTTTAAGCAAAATTTAAAAATCTAGGCATTGTTGGGATTTGAACTCGCAGTAATTTGTATACATTTTCAAAATAAGACTCGCAAAACCATAGCTGTTAACCACTCGGCTATAGGGAAGTTAAAGTTTTGATAATTTAAATGTACTAATGATGTTAGAACTTAGTCCTGACACACCTGTAATAATCGATCGTGTTGAGTGTTTGTTTACGCGGTTGTGACAGATAACTTTGAATCAACAGTACAAGCATTATGATTTGTGACATCAATGTTTTAAGTCCTAATTTTTAAATAAAAACATAAATACATTCCCGCTATCTCAGAGGTCCCATAAAAAGGTTGAATTCAAGTAAGAGTCAATTGTTCTCCTCAAATGTGAGATCGAGCATTGCATCTTTGGTTTGAAAAGTAATTGACTGAAAATATAGAAAGTGTATATTGCGTAAACCCTTTTACAAGAATAATCGGCCACGGTGATTTAGTAGCTTGAGTACTTACCTCGGAGGTATCAATAGAAGGTAAAGGTAACTAGGCAACAACATTGCAAAAACATTTATAAAACTCTTTGCGAGGTACTTGGTATATTAGACACGTAGTCTAGTATGCCACATGAACCAATATAATGGAAATACGCTGAGATTTAAATGAGTTACCACCCAATGACACCCTTTAACCCAAAATAATCCAATGACGTATCTGTTCGTTTCAGTGACACCACCGAGTTCTTACAGATGAAAGACGCTTTGTTTGGACGTCTTGGTGAATTGAAAGAGCTTGAGGTAGATACCAGACCACATAACAAAGCAGATATCAAATTCCGTGGACATAAAATGATTGACGCTTTTCAGAAGTTTTCAAACAAGATGGGCGAAGTTTGGTCCACGACTGCCTTTATTCCTAACACAAAGGTACAAACACCATTTCTCTAGCTACAGCCTGATTTCCTAGCAGAACTTTCCACATATCTTCTTCTTTTTTTGCTGCTCCACGACTCATGTATTGCATTCATGAAAATGCATTCAAAGGTGGCACCGTGCAATGTCGGTTTTCAAATCGAAGTATACGGATTTCAATGAAACAATACTGGTTTTCACAGCAACATTGTGTTTTCATAAAACTAGTGTATTTTTTGTTTATGGAAATGTAATATAGGATACATTTATGTGAAGTACGCTTACGCAACGTATAAGTTGTAAACGTAAATAGTACTAGCACAGAAAGAGCTTTCCGTCAATTATTGCAATTTTCTAAGTGTACGAGGGCTATATTTGGAAAGTTCTAAGATAAGGGTATACATACGTTGCCTAGGAAACTGAAACTTATCCATAAACATGTACATTTTGTACATCCGAATATTTGTTAATAGTGGAATTTCATCAGATATATTTGGAACTTCATCATGTTCAGACATTTATATAATATTTTATAGCGTCTGTCATACAACTTTCGAAACAGACATCGTACAACGATAAATTCTAATTTTTTAACAACGTATTGCACCGACAGCTGAGCGACTGTGTGCGCAGAGGGTTCAACTATCGGTTAAAATGTCAGCAAAATTGAATTTTATCCTCAGATTCAGACGTATGATATTGGTCTGGGTCGTGAAGAGACTGCAATGATGATAACGTTACATGACTACGAGCGGCGCCCCCTGGCGGAACCTGGTGTAGATGTACGTGTAGAAGTGACTAACCCAGCCGGCATGAAGTCACGTGCTCATGTGATTGACTTAACTGATGCTGAGGGTGCATATAAAGTTATATTTCAGGTTTGTTTAATACATTATCAATATGATACGTGATGGAATTCATTATACAAGAATGCACAATAGTACAATTATGTATTATGCAGTTGTTTTCCTATTTGTGTACGTGAGGTACTCGTTTCTAAAGTAAAAACAATTAAAAGTGTGCCTTTCTTATAGTATAGCCATTACTTAAGGGCTAGCCAATCTGACATATAAATTATAAATGATAGACATACTTTTGAACAAATAATTTCCCCAGACTCGTTTAACTGTTATGTCAGTCACCGTACATGGGTACAAGCTATGTCATGATAGTCAGTGTGTATGTAGCTGGTTGCTCACTAACTTATAGGGTCCCTTCCGGTCTTCGAACCTTTAAACACCAGTCTTTACCCGAAGGTAGATGCATTATATCACCCTGTCGCGGCAGACAGACCACCTCAATATGTCAGATTTTTCTGGGATCCATCCTTTCTTCCATATTGTGATTCTATAAAGCATTCTTATTATACAAAACAGCTACCTTGAAGCTATGACTCTTTGTAAAGAAAATTACCGTACACGTACAATTATCATTTAAATACCAGTACTACATTTGCAGGGTTCAAAGCTAGGGGATCACCGAGCAAGCGTGTTTGTGATGGGGATGCCTGTAATCGATCCTGGGGTCATGTTCAAGGTCAGACGGCAGACTGATTTAGAACAAGACATCATAAGTAAGTCGGAGACAATCATGTCAACTTTCCACAATAATCAACATCTTCTTTGTTCCGTACGATTGATACTGAGTAGACGTATAACAATACACCGTCTTCTATTATACTTTTTTCCCAACGGATAAAGCTATGTTATGGTCAGTAATATACGGTGGCCAGTTCTGACCATATTTATTGGAACAAATTATCAACCAGTACAATGCTTTCCCGTAAGCATTTGAAGACCTCGCCGTATGATCTTTAAAACCACAGAATATAATCTATGATTAACATGTTCGTACTTAAAAGATAAAAAATCGGACAGGACAAGAAGCAATTAACAGAAACAGCAGAGCACAAAAGAAACATCACAAAGGTAACACGAAAAACGAAAAGGTACAATATACGTGTGAAAGAACAACAACAAATCACAGGGACGTAAACAAGTCGCAAGACATCTATAAAAATGAATACTAGCAAAAATGGAAAGGCATATTGACACACAAGGCGAAACCCGGAAATGGAACCAAAGATATAATATTAAGTCGGACAAGGAAAGCAGCATTTAACCAGCCGAACACAGGAAACATATAAAAACATACAAAGCACAATGCCGTACACACAGAGTGACTGCCTAGCACTCTTACAACAGCGTCACTGGATTGGCGGTGGATATATGTTTCAAAACATCTGGTAACGCAACAATAGTTCATTGCAACATCCATCTACGTGAAAGATTGGGAGACTGTTCCAGCTGGGCGTAAATATTTACACATACTTGATTAACTAGCTTTCTGTATGTCATCGTTAAAAATTCATTATATTCGGTCGTTGCTAGAAGCAAAGATATTCACGCCTACATTCGACACTCCTCGTTATTCACCGTAACACCCACTCTTCCGCAGTCTAATTAAGGTCTTTATTTATTACTACGACTCTGGCGTTGATCGTGGAATTTTGTAGCAATAATTGACATTTATTTCTATTCATTTTGACGCTGTTTACTGTGAAAACCTTTTGGAGGATCTTCTGATATTTGTTTCATTAAATAACTTTTTATCTAGATGTCGATAAACAAGAACGTGTAAGATTATTGCACATATCGAGTTATTTCGCGTTACATTCAGGAATACAATGTTATTATATCGCAACATATTTTTTGAGCTCGTCCTTAGAAGATTGGCGCTGGTGAAAGAACCTTTTTAATACGGTATTATTTATTTCTCATATAAAGATGTCAGAAGATGTCATACAAGTACATTGGTGCTAAATGTCCATAGAACAAATATATCTCAGCGACTGATTGCTGTGTTACTTAATGGTGCTGCGTCACGTATTGGTATACATTTATTGCAAAAATAAATTAAAATGTCAAATATTCGCGTAATTTTGGTGCAATTGCTTGTACGTGCCATAAACAACCACAATGACATTTTAAATAACTTGCGAAACATCGGCATTTTGTAGTTATTTATTATTTGTACATCCACAATTCTACAGGGTATTAATACCCTAAAGCATTAACACTACTGTCACTTAAATTACCTGGAATGTGTTTGCATTCGATGAAAACGAATTGCAAAACGAACAATTTTTTTTTTATATTTACAGTTCGATCACGTGTTAATTACATAATTCACAAAGCATGCTAGAAGGAAACATTTCAAAAGAAAATACCGAGTGCTCGAAATCAAGAGTCACTGTGGTTTAGATTGCTTATTTGCCATAAATATTTCATAAAACAACTGTCAGTAGCTTTCTAATACTTGGTCAGGTAGGAAAATAACGATATACAAAAAGCTTAGCGCGATCTGTGAGGCAGCACCTTAAACAACAGCTACACACCACTCGCGAGCAAAATGAGAGTTGTGAAGTCAAATTGCGTTCAAAGGGACACTACTTCATGTCATTCGGAGTCAGACGATCTATTGAAAACTAATTATTAGATACTAACTACAGTAACTAGTAATATAGAACGACGTGACTCGAATAGAATGTCTAACAAACGGTATATTCTTTGTTTTACAGGAGATTATGAACCAGTCGGAGAAGCACCAAAGGTCAAGGCTAAAGTTGATTCAGGTAGACTACCTTAAGAACTTGTCGCCTTAATTACGTTGTTTTTATTGTCGTTATTTTGTCGTCGTCCTTATTGTCGTTGTTGGTTGAATTGTCGGCATGGTTGATACCATTCGTTTATATTCTATATTGTTATTACTGTTTGTCGTTAGGGTAATTCATATGGCTTTCGTCGTCGGTATTATTACCGTAATCGTAACTGTTTTCGTCGTCGTTATTATGTCCGTACCGTTGTTGTTTTCGTCGTCGTTATTATCTTTGAATTGTCTGGTTTATCTGCCCCTACCTATTGGCGCCTCATTGTTACTTTATATTAAAGATATAATAAAAGGGAACCAGGCTAATCTTCGAACTCGTTGACATCATTGTTGAATGTCGTCAAAATGTTATGGTTATCTGTTACAGGTCTGAAGTTTGAGGACGATGATTATGACGAACATAACAAAGCTAGAGCAAAGTCATACCGTGTATTCGGAGACATTATATGTACGTATAAAACGCAGTAGATTGTTACAGGTGTATATCCATTCTTCAATTAAACAAAACACCGTGTATTGTCCATAGTGCGCCTAGGATAATGTGATGTTTACAAACATGAATCGGTTTGGTCAACTGTTTTACAAATATGTACTAAACTAAACTGATAGATATGATCAGTTACGTACTAAAACATGACTGATCAATCGTGCTCATCTGATTAATCCACTTTTGCGGAATATAAAAAATGTCCCGCCGTTCTCATCATCGTGGTCGCACTTTACTAAATTAAATGTTATATTTGTAAAACGTTTGTAAACATAGTTTTCATTGGCTTATCACCTCAGAGAGGCGTGGCCTTACAGCGTTTGTGGACCATAATGCAAATTGGTTAACCATTTATGTAATCCACATAAATAAAGACGTTACTATTATTGTAACGTTAGTTTGTGACGTTCTACATATCGTGGGTGATGTAAATTGAATGAAAGTAGTTGGGTATAATGTGGCATGTAATATTCGCGCTTGGCTTTGCAGGTCCTGATTTCATGTTTGATGCACCGACTTGCCATCCACAGAACATGGTCACGTCTGATTCCCGAACATTAAAGAATGTTCGAGGACGAACTGCCAACATTGGTACAGCATTGAAGAACTACAGAGGTGTCATTGGTTCACGACCGTTCAGCAAAGCTGGGAGATTCTACTTCGAGGTGGTCGTGTACTTCTTTATCAAGCGACAACTCCGTAACGATTTAATCTTTGAAATTGCGTTGTCCAGAAAATCTGAAATCGACAAAAACTACACGGTAGACGGTTCGCTGTACGCTTGGACCGTGTGCGCTAGGAGATGTCCGTTATGCCGAACAGTATGTTTGATGACGTTTCACAACGGCGTCCGTCTATACCATCTTCCGTTGACGGAAAATTCACCACCGGGGACAACATTGCGTACAACTGTTGGATTTCTTGTCGATATGAAGCAGAAACAATGGTACATTGTGGACGCTAAGAAACGACGGCTGTTCTACACGTTCAAAAATATTGATACATCCAAGCCTTTGTGGCCCGTATTTGGTGCGTACAGTACAGAGTATGTAAGCGTGTCTTTGGCTTTAAAGACAGGCAAAGATGTACAAGCCGTCCCGGACATACCTATGGACGTCTGAAGCAGTGTGGTTCTTACTTAGGTTGATGTTTGTTTGTCATTACTAGTATGTGTATGCGGTTTGTTGTGGTGGTTTTCCAAGTTCATCATATAAACTTTATTGCCATATTTGCAAATACAAGTGGGTGTATTCTAATCAAATAATCGCCAGGTTCTATAGAAATTAATCGAAGGTTGTAGCGACTGCATCATGTCCTGCCATCAATACATTCGAATCCCAATAATGATGATGTGTACCATATTAATGCTAGTTATTTCTGTGTAAGCCGTTACTCGTTTGTTCAAAATCATTTTTCAACATCCAACAGCTGGAGGAGTTGTTACCGTACTATGTTTACTTATGTGATTAAAAGCCCCTTAAAAGCATGACATTTGAATGGAGCATGTTTGTATCTTACCAGTCATAGTTAAATCTCAATAATATAGACATACTTTTACCCCAAAAAAATAGTTTCTTGGTTGTAAGGTGTTCCAAAAACATCGAAATCGGTTGACAAATATAATAATGATATCTAAGTTCGGGTGTGGTCTTCAACTAGAGATGTTTTAGAAAAGTGTTAGTGAATGCAAACCGGATGTTATAATAATAAACTAATGTCGCGCATGTGTTACTTACACCGAAACAGATTTGGTGTTAGTCTTTAAGGAAATTCTGTTCTAAAGTAAAACCTAACATAAAGTTATATCGATCATAAGATTATCCTCAAAATTTAAAACATTGTTCAGCGATAGAGGTCCACACTTTTGATCTTTATATATAGACCATTCCAATTACATTTTCAAGAGTTCCGAGTATGGTCCTGTTATTGAGATTATACTTTATATTTATTATGTGTGTGTGTGTGTTTTATTTATATAGATTTATCAATTATGTATTCATGTATGACCATAGATGCTTCCTAGTGTGTGCTCAACTGTGTAAAATATGCTTTTATATTTATTTGTTATTTATATGTATATTTAATATTTACTGAGGTTATTTATTGAAGTATGAGCATGACATTTCTAATAGATTCATACTGTGTTATAGGTGATGCAGCTCAGGTTTCTGATACATGTTATGTTGTATGTGCAACTCCAGACAAAATGTCTGCAATTTATACACAAACGCATGGTTTTACACCAAATTTGTAAAATGTAATGCATTGTTAAACAAGAACAGCTGAGCAATGCATACGATCGCATGTAATGTAATGTTTAACATTTAATTGGGACTAAATCAAAGTTTACTAAGATACCTAACTTGTGTCTGGTATGTTTTCAGTGTGGTTCTACCTTAATACGGTCTTTCATCTTAAACCATCTTCAAGACAGATTCTACTTCCCGTCCTTATACGTCCATTTCACTGCGTATACCAAAGATGAATTGCATTATACAAAGTATTGACTCTTCTACCAGCTCTATCTCTAGTTTGTTATTTGGTGTTTTGTTAAGCCAATACAGGAGTTTGCTAATTGTCCATAGACTACGATAAGCCGCATATAGCCAATCACTGCACAGTATTGCCATCGCCTAAATCCCGTATCCAACACTTTTGCGCTGAATAACCTGTTATTTTGAGATGAAATACGTGCAGAAAGTTATTCGATTGTTAGGGTCAAATTGCATGGTGTGTAGCAAGCAATGCTGCACAATCAACCATCCCTGACGAGAATAATGTTCGTGTATACACAGAAATATAACGGTGTCACTACATTTCTGTATAACATTTAAAAAAGTATAACTTGAAACAAGCCGCCTCTTTCCCGACCCGAAGTATGTGTATGTTACCAATATTACAAAATAGCTCCCTGGCAGCAATCGGATTAAATTCTGCACGTTTTACTGTGGTGGGAGCTTACTATTACGCTTAGCATACGTTGTTTTCATTATTTGATAGTAAATGTTGCATCTGGTGTTTAAAGGAATGAACTTTACTATTATTATGCTATATTTTAGACTAGGTACGAGTACAACCTTAGAATACCATTCTACTATATTTAATTACATGAACATGTTAAAGTAAATTATTATAAAAGCTCCGCGAGTCGCATGTGTCGCCTGACAATATGCACATTTGTCATGGAAAACTATCCAGTATTGGGCTGTATATCTGACTCACAAGAGTTCTCTGGTCATCTGAAGTAATATTGACAAATTTCAATCTCATTTAAATCAAACCCATATAACGCTTCACTACTTCACACTGATATATAGGATCTGATGGTACTCCATGCAGGGTCATGTCCAAGTGACATTTCAATCATCCAATCAAAACGTTACTTTCACAAATCTGAAAGTGTACAGGTTGCTAGACTTGCACCAGCTTTTATGTTTGTATTGCAACTGAGATATGTTCTTGTGCATAGTATTTTAATATCACTGGTGACAATATATTCTGTAATTTTTAGCTATTTCTTGATTTCTACTTAAAATAAAAAGGGGGTTAGCTCAAGTAAGATAATAATTTCTTTGGATGTTTTCACTGCAAGAGTAGTCTCCTTTGCATAGTCCGGTCATCAAAATGTAATTGCATGTACTAGTTTAACTCTAACATATTGTCTTTTTATCATTTACACTTTAAACACTAAGTCTTGTAACATACTTATTTCTTTAATAATTGTTTGCTCTGACAGCGCCACCCTGTAATAGTCGGATGTTTGATGCAGAGGTAGATGTATTTTGGCCTTAGCAAAATTAATCATTAGGACCTGTGTCAGTCTAACTAGTGGCTACAAACTGACTGACTCACTGCGTGGGAGAGGTCATTTAAACATGACCTGCTACAGAGTGAAGTCAGATCCTAACAGCGTACCTAAATGTTAGGGTCTGATTTTAATGAGATTGGACAAAGTTATGCTCTGGACAAAATAATGTCCTGATAAAATCAATCAAAGGGGAATCATTCAAAAACTACACAAGGTAGATTTATGATTCTTGCACATTGCATTTCATGTCACAGCAAGAAACATGCATACCAATTTTGGAGTCATTCATACTTAGGCCAGAGTTTTTTAATTTTTGTTACTCCACAGGAGGGAAAAAATAAAAACTCCCAAAATATAGCTTCCACAAGCTGTTGGTGGTAGAATAGTCAATGACGGTCCGACTAGTACACTGCAGTGAAACACTAATATAATAAAACTTATTATTAACAAAATAATGAAATAATAATACAAGGCTGGTCCATTTATCATCAAAACATTATATGCAATTTTGTTTTTTTCCAGTTTTTCAATTTTTTTTTTTTGAAAATGCCCAAAGATTGGGCAGAAGGGTCCGAGTAACGAAACATAAAAGAACTCTGCCCTTATGGTGACAAAGTTATGCCCCGGACAAGAAATCGAAGGGAAATAATTAGGACTTTTTGTAAACCAACCATGCATACC
This sequence comes from Spisula solida, assembly GCA_947247005.1. Lineage (NCBI taxonomy): Eukaryota > Metazoa > Mollusca > Bivalvia > Venerida > Mactridae > Spisula > Spisula solida. The sequence continues at coordinate 37,076,870 of OX365956.1, read as the reverse complement.
AAGTTTCAAGTCATTCAACCTTATGGTGACAAAGCCATGCTCCGGACAAGCAAAACTCTTAATTAAACCAATCAAAGGGAAATAATTCAAAAACGATGCAATGTAGAGTTACGGTTCTTGTCCACTGCACTTTGGCTTATTGCAAGAAACATGCATACCAAATATTGAGTCATTTGAACTTAAAGTGACAAAGTTATGCTCTGGACAAGAAAGCTCTAATAAAATCAATCAAAGGGAAATCATTCAAAAACGACGCCGCAAGCTAGAGTACTCTTATGGTTCTTGTGCACTGCACTTCGGCTTATTGCAAGAAACATGCATACCAAATCTTGAGTCATTTGCACTTAAAGTGACAAAGTTATGTTCCGGAGAAGCAATTTGTGACGCCGCCGCAGCCGACGCCAAAGTAACACCTACATGTCGCCTTTTCAGGCGAGACGACACAAAAATGATATCATTTTGGGCTTATTGGTATATTCGTTTAGATAATTATTTGTTTTTGTAATTTCTGGTAGTACCAGGACACTTGTAAAATCGGTTATTTTTTAAGGCCTGTGGATATTATTAACGGCAAACCACATTAAACTGAGGCTTACCACACTTGAACTAGCTTTAGCTTTGGGTCTCATTTTTTTTGGTCAGAAAATACAATGTACCACTTCTTCAATACGCGTGAATTACGGTACATGTACACATTAGTCAGTCACGTGGTCTAAGTCGGATAGACATCTCGTATCACTGGTTATGAGATTAGTCGCTCGCTGAAGCTCGCGTCTAAATCTCATAACCAGTGATACTCGTTGTCTATCCGATACTCATTTCGTGACATTTTGCTCTGGGGCGGTATTCAATATCGATCTTATTTAATTGGAGAATAAGGATAGCCAATCATATCGCCTGGTACTGACAAAGAGTTTAATGTGGTGTGATCTGATTGGTTGTCCATATCCTTAAATCAAGTTAGATCAATATTGAATACAACCCCTGAAGTATTTTTGACAACAACGTTTATTAAGTTGTGTAAATGTGTGGAAAATATTTACACGCCTTACGTTCGTATATTAGCGGGTTTCCAAAGTTACCAATCATTTAAAGACTACATCAAATACTGCCACAGGTTTGATTCATCTTACTCACCGTAGGTAACACTTAGTCCGTGACAATGGTGGCAATACATTTTGTATTTTGTAAAGGCGTAGGCAGTTCAGATCAAAATTCTACGAATATATCGAACAAATCTCGTAAATGCCTGTATTCTGTGTTGAAACAAAATCAAACGAACAGCACTATGTACAGTGTAAAGCACTGTAGTGTTACTGTAACTGTGACAATTGTTCACATGTGAATATAACTTATGTATGAATTAGGTGTGTCATAATTGATTATTGCTACATTACCACAACTGCATGGAGTTACCGCCCGTTCTTATGTACGAGGTCATCATGTGACGATACTTAGTATATACGCTTGATCAACTACAAGTTAAGTTATAAAAATACACAGGCTACGTGGGGTTAACAGCTACATAATATCGCAAAGGGGAATTATTTCACCTGCTTATAATAGGTGTACTCGGCGAGTAGTGAGCCAAACTATATGCAAGGGACATTTAGGAATTATTGTTTATACCCCAGTCATATTACAACGTATTACATCAACGTACGCTGAGCGTACATGGAATTTGGCAATCACGCTAATGTACGTCGAAAACATTAGCGTTACGAAGTTAAAAACACGTTAAAGTTCGCTGGCATATACTGTAACAGTAAGCTGTTGGGCGCCAACACCGGCTCACATAATGTACCTGGATTCACGTGATCGTATCCGTACGCACATACAGGTTTTGTATACGATGGGAATACGTAAGACTAGACAGCAACGTAGTGCACAAGTTTTACATACGTCACTGACGTTAGAGACACGCAGGATATACGCGGTTATACGTTTGAGTAAGTTGTTAAAGGTAGGTATGCAAACTCTAGGGGCACGTCAGAAATATGTTATCCATACCTTAAACATACGTTATCTCTCAGTTGAACACACGTCAACAGAAGGCTCCTGATTGTTGTTTTCAGGCATTCCCAGCGTAAACTTAGTAAGAGTAAACATTAAGTTTTGTACATCTGCATCTTCACGTTTATGCGCTTTTCGGCAGGATGATGGTTCTACATATCACATTTCATATTCAGGAATAAGTGAATACTAGAGTGTCAAAGATAACATGCGTATACGTGTGATGTTTTTGATTTATTTACCGGTATAGTATCACCGTCGTTCAATAACGGAATAAAACAAACATACGGGTGAACGCAACCTGATCACGCACTTGTAAGTCGAATATCACTCGTGCGACACTTCATTTGTTGCAGTTGGTGTGAAATCTGCACAAGGAACGTCAATATTTCAGACAAAATCGTTCCCGACAATGTAAAGGGTAACAACTAATATACGATTGACGAGATTCATTTAGACATTACGCTGACTAGAATATATATTATATAAACATACCATGACGTTTAAAGGAGAATTGAACCAACTGAAACCTATTTCACACCGTGAATGAGTTAGTTTCCGGAACGCTATGATTTCACCGTACAGACAAAGGCTAATCTGGTGTAAAATGGGTTGAATCTTTGAATATTTATTTTTCTAGATTCTATTTATTTATTTTAGTTTGCGTATTTCATTTGTTGCAGTTTTTAAGTTCACTGATATTGTTTGAGTATGTATGGTACAGGTAGTAGATTTGCTTGCCTCAGTTCTATGCGAGAGATCATACTTCCAGAACTACCTGTTCGATACATATTTCGTTGCAAGAGCTGATTTGTCAATGCTACAATTTAAATGCAAAAAATGTGAATATTAAATTTTATAATTTTCGAAATTTATTCAGAAGATTATGCTCCAACAATGCGCCATGCTTTTGCCACCTTGCGAAAGGAAAGTAGTGCATTCGCGAATTTATCACTAAATCAAGCAGCTTTAACGCCTTGTTTCCTGTAAATATGCTGTGATGTGAAGTCTTCCTGCTATCTAGATTATTTCTAAAAGACATAGTAATTGTGTTAACGTCGGATCAACACCAATTCAGTATGTATAGCGATCGAAACAATTTAGTCCTCATATGCTAACTGTCCGTATACAATTAGGTCATTCGGTTTTATGTTCATTCGGGTTTAACACGGTTTCTCAACAATAAGTTATAGTAGTATTCGGCAGCCGATTCACCTAACCAGTTTTCCAATCTTACCTTTACACAAGGAACCGGCAACTTTTCCACATCTGGAGAAACATCGGCATTGTTGCCAATTTTCAAGGATGGGTATGACCTGCCGCGACCGGGAATTGACGGCTTGTCACCTTCAATCCCTCAAAATTGGAAACTTTATTGGTCTCCCTCAAACGACATGCCAAGAATCATCTACCATATCAAAAGTGTCTGAACACAGACATCTCGGCTGAATGTTGTTGGTACCCTCATATCAATTACATATCACAGAAGGCGTCGAAAAGGGTAAATATTGTGCGCAAACTAAATGCTCTCTTCACCGTAAAGCTCTTGAAACAATCTATAATTCTTTCATCCTGCCAATTCTTGAATAGGCAGATGACATTTGGGAGAATTGTACAAAACTTGATTTGGTCCAGTTAGACAAAATTCAAAATAAATGTGGGGGCGGCGTGATTATATAGAGGATATTACATGAGTGTCTTTTCATATTGAATTTATTAAACGAGTTGAATAAAATAATAAAATGCGAGGCTCTGCCGAGCATTTTATCCATTTTATTCAACGAGTTTAATAAATCCAATGTGGAAAGTCACAAATGTAATGTTCTTTTTATCATATGTTAGCAATTTATGGCCGAAATATAAAATAACTACTTATTGTCACTATAACAAACGCGCAACTTTGACGACGTCGCCTATCCTTTGAATGACGTCGCGTGATAGCTTTATTACACTAGTGTATTATCAAAAATAAATAATGGCTTTATTACGCTGCCGCGACGTCAAACATATGATAAAAAGGGGAATTAGACATTGTCAATGAGGTTGTCAATTATGCCCACCTGGGCATTATTTGCAACTAATTTATGTAAACAAAGGCGTCAATTCATGAAGCCTGTGTTAAGTTGCGGGGTACCTACCTGAATGAAATCTAGTAGTGGATTTCACCCAACCGAACTCAACCCACTCACGTTGAAAACTTTATACAAATCTGTAGTTATTCCGAAAGCTCTGTTTGGGTGTGAGCTGTGGCATACATATACACAAACTGATATGAGCAAAATAGAAATCGCCCATCGCTTCTGTATTAAGAATATTCAGTCAATGAAATCCCAAATGTGTACTGACTACTGTTTATCATCATTAGACATCGACGCAATAGAGACTATGATAGATTACAGGAAACTAGTGTTTTTCGGACAGCTGTGCAGACTGCCGTGTGAATACCTCGCTAAACGAGTGTTTGTTAATCGCTTAACGCGTTACTTGAATAATGACGGCCAAGTTCTTGGACTTATTCCGGACATATATACATTACTACAAAATAATGGAATGAAATCGGTACTTGAAAATTACATCACCACAGGTATATTTCCCTCAAAGGGTCAATGGAAAACTCTTCTTATCAAATATGTGTCAATTCCCTTGAAACATAACAGGATAAACAATTTATTGCAGAAAAAACAGACAGGTATAGAATACATTCCAAAGGTGAATAACCCGTGTGAATTATGGGCATTAACACAAAGTCACCCTGAGTTACGTGCCCTATGTACAGCATTGGTTAATTTGTCTGGGATGGTACTGTCGCGTCAATACAGGGAACAATGTACATCTTGCTTGTGTATTTGTAAAAATGTTGTTGATCACCTTTTTAACTTTTGCCCAAATATGACAATATTAAGACAAAAGATATGGGACTACATAATAGACAATGAAAATACACCATTTTATGCTCATTGGATTAAACAACCTAGAGATATTCAGGTTGATATGGTATTGACATTAGCGTTCAAGGAATCTAAGAAAGCTAAATTTGTATTACTGAGAATAATATATCATATGTTTAGGAACATGTTTGTGCGTTAGGAATAATTGCTCTACTAGTATATGTAGTTCATGATAAACATAATAGTATGCTTATGAGAGACTGCATGTGCCATTATTTATTGGCGCATTTCTATCAGTTGTTTGTATATAACCTTGCTTATACGTACATGATGTGAAAAATGCATTTAATAAGCTATTTATGTATCTTATTGAATTTGATGTATTTGTTACATACTCATGTATGTTAATTTGTGTGTTGTTATTATTGTATTGTAAATATGTTATGATGCTCTCCATATATGGAGGAAATAAAATAATCTATCTATCTAACTCTCGTCATCGGTCCATAAAATACGGGCCAAGTCTAATTGCCGCTACACTTGACGACAGGGTTTATCAAATGCCCGTGCATCGGGAAAGTCTTTATGTCTAATTCCCCGTGCATCCCCCTCGGGGAGAAAACATTGATAAGTGCATAAGTTTATTAACGAATTAATTAATTCAGCAACATAAGCCATTTACTGGGCAATTAAAAATACATTCAACGAATCAACTGTCACCATCCCTGATTATGTTAAAAAACCTAGCCGTCAAACTTCAAGCACACAGCAAATCATTCATAGAACCGAATCGGGCCAATTACGAACAACACAAGAATAGCTTCCTGGCACGTATGATCCGGGATTTGAATGTCCTACCACCTTACATGGGCCGGGAAATACAACCAATACTTACACTTTGCACTTAAAAATTGCAACTCACATTTCTAAAAATCACAAAGACAATATTTGAGAGCAAAAGGTTGTAGTAACGTTCAAATGGTACTTAATATTATTGGCTTACTTTCTAGTGTAATTTAGTGTATTTGTAAGATATAACTGTAATTTAGCCGTTTGATAGCTGAGTGTGGCACTCAAGTTTCAAAATATTCATATATATACCTCATAAATAGTACACAATGGCAAAAAAATGTATCAAATGTTATTTTCAACTCTCATTTTACAATTTATACATTTCCACCATCTATATTTTTAAACTAGAACAAAAATAGCTATTTATTATTATAAAATTATTGGATTTTCAATATTTGAATGTTGATTGTTGAGTGTAAGCATTGGTTGTGATTCCGGACTCTGGTGTAGACTAGTTCTGTAGAGGAGTTTAAGCTCGCTCTACAGAGATATACGACATAGGCAGTGCCCTTGGTTCCAGCTGGCCAGCTGTGAGTTCGTTATTGGATATTACAAAAGTCGAATTTCCAGATCGAAAGGAAAGTTAAGGAACAGATCGAAAGGGGTTAAATTTTCAACTGGTGAATAGTTTGGATGACAAAAAGACAAAAGAAAACGATAAATCAAACCAAAACGAAGCATAAAGCAGAGTTACCAGAAGTTGCGAAATGATGTGGCTCTGCAGAGGGTATAACGCTATCCAACACTGCACCATTAATAATGGTTTGGCAATTCTGCATTTGACATACATTGCGAATGCCCAACTTAGAAAACACATAGAAGAAAATATAAAAGACGTCTTTGTTAATTTATTTACATCGTTGGCGTCAATGTCAGAGAAATGCTTTCCAATGGCGAATATGGAATGGATGAATTCGACATCACATCAACAGGACCGTGATCACACTTCACACAGAAATCTTCACGGGGATGAGTACGAACTATTTTTCTCGAATTTTTACAACATGTGGGAGACGAGGATTGTGTCCGACCGTTCCATTGCAACTTGTCCAAAACCGCATCATGATACAAAAGCGTTGTATGGATGTATTCCAAGGTAATATTTATATACTTGTATCACTATTTGGCTATTTCAAATTAGACAGTATGGAATCACGAATAACGACCTCGCCGCTGGCTGGAATTCAGCTGGAAATTCGACTTATGTCATGTGCTGGCTAGAAATTCGAACTCCGCTGAAAATTCGACTTTCGTCATAATATCAAATCAATATCGAACTCCTGGTAGGAAATTAGACTTTTGTCATGTCGAAAAACGAACTTACAGCTGGCTGGAAATTCGAACTCAGCTGGAAATTCGACTTTTGTAATGTCCAATAACGAACTCACTGCTGAAATTCGACTTTATTTGTCATGTCGAATAACGAACTCACAGCTGACTGCAAATTCGACTTCAGCTTGAAATTCGCGCTGGTAGAAAATTGAATAACGAACTAATAGCTGGATATTGGACACCTTCTGGTAATTGGCGAAGGAATTTGAATATCGAACTCACTGCTAGTTCGTTATTGGCGTGCAGCTGGAAATTGAATGTCTAACTACGATCTTTCAACTTCCTGCCAACTTCTCGGAGCTAAATATTATGACAGTCTGCAAAACTGGCAATTTAACCACAGGAATTTAAAATTGTATCCATAACATATTAGAGCAGTCCATCTAATCAAAATCTCTCAATACATGTATATTATATACCCATTATAAAACAAGGATTTTGATTGGTTTAGAGAGCCAGTGCGAGAGGTACATATCATTGTGATTATCACGATGCAAAATTATCATTGTGCACAGCATGAGGTCAGTCATATCCAGTTCTGAATAACTGTTCAAATATCACCACCAATTGCAACTATAACTTTTATAACAAATACTGAATAAATGTGAACTGACCTTTTCGCGTTGGAAGTTTTCCATGATGTTGAAGTTATATATTGTTTTTGTTTAAAGTCTTATAGAGAGGACTTTTATTGTATATGAGATTGTCATTTTATCTTATATATTTGTTTTGTCAAAACTTAATAAAATTGGTAACAAGTTTAAAGAATCAATGTTTTATTTCCTTGAATTATTGTATGGTATATAATATAACAGTTGTCGATGTTGCTTCGATGAATATGATGTTTTGAAAACCTGCCAAAAAGTGGTCAAAAATATCACTTTTTGTAGGTCAACAAAACACCATATACACCTAAACATAAGTCAATAACAGTATAATAATATACCGAAGAAATGCAACGCATTCCCCCTACCTAGTAATCCCGTAGTGCTAACACAATTAAGATATTTTATGGATCGATGTTAATGATGTTCTAAAAGTAAAGTGAACCAAAGGAGACAGACAGGAGGTGGACCTTCAGCTATGTTTGCACAGACATAAGACAAACCACAACTGCGTGGAATCAGTGATGGAATAGGGACAGGTAAGATTACAATTATATGTATTCTAAATGTATACTTAGCAACTTTTCTAAGTCCTCACTTATATTTTTGATGACAACTTTGTCAACCTTGTATATATCACAATGAAATTTGGCTATAACATGCGTGTATTATCGTATTGCAGAATTATACAATAACACGTCGATTTCGATATATATTTATTGAATGAAAACAATCTTAACATAACAACTAAAGAAAGTAAAAGTCACAAATACAGATTTTGATATCTGGGATGACCACCATGTAGTCTGATTTTTCTGCTAGCAGTCACAGACGAGACTCGGAAGCATTGCTGAACGAATAGTCTCGTTGCATTTTACTGTCTGAACTCAAAGTGGTGTCACGTCTCCGGAGTAGCCCGATGTAACGTCATTACGTCACTTCAAATTGACAAAGTTTTAGCAACCTGCATTTTACGACAGACAACCAATAAAAGTACCCTTAAATAAACACTCGAAGACATGTATAATTATGTTGTAAATCAATCAGACAGTGATGCTTTAGGTAATTATTCTGACTTTCCAAAAGAAAATGCCACACTGCACCGTACAGACGTCACGTCATCTTTTTTTCTGACATTGTCGGACGAATAACTGTGATATTAAACTTGATTTTTAAATGTTTTGCATACGTGGCGAGTCTTTGGGCATAATTCCAGGGATGTATAACTGCGCGGAGGGAGAAAAACGCAAAACGCACATGCGTCTAACGCGGGAAAGCCAAGTGTAATACGGCTAGTTTGTGACATGAATAAGTTTGTCTGTCGCATACAAACATCACTTGAGAAATTTGGTTGCGTCACTTTTTATAATAAAAAAGTAATTAATCAATGAAAATGAGGACTTAGAAAGGTTGTTAAGTATATATTCTTCAAATGATTTACGTGCAAGATATTGCACATGAATAATTGGTACCAGACTTTTTTGTGCATATTGTCAGGATTTGTAACAATATTTGCAGGAGAGGTGGTCCTTTGATGGTTAAAATTAAGTTTTTATGCCATCCGCTTGTATGATTTCATTGAAACATTTACATGAGTAGTTCGTACCAGGCATATTTGTTCATAATGTCAGGGATTTCAAATCAGATTAATATTCCCAGATGTATGATACCTTGTGTAAGACGTAGCCTTGTAGTTTATATTAGTTTTAAAAATCAACTGAAATTGTATAAACGTCTTGTAGTTTATATCAGTTTTAAAAATCAACTGAAATTGTAGTTTGTATTAGTTCTAAAAATCCACTGAAATTGTATAAACGTAACGTTCAGCAATGCATTTAACAATAATATTCCAGGATCCTAGTTGGCAAAACCATTCAAGAACCTGAGTGAATCCGGCGAAAACACTGATGAGTGTACGATGAGTGTACGATGGATGTACAAGATGTACAGACTGTGCCTGAGCAGGTTTTAGTGGTTGGAGAACTTGTTCCCTACAGTCAACGACACATGATGTTCATGATCATGAATATAATTCTTAAATTCAATGTATTATAACATGAATCATATATTAAATACAAGTAATTAAGAATTGCAAGCGTATTAATACAGAAGTCCCCTACCGGTTTGAAGCCATTTTCAATGTTTCTGTTGCCATGACAAATGTTTGTCAGAATCAAAATATTTTAGACGTGCATAATCCCCTTATTGCACCCTATCCACATATCAAGTTTCATAAACCTAGCTTGGAAACTGTTTGAGTTATGTCAGGATCCAGATTGTTTGACGGACGGAGGGCAAACCTATAGTCCCCTCCGGTCAAAAACCGGTAGGGGATTAATAATTATGCAAATTATAATTTCAGCCATACAATATAGATAATTCTAACATAGTATGTGAGTGAGATTTGACTTCTTCGTGTGTAATGAACTGTTTTATAATTAAGAAATAATGAATATGTAGTTAATGAACCTGTGTTATATCTTAAAATGAAGCACGGTCATGAGTTCAGATGCATAGTTATTACATCAGGAGTGCATAGCACGAGTGATTAAATGTAGGCCTATGTTTCACTGATATATGTCAGTAATTCAATTTTATGCATATAGAATCTAGTAAAGAACAAAGATACATACTATATAAGAATTATTTCAATATGTTTCTCCAGGCGCTAATGCTGAATATTTAGGTGGAAAATTTTTTGCCACGAGTGATTTGATAAACACTATAGAATAGTGATGTGTATGTCTGTGTCTTATGTTGGAGAATATGTATGCATGAGTTGATCAAAAGCATATGAATATTGTCTTGGATAAGAACATGTTTGCCTTTTGTTATAGAAAACCGTGCAAAAGTTCGTGAAAGAGGGCACAGGTCGCGACATTGGAACTTTACGCCATTTACAAATTCTAATCCAGCGTAGCAGTGTGAATGGCAATGTGATATCACGTTATAATGCACACGATGAATTTGTGGAATTCTGTGGTGATGTATATGTCTTGGAAGCTGCCATGGAGCATTTTGGGATGGCTGATTCGACTAGTCATTCTACCCTACACCAGCCTTCCAGAAACATAAATGGAGCTCATTGACAAAAAAGAACTACATAATTTGACGAATTAATGACTGGATTCTTGGGTACCATTCAAGGGTCCCTTAACTTTGATGAAGTAAGCAATTGCCTTCTTCTGTCTGCCTTCCTACATGTTACATCATGTTCAATAAATTAATTTATTGTCACTGTTGTTGTGCATTAAATATTGAATAATTTAAAGTATATTTGCATGAGTCCATTCAACAGATCCCCTACACCACCTGCTCATTTAGTCAAAAGTTGATTGTTAAAACATCAGTGACAGCCTCAGCACATAGACCTTTGACTCTCTCAGATACCTATTCATATACCCAGGTAAGGTGCAGCTAAGTGGGTTATTAATTTGCACATAGCAATCAATCAGAGAAGCAGGTGGAGATAGAACAACGGATTTCTCGACACCAATACGCAAAACAGTGGCGTAATATTAATGGGCTTAATTGGAAACATTTCATGTAGAAAGTGGAACATCACGACGTAAGAATTATGACGTCATGATGACAAAACGCTTATTTTAAAGCCAGGTGCCGTTGACGATTCTTCTTCTGCATGATACTAAAACAAGCTAAAAAAACAGTGATACTAACAAAATGATAATTTCACAGTTATTATACCCCGGCAAACAAAGTTTAAAGGGGATATACTGGTGTCACCATGTTGGTCGGTCCAGTGATACCTCTAGTTTTCAATGTTATTTTCAATGATAAATCTCTATTAGCCATTGATAGAATATAATAAATTTATATATTAACAAATAACCAATATATCACTTATTTTCAGAATACAGTTAATATCCTGGTTGATGGTCAAGCTGTGTCTGCGCCACTTGTTGTGATAAAAGTTTGTCTAAATATTCAACATGAAGGAAGAACTGCTACAGTGCACATAGCCACATGCCGTTCAACACACTGAACAAAGCAAGTGTTAAGGTGCCAGTATTTAGCTCTGTTTTGGAAGTTAAATCAATACATGAACATGATGATATGAAAAATTACATAAAACATTTCCTTCAGTACTATTTCATGTTGTTAAATTTCAAAGATGCTATTTCAGAAGGGGATATCTTTAGGACTAGTAATATGATAAAATTTTACAAACATTCAAATCTGTCTAAATACATGGTTGAATGTATTAATTTCATTTGAAAACAGAGCGGAAACTGCCACCTAAACTTGCTATACAAGTTCGAGTCTCTTCCTTAGTCAATTCAAAAAGAAGAATTGGAAAAACAAGGCGTAAGGTAGGCAGAAAGAGAATCAGGTCAAAGAACTGAAAGACCTAATCAAAAGCCTTGGTGCCAATAAAACAGAAAATTTACAATTAAACTGTCAAGAGCCAATGTTGTAATGACATGGTTAGTTGCAAATCTTGACGAAGAGTTAAATTGCCTAGACATTGCAACTACACATTAGCCAAGAGACCACCAGGATGATTTGAATTGTGTCTTGGTCCGATTAAGGAGTTTGCGGCCATTTAAATACCATCAGGAGCGAGCATAAAAAGGATATGCGGGTATATTGTCAAGTGATTTCCTTGAATTGAATCAATGTCAGAATGTACTGGGTGGAACAGTACTTCAAATTGCTGACCGTCTAACCAGGGGAATAACTATCAAGGGGGTAACGGGGTAAATTATTCCTTGTCAGATGTTGATCATGAGGAAGTAATTGTTTAATACACTTATTGTTGCTGTGGTAGAGTGTGTGGTTGATATGGCAACCGACACATTGACAATAGCTTTAAACCGGTAGGGGACTTCTGTATTGCTTGCAATTCTTAATGACTTGTTCAGTACGTCATATCTCGATTTGTTCAATTACGTCATTTTACTTAATGAAACTGGGTCACTCGTTTTAAGGTACACATGTCTTCATACTTGTATATACATGTATCTGTATAAATTGTTTTTATAGGACAATTGCATAGTGCAGTTAGTATTGAATTGTGTACTTAATATGGGGTTGGTTTCCTAGTATTTTAAAGTGAAAACATGTTTATTTTTCAATTTGTAGCTCGACTATTCGAAGAATATGAGAGCTATTACAGTCACTTGTTTGTCGGCGTTTGTAGAGAGATGGCTTACTAATATACTGTTGTAGAGAGATAGAGGACAACCAGCAAATACGCATAAATAACTCCTAGCTCCATAGAACATGAAAACTGAGAATTTATGACATATAACGGAATTGGCGTTCAAATCCAAATACAATATTATAATAATTAAGCAAAATACGAAACTACCAGTAGTAGCACGGCCCAACAGAAACAGCGGGACACCCAAGATCAAAAAGGCACAGACAATATACAACTTAACTCGAAAAGGCGCAGAACATGCCCAAAACAAGTAATTGAGAATTGCAAGCAATACAGAAGTCCCCTACCGGTTTGAAGCCATTTTCAATGTTTCTGTTGCCATAGCAACCACAATGTTTGTCAGAATCACAATATTTTTAGACGTGCATAATCCCCTTATTGCCCTCTATCCACATACTACGTTTCATAAACCTAGCTTGGAAACTGGTTGAGTTGTGTTAGGATCCAAAACCGGTAGGGGACTGACTAGCGCAGAGACATGTAATACAAAACCTGGCACCCAATCCCGAAAGTCTGCTGCGTAAGTCAGTCGAACTAAAACGGAACAAGAGCCAGCTGGTAAGAAATTAACAACTGGACAACACACACACCACAAGGACAATCTAGATCTACAACAGACACATAGTATATGCAATGTTGAAAGATACGAAGCAGCCTTGTGCTAAACAACGAATTTGCAGAAAGGCACACACAAAATGAATAAAGTTTCACAAAAAGGCACAGTGGCAAAATTTTTTTTTTCTAATTATACTATAAAGTGGACAATACATACACAGAGAAAGGTTGAATAAGGGGCTTCCGCCTTGGTACGGACAGCGACACATGCCACTTGGGGCTAAAACGATTTACAGTGCACCAAACCATACACTTACCCAATAGACAACCTTATAGAACAGAACAGTGTAAATAAATGTTTCGCCATGTAATGCCCTCTACCAAAAAGGCCACAGTGACCGGTAATAAAGGAATGTAAAACATTATATAAATGACGTCCTTTAAAATTTTGCCAAAGTAATGTGAGCCAGTACTACCGTTAACAGTGGAATAACATTCAATTTGGTCAATTACGTCTGAGTGTATCTTGTGTAAACAATGAAATTACTTACGGCTGCTTCGTATCTTTCAAAATTACACTATATATGTGTTGTAGATTGTCCTTGTGGTGTGTGGTGTCCGGTTGTTGTTTTCTCGTCACATGGCTCTCGTTCCATTTTGGTTTCGGTTGGCTTAGGCGGCAGGCTTTCGGGACGTGTTGTCGTGTGTTCAGTGCTCTGTGTGTTTCTAGTGTTTTCTGTGCGCGGCTGGTTAAGTCGAGTGCTGCCTTCCCTGTCTGACTTAATATAATCTTTTTCCTGAAATGAATTCATTTGAAGATTGCAGACTTCGAAACACCTATTTAATGGAAAATAACTGTTACAGTTGCTCGTGTATGTGTGTTATGGCCCTTGTCATGACATGGTCAAATGGGGGCATGCATATCCTTTTGACTCATTTCTAGTTAACTTTTTTCTTGCATATTACTTTAAGTTGTCCGTATAACTAGTAGTCCAGTCATGCTACAGTTAAAATAGGCTTAACCTCAAACAAATTGCAAAAGAAATAAATTTGACTGTTTTGGCATCAGAAAACAAATAACATATCAAAAGTCTAGAAAAATCTAGAGTGGGGAAGTTGCCGAAAAATTAACATATCTAAGGTCACTATTGGAAACACTATTGGAAACACTAAAGCTGCTTTTATGACAGTGTTTATTTTCATTTCCATGTAACCAAAGTAAACTTATCCATAAAGTTCATAGTAAAGTAATTGAAATATGAACACTATTATAAACAGATGAAAATAACGTGGGATATATAACAAAGCAAACCATTTTTTATTTAATATAGATGCTTAAAAACCAGTACAAGTGGATGGGGTAATGGAGTGTGACAATCTTAGAAACAAATTCCGGTGTAACCTCTAGATCAACAAGGTATACTGTCTACCGAAATAAATTGTTATATGTGAAAGTTCTGACGCTGCAAGCATAAATTGCAAAAATGATGGCGTTCTGTGAAATTCAAGATGGCGTCCAAGATGGCCGTCTTCAGTTAAAATAATAATACATACATGAAAATAGCAGAAATATATGACAAAATTCATTGAAATTAATGTCCTTAAAGGATGTTATGTATTAAAGAAACCACAAACGTCTGTTAAACAAATATTTTAGATACACTATTTATGTTTAAAATCTTCAAAAAGCAATGTCAGTCAATGTTATTTGCAGGTAAAACATACGTAAAACAGGTACAGAGGCAATTTCACCTTTCAAATATCTTATGTCTTTGGTTATGTTTATAGCGGACTATACGTTGGGCGAAGCCCAACGGATAAGATCCGGTTTATGGTTACACCTGTGCACGTGGTTTGGTCAGAGTTTGAATTCACTAATGGATCTAAAAATTTGTGTTAAAATTCCGTACTGAAGCAAAGATACTAGAAAATGGCTGCCAATAGAATAACAAAAAAATTTAAAATGCGAATTTCGGCAGCTCATAAATTTTCTTTTATTTTTTAATGATGTTTAAAAATATTCCAAAAACTAGCGTAGGCCCCTGTCAAGAAAATAAAATAATTATCAGTCTTCCATGGTTGCTATGTGCAAAAGCGCTCGGTAGCATCTTTTGGAAACGGCTTGCTCCAGATTCGTAACTTCGTAACCAAACATATTTTTTGTGAAGTTATGCATCACCCAAAAAATCCAGTACTAGATGAGCATGTTACAAATAATGTAGGACAACGGACATAGTCCGCTCAAAATATGCTGTGCATTAGTTCATATTAATTTTGATTAATACATATCTAAAATACACTTTTATGAATAAACGGTACAACATGTTCAATAAAAAACACCACTTCAATTGGAACACAGTGCATCCATACAGTCGGACATGTAATAAGTGGTTTTACTACCCCACCCATCAATTTCACACAATGAATGTGTAATCGAGTGTTTGGGAAGTTCCGCAAAATGACTTCGTCGTGCATAAAGTTTATTAAATCATAAATGTAATTGGTACACATACAACATTTGTCATTTTTATGCTGGAGATATTTCCGAGAAATCCAAGATTGTGTTCAATATGGACGTCGTGGTATATGAAAAGTCATTAATTTGGCTATATAGATGATACAGGTATATTACTTCCAACTTTGTATCCTAAATTAGTATCGGTTCTTGACAACCCGGCATGTTCTATCAAATATTTCTGTGACTCACTGGTTGTAAATAGTATCTCTTCTTCATTATACCCCCAGATACATAGTATATGGGGGCTATATTGGAGTCATGCTTGAGGTTGGTTGGTCGGTTGGTCCGTGCAAATTTTGTCCGCGCTATTTCTCTGTAACCATTGGTCTGATTTCAATGAAACTTTGCATGAGTGATCAGTACCAAATCTAGTTGTGCATATCGTCGGCACATGCTGGTCGGAAAAATTTTAAGGTAGGTATGGCCCTTTATTTTTATACACTTAAAATTTTTGTCCGCACTATTTCTCTGTAACAATTGGTCTGAATTCAACAAAACTTTGCATGAGTTATCAGTACCAAGTTTAGTTGTGCATATTGTCGGCACACGCTGGTCGGACAAATTTTAAGGTAGGTATGGCCCTTTACATGTAAAAAGTTTGTCCGCACTATTTCATTGTAACAATTGGTCAGAATTCAACGAAACTTTGCATGATTTATCAGTACCAAGTCTAGTTGTGCATATCGTCGGCACACGCTGGTCGAACAAATTTTAAGGTAGTTATGGCCCTTTTTTTACACTTAAACATTTTTTCCACGCTATTTCTCTGTAACCATTTGTCTGATTTTAAGGAAACTTTGTAGAAATGATCAGTACCAAGCCTAGTTGTGCATATCGTCGGCACACATTGGTCGAATACATTTTAAGGGAGTTGTGGCCCTTTGTTTTTTACACTTAAAAATTTTGTCTGCGCTATTTCTCTGTTACCAATGGTCAGATTGTAACGAAACCTTGTATGAATGATCAGTACCAAGTCTAGTTGTGCATATCGTCGGCACACATTGGTCAGATCAATTTTAAGTCTAGTTGTGCACAGCTGACTGTGTCAAGCAGTTTCTGGGGGTATTCATCACATTCAGTGATATTTCTTGTTATCCTTGGATACAGTGCGGCGACTTGAAACTACTTTATATGTATGTATGAATCCGAGATCAAACTAGCAATCAGGTCAATACCATGCCATGTATTATGTCCACCAATATTGCTAAGTGTGTAAATGTGTGGTGTTGTAAGAATGAACTGACAGGAACTGTTGGAATACATGTTCCACGAGATAAAGCAACACATACATCACACATCTGTATTTCAGAGAGTATGTGACACCAAACAATTTAAAATAACTCAAACCACACATATAATACTAATGTATTCGAAGGAATTTCGAGACAAAGGCTGAAACAGTTGTACACTAAATCATGCTGTAATTCAAGGTACACCGATTGTCCTATAGAACATTTTTTTATCCGGCATAAATCTCCTGCTTTTGAACACTACCGGATTATGTGTATTGTCAAATTGACGAACACCATTTTTCTAAGTGTGTAATTATGTTAAGAACAATCAGCAACATTTTAGAATTTAAAATGCGTGTTTGCCGAGTCGGCCAAGACATATGGGTGCTTTTCCAGACCAGAAGTTCATGTTGGACTGGTGATAAATACCTTCCATAGCAAGTGAATTACCAGTATACACACAATCGCATACCTATCCAGACATCATCAGTGTTTTGTCCTTTCAAAATAGAATACTAGTATTGAAAGTCAAAGTGTTGTGACATACAAGTCCGGAAGTATATTTTTGTCTGTAACTCAATTACTTGATACTTGGGTAAGTTTAATTAGGTTTAATTATAAGGAATGTTTTAATTCAAAAAGTCTTGACACACTTCAACATTTCAATTTGTATAATTTCAAAAATTAATGCAAATATCAAAATCGAGATTGCGTTTGAATGTCAAATGATGTACGAACAACAATAGGATTTAAAGTAGGATTTAAAGGTAGATATATGATACACCGGTTCATGTCTGAGATTTAACCAAAGTACCAGGTCCAACCGTAGAGCTTATCAGGACATGTTATTATTTACATGCATATTATTTATTTATTTTTCTAACCTTAATGTTCTCCTTTACATGTCTTGCAAACTCTGTTAAATAATCGCTTGCTGGTAATCATAGAACATTATCGCACATCCATTGCATGTACAGGACTGAGTACACCCATTGTATGTACATGACTGGGTATGTGATCAGATCGGTACGAATCCTGTACTTGGTCGGTGGTCGATTTGGCTCTGTTATGGACATCGCTGTGCGTTTTGTTGCCTTTTAAGCCCAGTTTGCGAGATGTTAGTTAACCAGAATTGGTTCAGGATTACAGAGCTCAATATGTTACGCTTAATTTTCGCCATTATAATTATACTAGTATCATAAATGCAAGGCTCAATACTAGATCGCCTGTGTTTATACTTGTTGGAATACTTGTAAGCATCTAGGAGTTCAATGCCCGACCTTAGACCTGCGTTCAATGCTTGCTAAAATGTGTCCATAGTAGGTACACGCTCGACATTATATCTAAACTCAATGCTGACTGGAGAAGGTTCAGTTAGACATTCTAACTAGTGTATGTCAACTGTGCAACCGATCTGAGATCTGCATTGAATGCTGCAGGAGTAGGTCCAATTAAACATAAGTTCAATCTTTACTAGATTACGTCCACAGTACAATGTTCGACATTAAACATACAGGACAAGGTTCGGTTATACTAACGTTCAATGCTTAAAAGAGAAGGCCAAGCGTACAGGAACCGACCTTAGACCAAATTGGAATACATGTATTGGATTAGGTCCTGTTAAGAATATACGTTCTATGCTTGCTGGAGTAGGTTCAAGTAGACTTACATTAAATGCTTGCTGGGGTTTGTCAAGAGTACCAGACTCCTAATACATACCTTAAATGCTTGCTGGAATACAAATGCAGGGCCAGTTCAGACCTACGTTCAATACTTGCTAAAATGGGTCCATTTAAACCATCTTTCAGTGCTATCTATAGTATGTCCACAGTGCAACGATCGACCTAAGACCTGCGTACAATGCTGGCTAGAGTTGGTCTATAGTGCAAGGCTAGATCTAAAACTTAAAGTTCAATGCATACCTGTAAGATTAGGTCAAGTTAGACCTACGTTATGTAGTATCCGATAGTTTCGTATTTTGTTTAATTATTATAATATGGGTTTGTTTCTGGATTTCAACGCCAATTCCGTTTACAATCGAGTTTTTCATTTTTAAATAATCGATAATATGCCATAATTTCTCAGTATTTAATTTTTTGACCGGGGCCAAAAGGAGCTAGGAGTTAACTATTTATTCGTATTTGCCGGTTGTCCTCTTACTATTTCGTCCCCGCGATTCGCATCCTACCGGGTTCGTTCATGAGTCTATGTACAGCTATGGAGTTATGGATGTAGTGTTCTGTCCCCTGAGGTCATTTAATGTAGTTTTAAGTCCCCTACCGGTTTTTGACCGGAGGGGACTATTGGTTTGCCATCTGTCCGTCAGTTTTGGTTCTGACGGAAATTGTGGTTGATATGGCAACAGACATATTGACAATAGCTTTAAACCGGTAGGGGACTTCTGTATTGCTTGCAATTCAGTACGTCATATCTCGATTTGTTCAATTTCGTCACTTTACTAAATGAAACTAGGTCACTTGTTTTAAGGTTTTCAGATTTTTTGTTGCTGAAATCGGGCCTTTCAACGTTTTAATACTGTTACTTAACTTTTAGACTGTAGGCTGCTAAAACTATGTAGTTCATCAGTTTTTACTGTTGTTACTAGGTCATTCAGCGTGTGAAGTGCTTACTGTTAGACATCCCTGACACAAAAAGCATTTGTTTGCTGAATCTTTTCTATTCAGTTTTTAAACAATGAGACTAGGGGCGTTTAATTTTCTTGGTCGGTAGTGTGTTGGGCACTTCTTCGTTTTAAGATTTCTTACAGCTAAAGCGGGGCAATATAGTCCTTTTTCTGTGGAAACTGGGTCATTCAGCTAGTTAGTAGGTCATCCGACTATACGGGCCTTTCAACGTTTTAATACTGTTATTTAACTTTTGAGACTAAAGGCTGCTATAACTATGTAGTTCAGCAGTTTTACTGTTGTTACTAGGTCATTTAGCGTAGGCATTCCGCCTTTTGGTTGCTGTATCTTTTCTACTGGGTCATTCAGCTAGTTATAATTTATTATACTTTTCGACAGCTTGGACTTGGGCGGATCTGCGCTTGTTTAGTTGGGCATTGTGCTTTGTGTGTTTTTAGCTCACCTGTCACAAAGTGACAGAGTGAGCTTTTGTGATCACACTTCGTCCGTCGTCCGTCCGTCCGTCCGTCCGTCTGTCCGTCCGTCAACAATTGGGTTGTGTCCTCTCTAGAGGTCACAATTTTGGCCTAATCTTTATGAAACTTGGTCACAATGATCATCTCAACAAAATCTAGGTCAAGTTCGATATTGGGTCATCTGAGGTCAAAAACTAGCTCACTAGGTCAAATTATAGAAAAAACCTTGTTTTAAACCTTTCAACATGTAGTCTTCATGGTCACTTAACTCTCTGCTGTAACTCTCTACTCTCTATACATACAATAAACTTTCATCAACCAATGAAAATGTGTATCAGGGTTCAAAGCAGTTTTGTAAAGGTCAAATATCAAAATATTCTAGTATTCTATAGCAGGGTGTGAATTGTAATGGTTAAGTGGAAATCAAAGCGCTGTAGGGAGCATAGACATTTTCCTGAGGGTCGTGGGTTCAAACCCCACTGGAACCATAATTTTTTTTTTTTTTTTTTTTTGAGTGTTTAGGTATTGTTTTGTCTGTAAAGCATTTATTTGTACATTTTCCTGATGGTCGTGGGTTCAACCCCCACTGGAACCATAATTTTTTTTTTTTATTTTTTTTTTTTTAGTGTTTAGGTATTGTTTTGTCTGTAAAGCATTTATTTGTACATTTTCCTGATGGTCGTGGGTTCAACCCCCACTGGAACCATAATTTTTTTTTTTTAATTTTTTTTTTAAAATGTTTTTTGTATTGTTTTGTCTTTATAACATGTATTTGTACATTTTCCTGATGGTCGTGGGTTCAACCCCCACTGGAACCATAATTTTTATTTTTATTTTTTTCAGTGTTTAGGTATTGTTTTGTCTTTATAGCATGTATTTGTACATTTTCCTGATGGTCGTGGGTTCAACCCCCACTGGAACCATAATTTTTATTTTTTAATTTTTATTTTTTTAAGTGTTTAGGTATTGTTTTGTCTTTATAGCATGTATTTGTACAGTTATATGGAGGAAAAATATTCCAAAATATTTTGTTTAAAATAAAGGTCAAATCATAGAAAAACCTTGTGTAGTCAGTCACCAGAGGTTACAATTTCAACTAAATCTTTATGAAACTTTGTCACAATGATCCTGTCAACAAAATCTAGGCCAAATTCGATTTTGGGTCATCTGGCGTCAAAAACAAGGTCACAATGTCAATTGACATTTTCCTGAGGGTCGTGGGTTCAAACCCCACTGGAACCATAATTATTTTTTTAAGTGTTAAGGTATTGTTCTGTCTTTATAGCATGTATTTGTACAGTTATATGGAGGAAATATTTTGTTTAAATTATAGGTCAGATCATAGAAAAACCCTGTGTAGTCACCAGAGGTTACAATTTCGACTTAATCTTTATGAAATTTGGTCCTAATAATCATCTCAACACAATCTAGGTTAAGTTTGATATTAATTAAGTCATCTGGGGTCAAACGCTAGGTCACATGGTCAAATCATACAAAAACTTGCAATAGAGGCTGAATGTCCTTAAATTTTATTCAGAAAATGTGTAGGATCACCATAGGGGTGTGCATGCACTAGTACGACAGGTGAGCGACCTAGGGCCCTTTGGGCCCTCTTGTTAATGTTTTCTGTGCTCGACTGGTTAAGTTGAGTGCTGCCTTCCCTGTCTGACTTAATATACTCTTTTTGTTTGAATAGGCCCAGAGTATGTGCAGCCCTAAATCTAGACCTGCTTACAAAGCTAGGTTAACGTAAGTACGTAGCCTCTTTATGTTGTATAATATCACTAATTTGATACGTTAAAGACACAAACAATATCAATAGAAACATACACAAAATGCATTGTTACCCGTGAGGTCGATTAAGACAATGTCCAAAATGCGCTTCCGTTGAGAGGAATTTTATGCATAATCTCAACGTCAAAATAACGCCGATTTATTTTCTTGAACTATCGAAAAATATTTGACTTTTGTATCTAACAAGATTATTACAGTTCCTATTTTTAAATAATCAACTGAAATGGTTTATGTGTACGTGTTATTTGATATTTAAATACCATATTCACGGCAATATTACGAGATTATACCTTCGTAATTACGCAGTTCATCGCACGCGCTAAGTTGATATGACGTCACTATGGCGAGTTATATTTGCCATGTCGTAGTAAATTAACAAGTTTAAGTTAAATTTAATCGTTTTTCCCACCTTAGATTTTTTGTAGACTTTTTATATGATTATAAGCATACATTTATCTACATGATTATCGAAAAAAATATTCTTTTGCAATTAGTTTGAGGTTAAATCGTAGAATGACTGGACTATATAGTGTTTAATTAGTGCTTTCCAATTGAATTTAGCTTCAGGATCTATTTTTATCTCACCTTAGCACAAAACAAAGTGCTCAAGGTGAGCTATTGTGATCACCCTATGTCTGGTGTCCGTCGTCACAATTGGACTGTTAACACTCTAGAAGTCACATATTTCACTTAATCGTTAAGAAACGTGGTCACAATGTTTGTCACTATGAAATCTAGGTCACGTTTGTAACTGGGTCATCTGGCCCGTGTTCACAAAACGGCTTAGATCCAGGCGCGGATAAACGTGTCCAATTTCATTCATTGCAATCATCCCCTGTCATCCAATATCAAATGTTCAAAATGTGACCAAGATTACTCATTATAGGCCTACCCAATGTAGATCTAATTTAAAGATCTCCGTAGACGCAATTTTCATAACTAGGTCGCATCTGAAGTTCTTGACCTGTGTTGGTGTTGGCTGACTGTTACAGGTTAAATATTTTAGAAGTACAAATGCTATGGTACTCTCTTAACTATGCATCCATTTACACACCGATGAATAGACCTATGTAGTCTTGCTTGATAGACCTCTATAGCTCTACGTGCGGTGTATTCCTACGTGTATCTTGTTTATTTGTTCAAATTATGCGTTTCTGTATATGAATAACACACACAATTAATACAGTCAACACTGTCTGGTCGGCATTTTCATTGCTAGTGTGTATTTTTTAAAAGATTTGTTAATTTTAGCTTTATTATGCCATGTGAGCTTTATAAGGTTATGTGGTCACATGACATGGGACAACTTTCGACCTCAAGTTCAACAAAGTCATGTAGTGTTGAAGGCGAATCTCACATAATTCTTCCGGGGTCAAGCTACCCTGGAAGTTTTTTAATTTCTATATTGTCGCAGGTGCATTCTCAGCAGTTGTCAGACTAAAGAACAACTACGACTCTCAATTGTGATAAGGTGAATATAATTCATCAAAATGTGTAAGTCATTAACATTAACGATTTTCTTAAAGATTAGGATACAATTGTGACCTATAACATGTCCACAATATTGTTCTTTATTTTGAAATGGTGACCGACTTTTTGATACTGGTTGTCATTGTGACCCATTTTCGTTAAATTAGGCTAAAATGTGACCTCTATTGTGTTCACTAGTAACTATAGACAAACAAAGAGCCATCTAAATACCTCACATTCATTGATTTGGGCTCATTACATACAAAGTTTATTAAAATCATCCACAAAAACAATAGAGTGTCAAAGCCTCGTGTCATATTATTTTGTCCAATCGTTGTTTAATAAAACTTGTATGTAATGAGGACTCATGCAAGATCCTCTATTTCTAGAATAATATGTTCACGGTGTAACATGTATAGTGTTAGTCTAGTCATTCCTATGTAAATGTTGTTTAGTTACACTGATTGGAGGTGAATGTTGTTAGTTTGTGTCTTTCGTTAGAATATTTCTTTTCATTGAAGTAAGTACAACATAAATACAAGTGTCAATTTCAATAATTCTTTCTTAGTTAGCACATACAATTATGCCATAACAATTGTATAAATAAGTGTAACATGAATTGTAACATGAATCCATTCATAACAATGTATTTAACAATACTATCACTAGTATTCATTCTATTTTCACAATAATAATATACAATTATACTCATGGTCAAGGAAAATAACACTAGGTTAATCATGTTTGTATTTTTACATTTCAAAATATTTGCTTTGAACAAAATACAACATTTCATTAAGACATTTTTGATTGCATAAAAAAATAACATTTTAAAAAGTGGAACATTTTCATAGGCCGTGAGTATATAATTCCCGAAACAACATATATATTGTACTCCAAAACACTGCTATATGATAATTATGCAATTGTACATCTACAGTGTATTATAAAAGAATAAGTGAATTCTAAAATATTCAGTATGCGAATGATTGTTAAGTTTTTATCTTTGTATTTTTGAATTTTGCTATAATATGTATATATTATTAAAAATTATCTTGTCGCACTAAATCGATCTTGTTAATAATAAATTAAGACAGTCATTGGTCATAACACATGCATGACTAAAACATTACGCTTGTGTTACAAGTACCAGCTTTTACAAAAGATTGTGTTGCAAGGCCAGGAACGAGTTTATAAATAAGCTTTGCTTTCTACTCAATCCTTAATATGTGTAAATGAATGTTGTCATATTATATGTTTATAAAGAAATAAATATTGTTTAAACTAAGGCCAGATTTCTTTGTACTAGTCTTAAGACAAATTGGCTGTTTTCTTGAAAACCAACCGTGTTTTTGAGGTTGATTGCTTTAAATCAGACCGTCATCGACTATTCTACCACCAACAGCTTGAGGAAGCTAAAGTGTAGGATTTTTTTCCCTCCTGCCAACATTTTAAACAAAAAAGTCTGAGTAACAAAAATTAACAAACTCTGGCCTAGCCGCCTAAGTAAGAAAAAATAATATACACAGAAATAGTAGTAGAATTGTTAATTTATGTATGCACATGAAACTATAAAGAACAATACACGGAAAGGCTGATAGATCAAGAATACCTTGCTCATCTGATATATATGTTAGCTAAACAAAATGTGTTAAGATGCTCTGTTCCTTACGTAAACACAAAATCAGGGTATGAATATAGCAAAATTAAGCTACCAGAGCTTGTACAGCTGTGATGTGACTTTGCAGTTTGACTTATTCCACACGCATTGGTTTAGAACGTTTATGTCAGTAATATTCGAGGATCCCACAGGGTGATAACTGAGGTTCACTAATGTGTAAACGTCACGGCTTAGCAAATCAGAATGCAGGGATTAGCTGACTTTGGAATTATATGCATATTAATGCTAATAAACATTTAAAATTTAACTAAATTAATACTAAACTGCAAGAAGTTTCTAACTAAACATATACAAGAATATTCTAACTAGACATATACAAGAATGTTCTAACTAGACATATACGTGGGGAGATCCAAAAGTAATGTCACTGGTGCGGTAAATACTGTAGGGTTAACGCATGCTTTTTCGGGCTATAACATCTGCAGAGTCCCGAGGGACTGTTGGTGCCCATGCCCGCCAGGACGAGGGCACCAACGCTCCCGAGGGACTCTGCATATGTTATAACGCGAAAAAAAACATGCGTAAACGCTAAACGCTATTATAGCATACAAAACAACAATTAATGCGTTTGTACTTCAAAATAATGATATTTTGGCGGGAGATTTTGTGGCGACGTCACGAAAACAAACGTAACGTCATACAAGTTATTGTTATGCACGTCGACTTCCGGGATCGGCAAATACAAAGAAAACATGGATTCTGTTCTGTTCAGTAGACCAGATAAGACTTGGACACGTTCTGTACAATACAGGATTAACAAATATTATTTTTTAACAGTACTCGAATACTGATTTTGATATTTGATAATCGGACCTTTGAACGAGTACTCGAGTACTTGGGTACTTGTTACCATCCCTAGTATTTAGCTCTCCAAATTAATAAATCCATTACTAAACGCATCATTTAAATTTTTTGTAAGCACCCGTTTCCTTAAATCAAATAAAATTCTCTCCTGTTCCTGGTTTTCATTTTCATGATCAATCCTGTTTCAACAGTTTTACCTCCAGCCCAGCTCTCAATTTCCAACAAGAAAAGATCGTCTTTTTCATATTTCTTTTTTCTACCTGTAAATCATAAATATTAGTGATGTACATAGAGGATATTTGTTGAATTTGGAGTAAGATCAAAATTTATTTCACCGAGTGGTCACAGAAAATCAACATGATCACGAGTGAAATAAATTAACCTTACACCAAAAATCTACGAATTTTCTGTTTACTACATGCCTTAATTTTAGTTCTACATTTGAACCAGGCAATATCAGACATGGTTGTCCACGCATAGTCTCAGATTTTCAAAATATTTTGCCCCTTTTTTAGTATTCACCTACATAAAAGATTTCTGGGGTCAAAACTTCATTTTCACTACCGTTGCTATGGCAACCGAGGAAATTCAATTTTTCGCTATTTTTCACTTTTTATAAAAATGAATTTTGCCATTTTTAAGCTTTTTAAAGATGAAATCGCGACAAAAATTGTCATGATGCACCCTTACATGTCACTAATTATGTTACATAAACTATTATAGAACTATTTCTGTGCAAAACATATGCTTCAAGTGATTTGAGATTTTTGTTATACTAATTCTCTTGGGACCCCCTATCTCAAGTTCGTGGTTTACTAGAAAAATTAAAAAGAGTGGTGTTTCAAAATGTATTTAAATGAGAATTGGAGCGGATCCAGATATCACAACCATATATTTGAAAACAGTTAATGTAGGTGTTTATTGTCTGAAGGGTTTCGCCATGGTGCAAACAAGATATGTTTTGTAAGATAATGCCAAAAAATGGTTTTTTCATTTTTACAAAAATAGTAATTTTTTATAGATTCCACAATAATCGAAATATATGGTTGAAATTTTCATAATTTAGCATCGGCAAAGCATTAAAACAAAGCAACTGACACAATTAAGTGTTTAACGGTAAATTTATGATAAATGATCAAAAGATATTTGAAAAAAACATGTTTAAAACGAACCCCACCCACTTTTTTAACACTACGCAGGACTTCTTGTGAACACTATTTCGTGTATAAATCGAAAAAGAAGTAGTTTATTTGTGTGATTCTTCCTTGCATATGTCCGATAGAAACTTATGTTAAGTTTGTTAAAAAATAAATGAATAATTACTTCTCCGTTACCTTGGTTACCAAGCAAACGGTGCAGAAAAAGGATGTAGGTGAAAAATGTTCAAATGAATGTTAACAACTTACAATTCGTGACTCCTGTAATTTTGTTGTATATATTATATAACATTGTTTCAGAAAAGATAGTGCTTCAATTTAGGCTGATGTGAGGCTTGGTTAATCTTGTAGTTACCATGGTAACCAAGGATGAAAGAAGGAAAAGGCACTTTTTGACCATATTTTCACAACTTTCACCAATAATGCTGCATACTTGCAGATATATGTTCTTGATATATTGTGTTAATCATCCTAATAGAATAGTGCTCCATTTCTTAATGATGTTATTATGGTAGTTTTTGCAAGAATGAAGGCAAAAATCAGCTTAATTACTGTATGCTTTCAATTATCACAAATAATGCTCCATACCAGTAGATATTTATTATTGATATAGTATGTTAATCATTCTTATTGATAAGTGCTTTACATCAAACCGATAAATAACCATGTTATTAAGGAAGTGACCATGGTAACCAAGCAAGAAAGGAGGAAACTCCACATTTTGACCATATTTTCACATTTTTCTTCAAGAGTGCTGCATACAAGCAGCTATTTGTTATTTATTTAGTTTGGTAATCATCCAAATTGAAGTATGCTCCATTTCTAACTGAGGCATAACTATCTTATTATTGCCATGGTTACCTAGCAAAAAAGAAGGAAAATCCACATTTTGACCATATTTTCACTAATTTCTTAAAGATTTCTGCATACGAGCATTAATATGTTATTGATATAGTTTGGTAATCATCTCTATTGATATGATCTCCATTTATAACTGAGGCATGACCATGTAATTATGGAAGTTACCATGGTAACCAAGCAAGAAAGGAGGAAAAATCCGCCCTTAAACTGCAATTTCACCATTTTCAGCAAGAATGCTGCATACAAGCAGATATATGTTCATAATATAGTTTGGTAATCATCCCAATTATAGAATGCTCCATTTTTAACTGAGTCATTACCATTTTAATATGGTAGTTACCATGGTAACCAAGCAAATATGCCACCTTTTCCACAATTTTCATCAAGAATGCTGCATACAAGCAGGCAGATATATGTTCATACTATAGTTTGGTAATCATCCTTATTGAAGAATGTTCCATTTCTAACTGAGGCATAACTATCTTATTATGGTAGTTGCCATGGTTACCTAGCAAGAAAGAAGTAAGATTTACATTTTGACCATATCTTCACTATTTTCTTTAAGATTTCTGCATACGAGCATTTATATGTTATTGATATAGTTTGGTAATCATCTCTATTGATATGAGCTCCATTTCTAACTGAGGCATGACCATGTTGTTCACAGTTAGTTCAAACAAGACTTCAAGTTGAACATTATTGCCTACTGCATTTACAGCAGTTTGAAAATGATCATGTTTGTACGAAAGTTTTGTAAACAAGCCATGAAGTTTGTCTAATACAATGTACTTGGAAACAGTTGTTAGTCATAAACTTTTAATCATTTTCACTCCTACATAATGACGTTTTTTATTGATTATTGAATAAAATTGCTTTGTGTGCATTAACAATTTCATTAAATTTAATTCTAAGTGATATTTGTATGTTAATAGGAGCGTTGTATTATTCTAACATTTTAGGTGTTGGTTTAATGTGTTCTTTTTAAAGTAACACTTAAAAGATATTTATTTGTTTTTAATATAAAGCATTTAAAAGAACCCAGGATAATTGAATAAGGCATAATTTAAAATGAACAAGATGTATAAACAACAAATGGTTGAAATGGAGATAAGCATTTATTTATCATGTAGTAAACAAATTTGAACACTTTTGACACAAAACTGAGAACAAGACAATTCTATAACAAAGTTAAAAGCTACATCTTTCATCAGTACAAGAAACAGTGTACTTATAACAAGTGTATTTTATTAACAGTATTTACAAGTGCTGTAGTCAGCAATTCCATGTAATTACAAGTAATTAAGAATTGCAAGCAATACAGAAGTCCCCTACCGGTTTAAAGCTATTTTCAATGTTTCTGTTGCCATAGCAACCACAATTTTTTGTGATTTAGAGACTACACCAGCAACAATGGAGAGACGCACAACGGACGAAGAGTAATCACAATAGATCCCTTGTCACTTTGTGACAGATGAGCTGTAGCGAATGCTATTTACATAACTTTTATTTCTCCATTTTCTGAAGAATCACCATGTTATATATAATCAAACAACGATGCATTAATATAATGTACATATACAGGGAACAAAGCATAATAATTACAATTCTAACATGACCGGCGATTTTGCCTATTTATACGAAGAACAAATCATAACTTTGAATGAAGTCACGTCGTTTTTATGACGTCATGCAGGTCAACAGCTAACGTAGACAACATAGATCTCGCAGACTAACACTGACTAAATAATTACGCGGTTAAATCATGTTAGAATCGAAATAAAGTATTCAAAAGCCGTTGTATACCGGCTGTTATACAATGGTTTGTTGTTCTACGGGCTTCGTGGTTAATTCCTTCGCAGAACTCCAAACCACTGTATAACAGCCGGTATACAAAGGTTCTTCATAAGATATTTCTTAATTAACCACTTGCACATATTCATTATTACTATCTAAATACATACACGCATTTGTTCACACACATCATGTTTTACGCGCATTAACAATTTTTCAATCACTAGAGTCAACCTGGGTTCAAATCCCGTTGAAGGCATACACATGCCTGCCGTATTACAGAAATTATTAGAAAGCTGACTGGGAGAATAAGGCTATGTTCGGCATTTTTTTATACATCATTGTCATCATATGTTAGGCATACTCATGCATAAAAATACCAGCACATACAACATATTTCAGACGTACACACCTTTGAAAAATATTAATGTTAGTATCACTTACTCACACTTCCAATGCAACACCTACATTTTTCATCATTTCTCAACTATTTTCCAATGGATATGGTTCAAATTTGGAATGTTAATGAACATTCTAAACAGTTGAGAAATTATGAAATATGTAGATGTTGCATTGGGAGTATTAGTAAGTGTATACACATGTTATATTTGACCATGACTAGCCATTCAAAACCTTAACACATTTACATGTGGTTAACTAATAGAATACAATCATGTATGTGACATAACAAACAAATTGAATATTCAGAGAATCTCAATTAGTGACTGAGAATGCGAAATTAAACTCAATATAAGGGATTCGTGTAACAACTTTACAAATAATACAATTATACAAATAATACAACTATACAAATAATATTATTATGCATGCAACATTTTAGTTCCCCTAACTTAACAGAGTTACTGAGAAAATGAAAAGATTGAAATGTCGGGATGTTCCTCCATAGACAATACAAAAGTAATGTATGCTGAATAAATAAACAAAATATGTCAGTGAAAAGTTTTGAATTGAAATAGGGGCAGATAAAGCTCTACTTATTATATAATGGTCGCGTTTGACACAGAGTAACTGGTTAAAAATGAGATTAAAAGTAGTCCTATGTCATGTGACCAACCTCATAACCTAATAAAGCTCAAAATACATAATAAACCTGAAAGTTACAATTTGTGTTTCAATGACAAAGTTTCCAAAATGTGCATCAATGACATTCAGATATAATAACATCAAACTATAAGTGACGTCACATAGTATGTGGCGTTTCCCATGTTTTGAAAGTAACAATACAAGTATGTTCCCATTACTAAAAAGATTTACTGACCAAATTAATAGAACACAAAAGATTAATGGATCACATGGCGCTCACCTACTAAACATAGCCTAACTATGTATTTCATAAAGATTAAAGCAGAATTGTGTCCTCTATGGAGTATCTGACATATTTTTTGATCACATAACTTAATAAAGTTCACATGACATAATATGGCAAAAATTGATATACAGGTTGATTTTGACGTAAGCAATCCTTATACATGTAGTAGGATAACATAAAATGGAAGATCTACCGTTTTTTAATTTCAGTTTTTACATTCTGTATATCAGTTTCAAGAGCTGCTGCTCTGTCTTCCTTACGCTGTTTTTGAGAACGGCGGGAAAAATAACTGGCTATTTGCTGTGCACTGAGGAAAAGGTCTCGCGAAAATCTTCCACTTTGACGCATTTCCTCAGCGACAGCAAAAGGATCCGATCCGCTTTACAGCCAGTTATTTTTCCCGTCTCAACTTTTTCATTAAGGTAAGTTTTCTGAATTTCAGAGAAGGCTTTTTTAGACCTTTCTAATTTAAGGGCCCAACCCATTTGAAGGTTGCCTTCCCCTATTGGCAATACACAAAGGTGTGGATCTGGCACAGAGGACATGGCTGTGGTACAATAATTTTCCTGCAGCTTTTCAGCATATTTCAATTTCGTATTATCTATTGATTTCATATGGCAGAAACATCCCGACAATAAATGAACGTCTAATGCACTTGCCGATGCAAATGATTTTTCACAACCCTCTTCTGAACAGATGAACACTTTCCGTTTATTCTTCACCTCTATAATTCAAAGAGAATATATGACATGATTTAAAAAACAACCATTGTAAAAAAATGGCCTTGATTTATTGACATCGTAAACGTGACGTCACCATTACGTTACATTTGGTGAATTACGTTAGCTTAGCAAAATGTGTTTATATGCTTTGTTCCATGCGTAACCACAACATCAGGGGATGAACATACATGTAGGTAATATTCTATATCAAAATTAAGCTATAAGAGCTTGTACAGTTGTGATGGGCCTTTGCAGTTTGACTTATTCCGCACACATTCGTCTAGAACGTTTACGCCAGTAATGTCCGAGGGTCCCGATGAGCGAAAATGGTGGTTCACTGATTTGTAAACGTCACGTCTTAGCCAATCAGAATGCAGGGATTTGCTGACTTTGGAATTATAGGCTGATAAGATGAATTTACTGAGAGTCAGATATTGTAATACCTTTACTTTCAACTTTGTCGAAATTAACATCACTCCAGTCTTCTATTGTTTTTAGCTCTGAAATTTCCGTCACTTGTTCGAGTTGCACTATGTTGCCTGAATTTAGAATAGTACAATCGATACATTTCAAACATATTTACAATGTTCTTAGGATATACATTTGTAGAATAATAGAGATGCTTATACCTGTTACGCATACGTAACATGTGCATTATGATAGAAAAAGTATGTGTTTATGATTCATCCAATTAGACAGTGAATTGGGAGCATGATTCATCTATTTAGACTGTGAATTGGGAGCATAGATGTTTCATGTAATGTCTTTTGGATTTATGTCAATATATAGAAGTTGAAGATGAGATCACATGACTATGTTATATATTTATTTATTCTCACATTGATAATGAGCTCCAAAATAGTTAGCTCACCTTGTCCTATTTGGTATGCCTGCCAGGTTCTTATTTGACTGTTGTCAAAAAGAAAATTATGAAATGTGCTGATCTGTTTCACAGTTGTACATTCTTGTCTAGTCTTATCCACTGCAAGGATTTGGTCAACGACTTTCACCTTCATTGGTATTTTTAAGTCAGACTGATCTATTGCCTGTTAAAGCATGTATATTAATATTAAAGTAAGTTTTTGAAGTGCAACATTTTCTTTATATGATCTTTCATGATTAGTTTAATGGTAATAACTTTAAATAAAGATGTTCAAAGTAAACTGAAAACCAAATACGTATATCAAATATGGGACATTCATGTCTTAATACGAAATTGATTAAACATTGCTTAACACATAAGCCATGACTTCTTTCAAAATGATTATATCTCGTCTGTTTGGATTGAAGTCAATCTAAAAGACAATAGTCCCTTATTTATATGTAAAATTCTTTGTAATTCTTGATATGCTGATAGGTAAGTAGTGAATATATAGAGGTTGAGAAATATCATGATTGAATTATCAATAACATCAAAGTTTTCATGAGGTTGAAAGGATTAATATAAAGGTCAAGAAATTTATGTAGAAATTATACTGCTGATGTCACTAATTTTAGCAATAACTTAGGCTTGAGTTTAGTTTACCCTTTTCATGTCTTTTGCAGACACAACATCTCTTCCTTCATTGACATGCTTTCTCATTTTCAGCTTTGCGTGTGCTGCCCTTTTGTCACAGTCACCTGTTTATTAAAAAATAATTCATTATGTAAAGGTAGCTTTTAAAGAAATTTAGTCTATATCATCAATGAAAACATGGTGTTCTGTAAAATCAAGAGGAAATCTCTGTAAACATTGGTATCAATCAGTAACAACTGGCACCATATGATATTCACCAAACTCGACCACTTATACAATCTAATTATCTTCTCTATAAAAACAAGACTGTGTTCAATAAACGCTTATGCCCCCTGTGGAAGCCTTGTCCATAAACAAGTCTAAGTCCAAAATTAGGTCAAGGTGAAGGTCAAACTGGGGTCAGGTGATACAGGCGTGTGGAGAGTGTTCATATACAACATCCATGCAAGTATGAAAGCTTTGTAGCAAGCCATATTAATGCTAGAAGAAATGGTCAATTTGGGTTAACCAGGACGGATACTTGCAAGCTTTGTAGCAAGCCATATTAATGCTAGAAGAAACGGTCAATTTGGGTTAACCAGGACGGACGAACGGACGGACAGGTGAATCACTATATGCCTCCCGATCTATCGATACGGGGGCATAAAAAGTAATGCACACATTAAGCCTAAGATTTGCGCTATTACGCAATGTTTTTAAGATTAAAAAAAGTACTCTTTGGTGCCCAGAATGCGGACTCAACTGTTCTTAATAGCTTGGATTTCCACAAAGGTGTGATATTCATGACACAGTTTCAATAAACAACCACATTGTGTTTTTTCTTACCCTTCCCATTCTGGGCCTCTGTGAAGTTGTATACTTTAACTTCTGGGATCTGGCTAAGTGCTACAAGACTCAGAGAGCTGTTGTAGCACCCCGCATTATCGGATGCCAGATAGACATTCCTCAATTATGTCTGATGATTAGCTTTTAGTTCCTGGAACACAATGTATATGTTTTAGAAATCTTAACGAAAACTCAAGAAGACCATGCAAAGCAGCTTATACAGATAATCCAATATATTATATTTACATTCTAAGTAAAATTTGTATGAAAACCTTTTTCCGTCTAGCACCAAGTGTTGCTTCACACATAATATAACAAAAGCATGCATATTGAATGTATCAGAAATTTTTTATTAACATCTCGGAAATGACCGATGAAAGATACTCTTATCGTACACTGTACAAACTTCCAATAAGTGCATTACATGCAGAGAATGTGGTCATAAAGCAACTGGTGAACAAATAGGAAATTGTCCACAGTCGGGTGCAGAATGTGTGGCAAAGATGCGAGAAAATGAAATAATCATGCCCTAAATTTTTGGGTATAGGAAATTAATGCATTAAGACCCGAAATATTTCCAGATGCTAGTTGTGGAAATATCTCCAAGTCGTGTGCATGATTTACTCAACCACAGCTCATGAACATGATAGATTTACTATTTCTTGATCTATAAATGTTACCTTTATAGGGATTCTAAAATCCAAGACGGCATTGTACGTGTTGCGAGTTTTTAACCCATCCGAAATTTGGTCACCCCTGTCCGATTGAGATTTGTGTGTACAGGAAGTGTTTTTTCGGGGTACTCTGAAGACGTGAATGGAATTGGCAAACTCATTAAAAAAATATTTTTGTTGTTAATAAATTATCTTTTATTTAATGTTCCTTGAGATAACCGAAGGCCCTAGCTTACACAACATTAAACGCGATAGGGGAGGTAAGAATGCTAGCGCGCGAGATAAAGGCGGTCGGTGTTAGCATTTTAGACTGTCCCTCGCAAACGGAAGAAGTTGTTTCATTCGACTGCCGTCAAGTAAGTACAGCCTACAATCGTTAAAATAACTGCTTATACGATTAAAGTACTTGTTTTAAACAAGGAAAACTGTCTTTTATACACATAATTGGCGTAGGTAAACAAAGAAATCAACTTTCGATGCTAATTTGCATCATAAAGTTTGATAAACGAAGCGTATCCAAATTTGTTCGTACCCAAATTCAATGAAATTGTCAACAACAAACAATCTACCAACCAACCATTAATTGTGAATTAATTATCAACAATCATTCTGTGTTAGATGACCATGTTAATTGATCTTATAATGTAGGACAACTGTCTACTGCTGGTTTGTCAATACAGATCTCCGTGAAAAAATATGAGAATTGACCAAAATACAATGTAACTTTTCATGAGTGCTTTTATGATTATTTATAAGAAAGTTTTTTTGGAAAAAAAAGACATATCAAGACCGAAGAAGTGACAGATGTCCCAAGACCCTTCAAAGAACCCTCAGATCCAGTTAAGGTCTGTGTTGGTTGACCCGCGTTTAGCAAAGTTTCTGTCGTGTTGATCGGTATTCATCTGTCGCTCTGCTGTGACTGTCCATTACAGTATGTAGCTGCCATGTGACCTCCGGTGTGATGCCATCATAAGAGCTGTCATTGACCTAAGCAGTTTCAACAATATTTTTAACCAATCGATTATCGATTCACATTTTAGAATATTCAATAATTCACCATATCGACATTACCGGTTAAAACCCGTTGCATGGGATTACGGAATTGAGCGATAATGTGCGAGATATTCTGAATGTACGTCAGGGGGGAAACTGATATAGCGTATAGAGCAACTAGGTACAAAAATCGCGATTATTTTAGCCAAAAGATAATAAAGTCTTACTTGAACACATTGACAACATTATTTTACGACCTCGCTGACAATAGTTTTGCCTCAATAATATGTTTAACTTGAAAAATGCGTATCTTTTCTCACCATCGGTATCGAGCTTCGAAAGCGACAGTGTAGAATAAAATGCAATATTTCAAATATTTAACACTTTTTCAGATAATTGATTAATTCTTGCTAAAGTTTATAAAATTAAGATGTTTAATGATAATGTGCAATAATTGTTTTATATGTTTTTCATGTTTCAACGTTGAAAAAGAAAAAAATATACACTCCCGCTATACCGCTTATTGCTCGCTAACCCCCTGACCGTGAAATTCCGGATCCGGAAAATTAGGTTTTAATTACCGAGTAATGTCGATATCGAGAACTGATATCTGGGTAAATGAATGGAACCACCGAAAATCCTCCTTTTCCTGCCCAAAACAGTCCCTCTGTTAAAATGTAAGTTCACAAATTGTAAAAATGGGTCAAGTCTAAACTCTAACCAAAGGTGCTATCTCAAAGCTGAATATATACTCAACATGTACAGTGTAGAATGGCTAAAAAGGGATCATTGACTGAAAGGCCTGTTTCTAGTTCGTCTATTATAGGACTCATTTTGCTAAGAAGGAGGCCTGGGACTCCTACTTCAAAATCCTACCGAGAACCCTGGTCTGTATGTGTAATTGTATAACGATGTATCGCCGATGCTTGTCTTCCTATATATTGGAATCATCGATATGCCTTGGGTCGTATCAATGACAGCTCTAGTCGTCATTCAAGAAAGCGCTAAAAACACACTGTTTTTAAAAGGTAGTTCAGTTATAACTGCAGATACGGTTTGTCACTGACCATATCAACATTACAGGATAAAACCCGTTTTCCAGTATAACAGAATTAATTTAACAGTAATGTGTGAGAAATTCTGAATCTAATACTTTTTGACAGGGGGTGGCTGCATTAAGCGAATAGAGCAACTAGGTACAATAATCGCGATTATTTTTGCAAAAAGGAAGATTATGTGAAGTCTATATAGTTACATTGTGACTCACTGAACTTATGTAATGCTTAACTTTTACTCCGGCACTTGGGGTAATGTGCGTGTGGACTGGCCATACGGCTTACAAAGACGCATCGCCATCAACAGCCATTTCTATGTAACTTGCATGTAGAATTTCATGGAACTTAATCAAAATAAATATGAACAACTATACAGTACTTTGATGATGCCTGCCAGGTGTTTTTCCTTTGGCAGTCATTTACCTTGATTTATTAAATATTTCTGTCTGTCCTTCCGTCTGCAGCCATTTTTCTACTAACTGGTACATTTTTAAGCAACTTAAAATAAAAAAGTCATGATGCCCGTCAAGTTTGTTTAAGTTGGTCAATTTTCCTTAAGAGTTGTTACCCTTGATTTACAGTATAATTCACTCTGACCGTCCATTCGCATTCCTTTCTTTGTAACTAGCTTGTAGAATTTCATGAAACATAAAATGAATATGAGCACCCAATTACTGTGATGATGACTGTCAAGTTATCATTATTGGGAAATTTTCCTTAGAGTTATTGCCCTTGATTTGTTAAAAAATTCCATCCGCCAGTCCATTTGCATTCAGTTCTTTGTAATTAGCTGGAAGAATTTCATGTAACTTAAAATGAATATGAACACACATTCTGTGTGTATATTTTCTTGAGTTGTCACCCTTGATTTATTGAGGAATTACCTCCGCCCGTCCTTTCTTAGTCATTTCTTTGTAACTAGCCGGTAAAATTACATGAAACTTAAAACGAAAATGAATGCTCACACTAAGATGATGCCAGTCAAGTTTTGTTATCGGACAATTTTCTTTAGAGTTATTGCCCTTGATTTAATGAATAATTCACTCTGCCCGTCCATTCACATTCATTTCTTTGTAAATAGCTGGTATGATTTCATGAAACTTAAAATGAATAGGAACGCTCATACTGTGATGATGTCCGTCAAGTTTTTAGCTCACCTGAGCACTCGTGAACATGTTTTACCTAATCTACATGAAACTTGGTCACAATGTTTGTTGCTTTGCAATCTAGGTAAAGTGCGTAACTAGGTCATCTGGGGTCAAAAACTAGGTCACCAGGTCACTGATTCTGCCTAAACTGCTGGTCATATGGTGAGCGCTTTAAAGCCAATGGTCCTCTTGTTGTATTAGTCAATTTTCCTTGAGTTATTAAAATTCTTTCTGAATTTCATGAAATGTAAAATAAATACAAACTGTATGAACAACCATACTGTGAAGATGCCCCTCACTAATAACTGTAATGAGTTATTTTGATATAGTATCAATGGATGATTGAATCCCCTTTAGGCAATGCCTTAGTTCATATTAGTGTCAAGTATCACACCTGATGTTACTGATGAGTCCTGTGATACCTGATTGTTGAACAAGTGCACGTTGGTTCTAGACTGGAGCAGACCATTTGAGCCTTTATACATGGCCACGCCAATGTGCCGATTAACCTGATTGAATAACAAATTTCAATGGAATTAGATGAAATCATGTACTGTTTTTGTTAGCATGTGGCGCAAAGTATATATCACAAGTTGTCAATTTAAATAAACTTATATTAAACAATAAGAAAAAAGTGACGTCACATAAACGTAATAAGACACTACTGTAGTATAAGAATATATATAGGATCAGTCTTGAGTTGTCCAAAGGCTCGCTTAATAACCTGCGTTTTCTAGACTCGTTTAAGAAATGTTGATCCCAAAGTCAACGAGTGGTGGATTCTTTTTATCACATTGCCGTAGTTATCGAGTATTTGTTATATTAAACGGGACACATAGAAAGTCACGTGATAAAGATACTATCACGAGAATTTTAAATAAGTTGAACTGAAAATGCATTCAAGAACTTAATTCAATTAGAATGAGAATGGGTTAGTTGTCATTTGCATTGTTAAAATTCCATTATTTTTTAGTTAATGCAATAAAATTATGTGTTTTATTTGAACATAATTAAAAGAATTTCATTTAAGAATTAATGTTGAACCTACTCCACGTTTTGCGAACCAGTCACATTGCCCCTCCCTGTACTTTTTGGGTAGCCATTTCATGGCCCAGTCCATGGTGAGCAGCATATCACATGGCTCTATATAATTTACGTCTACTCTGGCTCTGTCCTGTTTCCAGCATCTGATCATGTGGGATTTAAGCTCCTTAATATCATTTACAGCCTTTTCTACCTGTAATTAAACCATTAAAAGGAACCTTTATCTTGCATAATTGACCTTGATAGTAAATTTGCGCAATGAAATACCAGTTGGTTCATTGTAAATTTTTCTTTCGACACAATATACTAAAGCTACAATATCTGAGGTTTTTATCCAGTATTATTAAGCTTAAAAGAGAGAGAGATCCTTATAAAAATTGATGCAAATCACTAGCCTAGACCAGCTGATAGTAAATAATTGGCTTTGGTGACCTTAAAATAGTATGTGTGTTCATATTTTGTTTACCTCAAACATTTTTGCGTCTTTGTTGGTCCAATTATATTCACCAAACACCTTTATGCAGCTTCTAAGAGTTTCGTCAAAGGACAAGCACTTCTCTCACCTGAATTCATGGGCCCCATCACATTCTTGCGCGTAGCATTCTTCTTTTAACTTAGGTGAGGACAGGGCAAAGTTGACGCAATGATCAATGACGCTGGAATGGGTATTTAAGTTCCTCTGCAGAAGAAATTAAAACAAATTATGCATAATGTATACAGATTTTGTCTTGAGACGTCACGGAAGGAATGTGACTTTGCATGCCAGTAATTGAAGGAGTAACAAAAGCACTGCTCGACTGTCTCATACTTCAAATTACCTTGCACACCTATTAATGAAATTCGTAATATTAACAATGGCAGATAATTCACATATAGGGTTACCAGCCTTGTCAGTTTGGACTCAAATTATGATGGTGTGTAACTATGTTAAGTTTCAATTGGATACCTTTGAAAGTCTTTAATCGTATTAAAGTTGATTGCCAGTGCAGAGAGGGTACCGGTGCCAGTCAGCCGCAACGAGCAGAGGGTACCGGTGCCAGAACTGAGAGGGTACCGGTGCCGGGTCTAAACCGAACGTAGTGTGTTTTTTAAGAAATGTGATGAAAGTTACCGAATAAAAGGCTTTTAGGGGCAAGATATGATCAACGGCTTAACGTCTGAGGTACTAGATATTCGCAATATTGAAGAAAATTCGCATTTAAGCTACATAAACATGGATTGATGTTCATTCGCACAACGACCCTCGGTCAACATTCCAGCCACGCCAGAACTAGTGAACAATGATAGAACAAATTTAACAACAGGAAGACAATGGTTAATCATCGGGGGGTTCCGTGGGCTATCGATTGTTATGCATAAACCGGTATTTTTGGACAAAAAAACCGATTTCTTACCTCTCCTGCGGATCTTCCGTCAATCGGATTCATTGTTTTGCACTGAGAGCGACCGGTGCCAGAACTGAGAGGGTACCGATATATCATTTTACACTGAGAGGGTACCGATACGGTTATACACCGTGTAATAAAGGTAGTGCAATATTTCACTTGATACAGCCATGATCGGTCATGAATGAAGACTATCTGAATAAGGACAGCCACAAATCCCCCCAAATTTATTTATGAGAAAACTGGACATGAGATAAATTTACATAAGAATATACAAAAACTAGGTCACAAGGTTACATCAAAGCAAAATGTTGTTAACACTCCAGAGGTGACGTTTATGTTTGTCTCTATAAAATCTAGGTCAAATTCGTAACTGGGTAATCTAGG
Organism: Spisula solida; assembly: GCA_947247005.1. Taxonomy (NCBI): domain Eukaryota; kingdom Metazoa; phylum Mollusca; class Bivalvia; order Venerida; family Mactridae; genus Spisula; species Spisula solida. The sequence goes on along the minus strand of OX365956.1, from coordinate 37,035,953 downwards.
TCCAAAAACTAGGTCACCAGATCATATCAAAGTAAAACCTTGTGCATAATCTTGAGGCCACATTGTTTACCTCATCTTTAGCAAACCTGGTCACAAATTGTGTATTTGTAAAATCTACATCAAATATTAAGAACATATCATAACAAAAACTGATTCTACCTAAACTACTAGTCATCAGATGAGCGATTTAGGGCCAATGACCCTCTTGTTTGGCGTAGGTATTGTATTGTTTTCTACCCTGAATACCTAAAAATAGGTTCATGAAAAAAATCCACCCTGGGATGACGTTTATCTTATACCCATGTTAGTACGGCTGTGTATGCCGTTTGAAATATGTTCTTAAATTTCCATTACATGCATGAAAGGGATATTTAGCGGCGCACTCGCCCGTTGCCAATCAAGCCATTCGCTGATGAGGATTGGATTAAGAAATGAAGAAATTAATTGCAGTTATCATCGACATGGGCTTTAGAGAGAAACCAGACCATGTCGGAGTATTGGAACAAGACAGTAGCACTAAAAGCCATAGCCTGGTCATATACGGTCATGTCGAGGAATCACTTCCAAAGCATTTTGAAGTGGTTCCATGTTACAGACAACCGACGTATTCCGAACATACCAAGTGGATACCTGTAGTTGGTAGTGATGGGACATCGGTTGGTAGGATCGGTGCGATTTTACCGATATTAATTGGTTCTAGAGGTATCTTTAGTTATTTCGTGGTGACAAAACGTTTTACTTCATGTGATAGTTTCGTTACGATTACGCCATAAATGTGACCTCTAGTATCTACACAAGCGAATTGCGGGCGGACGGACAAAGAGTAATCACAAACGCTCAACCTGTCACATTAAGCCATTCTTGAACCTTGTCCTTTATATACTAATTTGATTAGTTTGAATAACAGCAGTATAAATTACAGGAACGATTGAATAATTATTTGTGCAGAGCGAGCGTGTTAATTGAGCAGACCTATGCATTTGGTATTTTGAAATGCCGCTTTCCCGGCATGGCCAATGGCCTGAGAGTAACCCAGGAATGGGCTGTGCTACACTTCACAACATAGGATTAGGCAGTCAAGTGGTTGTTCACTTAGGCATATCTCGACTTATTGAGAATGTGTCATTCACCTGGGACATTTTACGTATTGAAACAAGGTCATCTGGCTTTTTAGTCCCCTACCGGTTTTTGACCGGAGGGGACTATAGGTTTGCCCTCCGTCCGTCAGTCAGTCCGTCCGTCCGTCCGTCCGTCCAACAATCTGGATCCTGACATAACTCAACAGTTCCCAAGCTAGGTTTATGAAACTTGGTATGTGGATAGGGGGCAATAAGGGGATTATGCACGTCTAAATATATTTTGATTCGGACAAAAATTGTGGTTGCTATGGCAACAGAAAGAGTGAAAATGTGCCCAAATCTGGATCCTGCCATTACTCAAGCAGTTTCCAAGCTAGGTTTATGAAACTTGATATGTGGATAGGGGGCAATAAGGGGATAATGCACGTCCAAGAATTTTTTTGATTCTGACAAAAATTGTGGTTGCTATGGCAACAGAAACATTCTGTATTGCTTGCAATTCTTAATTACTTGTTTATTGCTGAAACTAGGTGAAACAATTCCTTTCAGCGTTTTAATTGTTATTAAACGTTTAAGGCGTAAGGCAGCTAAAACTATGTATATCAGCAGTTTTTCTGTTGTAACTAGGTCATTCAGCTTGGGCTTTCCGCCTTTTGTTTGCTGAAACTATTCAATTCAGCTTTTAACAGCTGGGACTAGGGCGGGTCTTTACTTTTTTAGTTGTGTGTTAGGCACTTCTTCTTTTCAGGATTTCTGATAGTATTTAGTCGTTTTGCTGTGGAAACTGGGTTATTCAGCTAGTTTTTTTTTGGTTGCTGAAACTAATTAATTATACTTTTCGCCAACTTGGACTTGGGCGGACCTTTATTTATTTAGTTGTGCATTGGGCCTTGTATGTGTTTTCTGTGCTCGGTTGGTTCAGTGCTGTGCTGCCTTCCCTGTCTGACTTAATATAATATTTTTGTCAGGGATTACATTACGTGGTCATTGTGACGATGACAACTACCAGTCTGAACTATGGGCTTCCTTTATATGTTTATTGTTGATAATTTTACTGCGTATAACAGTGGTTCAACGTTCATAGGCAATATTAACAGTGGTCACCCGTGAACAGTGACATAATGTGCAATGTGATGAGGATAGATACAAACAAGGCAGTCCAAAAGACGGCTATAATCCCCCGCCGCATTAATGAACAGTGAAATTGTCCAATATGTTACACATTTGCTACGATTTCATGCAATTTGGCAGAGGCGTTAAAAAATTACGGAGCGAATGGGAAATGTAAGGTTCAAACCTTTGACATTTAACTGTGACCTTCACCCCGCATGGTAATTATGTTGGTTTTGCATGTCGGCTTTATTAGCATTTGGTATGAGTTTCTTGCAATTCGACCCAGGCACTAAAAGGTTATGGAGTGGACACGGAAAATGCAAAATTTGAACTTTTGACCTTAAATTGTGACCTTGCACTGGCATGGTTGGGATATGGGTTCTGCACGTCATCATTATTAGTTACACATTTGGTATGAATTTCATGCAATTAGGCCCAGGTATTAAAAGGTTATAGAACGGACACGAAAAGTAAAACTCAAACCTTTGACCTTCAATTGTGAAATTGACCTTTAACCGGCATGGTTAGTTGAGGGTTCTGCACGTCGGATTTATTACTTACACATTTGGTATAAGTTACATGCAATTCGGCCAAGGCCTTAAAAAGTTATGGAACGGACACGAATGTAAGATTCAAACCTTTGACCTTGAACCCGCATGGTTGGAATGGAGGTTCTGCTCGTCTTCTCAATTAGTTACATATTTGGTATATATGGTTTCATGCAATTCAGCCTAGGCATTAACAAGAGCTGTCCACGAACAGCGCGCTCCACTATTCGAAGCGCCATGCTAGGATAGTGCAATCATTATATATTCAAAACAAAATGCTTCATAACAGTAGCATTGCCCTCTGATGTGTAGAGGTTAGTATGGAAGCCCTGGAGGGCACTTATGACTTGTGACTTATAACTTGTGACTTAGGAGTTGTGACCAAACAAACTATAAATATATTTGCATGCTTTATAGTCCAGTCATTCTAAAGTAAAAATAGGCTTAACCTCAAACAAATTGCAAAAGAAACGAATTTGACTGTTTTGGCATCAGAAAACATTGACAAATAATATATCAAAAGTCTAGAAAAATCTAGGATGGGGAAATTGCCGAAAAATTAACATATCTAAGGTCACCATTGGAAACACTAAAGCTGCTTTTATGACAGTGTTACTTTTCATTTCCATGTAACCTAAGTGCACATATCCACAAAGTACATAGTAAAGTAATTTGAATATGAACAATATTACAAGCAGATGAAAATAACGTGGCAAAGATAACAAATTAAAACCATTTTTGTGTCGCCTGAAAAGGCGACATATAGGTGTTACTTTGGCGGCGGCGGCGGCGTCACAAATTGCTTGTCCGGAGCATAACTTTGTCACCTTAAGCTCAAATGACTCAAGAATTGGTATGCATGTTTCTTGCAATAAGCCGGAGTGCAGTGCGCAAGAACCATAACTCTACCTGTCATAGTTTTTGAATTATTTCCCTTTGATTGATTTTATTAGAGCATTTCTTGTCCGGAGCATAACTTGGTCACCTTAAGTTCAAATGACTCAAGATTGTGTATGTAGGTTTCTTGCAATAAGCAGAAATGCAGTGCGCAAGAACCATAACTGTGCCTTGCATCGTTTTTGAATTATTTCCCTTAGATTGATTTAATTTGAGCATTTCTTGTCCGGAGGATAACTTTGTCACTATGAGGTTGAATGACTTGAAACTTGGTATGCATGTTTCTTACCAAAAGTCCAAGTGCAGTACACAAGAACCGTAAATCTACCTTGTGCCATTTTTCAATTTTTTCCCTTTGATTGATTTTATAAGTATTTCTTGTCCGTGGCATAACTTTGTCACCATAACTATTAATGACTCAAAAATAGGAATGCATGTTTCTTTGCTGTGACATGAAGTGCAGTGCGCAAGAATCATAACTCTAGCTTGTGTAGTGTTTGAATGATTCCCTTCAGATTGATTTTATCATGACATTTTTTTGTCCAAAGCATCGCTTTGTCGTTTTTAATTCAGATGACTAGAGAGCTCTTGTGAGTCTGATATGTAGCCCAATACTGGATAGTTTTCCATGACAAATTTGCATTTCGTCAGGCGACACTTGCGACTCGTTGATTTAATATAGATGCTTAAAAACCAGTACAAGTGGATGGGGGTAATGGAGTGTGACAATCTCAGAAACAAGTTCCGGTGTAACCTCTAGATCAACAAGGTATACTGTATACCGAAATAAATTGTTATATGTGAAAGTTCTGACATTGCAAGCATAAATTGCAAAAGTGATGGGGTCTGTGAAATTCAAGATGGCGTCCAAGATGGCCGTCTTTTTTAGCATTACCAGTTAAAATTGAAATAGATACATGAAAATAGCAGGAATATACATGACAAAATTCATTGAAATTAATGTCCTTAAATGATGTATATGTATTTAAGAAACTACAAACATCGTTAAACAAATATTTTAGATACATTATTCATGTTGAAAATCTTCAAAAAGCAATGTCAGTCAATGTTATTTGCAGGTAAAACATACGAAAAACAGGTATAGAGGCAATTCCACCTTTCTAATCCCTTATGTCTTTGGTTATGATTTATAATGTTGACTAATACATATCTAAAATACATTTTTATGAATAAATGGTATAATATGTTAAATAAAAAAACTATACTTCAATTGGAACACAGTGCATCCGTGCAATCTGAGGTGTAATATGTAGTTTTATTACCCCACCCACCAATTTCACACAATGAATGTGTAATCGAGTATCTGTGAAGTTTCACACACTAACTTCGTCGTGCATAAAGTTTATTAAATCATAAATTTAAGGTAAATTGGTACACAAACAAAACTTTTATGCCGGAGATTACTCCGAGAAATCCAAGATGGCGTTCAATATGTACGTTGTTGTGTAGGAAAAGTCATTAATTTGGCTATATAGTTCCAACTTTGTATCCTTTGTATCGGTTCTTGACAACCCGGCGTGTTCTATCAAATATTTCTGTGAATCCCTGGTTGTAAATAGTATCTCTACTTTATTAAACCCCCGCACAACGAGTTGTAAGGGGGTATACTGGATTCAGCTTGTCTGTCTGTCGGTCGGTCTGTCTGTCCGTAGACGCATTCTTGTGGATGCATAACTCCTCCTACAGTTTTTGCAGCATTTCTTTCAAACTTTAACAGATGAACATCCTCAACATGTAGATGTGCATGAAGGAAAGAATTTGCGCTGCGACGATTTTTGACAGAATTATGGCCCTTTGTACTTTTATGCATTATACAATATATAGTGTATATAGTGAATAGTTCTGATGTGCATAAAGAAAAGAATTAGCTGCAATGATTTTTGCCACGCGGGGGTATATTAGTCTGTCGAATGGCGACAGTTCTAGTTATCCTTGGATACAGTGCGACTTGAAACTACTTCATATGTATGAATCCGAGATCAAACTAGCAATAAGGTATAAATAAAAGCTGGCTGGTAATCATAGAACATATCGCACATCCATTGCATGTACAGGCCTGGGTATACGGGTCCATTACATGTACATGCCTGGGTATGAGGGTCCATTACATGTACATGCCTGGGTATACGGGTCCATTACATGTACATGCCTGGGTATACGGGTCAATTACATGTACTTGCCTGGGTATACAGGTCCATTACATATATATGCCTCGGTGTGTGATCAGGTACTTGGTCGATGGTCCATTTGGCTTTGTTATGGACATTGTTGTACGGTTTGTTGCCTTTTAGGCACAGTTTGCGAGATGTTAGATGGGCTTTCCATGTTAACCAGAATTGGTTCAGGATTACAGAGCTCGATGTTTCGCTTAATTTTCACCAGCATAGTAATAGTTTCATAAATGCAAGGCTCAATACTAGATCGCCTGTGTTTATACTTGTCGGAAAACTTGTTTACATCTAGGAGTTCAATGCCCGACCTTAGGCCTGCGTTCAATGCTTGCTAGAACATGTCCATAGTAGGTACACGCTCGACATTAGATCTACACCCAATGCTGACTGGAGAAGGTTCAGTTAGACATTCTTACTAGTGTATGTCCACAATGCAACACTCGGCCTTAGGTCTGCATTGAATGCTGCAGGAGTAGGTCCAATTAAGCATAAGTTCAATGCTTACTAGATTATGTCCACAGTACAATGTTCGACACTAAACCTACAGGACAAGGTTCAGTTAGACTTGCGTTCAATGCTTACAAGGGAAGGTCAAGAGTGCAGGAACCGATTTTATACCAAATTGGAATAGGTTCAGTTAGACTATACGTTCTATGCTTGCTGGAGTAGGTTCAAGTAGACCTACATTAAATGCTTGCTGTGGTTTGTTAAGAGTACCGGACTCCTAATACATACCTTAAATACTTGCTGTAATACAAATGTAGGGCCAGTTCAGACCTACGTTCAAGACTTGTTAAAATGGGTCCATTTAAACTATCGTTCCATGCTATCTATAGTATGTCCTCAGTGCAACGATCTACCTAAGACATGCGTTCAATGCTTGCTAGAGTTGGTCTACAGTGCAAGGCGAGATCTAAAACTTAAGTTCAATGCATACTTGTAAGATTAGGTTAAGTGAGACCTACGTTTTGAGTTTGTTTGAATTGGCCAAGAGTATGTGCAGCCCTAAATCTAGACCTGTGTACAAAGCTAGGTTAACGTAAGTAAGTATGTAGACTCTACAATCTACATGTGTATGATATCACTAATTTAATTCGTCAAAGACACAAACAATATCAATAGAAACATACACAAACTGAATTGTTACCCGTAAGGGCGATTAAGACAATGTCCATAATGCGCTTCCGTAGAGAGGAATTGTATGCATAATCTCAACGTCAAAATAACGCCGATTTATTGTCATAAACCATCGTAAAATATTTGACTTTTGTATATAAAAAGATTATTACAGTTCCTATTTTTAAATAATCAACTGAAATGGTTGATGTGTACGTGTTATTTGATATTTAAGTAACATATTCACGGAAATATGACGAGATTATGCCTTCGTAATGACATAGTTCATTGCACGCGCTAAGTTGATATGACGTCATTATGGCGAGTTATATTTGCCATGTCGTAGTAGTTCGAAAAAATGAACAAGTTTAAGGTTAAATTTCATCGTTTTCCCACCTTAGATTTTTCTAGACTTTTTGTTATAGTTAGAACATATTAAGTAAATTTTAATGATTAAAAAGGGCGGAGCGAGCGAAGCGAAGCGAGTCCTTTTTAGTCATTAAAATTTACTTAATATGTTCTAACTAACTTAGAATATAACATTCTGCATTCTGATTGGCCGATAGAAAGTAGCGCCAACGCATGACGTCAAGTCTATGAAGAGAAAATTTTAATGATTAAATTTTCATTTAACCGCCAAACTTCGGCGTTTTCATTGGCTCATAATGTAGGTTATATTCTAAAAGAGTATATTAAGTCAGACAGGGAAGGCAGCACTCAACTTAACCAGCCGAGCACAGAAAACATTAAAAACACACAAAGCACAATGCCCAACTAAACAAGCGCAGATCCGCCCAAGTCCAAGCTGTCGAAAAGTATAATAGATTATAACTAGCTGAATGACCCAGTAGAAAAGATACAGCAACTAAAAGGCGGAATGCCTACGCTGAATGACCTAGTAACAACAGTAAAACTGCTGAACTACATAGGTATAGCAGCCTTTAGTCTCAAAGTTAAATAACAGTATTAAAACGTTGAAAGGCCCGTATAGTGGGATGACCTACTAACAAGCTGAATGACCCAGTTTCCACAGCAAAAGGACTATATTGCCCCGCTTTAGCTGTAAGAAATCTTAAAACGAAGAAGTGCCCAACACACTACCGACCAAGAAATTAAACGCCCCTAGTCTCATTGTTAAAAACTGAATAAAAAAGATTCAGCAAACAAAAGGCAGAAAGCCCACGCTGAATGACCTAGTAACAACAGTAAAACTGCTGAACTACATAGTTTTAGCAGCCTACAGTCTAAAAGTTAAGTAACAGTATTAAAACGTTGAAAGGCCCGATTTCAGCAACAAAAAATCTGAAAACCTTAAAACGAGTGACCCAGTTACATTAAGTAAAATGACGTAATTGAACAAATCGAGATATGACGTACTGAATTGCAAGCAATACAGAAGTCCCCCACCGGTGTAAAGCCATTGTCAATATGTATGTTGCCATATCAACAAACCAATAGTCCCCTCCGGTCAAAAACCGGTAGGGGACTTAAAACTACAATAAATGACCTCAGGGGACAGAACACTACATCCATAACTCCACAGCTGTACATAGACTCATGAACGAACCCGGTAGGATGCGAACCGCTGGGACGAAATAGTAAGAGGACAACCGGCAAATACGAATAAATAGTTAACTCCTAGCTCCTTTTGGCCCCGGTCAAAAAATTAAAAACTGAGAAATTATGGCATATTATCGATTATTTAAAAATGAAAAACTCGATTATAAACGGAATTGGCGTTTAAATCCAGATACAAACCCATATTATAATAATTAAACAAAATACGAAACTACCGGAAGTAGCACCGACCCCAACAGAAACCGCGGGACACGCGAGAACAAAAAGGCACAGAAAATATACAACTTCACTCGAAAAGGCGCGGAACATACATAAAAAACTAGCACAGGAACATGTAATACAAAACCGGGCATCCAATTCCGAAAGTCTGCTGCTTAAGCCAGTCAAACCAAAACGGAACAAGAGCCAGTTGGTAAGAAATTAACAACCGGACAAAACATACACCACAAGGACAATCCACAACATACACTGAGTATATGCAATTTTGAAAGATACGAAGCAGCCTTGTGCTGGACAACGCAATTGCAGAATGGCACATACAAAATTAATAAAGTTTAACAAAAGGCACAGTGGCCAAATATTTTTGTATTTTTTCCAATTATACTATAAAGTGGACAGTACATACACAGAGGAAGGTTGACTAAAGGGCTTCCGCCTTGGAACGGACAGTAACACTTGTCACTGGGGGCTTAAACGTTTTACAGTGCACCAAACCTCACACTTACCCAATAGACAACCTTATAGAACAGGACAGTGTAAATAAATGTTTCCCGCCATGTAATGCCCCCTAACAAAAAGGCCACAGTGACCGGTAATAAAAGAATGTAAAACATGAAACATTATATAAAATACAACCATCGAGTAGCACAGAAAGTACTCAATGACCTATCAGAAGTCAGAGCAACAAGAGAGCAAAACATTTAAGGGTACGACAAGACAATGTAACAGACAGGCATCAATGCCAGCCGTCCACAAAGGCTTGAGGTTAGGCATATCATAGAGTCTGTATATTTTCCGGTCATCGCACAATGAAATAAGAAGCATAGCGGTGAGCTGTAGATGGACCCACTGCTAAGCATGCAGTCCGTTGCAAAATTAAAGTATGATTATAAGCATACATTCATCTACATGATTATCGAAAAAATAATTCTTTTGCAATTAGTTTGAGGTTAAATCGTAGGATGACTGGACTATTATTTTTCCCTTACGTGTAACAATAACGTGGATAAAAACGGATGATACGTGAATTGGATTTTTATATTTTCAGCAAGACAGGTAAGTCCGTTTTAGTTGTTTGATTAAATAACAATTGTTAACGGATTTACAATCATTCTACTACATAAGAGTTAGGTTTAAAATTCTTTATCGATATGTTATTGCATACAAAGTTAGAATATATTTCCAACTTTTTATTATAATTTTAGCGTCACAATCCTGACGAATCTTTAGGTTAAGGGCAGGGAATAGAATGACCAGTGTAATTAAAATGTTTGTTTGTTTTTGCAGGTGGAGATAAATGAAATATATGTCGTGGAATCCTGAAAATATCTCTTGTGGAATATTGCATAAAGGGCTGAGAACAACTACTGTAATGGACAGAAATGCATATACGCACAAGTTGAGCATAAATATTATTGTCTCGTTATGAACCTACATATACTCAAATGGAAGTTATGGTTGATATAGTCGACAGAGAAATACAAACCGAGTGACACACAATAAGAATGTTTATGGTATAGGATCCCTAAGACCCTGTACCATGATAGAGTTCGACACCAAAACCTTGATGATATACATGTAGTCTACTCCAATTGATTTTGAGATGTTGGAAGGGCGTGTGTTTAATTCCGAACAAAAGTTCACCAATTTACAGCATATGCAATGATTTAAAATATTTGAATAACTAAGTATGGCTTGTTGTTAGTCGGTATTGTTATGCCGAGCCACTTTAGTATATTAATTTCATGTGTATGTTGCTCAATTAATTTTGACATGTATGTCGAAGGCTTCATTTATTCGTATAGTAAAGCACTAATATGGTTATAACGTCTGGTTTATTTCTGCATTTCAATTAAGATTTGAGACTTGAGACTTGTGACTTGAGACTTGTAACTTGTGACTTGTAACTTATGCCTTATGACTTGTAACTTGTGACTTGAGACTTATCACTTGTGACTTGTGACGTGTAAAATATAAAATACATTCTACCTTTGATAAAATTATAGACAGCAAAATATATCATAATAAGTGTTATTATAATCAATCTTGTAATTTAATATGAGTTTGTTATCCTTCGTTTGTTATCAGTATCCATTGAAGCCAAATTCTTGGAATTATATTTAATCATGAAATTGACAGTGTTTTTGGTCTTTGCTTTATATTGTATACAGAGTTAACACAAATGCAATATTATGTTGTAAATGATGAACGGTAGACAAAAACACATTTGCAAATGACAACTTTAAGTCTGTTGCATTACATGTATTTCAAAACATGACAAAATGGCGTATTATTTCTAAACATGTCTGTCCGACATTACATCGATGAAATTAAACGTATACGGATACTATAAAGCTATCCTAAAAAGCTTAGTTCGTAGGCGCCATAAATGTAAATGTATTGATATCTACTACTTGGAATTGTCCGCAAAACCTTATAATGTTCTACTTCACCATTATGTTACATAACACAGTCACATTCAAAATCTATTCTAGCCCATAGTGTCACACAATTGCCAAGTTTACATTTGAGCCGGTTGCTTTGCTGGGTTTAAAGGCTATATAGGTAAATAGGTATGTACCGCGACATCATTTGTCGAACCAAACGCACCGAACAAACACACACAGCACGGATATTCCAGTTTCTTCACCTGGAAAAATGTAGATGAACATATAAAATCTTATTACTTAAACAAAACTTAAATTCTAATTCATTGCACCATGTATGATCCGAACTATCTGTCTCAAATGAGACGCACAAATAATAGCGAAAAGGAAGCAAACCATTATAATTCTGTATGCACATGTACACGTATAATACACAACTATGTCATGTTACATTATGCTATTACATGAACGGTATTCTAGTTAATGGTTTTAACAATTCAGAATAACGGTTCGATGCCTTCAACAATGACGATTTCATTCAAACAAAACTAATACCGACTTACCTGACTCACTATAGACTATTATCAGGTAATTCCGATTCAGACAGCATCCTTCACCATCCACGCTGCCCAAGGAAGTGCGCGCAAATTTTTTATAGAATGTAAGTCACAAGTCATAAGTCACAAGTTCTAAGTCACAAGTCATAAGTCACAAGTCCCAACACCTAAGTCAAAAGTGCCCTCCAGGGCTTCCATAGGTTAGGGCTTCTAAGTCGAAAAAGGGGGACAAATTATGCAGCACCGTTACCTACTCCTGTGTAGGTCCTCTTGGTCATGAAGGTTAACAAATAAGCAAGTCCAAAAGGGGGCATAATTTCAACAAAATGCTTGATAGAATTACCAACCCCTGTGTATGCGTTGGGGTCATGATGGTGAACAAGTATACAAAGTATCAAAGCAATGTGTCAATGCACTATTAAGATATTAGAGGCTAAAAAAACCGTACCTAAATTTTAACATTTGCACTAAGTAAAAAAGGGGGCATAATTTCAATCAAATGCCAGATAGAGTTACCTACTCCTGTATATGAGTTGGGGTTATGATGGCAAACAAGTATGCAACGTATGAAAGCAATATCTCAAAGGACTTAGAAAACCTATACCTAAACAAAAATAGGAAGGGGAGACGTGTGGTGAATCTACCATTCCGATAGTTCACCATTTCGGGATAACCATTCCAGTCAATGACGTCATCAAGCTCCGGTGATCTGGACATACGGACATTGTTGAGGCAAGACGTATTGTGAACCCTTACAGAGAATTGTATTCTACTAGCGTTAGTTAGGTGAGATAAGTTTACGTTACTATTGTATTTGGCCTTTATTCCATAAGTGCAGAAACACCACAATAGTGCATCAAGATTAGAACGAAATTGTGACCTCGTGACTGCACAAGGTTTTTGTGTCGAAAAGGCGACATATAGGTGTTACTGCGGCGGCGGCGGCTGCGGCGTCACAAATTGCTTGTCCGGAGCATAACTTTGTCACCTTAAGTTCAAATGACTCAAGATTTGGTATGCATGTTTCTTGCAATAAGCCGAAGTGCAGTGCGCAAGAACCATAACTCCACCTGTCATAGTTTTTTAAATTATTTCCCTTTGATTGATTTTATTAGAGCATTTCTTGTCCGGAGCATAACTTTGTCACCTTAAGTTCAAATTACTCAAGATTTGGTATGCATGTTTCTTGCAATAAGCCGAAGTGCAGTGATTAAGAACCATAAATCTACCTGTCATAATTTTTGAATTATTTCCCTTTGATTAATTTAATTTGAGCATTTCTTGTCCGGAGGATAACTTTGTCACCAAGAGGTTGAATGACTTGAAACTTGGTATGCATGTTTCTAACCAAAAGTCCAAGTGCAGTACACAAGAATCGTAACTCTACCTTGCGCCATTTTTTATTTTTCACCTTTTCCGTGGCATAACTTTGTCACCAAAAGTATTAATGACTCCAAAATAGGTATGCATGTTTCTTGCTGTGACATTTTTCTGTCTAGAGCATCACTGTCGTTTTAGTTCAGATGACTAGAGAACTCTTGTGAGTCAATATGTAGCCCAATACTGGATAGTTTTCCATGACAAATGTGCATGTCGTCAGGCGACACATGCGACTCGCGGAGCTTTTATTCTATGATGTGATCTATGATGTGACCTAGTTACTGACCCCCGATGACAGACTATCGAACGTGACTTAGATTGTTTTGGGATAATCATGTTAACTTATTCATAAATATTAGGCAAATATTGTTTCTTCTAGTGATTACACAAGAGGTTTTTCTATGATTTTACATAAAGACCTAGTTTTTGATCCAGGATGGCTCAACGTCGAACGGATCCTTGATTTTGTTGTGATGTTCATTTTGAACAATTTCACAAAGATTAAGCCAAAAAAAGACTGATTTTACACAAGGCTTTTATATCATTCGACCTTGGTACCTCTTTTTACACTTGACGAAGCTAGTTCTTTTGGCTTTTTGGGACTTTCAGCGGTTTAGTTTCATTTCGGTTGTGTGTGATGGTGGTCATGTGTAATTCTGTACCCGACTGTTTCAGTTGAGTAACGTTACTGCCTTCCCGGTCCGACTTTTCATTATATTTTTGATGCGCAAATCAATGTGTGTCGTCATACTGACATAATTATGACGTCATCGTTAAGGAGAAGCATAGGAACCGAAGAAAAAACTAAAGCGAGCATTAATCAAGAACAGTAACAGTCGGAGTAAGACTTATATCGAGAGTACCCGTGTGATGGTCTGCATATTTTTCCATGGAACGGATTTCATTTGATTAAATAGATCCAGGACATGGCAACTACAATGTCCATGCGACGGCAAAAAAAGTTGTGCATAATCTGCACATAATTATCATCTGTTCACATATTAAGTTTCATCAACCTTGTTCACTTATTGAGTTATTTTGGGATCCAGATTGAAGCGGACGAAGGGAGAGACGACAAACCTATAGTCCCATCCCGTTGTCCTGATTAGTTTCGCTCTAACCATTTTCACAAAAGAAAACAACAACTTATAGGTTTTTGCAACATCACTTACATGTATAATAAATATTTGTGATCACTCTTCGTCCGTTCGTCCACACTTGTGTAGACACTTTCTTTGTGTAGACACTAGAGATCACAGTTTTAGCCTAATCATTATTAAACTTGGTCACAATGATCATCTCGACAAAATCTAGGACAAGTTTGATATTGGGTCATCCGGGGTCAAAAACTAGGTCACAAGGTCAAATCATAGATGAACATTGTGTAGTGACTGGAGGTCACAATTAACCCAATCTATATGACCTTAGTCATGATCATGTCAACAAGACCAAGTTCGATATTGGGTCATCCGGGGTCAAAAAGTAGGTCACAATTTTAACCTAATCTTAATGAGACTTGGTCACAATGATCATGTCTACAAAATATAGGTCAAATTATAAGAAACTTTGCGAAGTCACTGGAGGTCACACTTGACCTAATTTTAATGAAACTGTCACAATGATCATGTCAACAAAAACTAGGTCAAGTTAGATATGGGTCAGAAACTAGGTCACAATTTCAAATCTTTGAAAAACCTTGTGCAGTCTCTAGATGTCTCATTGTTGGCCTTATATTTACAAAACTCGGTCACAATGATCATCTTAACAAAATCTAGGTAAACTTTGATATTCGGTCATCCAGGGTCAAAACACTAGGCCTCAAGATCAAAAACATAGACAAAACTTTGCTTAAACTTCAATATGGGTTCATGTGATGTAAATTACAAGGTTGCTTATTAAGACAATATGAAAACCTTGCACATGCAATACTGCCTGCATTCATTTGGTTACCATTTAGGGACCTGCATGAACTACTACGACAGGTGAGCTACCTAGGACCCTTTGGGCCCTCTTTGTTTTGCGGAACGGAAACCCGATGTTTTCTCCAACGCGTCCAATCTTGACTACAGGTACATCCGGCCAATATATCGCTGGCTAGAATGAGAACGTCGTATGTACGAAATCGATATTTTAAGAACAAGAAAAAGTACTCTTTACTTATGGAATAACAAGATTTTTAGTCCCCTACCGGGTTTTGACCGGATGGGACTATAGGTTTGCAGTCGTCCGTCCGTCAAAAAATCTGGATCCTGACATAACTGAAACAGTTTCCAAGCTACGTTAATGAAACTTAGTATGTGGATAGGGGGTCATAAGGGGATTGAGGACGTTGAAAATATCTTGATTCCGACAAGAATTATGGTTGCTATGACAACAAACATTGAAAATGGCTTCGAACCGGTAGGATACTTCTGAATCGCTTGCATTTCTTAATGACTTGTTAAACTTCGGTAAGGTCAACATGACCAGTTCAGATTTTCTTGAACATTGACTCAAAAGAAGCGCCTCATGATGCCGATTTCAAACATACACGAGTCGCAGGTAGACCTCATTCTAAGCCAGCGATATGGCTTTGATCATTTCTCTGAAGCTTCAATTGTGTGGCATCTTATGTTGCATAGTGGTGATTGCATATTGGTGATTGTATAACATATGTTAGTGCGCCTTTTCACACTGGTCGGAGTAAAACATCGACACTTTTCCTCAATAAAAAATGAATACTGTTTTGAAACTATGGTATGATACTTGGATACTCGTTTCTATAGCCGTATCCAACTGATTCCTTTTCTGCCGAAAATCATGTCAGGAATTGCAAAGTCTTAGTATCTTATTTGAATGAACACAATAAATAATGAATAGAGATTTATCAGCATGGTATTTTGTACTTGTATAATTAAGTTGACATAATTTTCCAGCATTATTAACTGTGAGGCAGACTCAATATTGGACTGTCTATTGTCTTTACACCATCATTTGTTGCTGCATGTATTTTGGTTTTAATTGCAACATTTCTTGGCTTGCCAGCAGTTGTCCAAAGTGTTCCTGTGTAAGTCATGAAATGTAATTAATATCGGCTTATTATTGCTAACCATTTCAAGAATATTTGCAACATAAAGTCGCTGCTTAATCTATAATAATAATGCGACTGTCTATTAGTAGTCCTCAAAAAGATTATATTAAGTCAGACAGGGAAGGCAGTACTCAACTTAACCAGCAGAGCACAGAAAACATTAAAAACACACAAAGCACAATGCCCAACTAAACCAACCGAGCACAGGAAACATAAAACAAAAAGACAGAATGCCCAACTAAACAAGCACAGATCCGCCAAAGTCCAACCAACCTGTCAAAAAGTATAATAAATTATTACTAGCTGAATGACCCAGTTTCCACAGCAAAATGACTAAAAGGCCCGATTATGATACCACGGTCTTTCCCATAAATTTTGACAACTCTGGAGAATTTGCCATATCCAGGACCCTTCTGCTTGCTTGTTTGTTTCCTGGAGTAAACAAGATGTTGTGTCTATTAAATGTAGTTAGAATGAAAGATCAAATGGATAATGACATACTTAATTAAGGACGTTTGATAGGGTTAGTATTTTTTTTAAAAGATACCAAAAACTAGGCACAATTATTGTTTAATATATACTGAAGCAATATGTGAAAAAAAGGTATGTCGCGGTACTATTTAAGGGGTCATTGGCCCTTTTGCAACATAACTTTTCAAGAAAATGACCAAAAATTCTGATATTTCGCAGCCATTTTGGAAGACAAATATTTGTTTTCAGATAAATTTTAGTGTCCAGTTATAGTTAAATCTCATTTAAATACCCTGTACCAACCAGTTATTGGTATATATAAGTGATAGTTATGAAGTTCCAATTTTACGAAGTGACTTAGAAAGATGTTTGTTTTCTTCATGCTGTGACATGGTACCTTTAAGCCGTATTACTCCAGTACATTCTAGTAATGTTTCATGTCTTTTCTAGGTCAAGCTCTCTTAACCGGTGCCCGTCATTGACTCAATTTGGATGCTCAACCTACTATTTCTTTTTTTTGTCTGGTGTTTCAAGACATGCTGCACCAAGTGCTTTGTAAGCCCTAATGGAATAAGGTGAATCATGCCTACTTGTATGCACATGACATATGGTATATCTCTAAAAGTTTTGTGTGTACTATCAAAAAAAAAAAAAAAAAAAGGGCGTTCGTAAAATATGAGGAAACGCATAGACTTTTGAAGGGTAAAATATTTTCAGATATCAATCAAGTGCATCCCTTAATAAATTCTGTCAAAATAAACTGATGGAATAGACACAATTTAACAACGATGGCATCAAAGATACACATAGGTCGCAGATATTTCGGTGTTGACATAGCTTAGAATTGAATTACCTACTACACGGTCATGTAACTAAATATTCAGTCGCAACAAGTTATATTGAATAAAGTTAACCATCTTTCTAAAACCTGAATCAACCCAGTGATTTAAAGTATGTGTTGACAAAAGTTTTCAATTAACTTTTTTTCACTTTTTGGTAAAACACCTTTGTCAAAACTGAAAAAATTGTAGACAAATTCAATATGTATGCCTAACATAATTTTATTAATAGAAACATAAATGGAAAATTAACACCGTAGAAAAGAATACAGTACCAGCCGATATTAAACAATATTCCCTGTAATTTTCCAACTTGAATTTGATTCTGTCTTATCTGTCCTACATATTTGTTTAATTCCCGTATTTGATCAAAGTAAAAATATTTTTTTAAACTAGAACTGTCGCCATTCGGCCGACTATTATACCCCCGCGTGGCAAAATCATTGCAGCAAATTCTTTCCTGTATGCGCATCTACATGTTTAGGTTGTTCATCCGTGAAAGTTTGAGGGAAATGCTGCAAAAACTGTAGGAGGAGTTGCGTCCACAAGAACTGCTCACTATATTTTGTATAGTGCATAAAAGTAAAAAGGGCTATAATTCTGTCAAAAATGTCGCAGCGCAAATTCTTTCCTTTATGCACATCTTCATGTTGAGGTTGTTCATCTGAGACAGTTTGAAGGAAATGCTGCAAAAACTGTAGGAGTTGCGTCCACAAGAATGCGTCTACGGACGGACGGACAGACAGACAGACTGAATCCAGTATACCCCCCCCCCCTTACAACCGTTGATGTTGCTACTGACGTTCACAAATCTTAAAGAGCACCATGTGATGAATAACATCCAAAAGGCAATTGAATCCTTCTTGTACACCTGTGTGCTTTGTAACCTCTTGTCAGCTTCGGTCGCTCTAAAGCTATTCTCTAGACTGTCAATTGAGCTTCCTCCGGCTTGCGGAAAACTGGTCCCTGGTCAAACGTCTCTGTTGTTGCCTTCAAAAGTCAATAGGTTAAGTACCCAGATTCTTATATACTCAAAAAGCCAATCAGACACAATAGCAATACAATTGACAGGCTGGTACGATCAGGTATCCATAAAGCTCATAAGTATTGTAACTGCATGGCAGATGAGTCAAAAACATTTATAGCGAGGCAATTGCTAAAGTACTACTCGTATGTTATGTGATAACACAAATCACACAGGTATGGTGTGCGCTTCTTGATCAAGAGGTCCTGGTTTGACCCACTGTACCACAGCTTTAAATTTCCTGAAGCAAGAATGGCTCAAATTCTCAACTTATCCCAAGTTTACAATTGAAGGGATGCATGTTTGTGATTTGTGGACCCAATATTAAACTAGACCTTAATTATATTGTTGAGATGATCAGGGAAACCAAGTTTCAAGATGATTCCCTTTAAAAAAAGCATGACAATGAATATGATTGTAACAAATATTACATGAGTAATGATCAATTAATACTATGAGTTATAATCAAGTGTCATACCACTGCGACTATGTGTTGGAAATTGTGTGTTTACTTTCTCTGCACACTTAGTCCAATAAATGATAAGGGCATCTTCTCCTTGGGGAATTTAATTATTCGTACATATCTGTGTCGAGACTTCTGTTTCAGAGTTAATTTATTGAATAAAAATACAATTACGAATGGTAAAGAATAAAATAATCTAAACATGTCGGTAGAAGTATAGTTATCACAGGGATAGGTAATCATTAGTGTCCTCAGAGTAGCAAATATGAACAATTGATAAAGAAAAAATATATTTTATATCACATGCATTGACAAGTAAGATATTTTATAACCCTCCAATAAAAGCTAATATCAGTTTATATACAGACAGATAAGCTGTCTTCAATTGACTGCTTTTTAATTCTGAAACTCTTGCCACAGTAAAGAGTAGAATTTTTTTTACTACAGTTATATAATACAATTTGCTCACAAGAGTCATGTAATGAAGGGTACTGCAGTCAGGTACACCTGTTGCATTGACCCTGGGTTTCAAATCCATCATTCTAGCATAATCATTCTTGCTTACAATTATACAATACATCATATCATATACATATGGATATATACATAGCGGAGGCAACATGGATTGTTAACATAATTCATGCTAAAATATAAGACACATTGTATTGAATTTCAATAATGAGAGATATGACAATAGCATTGCCCATAAAGTTACAATATGAAGCAACATTGTCATGTATAGCAAGCATGGATATGAACCTTTAAAGCAACTTAAGAAACAAACAACCTAATAAAATTAGAGACTCAAAGACTATTCAACAACAGTTGAATTAAGTACAATTTAAGTATACTCTTAAAGCCTTGGTCCCACTGCGGAATTCCCCACCGGCGATGTTCTCCCGATACCACACGATTCCTTCCTATATCATAAATTGTCTCACAATTTCCCCGAAGCTTCCCCTCACGATGGACCTGTTCCCGATGTCCTTATAAACTCATTAACGTGAATCGGGAGTACATCGCTGAGACAAAAAATGCTCAGTGGGACCCAGGCTTAAATCAAAATGTATCTATTAGCTACATTACATGGTGGGTATAAGTAAAATAGTCTCCATGGTCCTGAAAAGTTATTCCATAAACAACTTGGCATACATAATTTAATAACACTGCTTTGTGGAGTCATAGTGAATGTGATAATGGCAATTTCATATTGAAATTAAAATGTTGTGGACCAACAAATTCAAATGGCATGGTTATCTATTGCATATTGGCAGTAGTGTTCTTGAAATATATGGTGTTATCAGATATTGCAGTGGGGTTTCAGATTTTACACAAACCTGGTAACTCTTAGTCAACTCCGTCTGTCTCAGAATACTGGTCTGATAGATTGATCCATTAACTGAGGTGACATTACTACAGACTGTTTTCCTACTTCACCGGTGGAAACTTTTTTTGATATTGAGAATTGGGTGCGAAATTAGTTTTTGAATTCGATATAGCGGCAGACAAACAGAGCAGCTACTTCTATTTTGTTCTGAAGTTTGGCTATGTATGAAATGTTTCAAGCTCTCTTCGTTTCATGCTTTGTTAATTTGCAATTTTCTTTAGAGTCTACCCCTCCTGGCACATTACTGAAATGGAAGTGGCTCGGACGGAATGGTTGGTGTATAGTCGCATTTTCAATATCACCTATATATCTGCCTATTAATTTTTCCAATAACACACTCAGTGAACCAGAACTTACTGGTTTTGGTTTCTTGATTTTGATTACATGTTTTTGAAAAAGGGCATCATTTAATGGATTCAGCTTGGATATGTTCAACTTGTAAACGTCAACAATACTTAAAGGGAAATTCTTTAACTCTAAGCCCTATGCCCTTAAATCATAGTCCCAGGTTTTAAAACTACTGCCACCTGCCAATGTTTGGTTTTCTCGGTGGTTGCTATCACTATGTAATCATATCCCCGGTCAATCGTTTTAATTTCAAATGTGGATTTGGTCATTTCCCTGAAATCAGGAGACCCCTTCTCTCCAACAAGCAAGTTGCAAAGCAAATACAAAAATGCAGTTGTAACCAAATTTCAATTCCGTTCATTTGATCATTCCGTGTAGTTACTGAAATATTGTGCTAACTTATGCATGTCACCCTCATCTGTTGTTCGGTAGTGAGAAAGTTTATCACGTTTTAGTCCCTTAACGGTTTTTAACCGGAGGGGACTATAAGTTAGCCCTCCGTTGGTCCGTCATTCAGTCCGTCAAACATCTGGATCCTATCCATAACTCGGAACAGTTTCAAAGCTAGGTTAATTAAACCTGGTATGTGGATAGGAGGGATTATGCGCGTCGAGACGAATTCGGGTTCTTACAAAAATGTGGTTGCTATGGAGACAGAAAAAGTGAAAATATGTCAATATAGATCCTGCCATAACCCAAACAGAGTTCATAAACCTAGCTTGGAAACTGCTAAAGTTAGTTCAGGTTCCATAGTTTTGATGTACAAACAAGACTTGAGGATAAACCTATCGTCCCCACGGATAAGAATTCAGTATGAAAAATTACAAAGGGGGAATAACTCCAAAAGTATACAATGAAGCGTAATGGTTCTTCTGCGTTGCGAGATTTATTCATATATGAAGTTTCAAATTAATAGGTGTAATAGTTTTTTAGTTACCATCCGGACAAGAATAATTATGTCGGACAGACAAAGCGGCGATTATAATAATGTTGCCCCTAACATTTTCGGGGAGCCTATAAAGAACTAAAAGAAATATTTCATTTTTGACTAAAATTAATGCCTTCAAACTCACTACCTATCAGCTTTGTGTAACAAAATCCCTAATTCGACAAACTCACAGATGCAGATAAGAAAAGGCACATGGAAACAATCGAGAAAGGAACAGAACTAGGGATTAATTTTTTGAACGGGGCCAAAAGTTATATGGAGCTAGGAGTTATTTATTCGTATTTGCTGGTTGTCCTTACTATTTCGTCCCCACGATTCGCATCCTACCTGGTTCATTCATGAGTTTATGTACAGCTGTGGAGTTATGGATGTAGTGTTTTTGTCCCTGAGGTCATTTAACGTAGTTGTAAGTCCCCTGTCGGTTTTTGACCGGATGGGACTATTGGGTTGCCATCAGTCCGTCAGTTTTGGTTCTGATGGGAATTGTGGTTGCTATGACAACAGACACATTGAATATGGCTTTAAACCGGTAGGGGACTTCTGTATTGCTTGCAATTCTACGTCATATCTAGATTTGTTCTATTACGTCATTTTACTATTGAAAGTAGGTCATACGACTATCGGGCCTTTCAACGTTTTAATACTGTTATTTAACTTTTGAGACTAAAGGCTGCTAAAACTATGTAGGTCAGTAGGTTTACTGTTGTAACTAGGTCATTCAGCGTAGGCATTTCGCCTTTTGTTTGCTGAATCTTTTCTACTGGGTCATTCAGCTAGTTATAATTTATTATACTTTTCGACAGCTTGGACTTGGGCGGATCTGCGCTTGTTTAGTTGGGCATTGTGCTTTGTGTGTTTTTAGCTCACCTGTCACAAAGTGACAGAGTGAGCTTTTGTGATCACTCTTCGTCCGTCGTCCGTCGTCCGTCCGTCGTCCGTCCGTCAACAATTGGCTTGTGTAGACACTAGAGGTCACAATTTTAGCCTAATCTTTATGAAACTTGGTCACAATGATCATCTCAACAAAATCTAGGCCAAGTTCGATATTGGGTCATCCGGGGTCAAAAACTAGGTCACTAGGTCAAATCATAGAAAAACCTTGTGTAGTCACTAGAGGTCACAATTTTGACTTAATCTTTATGAAACTTGGTCACAATGATCATCTCAATAAAATCTAGGACAAGTTCGATATTGGGTCATCTGGGGTCAAAAAATAGGTCACTAGGTCAAATCATAGAAAAACCTTGTGTAGTCACTAGAGGTCACAATTTTGACTTAATCTTTATGAAACTTGGTCACAATGATTATCTCGACAAAATCTAGGTCAAGTTCGATATTTGGTCATCCGGGGTCAAAAACTAGGTCACAAGGTCAAATCATAGAAAAACCTTGTGTAGTCACTAGAGGTCATAATTTTGACTTAATCTTTATGAAACTTGGTTACAATGATCATCTCAACAAAATTTAGATCAAGTTCGATATTTGGTCATCAGGGGTCAAAAACTAGGTCACTAGGTCAAATCATAGAAAAACCTTGTGTAGTCACTAGAGGTCACAATTTTGACTTAATCTTTATGAAACTTGGTCACAATGATTATCTTGACAAAATCTAGGTCAAGTTCGATATTGGGTCATCCGGGGTCAAAAACTAGGTCACAAGGTCAAATCATAGATAAACCTTGTGTAGTCACTAGAGGTCACAATGTCGACCTTATCTTTATGAAACTTGGTCACAATGATCATCTCAACAAAATCTAGGCAAAGTTTGATATTGGTTTATCTGGGGTCAAAAACTAGGTCATTAATTCCAATCATATAAAAACCTTGTGTAGTCACTAGGGGTCACAATATTGGCCTTATCTGTATGAAACTTGGTCACAATGATCATCTCTACAAAATCTAGGTCAAGTTCGACAGGTGAGCGACCTAGGGCCCTTTGGGCCCTCTTGTTAATGTTTGCTGTGCTCGGCAGGTTAAGTTGAGTGCTGCCTTCCCTTTCTGACTTAATATAATCTTTTTGTACGGCCTGACAATTTTTCAGGGAGGCCAGTAGGACTAGGTATGTCAAATACTGAAATAGCAGTAAGCCCCCTTTTCCCTTTTTGACCTCTGCAATGTGTCACACATCACAGTATAAAGTCTTTTCTGACTGCAGATGACATAAAGTGCCGTGTTTTTGGCCAAAATGGCAGTTCACTGTTGATGTTGAGGCTCTCGAATGCGCATATCGACTGTCGTTAGCAATTACTTGTTTGATCTGTTGCAAGTGTTCGTATTTGATTTCTAGATCGACATAGGTGCTGTTCGTAATTGTGGCATGCTATCTATCGTATTAGTATCAAATGACTTGCGTGATCGGCGAATAGGTTCATATGCCGTTTCATCGTAACCAGTTTTGTACCGTTTGCTTCCATCTGGTAAATAGTGTAACTGCCTGATGTCAGCTACAGCCGCGGATTCAACACCTACTCCAGGTCTAATCGATGTGCACCGTGTAATTCTGATGTAGTCCTTGAAGAAGCTATGACCAAAATTACTTGACAGTATACGGATGACTCGGACGGGTATTTTTCATGACTTCTACATATTGGTACGGCATATTGTCACACTCCATCTGGGTGTGACTCCTTCCAAGATATTTCTGCTCTGTAATTATGGCATGGTCCGAAGCAAATACGCTAAGTGCGTTTGCTAATGTAGCATTGTGGTTTTGGTAACCACATCCATCACTGTAAATGATAATTTTACCTGTACGTTGTAGACGCACGAAATAAAATGACACGGCGTAAATGTGGTGGCGGTAAGATCAGATGCCGTTTCAGTCCAGAAGTAACAGGTGCAATATTACTTACATCCGTGAAAGTAAAGTTGTGACAGCATAGCTTTGTTCTGTAAAACATACAGCTTGCTTCCAGTTTTGGGCACAGCAGAAACTCTGTAAGTCCATTGTATGTACAATTTGTTTTCCGGTTTGCTATGCTTTTACTTTTATCATTAGTCTTTGACAGCCTCGCTGCGTCCGTGCGTTTCAGATGTTCGTGGTATACTGATTCACTGACGTTATAAACTTTAAAGGATGTACACAGAAAATGATTGCCTTAAGTCAGACAGGGAAGTCAGCACTCGACTTAACCAGCCGAACACAGAAAACATTAAAACACACAAACCACAATACTAGTACCCAACTGAAAACACGGCATCCCGTCTGCCGCCTGCAGTCATCCAAGCTAAAACGGAAGAAGAGCTAGGTGAAGAGGATCATTGATCCTTCTTTGGTTTAAATATGGAAATATTCATCCCGTCAAACACAAAGGGATTCGACCCGATCGATAAAAATATCTTTCACATCTATACTATGAATATCTAAGACAGAGATCTTACTTTATGACTGGCCCTCATATACCCAACTCAACATTATGTCCAATATTAAACAAGCCGAATATAATCATTTAATTTGTACTGCACACTTCAAGACAATATAATATTATACATAAACAAGAGGGCCCAACGGACCTTGGGTCGCTCACCTGTTATAGCAGTACATGCAAGACTTGTGATTTGACCTAGTTCTTGGCCCCATATGACGCAATATCGCACTTGACCTAGATTTTGTTGAGATGATCACTCTGACCAAGTTTCATAAGGATTAGGCCAAAATTGTGACCTCTAGTGACTATACGAGGTTTTTCTATGATTTGACCTTGTGACCTAGTTTTTGACCCCGGATGACCCAATATCGAACTTGACCTAGATTTTGTTGTGATGATCATTGTGACCAAGTTTCGTAAAGATTAGGTTAAAATTGTGATCTCTAGTGACTACTCAAGGTTTTTCTATGATTTGACCTTGTTTTTGACCCCGGATGACCCAGTATCGAACTTGACCTAGATTTTGTTGTGATGATCGTTGTGACCAAGTTTCATAAAGATTAGGTCAAAATTGTGACCTCTATTGACTACACAAGGTTTTTCTATGATTTGACCTTGTGACCTAGTTTTTGCCCCAGATGACCCAATATCGAACTTGACCTAGATTTTATTGAGATGATCATTGTGACCAAGTTTTATAAAGGTTAAGTCAAAATTGTGACCTCTAGTGTCTACACAAGGTTTTTCTATGATTTGACCTTGTGACCTAGTTTTTGACCCCGGATGACCCAGTATCAAACTTGACCTAGATTTTGTTGTGATGATCGTTGTGACTAAGTTTCATAAAGATTAGGTCAAAATTGTGACCTCTAGTGACTACACAAGCAAATTGTTGACGGACGGACGGACGGACGACGGACGAAGAGTGATCACAAAAGCTCACTCTGTCACTTTGTGACAGGTGTGTCACTTTGTGACAGGTCAGCTAAAAATACAACTTTTATCAATACACGTACACAATGTCGCCTGTGTCGAGCATAGAATGTTCACAAAATGCGTAAAACCCGGTTTAACGACACAACCCTGCACAGACAGAAACTAGAAAACGACCTTCGATAAAGAAGAGAAATCATTATTTACCCACGATCTCAGGGAATTAGTACGGCGATTTGATAGAGGAACATATTTGGAGTAAATCACCGACACTCTATATAGGAGCGTAGTTATGCGTCTGTCCGTACTCGGCCACTGGTAGTTGTGGGATGTGGAACAAAAGGCTATATTAAGATTCTATGCTTGCCGTTGCTTAATATAATATATTTGTATGGAATTCATAAAACCTAGGTCATGGTCAGAATCTGGTAGGCCCACTTTGAGTTCTTTCAGTTTAGATTGATTAATCCTTCATGTGCCCAGGAAGTTTAGGTATGGTATTGTCTACATTGTACAGTTTCAATAGAAGTATAAAATGAGGTCATGGTCAGGATCTGTAATGCCCACTTGGAGTTGTTTCTTCTTGATATAACAAGTGGACGGTCGATAACTCATACAGTGTTAGAGATATAAATTTGAAACTTCCTAGGTGGATATATCTTATTGGGGGGGGGGAGTTTAGTTCCGAAGAACCACAATTCTTCGTTTCAAATTTTTGGAGTCTAATTCCACTTGGTAACATTAAAAAATTAACATTTGTCTACCCTTTGGTCATCTCCCTATGAAGATGTTCGCCCTTGCACCACGTTGAGGTCGGTAGACTTGGCAAGGGGGGGGGGGCAGTTGCTTACCGGCCCTTATCAAGAAATCAAAAGATCAACAGAATAACACGAGCTGACTAGAAACAGTAAACTAAGAACAAGAAAGGAACAATTAAGCAGCTAAGTTCTGTTACACTGGTGATGGAGGTGGTGCAGACGGAATGCCGAACACAACCTCGTCCCTAAGCACCCGAAATTGCCTCTGTCCAGAGTCAACAGGTCAATCACATCATCTGCCTCATGAACCAGAAAAAAACAAATCCCACCAGGCCGTAAACCTCCGTCTGCACAACATCCATCCGCCTACAATTAACTAGGCCCCCTCAATGGTACCAACACTAGAACAGTTGGAAAATCCATCAGTGTAAACATAGAGAAATAGAACACGACAGTAAATTAATTCATTTCGGTGCTTACACAGTTGTTGTGAGTAGCACGCTAATTTGAAACCATCCGTATGAATCACCTCCTCCTTGACTGTACGCAGCACCAGCTTTTTGTCTTTACGCTCTAATTTCGATTTCCCTTTTGGGAAGTACAAGGAATGATCAGACATAGTGTAGACTTTTTCTCTGGAGTTCGATCACCCGTCGTCCGTCCGTAAACAATTTGCTTGTGTAGACACTAGAGGTCACAATTTTGACCTAATCTTTATGAAACTTGGTCACAATGATCATCTCAACAAAATCTAGGTCATGTTAGATATTGGGTCATCCGGGGTCTAAAACTCGGTCACAAGGTCAAATCATAGAAAAACCTTATATAGTCACCAGAGGTCACAATTTTGACCTATTCTTTATGAAACTTGGTCACAATGATTATCTCAACAAAATGTAGGTCATTATAAAGGTTATATAAAATACACATCATCTAAATTCGGAATCTGTCTCCGATCTGCACCGCAAATTTGGTTTATCTGTGACCACACTGTCGAAAGTTACAGCTCCTGGAACACAACTAACACTTAACCGACCGGGACAGGTCTACGTTTACCTCTCAAAGTATTCACCTTGATATTCAATACATTTTAGCTCACCTGTCTCAAAGTGACAGAGTGAGCTTTTGTGATCACTCTTCGTCCGTCCGTCAACAATTGGGTTGTGTCCTCTCTAGAGGTTACAATTTTGGCCTAATCTTTATGAAACTTCATCAAAATGATCATCCTAACAAAATCTAGGTCAAGTATGATATTGGGTCATCTGAGGTCAAAAACTATGTCACAAGGTCAAATTATAGGAAAACCTTGTGTGTCCTCTCTAGAGGCCTAATCGTTATGAAAGTTGGTCACAATGATCATCTCAACAAAATCTAGGTTAAGTTCGATATTGGGTCATCTGAGGTCAAAAACTAGGTCACAAGGTCAAATCATAGAAAACCCCTTTGTAGTCACTAGAGGTCATTGTAGTCACTACATGTTGAAAGGTTTAAAACAAGGTTTTTTCTATAATTAGACCTAGTGGGCTAGTTTTTGACCTCAGATGACCCAATATCGAACTTGGCCTAGATTTTGTTGAGATGATCATTGTGACCAAGTTTCATAAAGATTAGGCCAAAATTGTGACCTCTAGAGAGGACACAACCCAATTGTTGACGGACGGACGGAGGACGGACGAAGTGTGATCACAAAAGCTCACCATGTCACTTTGTGACAGGTGAGCTAAAAATACTAAACAAGCAAATTCGATGAATTGATATCCCCCGCCTACAGGTTATCAGTATGTCATTCCACAGTTTGGAACGTTCTAGCCGTTTTCGTTTATTTCGTAGGAATCGGCCAGGGTACCCGTTTATTATTCAAATGTGTGAGGACGTCGAAAACTACATAGACCATTTGGGAGGTGTTTTGGGGGAAACTTTTCGTATTTATTTTGCTATTTGATCGATTTCCATGAAATAAAAAGTGTTTTCTGTTAGATTAATGCTTCCGTGAGGCGACCACAAAGAGATAATTGTGACCTGGTCGTTTCTTGCAGCAGTGTTATGTTAGTTGAGCTGTAACTCTCTACTCTCTATACATACAATAAACTTTCATCAACCAATGAAAATGTGTATCAGGGTTCACAGCAGTTTTGTAAAGGTCAAATATCAAAATATTCTAGTATTTTAAGCAGGGTGTGAATTGTAACGGTTACGTGGAAATCAAAGCGCTGTAGGGAGCGTAGACATTTTCCTGAGGGTCGTGGGTTCAAACCCCACTGGAACCATAATTTTTATTTTTTTAAGTATTTAGGTATTGTTTTGTCTTTATAGCATGTATTTGTACATTTTCCTGATGGTCGTGGGTTCAACCCCCACTGGAACAATAATTTTTATTTTTTTAAGTTTTTAGGTATTGTTTTGTCTTTATAGCATGTATTTGTACAGTTATATGGAGGAAAAATATTCCAAAATATTTTGTTTAAAATAAAGGTCAAATCATAGAAAAACCTTGTGTAGTCAGTCACCAGAGGTTACAATTTCAACTTAATCTTTATGAAACTGTCAACAAAATCTAGGCCAAGTTCGATTTTGGGTTATCTGGCGTCAAAAACAAGGTCACAATGTCAATTGACATTTTCCTGAGGGTCGTGGGTTCAAACCCCACTGGAACCATAATTATTTTTTTAAGTGTTTAGGTATTGTTCTGTCTTTATAGCATGTATTTGTACAGTTATATGGAGGAAATATTTTGTTTACATTATAGGTCAGATCATAGAAAAACCCTGTGTAGTCACCAGAGGTTACAATTTCGACTTAATCTTTATAAAATTTGGTCCTAATAATCATCTCAACACAATCTAGGTTAAGTTTGATATTAATTAAGTCATCTGGGGTCAAACGCTAGGTCACATGGTCAAATCATACAAAAACTTGCAATAGAGGCTGAATTTCCTTAAATTTTATTCAGAAAATGTGTAGGATCACCATAGGGGTGTGCATGCACTAGTACGACAGGTGAGCGACCTAGGGCCCAAAGGGCCCTCTTGTTTCTTATTAATGCCGCCAAATATTTTAAAAAATATAAGTACATGTAATATAAAGTGAATGCATTATTGGAGTCCGTAATATTCAGCCCTGACGGATACTGTAAAATTTTTTAAGGAATAATGACATATAAATATTTTTTGAGCACACTACCTTTGCATAATATGCTGCATTCAGAATCGTGTCCTTGGGTACGGCATGACAAAGAAGCATCCCTTTTCCGTCATAAAACATGACGAACATGCGCTTCCCTCCAGACCGGTTCACTCGAGCCTTCTCTGGTGGTGGTGACCCTGGTGTCTTCAACACGGCCGACTGACCCTTAGTTTCCGGGTTATAAAACCACAGCCAGGTCTCGTCGGTTGTGATAATGCGATCAAGGAACTCGTCTCCATCATCACTCTTCGTCCGTCCGTCTGTCCGCTCTTATTGTTGTCATTCCTAAAACTGAAGCCTTACAAATTATTTGTCCCATTAGCAAATATAGCTTCCTTTTCTCAATTTGTATAGCCGTATTTTGCCCAAACGAAAAAACGCTTTCGTGTCCAAATGTTTTAAAAAAGTTAGGGGAAACTGCTCTTTGGTCAGGGGATTTTGTGTCAGAATATTTGTGGGAACCTAATAAAATTGGGGCATATGTGTCCTATAAAGGCATTTCTTGTTTAAGTTTAATACATGTTTGTTTTATTAGTTCCCTACCGGTGTTTGACCGGAGGGGACTAGAGGTTTTCCCTCCCGTCAGTCCGTCCGTCAAAAAATCTAGATCCTGACATAACTCCAACAGTTTTCAAGCTTGTTTCACCTTTATTCACATCTCCCCATGATGACAGGAGGTTTGACACATGCACATGCTCAGGATGAAAATTCTAGATTTTTCGGAACAGAATTTAAAGTCTTGAAATAATTTGTGATATCAAACCTTTTGTACCTGTACAGGACTTGTAAACTAAAATCACTCATTGTGTCATATATTGTTAGTTCACTGTAATGGTAACCCTGGTATAATTATTAACCAGATTTTCCAACAGAGAAAAATGCCAATCACATTGGCTAACAATTACTATAATTCTAATTAATGACGGATAGCTTTTTAGCAGCTTATAAGATGCCAAAAAGGGGTTTGAAATCTAAATGTTGAGATGGGCATAGTACAGCTTTAATATAGCAATATAGTTTTACTGTTAAAACTGATTTTATGTGAAACGATTATAGTTGTATAGTAAAGGTACACATTTTACACTGATATTCTAGATGCTACATGTACCATTACTATTGTAGCATAATACTACATGTAGTTGCTACGGTGTTATTGTTGTTCAGTAGTTATATCCCCGCTCAACGAGTTGTAGGGGGAGGGCAGCTTGTCTGTATGTCTGTCCGTAGACGCATTTTTGTGGACGCAACTCCTACGGTTTTGGCAGGATTTCGCTCAAACTTTTAAGATGAACAACCTCATCATATAGATGTGCATGAAGAAAGTAATATGCGCTGCGGTGAATTTTGGCAGAATTATGGCCCTTTGCCGGCGGGGGTATATTAGTCTGCCGAATGGCGACAGCTCTAGTTTTTTTTCTAATTAATCTAGATTATTAATGTAAAATTTCAATTTAATTAAAAATGGGCATTGATTGTAATAGTGACTTCATTGATATAAAACGTGTTAAATATGCACTACATATATAGTATGATATGCAGTCGGTCCCGAAACATCTCAATCCGAGTTCAATCTAAACTCAAATTTTATCATCTATCGTTTGAGATAATCTCCATGCAAATTTTTATTCTAAATTGATATAACCAAACACAAACATTATTTTGAGTTAATTACAGTAAATTTTCGAGAGCTTGTGATTCATATTTATCTCAAAATCAGACTCTGAGCAAAATCTTAGTTTGAGTTGAGATTTCTACTTGTGACTCGAGATACTTTAGGAGACATATATACTGACAAATTCATGATTTATTGACAACAAATAATAGGACCAATTTTTTGAAACGCTCTATGTATATCAATTTGGTTTACTGACAGATTCGTTACCACGGCATTTTGCTCGAGAACAGTGTCATGGTATGGACACATGTCTGTTGTCTGTATAATGATTATGTATGAGATTTATACATAACTAAAACAAAGATCTAAAAATACTTAGATCTTCAGCTTAAATAAAACTCGCTCAGTAGCTGCTTTGTTCGGAGGACCATGTGAGCAATTGGATAATGTGATTGCCCTATGTCACCCGTAGCCAATCAGTATGACTTTTACCACGAGGGGCACAACGTAAAGTTGAAGAAAAGGCTTAATGACATTCTTGTAATCACAGAAAACTGTTTAAGCTTGATCTTCATGAAACAATGGCACAATGTCTATGAAAAGATGTCACAACCTTTGTTTTGCTTTTACCAGGCGGAGTCCACAACTGGGACATCCCAATCAAAAAGTTTCAAACCAAGCCAAACAACAGATACAAATAGTTAAGACATTTTCTTTATGAGACCTTAGCACAATGATTGTCTCTGTAAAATTGGTACAAAATTGTACAAAATTAATAAGTTGTACGGATGTCCGTAAGCATGCATCATGTATATGCTTAAATCGCGATATCTGTTCAGTGCATTTGAGTTCACCTGTAAAAAAGTGACCGGTTGAGCTTTTGTGATCACTCTCTGTCCGTCGTATGTCAACAATTTGCTGGCGTTACAATTTTAGCATGACCTTTTTGTTACTTCGTCTCAATGATCATCTCAACAAAATCTAGGTCAAGTTCGATATTGAGTCATACACTAGGTCAAATTCTAAATAAACCTTGTGTAGTCACTAGAGGTTACACTATGTGTGTTATCTTTATGAAACATGGTCACAATGATCATCTCAAAAATATCTAGGTTTTATTATTGGTCACCCGGTGTAAAAAATCCCGGTCACTAGGTCAAATCATGGAAAAGACGTGTGTATGCTATAGAGGCGGTATTTTTCACTAGATATTCATGCAAGTTTGTCAAATGAAATCTAGGTCAAGTTTCAATATTGATCATCTGACGTAAATAACTAGGTCACTCGTTAAGACGAATCTTATTCATTGACCTGCAATCACTTATAGGACAAGTGAGCGACCTAGGGCCCTGTGTGCCCATTTGTTAAGAAATTTGGCTATCATATTCAAAATAGATAGACTTATGCGTTGTTTTACTTACATTGTGGACGAATGAATAGCACCATTGACATCACTTTTGGATATACACTCGTATATGTTTGAATAGATGGACTGCTATGATATTTTATGGATATAATTCCTAACTCCTTTGAACTACGAATGAGGACATTTATTAATGACTTCAACTTATTTCAATGTGAAAATATACGTGTCTCAATAAGTGTTTGTTGTACAAACCGGTAATTAAAGAAGATTTGTAACGGTATAGAAACATCATCAAGTTTATACTTGCATTGTACGCGTTCGAGTTATATGTATGCGCGGTACAAAATTCTTATAAATCACGATTTACATTGATCTTCATATACGGAAATAAAAGGCAAGAATCATTATTCGAAAACAAGCGCGCAATAGAAACTACAATGACAGCTCGGCATAGCTCGTTTTTCTCCGGTAAATTTTCAATGAATAAAGGCCGAGATGATCAGAATGGTTTAAAAAGTCCTACTGTTGGTAATTATTTCATGCACACTGTACACGACGCCGTACTTACAGTGTATACTCGAAATGTATCATCGCCCGGATTAGCGAGATAAATTTTTAAAATGAAAAAAACTGCAGTCGGTGGTACGTATTTGTTTTCTAAAGATAAGAATGTGAATTTGTTGTCTATTTGCATGTACTCGTATATTTGTACTTAGCTAATTTCCCCGTTTTCTTGTTATTCGTTTTACGTTCAGATCAGTGTGAAAATCAAGGAAACTCACTGGAGTAAAGCACATTTCTTTCTTAAGAAAAAATCCATTTATTAACTCTAACTACACTCAAGGACTTTAAAAACGCCTGCACCTGATTCAATGCCCAATATCAAAGTATTTATGTTATTGCAAAAAATTTTACATGTGTATTAACTGATCTTTCTTACGTGTTTAGTTTGTAATAAAAGGTTGCCTCGTTATTTTCTGGGAATCCTGTAATAACACAAGATAGTCAGTTCGTTGTGCCATTTTTTCTCGAAATGATGAACAATTACTTAAAATACTAAACTGCTTTGGTATGTTCTGATAGCAGAACAGAATCAGGTCGTAATTTCATGAGCAGTAGGTTTTCTACTGTTGTGTCTGCTTTCCCTGTCCGATTTGTTATTATTGTAGATGACCTGAAGAGTTTGTTCATTTCTTTGTTGTCCATGAGACACAGCTTTCAACAAAAGGTGTTTGTAAAACACATATGCCCCCATGGCAGCCCAATAGTCATAAATGGTGAAGGTCGTAGTGACCTTGAACTTTGACCATATATGGTTGGTTGGTTGAAAATAAATATTTTTTCAAAATAGTTGCTATAGAAGCCTAAAATCGGTAAAATAACTGCTTACAAGATTGAAGTACTTGTTTAAAGCAAGCAAAACTGTCTTTTTAACACATAATTAACGTATTTTTACTTTCGATGCTGATTTTCATCAAATGAAGCGGATCAGAATTGGTTCGTACCCAAATTATTCATTTATTGTCAACTATTTATGCCTAGGGTGCATCTACTGTTGCTGACCATCCTCAATGTAAAGCTTGAAGATCCTAGGTCAAAGCGTTGATGAGTTATTGAACGGAAACCATTTAAATAGTCTGAAATAGTAAATGTCACAGTGGCCTACTGACCTCAATCAATAGGGATCATCTACTAATGATGACCAACGTCCATGGAAAGTTTAAAGATCCTACGTCAAAGCGTTCTTATGTTATTGAACGGAAACCATTTTATACAACCGACCGACATACGGACAGACAGACATGTGCAAAGCAATATACCCCTTCAGCAAAGATGGGGGGCATAATTAGTGATTCCATCAGTTTCTGGAAACTAATTTTAAATGTCTGACAGCCGTTTTGTGTCTGGTTCAAGCGCTCTGATATTTTATGGTGGTGTCGGGTTTCAGCTTCCCTTTTTGTCCTTCCTTGTGGATGGGGATGTAGCTCACATCTGTGTGGTTGTTTGCGAATATGTGTGTCTCTTGTTTACCAGTCAACAGTTAACAATCATTTTAAGGTTATTGAGCCTATCTACTTATTTCAACTTATCGTAAACAACTGTATATATACACATAATGATTCTATGCTCGTATTTCATTTTGTTCCAGGCTTACATCCATTGTATGAAGACAACTATTCAGAACACCTCGAAATATAAGTTACTGTATAAAATATCAACAATTTGAGGAAAGGGGTTACGGTAAAAGATGGAGATATGAACACGGAATAGAAGATAACAATGTATTACTTAGATTGGCACACAAACTAGGACAACAGTGGCGCCTGACATGGTGTTTGAAATTACGAATCCGACCCGTTTATCAGCTACGATACCAACATCATAACATAGAAAATATGTAACAACAAACAATATACAATGTACCTATTTAATAATACTCTTATGGACGATACACTGTTGTTTGACCAAGAATGCATGAGCAATGCAGATTTATATTTTCGCATATTGTAATTATATAAAAGTGTTTTTTCTATAAGCATTTGTAACAATACCGCATTCTGGTCCCTTTTCTTCATCGGAGTTATATGGTGATCTGTGACTAACCACTGTTGAGTCATATGGTGGTCTGTGACTAACCACTGATGAGTCATATGGTGGTATGTGACTAACCACTGATGAGTCATATGGTGGTCTGTGACTAACCACTGATGAGTCATATGGTGGTCTGTGACTAGCCACTGATGAGTCATATGGTGGTATGTGACTAAACACTGATGAGTCATATGGTGGTATGTGACTAACCACTGATGCATAGGGATATAATAGCGTGTATGACAATGATATTGGCTTGTATCGTTCTTAACTCAACGTTAACGTTATGTAGGCCTACTACAGAGGGAGACTAAGTTAAATACTTTGAAACTATATTGAATGCATACAACAAGCAGTATGACTTCAAATAACTTAACCGTGATGTTTGGTATTGTTTTAATTTCGTTGGGTTTATTGAGATACACAGGGTGCAAGTTAAAAGACTCTTACAGAGAATCATACTCCGTATTAAACAGCATGCATTCCATTCCACATTTGGATAACGTTAACAAGTATGACGGGATTGGAAGCACGAGGTTTGACGGCGAGAACTGTACCATTCATAAGTTAGACAAAAAATCATGGACATTGTGTGGAGACCGGGGTTATATAATGAATTGTGGTGGTTTAAGTCTAGACGAAGTTCCACATACATACCCTGCATTGAAAAAAACCACATCAGATCTGACACCTCCCCTATGTCTCCTGAACTTGAGCTACAACCATATTAACCCTTTAAAGAACAATTCATTTATTGATGCCAAAAATCTGAACAGTACAGATGTGATGTCTTTGTATCTATATTATTGCGACATAAGCTATATTGAATCGAGTGCATTCTTAAATCTTTCAAATTTACTCTACCTCAACTTAACTGGAAACCATTTGATATGGCCGGACGGATTTGGTGTGGGAGTCTTCAGACCACTTATGAACATGGAATATATAAGTTTATATGCTAATAACATTACGTCATTCAAAGGATTTGGGGAGGAGATGCAGTACATGAAGCAACTAAAAGGATTAATTTGTAAAAGGACTGTAAATTCGGCAAAGGTTTTGAAAGATTAACACTTTTAAAAAGACTTAGTTTATCATCAATCCGCTACCATAAATGCAATGCACCAATAATATATAATGATACATTTCAGAACGTGCCTAATGTCCAACAGCTCTTCTTTGGATCATGCCAAATACGCGAAATAGAAGCCGACGCATTCTCGGGGTTGAACGAGTTAGATGGATTTGATTTGTCTTACAATACAGAGTTACACTTCAATGGTATGAACACTGCTTTATACGGTTTGAGAAATTCCTCAACACTTAAGGTGTTAAATGTTAATCACATTCATGAAATTGAAGGACTTGGTATTATGTTGAAGAGTACAGATGTGACAAACCTTAAAACATTGCAAGCTTTAGAAGTGCTACACATGGATCTAAATAAGATTGAAGTTTTTGATGCGGACGTTCCACGAAATGGTTTTCCAAAATCCTTGAGAAATTTGACATTTTCAGGCAACAGGTTAACGTATGGACGATATATGTGGAATGTTCTAGACCTTAGCGTGGTCCATCTCGATGTTTCACGGCAGCATCTCAACTATGATCCATTTTTCGTCCACCATTTTGGAAACGACGAGTTTCAGCTGACATATGCAGGTGATGCATCAGTAACGACACATGTGCCAATGAAGTGCAATTGTACAGAAATGTTTTGCCTTCCAGAAAACGTAGAATCCTTCTAGTGGAGGAAAAGTTTCATTTGGTTTAGAATGGATG
The DNA here is from genome assembly GCA_947247005.1 of Spisula solida. Lineage (NCBI taxonomy): Eukaryota > Metazoa > Mollusca > Bivalvia > Venerida > Mactridae > Spisula > Spisula solida. Next base: position 36,998,739 of record OX365956.1, on the reverse strand, counting down.
CTGACGCAAAGCTGAAAGTTCTTAGCGTATGTGGTGCAAACAATTTAAAACATCTGGACATGTCTTTCAACTTAATATCTACATGGAATTTTGTCGCTTATGGCCTTTAGAACGTTACCGATTTAGACTTATCCGTGAACGACTGCGACCAGGTTTCTGTAGCTTTTTTCACCAAATTACGGAGCTTAAAAAGGCTTAATGTATCTCGCAATTTACTCGGTGATGCGTTGAATAAGATACCCATATCGAAGCAGCCACGCTTGTTTAAAGGTCTGAATCAATAGGACGAAATAGATCTTTCTTCAAACAAGATATGGTATCTCCATGAAGACATGTTTAAAAACTTGACGAATCTCAAACGCTTGGATCTAGGTTTTAACAAGGTTGAAAAATTGGACCGCTTCGTTAGAGAGTAGCATGTGTTTGGAACTACTGAACCTGACAAACAATAAACTCAATGTCCTGGAGAAAGATACTACCACGTATCTGGAATCTCTCACAAAGGAGCCGTGCTATAGCAACGTACACGTAGATCTATCGGCAAACCCTCTTGATTGTGCATGTAGTTATCTTCATTTCTTAAGGTGGGTCAGAGACACACAAATCCTAGTAAAAATGACGAATGAAAGTGACTGTCGTATTGAAGGCAAATCGTACCCGTTAAGGAATACTGAAGATCTCATTGACATAATAAGTAAATTGGAAAGGGATATGTATAAAAATGAAGATAATACCTGGATAACTTGCATGGCGAGTAGCGCAAGTGTTGTTGGCACAGGTTTTCTGAGCGCTTTAATCCCTACTTATTTACGTATGTGAAAAAAGAGTGAAAATATATGAGACCGGAGGAAATGATAGCTTAGAACATGCCTAAGAAATCGAACTACGAAGCTAACTAAATTAATATATTATAGAGGATATATAGAGGATATTCGTTGATATTGTTTATTACACTAGTTTGTAGTAAGACTGTCAATCACTATTCAATTAATCATGTACTGCTCATTCACATTTACAATTGCATGAATTTTTCAACATTTATCAGCAGACTAGATGATATTTTAATACTTGCAAACTTTCTTCATGGGTCATGCTCAGCTAACCTAAGACAGACATGGATACTGGTTGGTTGACCCACCTCTAAGCTTGAGTACCTGTACATAGCATTTGTGTTTGTTTATAATCATTTACCGGCATAGCATTTGTGTTTGTTTATAATCATTTACCGGCTTTTGTATTTCATTGTTAAAGTTCTCATAGAATACAAGCACATAATCATAACATTGAGTAAGTTGTTATTTCTTTGTATGAACATACGTCTGCTTTTTGATAGCTGAAACTTGAAGTTTCGGCTTTTTGACAGCTGAAACATGGAGGTTTGCCTCTTTGACTGCTTAAACTTGGGACTTTTTGCTTTTTGACAGCTTAAACTTTTCACTGCTGAAACTAGGCTTTTGACACCTAAAACTTTGACTTCCGGATTGTTCACAGCTGAAACTTTCAGCGGTTTGGTTTCATTTTCTCGTTCAGTTGTGTGTTGGGCAATGTGCCGCGTGTTATTTCTTTGCTGTGATCTTTTAATTGATTGCTTCCTTCCCAGTCCGATATTTCGATTTTGACACACTGCGCAAGGAAAGTAAGTAAGCAACTACAAGAAGATAAAAGGTCAGGAAACAAAATCAACTTAACCAATTACTGATAGTCTTGTTGGTTTGTATGGTTGTATGTTGTGTAACAGTATAAACGGAAATTAAGTAAGCAAGTAGTTTTAAGTAGATGTACGTACATTTCCTTGTCAAAAACGAACTTCCGAATGATGTCAAGGGCTGGTATTCCTAAAGCTTCTTCATAGAAAACGTAAATATTTTGACTTTAGTCAAACATTTGTACTGCACACATTTCCAAAAATCGAAGATTAACCAATATTTTCTTTCCGATTATGGTAGCTCATTGAATGATGCGTTTAACCTATGAAAAAATCAATAGGCTTGATGTTTATGTTTAGCTGACACGCTTAATGACTTTTTATGTTTTAAGAAAGAAAAAAACTTTTCTTTTAATATGATTTGTTTTTAGCTCACCTGTCACAAAGTGAAAGAGTGAGCTTTTGTGATCACTCTTCGTCCGTCCGTCCACAATTACGTGTGTAGACACTAGAGGTCACAGTTTTAGCTTAATCATTATGAAACTTGGTCACAATGATCATGTCAACAAAATCTAGGTCAAGTTCGATATCAGGTCATCCGGGGTCAAAAACTAGGTCACAAGGTTAAATCATAGAAAAACCTTGTGTAGTCACTAGAGGTCACAATTTTGGCCTAATCTTTATGCAACTTGGTCACAATGATCATCTCAACAAAATCTAGGTCAAGTTCGATATTGGGTCATCCGGGGTCAAAAACTAGGTCACAAGGTCAAATCATAGAAAAACCTTGTGTAGTCACTAGAGGTCACAATTTTGGCCTAATCTTTATGAAACTTGGTCACAATGATCATCTCAACAAAATCTAGGTCAAGTTCGATATTGGGTCATCCGGGGTCAAAAACTAGGTCACAAGGTCAAATCATAGAAAAACTTTGTGTAGTCACTAGAGGTCACAATTTTAACTTAATCTTTATGAAACTTTGTCACAATGATCAAGTCAACAAAATCTAGGTCAGGTTTGATATCGGGTCATCCGGGGTCAAAAACTAGGTAACAAGGTCAAATCGTAGAAAAACCTCGTGTAGTCACTAAAGATCACAATTTTGACCTAATCGTTATGAAACTTGGTCACAATGATCATCTTAACAAAATCTAGGTCAATTTCGATATTGGGTCATCCGAGGTCAAAAACTAGGTCACAAGGTCAAATCATAGAAAAACACCTTGTGTAGTCACTAGAGGTCACAATTTTGACCTAATCTTTATGAAACTTGGTCACAATGATTATCTCAACAAAATCTAGGTCAAGGTCGATATCTTGTCGTATCTTCGTAGAAAAGCCGAAGATGCCTGTACTCTAGGCTTGTACTCTCCGCTCTTTCTCGTGATCTTTTAAAAGACGCGGTACCCATCTAGCTTGGACCTGGAAAGATTCAAAGATGAATATATGAGATTGGAATGGAGACATGCATTAATACCTATGTCTCCATGAATACCTGTTCCTGTTTATTGTTATTAAGTAAACGCCGGCATAAAACATATATATATTGCGAAATAACTGATAGACATTGAAAATAACAACACATTGACCTCCAATCTATTAACAACACCTTCATTATTTTACACAGTAAAACAGCAGACTAAATAAATTACACCATGTGATAACAAATATCGTAGTAAAATACCTTTGATATCTTCAGGTGCTTATTCAGAACACAATGTCCTGTCCCAATACTCATGTTGAACATTTCAGATAGTGAACGCACAGTAAGTATTCTGTCTTTATTCAGCGCGTCCAGAATTGACGTCAACGTCTACTCTGTAACGGAAGGTTTTCCTCCTCGACCGCCGCTCTCTTCCAACGATTCATTACCATCATTAAGTCTTTTATACCATTTGAACACTAAGGCACGACTCACGGAACTCTTCTGAGGTGTCTTTTGTAAAATTGTGTATGCTTCAGTAGGTGTTTTCCCTTTTTTTTACAGAATTTTATTACCACTCAATTTTTAATACGTTCCAATGACGCACAAAAATACAAAATTATCAGTCAAAGTTTTTTCTCCTTTATTCGACCGTACTTGTTTGTACTTGCCGTCTTTGTATGAATAATTTAACCAACCGACTGTCATTCTGATGGATTGTTGTTGGTTTTTCTTCTACAAATATGAACAAGAAGCAGTCACAGACAGAATTATCCCTATCGAAGGAAAATAATTTTGTACAAACAATTTTTTTAACGTAAGTTGTGATAGTTAAAATTCCACAAGAAATATACGAGTTGCACACAGATATTTCTCTCTATGTACAAAAAACAAAACAAGAGCTGCCGGAGGACAGCGCTCTCGACTATTTTAAGTGTTTGCCAATAAAACAGAATTGTCAGTAACACGAGTTGTCACTGTAAGGGACATATGCCCCCGAAGTATGATGTTGACCATTGACTAATGGCAGTAATGTAGCTTGAAGTTTGATTATGATAGCTCATTAATAACTGAAGTTATTGAGTGGAAACACTTTCTATTTATAGTTACAGTGACCTTAACCCCAGGGGCCCAAATTGAATCCCAAGCTAGATCGTCTTACGAGGGTTGTCCGGAAAGTTTTGAGACTGAAAACCAAATATCACTTAACATCTTACCAGAACAAAACATATTTTGAAAAAGTTAACTTGTTAAATTGCACAACAAGGATATCTGAAATTTAAGGATAGTATGAATACACTCTGTACAAATTACATATATGGATATGTTTATCATATAGTATTGCCTTCATGGTCAAAAATAAATGGTGTGTAGAAAGTATCGTAATTCACAAATATCCTAACATTGTACGTATACTTATATCGAACATAACGTGACCTAAGTATTCAACCTTTCTAGGTACTTAACTAACTATGGTTTGCTATCAGTAAGTTAGTCTGGTTCCCAATCTTTACAATCTGCTAATGGAATGTAAGATTGGGGAACGGGAACCAGACTATCAGTAAGTAAGTAGCACTTGAACAGATATAATTTCTCGCATTGTTGGATGATAATAATGCGATGTTCTTCATAAATGCGTAAACTGTACCGGTTGTGTGAGATTGAGTATAGTTTATCATCCTCATGGTGTTGGTGACTGGTGAAGCTTGTATGTTTGAAATATAACGACACAAGTATGAATTGAAAGAGGGCTTTATTTTGTAAAGCCAGAGACCTTATACACAGTATAAGGCTCTACCAAAGTATATATATGAAAAAGAGGATTTACCAAATAGAGCCTAAAAGACAAAATATAAAATAAAAGTTTAATGAAAACATATATGGGCCAAACAAAGCGCCACAGAGTCAAGCGAGCTTGACACACGCCCATATACATAAATGAACGATTTGTGAGATAACTGGTTATCTTCATTTTTTTGTTGTACGTGGGGTGATCAAAAAGAAATGAGACAAATGCTATAATTTGTAAAGTTTACGCGTTTTAACCATAAAAATGTAAACTTCGTTTGGGTGCATTTAATGCCGATAAATACGCGTAAAAAATATTTTTTACTATACGTAACGATTTATTAATAGAACGTTAAATGTAAGGTGGTTTTTTTTATAGAACGTTAAATGTAAGGTGTTTCGCTACGTCGCTGCACATCAAAACATCGTCCGTTTTCGCCGTATGATAAGGAAACGCATATTACTAATATTGTATTAAGTATTCCTCAAACGTTTGTTAAATTAACTGGAAATGATGTCAAAACATTGAATAACCGTGGGTTAAAACGGTTTTGACATACATATGTCCGTTTTAAATATATGACGTTAAAACTAACAGTACCGGCTTCAAAACCACGTCATATTTCGGGGAAAATCATAGCTTGAAAATATACAGTTTTATCAGAAACTAGGAGAAAAGTCTAAACAAACATTTTAAATAATGAAACGAACATCGGGAGAGAAGTCTACCAGAAGTATACTTATATATCGTTAGTATAAAATGTTTTGTGACGAAAAATTAACTTTAGTATACCAAACAGAGACCCACAATGCATTAGATGAGCGATCAATTTTGAACGTCATTCGCCATATGTTGTACACAGGGTCACTCTGGAGGGGGTGTTGCTTTACACATTACGTATATCACCACAGGATAGAGTGTAACTGAGCATTTATCAAAATAAGCTGTTTGGATTTCATCTGCGTGGCTGCACGAATAATTCTCCGCAAAATCCATTTGGCAAATTGCGTGATTTATCGGTAATCTCTTTAAGGATGTATATATGTTCAAACTGTCATCTTATTCTACTTGTATGACTTCTAAAGTCAACCAGATCGTGTTTAAATTTTTCAATGAATTCATCTTTCGGGTTTTCTTCTTGTATGATTAGCATACGCCTCGTTGGTTTACCTTTACGTTCGACCTCATTTCGCTTCCAGTAAGAATACCTCATTGTTTCCGCATTTTATTGTCAAATTTGTTTAATTCACCAATCTTTTCAGAGAAAATGATGACAACCTGAACGTGGCAAACCCTTAATGTGTACGCTGCACCACGTGTGGTAGGTAGAAAATCAAATATTTATATCGCCGAAACCACGCGATTCAAGAGACGTACCGAGTAACGTTTTTTCCAGTTCTAAAAATGTGCGGTGTACCCAGTGTTTATATACTAAACCGTATACATGTATAAGATTCTTATCATAAGATTAATTCTTGATGGCTGTTTCCGTTACGTCATAGTAACAACACTTCTAAGGTCGAGGAACTCTACTGGCGTCATAGGAAGTGACGCTACGACGCGTGGGAATGCGGCGGGCTTTCTTAATGACTTGTCAATCAATGACTTTAAAGTAGCCCGTGTGTAGTAATATTCAAAATTTGAAGTCGTGTCATAAAACACTGACAGTTTTTTAAATTGAAATATCCAACCAGTACAATGATGTGGCTTGGCAATGTTTGTTGGTGAAAGCAACGTCAACTACTTCAACATTCAATGAACTAAATCCAATTTAGAAAGTTTGAAACTTGTTTGCACATGCTTAAGTAGGTGTTCAAGTTGTGCATTGGAGCATACAGTCAGGGGTGGAAAGTCTATTTCTTTCTACAATTTTGGAGTATTTTTGACTAGCTGGTAGAAGCGTCTTCATACTCTGTTTAGTACTAAAAGTAATTCAAACAATTCCATTTATAACACTATATTCACTAGTACAAAATCTGGTAGGCACTGGAGGCTTGGCTGTGAACTGCATCTAAAATAACAATAGTAACTGTTGTGAAATGATTCGTTTGATAGATTATGTGCCAAACTCAGCACTCAAGACTAATAAATTACAATTATAGCTTACAAATACACCAAATGTAACGTAGTGGTAGTGACCGCCTGCGATGTTATATAAGTGACACTGTGAAGTACGCTAAATATAATATTTAGTACCAATTTAACATTATAACAACTTCTACTTGCTTCCAAAGTATCGCTATGAACCTCAAAAGAGGGAATTTCAGTGTTGAGTGTAAGTATTCACCAATTCTTAAACTCGCCACTCAAATATTGGAATTCATTATTTTGAGGTTCATAGCGACATTTTGTGAGAACTGGAAGTCGTAATTATGTTAAACACTCTGGTACTATATTATGTTTGGCTCATTTCTTAGTGTAATATAGTATATACATGTATTCATGTATTTGTAAGAAGCTATAAATGTATTTTATCAGTCTGAGTGCTGAGTGTGGCTCTCAAATTCAATAATTGCATGTATATAGCTCAGAGAATTTGACATGATCCTAACCTTTATGCTTGAATATATTACAAGGTTCTTGCGTTGAATATATAGATTTCCGCGAGCAAATCGTGCAATATCGGTCCTTTAGGTTAAGTGTTGGTGCTACACCTCGAGCGTCTTCGTGATACTTCCCGATTATGAAAACATACAACCGGGATTATAAATATAGACACTATATCAGGTGTCAAATTATGCTAATTAAAGTTCGAGAGTCGTGTCAAATTCTCTGGACTATACCTCATAAACTACATAATTGCGAAGATAATCTATTGAATGTTATTTTCAAAACTCATAATAATTTTATAGGTTTTCCTCATCTAGATTTGCAATCTAGGACAATTAAATAATGTGCTCAGTGCTGGGTGTAAGTATTGGTTGTAATTCCAGGCCGTGGTCTTTGTATTGATTTGAAATGTTGTGGTAATAAGTACAAATGTGTTTTTTAAAATGTATTTTTATTATTGTGGGGTTTTAAGTAAGGTATACTGTATGTTTAACTGACAATGTTGCGTTGGAATTTCTAAGTGGTGTACTCACAGTCGTGTTTAAAAACAAGTCCACGATACGCAGTACTGGATATCTAATTAAGACAAATACAAATTCTACTTGACACAAAACCGTGGGATTGTATCGTACTTTTGAACAGTCTCGGCCGATCTGTTTATTTGCACTGTATACAATACGACGCATTTTATCGGTGTTTGGTAGAAATTTGAAGATAACGTTCTTTTAAGTTCTCATGTATACAGCCATTTAAGGCGTAATTACCCAGCACAATCGGGGCCCAATAAAAATGCCGTTCTGTTTATAAAACGTGCGTTATCGAACTTTATACCCACCGTATCAATTTCAGTACATAGATATTAGAAGTTATATCCATGAAGACTGTTAAATGTATCAGTAGAATAAATCCCTAACATAGTTTGGTACTATGGCCTAAAACTCCTTAGTAATCTATATACAATGTAGTTCGATTTGGTTCATATACCTCTTCTGATTAAAAATTTAAAGTATCAAGAAGCCTAATGGCGAAGCGAACATGACTTTTCTATAATAATGCTATGTTAGACGTTGTCCCTGTACTATGCTGTAAACTACATGCGCTGTGGATTTCAATGGCACGTTAAAGGTGTGGCATATTGGAAAAATAAATAAAATTGTCAAATATTCCCTTAATTATGATATTGATGCTTGTCGTGTATATCGCTAAATCAAGCACTCGGACATTTTAAACAGCTTGCAAAATATCGACATTGTGTAGTTATTTAGTATTTTACATCTAAAATTCTATAAGGTACCCTTTAAAGCTAAAACTTCTATCACTTAAATTGCTCGACGTTTGTTCATATTCGGTGAAAATGAATTACAAAACGAACATTGATGTGTACGCTGTAGTTATGTTACATATCAATCACGTGTGAATGGGTTGTTGGAAGAAAACTCCGCGCCATTTGACGTTATTTATAGAGTGATTTAAGTGTAATTCCTAATCGGCGATGTTCTCCCGATATCTTCCGATACCACCCTATATTATACAATGTCGCATGACTTCCCCGAAGCTTCCCCTAGAATACGATGGACATGTCCCCGATGCCCTGATTACTCCAGCTCCGAGGAAAAATTGCGCAGTGGGCTTTAACTTCAGCGGTTTTCTATTACTAGTAAATAAATAGTTTGGTAAGGTAGGAATAATGCATAGAAACTTTTAGCCTGACCGGAGCTTCTGCACCTTTAAAAGATTTATGAAAACATTATGAAAAGATAACAAAACTATGTAACTAAAGAGTTCAATACTCTATAGATCGACACACATAACAAGGATGTACCGAACATTTATACTATACCGTAAGTTATAAAGGAACAGCGTAATTTATCAAGTCGGAAGCATAATACGAGTATCAACCTAAAACACAATGCCATTTAAAACCATGTCTATTGTTGTCAAATATTGATACATGCATTATTGTCATGTAGGTTATTTATGTATAATACTATCAAGAATTTCATGTTTAGTATTGCCATGAATGTTATTTAATTTAATGAACTGCAAGTGTTTTAACATTCAGAAACTGAACCCCATTGTGTCTACATCAACAATTTAGCAAAAGTTATATCACACGACCAGTGGAGGAAGTTGCCCGATCGGGCAAGTCGAGGATTCCCATTAATACTTGCCGATCTGGAAACTTTTCTCCGAAAATTGCCTGATCGAGCAATAGAAACATTCACTTAAAAAACTAACCTGTGCATAAGGACATTTCACATGGAGTTGTCTGATTGCATATGTCGCCCTACAAAAGGTTGATCTAAAATCCTACTGTTCGGAATGATTTTAAATTGTCTAGATTCTGAGATATTTTAAAAGTGTTTTTTTTGCTAACCATCTCAGCATGCAAAGGAAATTTGAACAGTAGGAATTTAGGTATACCCTTTGCGGTGTCCAAAATGTGTTCAGATTATCGCTTGGTCGATTGTATAAATGACTATTGTATTGTCCGAACAGGCAATTATTCGAGCTTAATTTCCCGATAGGGCAATTTCCCCCACTGTTGACTTGGCTAGCTGCTTAACAGAAAATCATCTACCAACATACATCATCACACAGTAGCTTATAACGTAAATACCGTTCTTGTAGGATATTATAAGGTACCAGCGCTTAAACCGGTGTCAGAATAATGTTAAAGAAATTAAGTGGTAGGAAACCATTTTGTACCCGTATGGTATATATACGTGAACTGTCACATTCACTGACAACCAGGAAGACTTAAAGAAAAATATATACCGGCATCTAACAACACTGGAATGTAGCCCTCATGTCTGAGTACTTCACACATAAATATATATCATACTGGGACATAGTTTACTTTGTCAAAACATGACGTATATATTAATTCTGTGATGGATTAATGATCTACTTGAGTTAATAAACATCAGTTTGTCAAGAGAGATACTATTGTGACGGTAGTCCTCTTGTTGGTAATATATTGGTTAAGGTGTACGGTATGTAACGACCATAGACACATGGTTTCAAATGATCTGAGTTTCAAATGATCTGAGTGTACCCTATATCTAGAGAAGGGTTGTGCAGCGGCCATATTTAGCCGCAGCGGATGTGACGTTATGGAACTGGTGTCCGAGTTTGCCATGACAATTAGAAAAACTGGATACCAGCTTTCGTAATGTCATATCCGTTGCGGCTAAAATGGCCGCTGCACAATTTTCTTTCTATATAGGGTACACTCAGATAATTTGAAACCATGTGCCTATATGGTAGCGACGTAGTTCTCGGTGATGCTGTGGCGTAGCCAGCTCCATCTAGCAATGCTTGTGTTTGATATTTTCATTCGCATTTCTTATAATTATGTCATTTATATACGGCAATAAATATGTCGACCTAATTATCAGTTTCCTTGAATTAATTATGAACCAACTGCGCCAATACTTCACAATAATTTCCACTGACCAACGGCATTACTGTCATAATTATGGTGACTACCAAGTCTCATTATTCTGATACCGGGCGAAAAACAAATTATGCTGAGCCTCAAGCTCGGGTGTTATACCAGTACCAATTAATTAAGCGGCTTTGGTATGTCGCGATATGCAGGGATCGAACCGGAGACCTCATTAACTCACTCGAGGCGGAAGCTCTCCCACCAGGTTATTGAGGCGGGTGTAGCCAATGTCTGAGAACAACATGAAATTTACGTTAAGGAAGCATAGAGGTTAAGGAGCCGAACGTCACCTCCACACCCGATTAGATAGATCATGCGTTGAGAAAGATTATAGGTGGTACCACGAATGCCTCGGCGATGTACCTCCGATTGAAAATAATGAGCTATCAGACCATCGGGAACAGATTCCTCGTGGTCTACGGGAAGTTTCGGGGAAGGCAAGAGACAGTTTGTGATATGGGATGGACTTGTGATGAATCGGGTGTAACACCCAAAAATGGCATTGAATAGGGGAAACGGGCTTCTCTTTTTCAATACACTCGTTGTGATGGGTACCAACAGGAACGAGATGTTGAGGGTAGTTTATAATATAAGACCATAGGCACATGGTTTCAAATTATCTGAGTGTACCCTATAGTTTCAGATTATCTGAGTGCACCCTGTATATATAGAGAAGGTTGTGCAGCAGCCATATTTAGCCGCATCGGATATGACGTCACGAAAACTGGTACCGAGCTTTTCTACAGTTATCACAGCAAACACAGATGTCAATTCCTGTAACATCATAACCGTTGCGGCTATACATTGCCGCTGCACAATCTTCTCCCTATATCGGGTACACTCGGATAATTTGAAACTATAGGGTGCACTCAGATAATTTGAAACCAACGTACAAACTGTTGAAGACATTTGACCTAAAATATATACTTGTTTAATCTAGCCAAGGATGTTGTTCCAAATCGTGTTATTTATAAAAGTTGGCAGCGCTTGTTCTACGATACAGATGTAAATAGAAATCTTCAAACTGAACTAAGTAGATGTTTGGACAGTTTGACATGTTAAATGATGGGAAACTGCTGAAATGGCAGAGTTGTTAGAAAACAGATTATCCGGTATTGTGAAACTGTTAAGACGGCACGTACTTCATGTAACCTTGTCAAGGTTTGAGGATGGGCAATATAGATAGAGACGGGACACTTAGCAGTCATCATTCCAGGCTGTGTTTTTTGTGCACTTATTCATGTTTTTTTCCAGAGGGGGATGCACGGGGAATTAGACATAAAGACGTTCCCTATGTACGGGAATTTGATAAACCCTGTCGTCACATGTAGCAGGAATTAGACTTGGTCCGTATTTTATAGACCGATAGACCGGTGACACCCTCAAGGAATTAGACAAGACTATCTGCACATGGGAGGGAAATTTGACAACCAATCTCCAAAAATGTCTAATTCCCTATATACCCCCCCCCCCTCTGGGGAAAACACTAACAAGTGTATTGGGTCGAAACAAACCAATGTCGCGAAAACATATGACAGTATTATTGTACGTGTTGTGGAAGTGAACTTTCACATTTCCGACGGCATTCGGAGTGTCGGAAAATTCTATTATTCCAACAATGTATTTTTATAACATACCGTACACATTAAGTTACCTATATCCGGTTGACGTCGGGTTAGTTATTTGCCGCGGAAATTTTGAATGTAGACACGACTTAATTTTAATTTAAAACTTGGTCATAATTATTAACTGCGGCTTTCCGTATCAATCCGGCTGTACCAAACAATATTATTTCGCTGGTGCAATAAAGGCAGAATACCCATGATAATAAGGTATCGAGTCATTCAATAATTATAGACCCAGAAGTTTTATCTTTCCAACACTGGATATAATGGGATAATGTTATCGATCGAGAATCAATAATTTAAAGTATCAAAATGATCAAACACGTGTTTGTTCTGAAATTGAGAAAACTAAAAATAAGAATAATATAAATGCGTTAATTCTTGAAGTTTTGTTTGAAGACTCAAACTCAGTATGTGGCCTTCATTCGTAAATATTAATGTGAAACATAACATAAGTTAGACGCTCGATTTTCTTGTATTTGATAGTAAACTTGCTCATCTGTGAGTAAAATAATTCTTAGAGTAACAAGGGCTGATAACTCATAAGAATAAGTCACAGGTTAACCAGACTTGTAAGTACGGACTTCCCTTGTGATGTTAAAATAAATAACTATGATGCGTTTCAAGTAGATACCGTTGTATAAAAAAGTCAGAAAATTGGGAATAACTGTTATAAATGTTTGATAGATTGTTTTCCTCTTGTCAGTAGATATTGGTCATCACATTCCACAATAATTATTGTTAGACTTTCAAATTGCAGGCGTTGATAGTGTTTGAGAAAATTCAGTTTGTGTGTAAATTGACTCTCAGCCAGTTCAGGTCGATTTTCTAGTTTGACGGCTGCCTATGTCCTTCCCTAACATTGGTTATGGCCAACGCTGAATGTTACATGCAGAATTGCAAGTTAGTACAAGTTGGAAATCGCAAAGGCGTGTCACAGTTTTAACTAAAATAAGCGACTGTTGCTTATTGCAAGCCGCGTCACCTGCTTTGATATGAAATGTAGATGTTAGATACATGTACATTTTGTACATGCTTTTAAAGCAATCAATACAGAACACGTCTTGAAAGAGAATACATAAACACGTGTATACAAGAGCATACTATTTATCTACAATGCAACAGAATTGTTAATATGACAGATACAGTACTATACTTTGAAACCATTCTTTTAACTGGCTGGTCTTAATACTATGAGTTGTAGAGAAACGGCGCTAGACACGTATAAACATAAATAATATACTTCTCAAAATTTGATAAGGATTAATAAATTTTCCTTGAGATTATTTTGCTATCTGAATAAGGACTGGCGGATATTTTATAAAACAATGTTATATCTGCAATTTGTAAACGAACATAGAACACGTAAAACATGATGCCAAAGTTCTGATAAGCCCAAGTTCACTCAAATATCTGCGCTACATGCAAGCCTCTATGATGACAGAATGTGTTCCGGTTTAGAGTATTTTGGGTCTTACACAACGTGAGAAGAGTTAAAGGAAAAGTATTTTCGTGTTATTCATGCAACTAAGGATCCTGTTGATAGGGCTTATCAGTAACCTGAAAAAAAACGTTATGTCAATGCATCCCAAATGCATCACATGATGTTTTCAGACTTTTGTAGCAGATAAGATGATATTTTAAAATCTGCACAACGTTTTCTTCATTTGTTTCATTCTGTTAACGTAAGACGAACATACATATTTGTTTTTTTACCCTTGTCGAATTTTGAGTAGTATGTATTAAGTATTCGTATAGAGCAAAACGGCACATATGGACTGTGTGTATTTACTTTCAGGTTGTCATATTATTGATGCTGTACCGCATGTAAGTAATATTATTACCAAGTCTAGAGTTTGCTAAATAAATGTATATGAATGACATAATATAAAAAATACTAAAAGTCTAGAACTTGATACATACAGAATATCACTGCAGTATGTTGATCCGTTAGGCCGTATAACATCGAGCTGCTTGTGTAATACCGTATCAAGCGAGACCGCCAGTTCTAGCGTGATACGGTATGGCGCAAACATCGAGAGCAAGCAAGTGTCTTGACGTCATTGACGTTGGTATATGTTCGGCATATAACACGTCAGACATGCATGATATGGATTTAGAAAAACAGTCATGTATGATACGGAAAATGCGATCTGTCGCGTTGTATTCCACTGTGCGACTTGGCCTGTATTCGTGACAATACATTGTTAGGTATATAATAAAATAAATTCGGTAACAGTAGTTGATCAACGAACGCCAACCACTAGAACCTTAATAAGTCCAATATCGAATTGTCACAAAATCTATTTCAATTCAGTTTAAAATTACAACATTTTTGTCTAATTGTCTTCAATGAACTTTCATTCACGAATATTTCAACATTGTACGAACACTTGTACTTAAAATGACGTCATACCATCCCCATTCTCGACGATAGTTCTTGGAGTGGAGCAGTTTTCACAAACATTGTTATTCATATGAGCACCGGTGTCGACGCTTACTTGTTTTGAGACTTCCGGTCTTTTTTGCAATTTCAAAACAGGCATAGAATTGGATCGACTGTTCTTTTCTTTGGTACGAAGTGATTTGGTACGGCTGGATTTCCAATCTATATACGCCATTTGAAACGCACGTGATAAAACGATGGACATGGACTTGGCAGTTTCTGGAGTTTTGCAGACGACGGCGTGAAGTTGTAGAGATTTACCATCGTCCACCTGTGCAATCCAAGAGAATATTCGAGCGTTAACAATCGTATCCACATTGCAAAATGAAATGTTTTCAATATTGAAGAGCTTTTCCGGTTCTTTTCTTTGGTCTAAGTTTTTCATGTGAATACCGGAAGTGGTTATTTTTAGCTGAATCCGTTTTAAAACGTGCTCCTCTTCTGAGTTATCCCACAGTTTCTGCACACCGGAAGTAGTACAACCTCGACCGGAAGCAGTAAAAGTTTCCATGCTACCTATATAACGAGCTTTGAACTTCGGATCTTGGTCCGTGATTTTTGCATGGTCTTTCAACCGGTTAAACATGATTTTATTTGTCTAAATATGTAACAAATCACTGGAATGATAAACACTACCTGGATGTAATGACTCGCCTACACTTTAAATGTCCTTGAAAGCACTTCCTTCGCAAGGAATATACTAGTAATTATTGTTTCATCGTATATAGACTGAATTGGTAGAACTTTTGTTTTATGTTCATGCACATTGCACTCCTAAGAGCTAAAGTCACATTTTATTCACATCCTTTCTTTACAACGAATATTATTTGGATTCAGTGTGTATAGTTTAAAATCCGTATTATTCAAGAATAAAGATTCACGTTCTTTTAACATAAATCGCAAATTTAATCGTTCTGTCGTTTAAGATCTATCAAAGTTTGTATCACCAATATCAAATCTGGCAATTAACCAAACTGAACTTTTCCTTAAAACCTCGTATCATACGGATGATTCCCCACCTATGGTATGTGTACACATTGAGCCCGAAATCTATCCAACTGTCACAACAATATCAGCACAGGCTATAAACCCACTTTTCGAGAGAGTTGGCGCTGATAAAATGTTAATGAAATCCACGAAGCTTATCTAAAATGATTTCCGATTTTTTCATGGCCTTCCTTTCCTATCTGTTTGCTTTAGAATATAAACTAGGCACGATTTGTGACATGTAAATTCGCATTTAGTAATGGTATCCACAATTAAATTTTGACAACATTAGAATGAAGCAATTTCAAACTAACGCCTTTCCGGGCTGCAAAAAGATAATATTAGGTCAGCACTCAACAAACTGATTCACTTAAAACCGATGTAATGCATGTACTAAAGTAATAAAGTCTCCTATGTACTAATTATGTTATCACGCGTCTTCTCTATGACCGTATTACATCAGTTTGAATTATTCCAGTAACTTTAAAACCGTATTAAGTTCAAGTGAAGCTGAGTGGTGTCACGTCCAATACGCGCACATACGTCTGTATAAGTCGATTACAAGAAAGAACTCCGAACACTACTTCAACAAACTCAAAACCTGTAATGTATACCATGATACATACGGGTATTTAAGTGCAACTTCTACGTGTAGGTGCAAGTATTCATCACATACAATATAAGGACATATAAACATATTACTGGTTTCTTAAACATGAATCATGGTTTGTATCTATCGGATTTTACCATTTTCTAGTCACGGAAGTTTTTATCTGCCAGTACTATTTTACCTTTAGCAAGCAGCTAACTATACTCTAAATGACGAATGCCTCTTGGATGACATGAGCATCCATTTCTATTAATGGCCAGGGAAAGACGGCAAAGTATGATAATTCGAGAGGATACATATTGTTTAAAAAATTATGAAGTCTTCGACAGAGTTCCAGCCGACAAGCTTAGTTAGTAGAGCACTAAACTATATTGATATCTGGCAGATTTGGGTATGACGTCCGGCAGATTTAGGTATGATATCCGTCAGATTTGGGTATGACGTCCGGAAGATTAAGGTAAGATTTCCGTCAGATTTGGGTATGATATCCGGCAGATTTGGGTATGATATCCGTCAGATTTGGGTATGACGTCCGGGAGATTAAGGTATGATATCCGTCATATTTGTGTATGACGTCCGGCAGATTTGGGTATGATATATCCGTCAGATTAGGGTATGACGTCCGGCAGATTTAGGTATGATATCCGTCAGATTTGTGTATGACGTCCGGCAGATTTGGGTATGACGTCCGGCAGATTTGGGTATGATATCCGTCAGATTTGGGTATGACGTCCGGCAGATTTGGGTATGATATCTGGCAGATTTTGGTATGACGTCCGGCAGATTTTGGTATGATATCCGTCAGATTTGGGTATGATATCCGTCAGATTTGGGTATGACGTCCGGCAGATTTGGGTATGATATCCGTCAGATTTAGGTATGACGTCCGGCAGATTTGGGTATGATATCTGGCAGATTTTGGTATGACGTCCCGCAGATTTGGGTATGATATCCGTCAGATTTGGGTATGACGTCCGGCAGATTTGGGTATGATATCCGGCAGATTTGTGTATGACGTCCGGCAGATTTGGGTATGATATCCGTCAGATTTAGGTATGACGTCCGGCAGATTTAGGTATGATATCCGTCAGATTTGGGTATGATATATCCGTCAGATGAGGGCATGACGTCCGGCAGTTTTGGGTATGATATCCGTCAGATTTGTGTATGATATCCGTCAGATTTGGGTATGACGTCCGGCAGATTTGGGTATGATATCCGTCAGATTTGTGTATGACGTCCGGCAGATTTGGGTATGATATCTGGCAGATTTTGGTATGACGTCCGGCAGATTTTGGTATGATATCCGTGAGATTTGGGTATGATATCCGTCAGATTTGGGTTTGACGTCCGGCAAATTTGGGTATGATATCCGTCAGATTTGGGTATGACGTCCGGCAAATTTGGGTATGATATCTGGCAGATTTTGGTATGACGTCCGGCAGATTTGGGTATGATATCCGTCAGATTTGGGTATGATATACGGCAGATTTTGGTATGATTTCCGGCAAATTTGGGTACGATTACATAGTCACAGGCGTCCGCCAGGTAATGCCCCAACTCTAGACCTTTGTGCTGCCCAGGTACCACCCACCAACCCAAACTCCACAGACATTTATATTATGAAGGTTTTTTTATATACACATTGTATTATGAATGTCTGTAGAGTTTTGGTTGGCAGGGGGTACTAGAGGGGGATAGAACTGATTAAAAAAACCACTCGAAAATCGTATTTAATCTGGTGCTATACTCACCTCTAAATAGATAAGCCCGTGTTTCAGTAGTCTATCTATCAGTTAATAACTTGATACATACGTTGGTACAGACGTTAAACATACAATTCGCTCTCATTGTCCTCAAGTATCTACACACAGTATGAATTTTTCATGACATTCATAGGCCTCGTTAGCCAGTATCGGTTAAATATTCATATGTTAAGTACCCGATGGAGACTATTTTGACAGATATTTGAGCTAGCGGACTCTTGAGAACTGTTGATTTACGATACAGATAATAAATGCATTTGACTCAAATATTGGTTTGTTGCAGCAGAAGATTTATTGGTGCTGAAATTCAAAAACTACCACACTAACCGCGTATAAACCAAATCACTGTATGAATTATTGGAATACTATACAATTCAACTTGTATGACTTATTGTGATTAAAAAAATGCCATTTCCGATCACAGTACGACTTATTGCAAGACAATACAATCCGATGTGTACTCCTTATTGCGATAACCGGAAGTTGACTCGGTTATGCACCGTGACACTTAAGCTTGCAAAAACTGGTCACTACACCGATATAGTAGAGATCATGTTTGTATACAAAGGTATTCATACCACAAGCTAACTATTGGTGTATGACAAGTTTTTATTGTTCATTAATCCAGTAGATTGCTGGTGGGCATTTTGCATATGAATCCAGTGATCACTCCTATATCTAGGAACCATAATATTATAGTATAATGATGTTTTTTAAAATATACACTCAAGGACTTTAAAAACGCCACACCTAATTCAAAGCCAAATATCGCTCAAAGTATTTATGTTATTGCAATATAATTTTACATGTGTATTAATTGAACTATTCTACGTGTAAATCAGTTTAGTTTGTAACCAAATGTTGTCTCATGATATTCTAGGAATCCTGCAAGCGCACTCACGCTAGGCAAAAGTATGGGATTTTCAATACAGGCTATGCGAGGCATTGTACTCTTAGTGTGCTCATATTTGTTAGATGGTGTAGGCACACTTATTCATCGAATACGCTTGTTAACTGTTTTCCATCCTTTTGTTTAAGCATATGCAAGTTTTCAGAATGCTGGTTTAGTGTTACACGCTCTAGCCTTCCTTATTGGAACATGTTTAAAGGGATAGGATTTTGAATTTGCCATTTTTAGTAATATAACGTAAAACTTGGTGATTTTGAATGTCTGTGAAATGCGTGGACGTATTTTTGTTATTGACTTTATTCATACTTGTTTTAAACAAAATGACAGATTATTGTTGAAGTTGAACCTGCGTAGAAACTATTGTGAAAATCTTATACATGGCAGGATGTTCGTTTTAGGACTTCGTAGAATAATGCGATCCCGCATATTAGGATAAACTGTGCCCTCATCGGTATTGAAAATCCCAATATTTTGCCTAGGGTGAGTGCGCTTGCAGGATTCCCAGAAAAAAACGAGATAACATTTTATTACAAACTAAACTGATTTACACGTAGAAAATATGACTTAAAGCACATGTACAACGATTATGCAATAACATAAAGACTTTTAGCGATATTGGGTTTTGAATCAGGTGAGGCGTTTTAAAGTCCTTGAGTGTATACTCTATACTGTTCTTTGTATTCAATGTATCATTAGTGTTGTTGCATGATATCTCGACGTGAATTTAACAGCTTGACGTTATTCGAAAGTTCTGTAATGTATATTTCAAATAATATCAAATTCATTTCCATCAGCCTGAATGATGTTTCAGCAGTGCGCTATGAAACATACATGAGTCCAATACAACGCAATTACCCCTCGCGTTTTCAGGAGAGATATTTCAGTCCATATCTAAAACCATATACATGTACTGTTTCAATATCATTACAATATAAATTCTTAGACTTAAAATAATAAACGAACTATGGATGTCTCGCTGAAAGGTTGGTATTTCACTAACTGTTTACTTTTAAAACCTCAGACTGTCCGGCAATTGTAATTGACTGCGCGATTAGTTAAGACAAAAAGTAGCCAATGAAAAATGGCCTTTCAAAAGTGGTTAGGATTTCTCACGGCTGCCACTATATTTGTTGCGGTTCATGGAGTTTATCAAAAATATATCTTTGAAACAAAAAGTGCAAATTCATGGCAGTAGTTGCCTCCCTTCGCAGTAAATTATCTGTGATTCTAATAGTGAGAGTCACGCTTAAACTTGATGTATTCACCCTACTTACAACAGATGTTTTAGAACTATTTAGAATACAATTGAAAATTATACTCCGACACGCCCACTGATTCCATTAAAAAAGTGTACATTATTTTCGTAAGCGGTCACTTTTGTGAGTTATAAAAATGTATGTACTAAACATTTACTCAGAAAATAATTGCCATAAATGGTCAATTAGATGAAAACTAATGACAAATCTGTGTGAGAAACAGTTAGATACACAATATATCATGACAAGTGATTGCCTAAAGCCCAAAACATAGAGCTAGAAATTTGTAAAAACACACAGCATGGATTAATATGCCTGCATTACTGTAAAAAACATGAAGTTTGTGGACCAGTGGTGTTAAATTTTATTTTCGTCTCGGACAATTTGTTGTTCGTCCTTACAAAACTATATATATTATTCTGTTCATGTCCACAGCTCTCCTGTTAAAAAGTACGAACCGGGCCACTAGCTTTTTTAAAAGCTTACCTTGTCATTCTTATGACACAGCCAAATAAACCGTAAGGCCGATGTTTACGTCATGACGTCATTGACGTTAGCGTATGTTCGGCATATCACACATCAGGATTCGGAAAACCAGACATGTATGATACAGAAAATGCAATCTGTCGCGTTGTATTCAAATGTGCGATTTGGCCAGTTGTCGTAACAATGCATTGCTAGGTATATAATAAATAATCATATTATTACTATAATTACAGTCACTTGTTCCATGGGAGTAGGAGCGTCTTCAACATGGGGGGGGGCAAACATTTGGGAGGGGGGCGAATTTTTTTTTTGAGATATGGGGGTCGCATACAGTGTATTGTTAATAGCTTATGGTGAATGTTTGTGTATATTATTACTAAGGTATAGTCCAGTTAGGATATTGTGACAGTGACGTTGCAGTTTGTGTGTACGCAAAAAATCACAACCATTGTCTAAACAGGTAGAGCGAAGTTTAGTATGTTACCTTAGCATTGAAATTATAGTTGTTTGTACAGTATAAGCCTTTATAATTGGTTTTACACCGTTATAGTGGACTCGACCGCTACGTCACTGGATTTTTATCCTGACTGGACTATAAGGTATATATTTTTTTTCAATATCTACTTAGTTGTTTGCTTGTCAAAATAACAGTTAAAATTAACCTTATCTTAAAGTAGTATTGTAAGTAGGGGGTCCGGTGGCATGCTCACCCGGGACATTTTCTAAAACAACGGATCAATCTGGTGCATTATGTGGGTTCTGAGATAATTATTTGGAATTTTACAAGACATATTTTGTTACAACATCCAGCAAAATTAAGTCCTTATTTTGTAAATATTTTTACAAATTATTGCACAGATGCCCGAATTCTAAGAGTTAAGAGGTTTAGTAATTGATAATTTAACTTAGAAATGACAAAGTTTAAAAGCAGTATAGGAGGTACCGTAGGGCAAACTTTAACTTACAATGTCTCTAAAGTTCTTGTAGCTCTTTCAACAGCTACATGATAATGTATTTCATAGATTAAAAGGAATTTGCGAGGGAAGCGAGCACGAAAATTCTCATTTTATACTTTTTAACCAATAATAAAAGGCACATTACCTATTACAAGACTTTTTTAGGCGGAAAATTATGAATATAATAATAATAATTAAACTTTATTTAAAGAGGCAACACAGGGAAGACTGGGTTTACCCAACTGTGTTGCCTCTTTAAATAAAGTTTAATTATTATTATTATAATATGGTCCGAATTATTTGGGTGGCCAAACTATATGTTGGCCCCCCTTGTCCTAACATTGGGGGGCTGTCCCCCCCTGGCCCCCCTTCTCCTACGCCTATGTGTTCGTATGTTTAAAGTTGTACATGCAAAATGTTAACCTTGCTTATATTTCAATTACCAATGCAATGAGCATAATTATATTGGATTCAAACTCTACACTGGCTTTCCCTACCATGTGCGCAACAATGTTTGATGACTCTTAAAATATTGCACAATTCATACATAACTTAAACTATGCCTCGCTTAATTAATTTGAAAACCCATTCTGGTAACATACAAGGGGAGACCACATACCCAGATATCTAAGCCATTTTGCTTGCTTATTGGCGAGATTATCTCCCTTATTAACACCTTATCGAGACACTCGATTAGTCGTTATCGGTCACTTTACGTAACTTTTTTAAAGCATCAAAAGTCATCAAATGCATTATATATATGACAATATTTATCTAGTTGTTAAAGTAATCTGCAGTCTTTGTACTTTACTTCAATATGTTTTTTTATTTAAATTGAATATCGGAGTTAACTAATTTTGAGCTCGAGACCCATTGAGTTCTGTACAATTTATACCATTCTCAGCGTTTCATGGTATTTTAAGTGATATTTTCTCACTTATACCACGCATGTTAATTAACATGCGTGCTTATACTCATCTCACAACATTTATCCAGTTATTGAAGTAATCTAGAAAGTTAAACCTTCCTTTCAATTTTATTAATTTTAAGCTATGTTTTTGCCTTCTTGCTTCCCTAAGCGTTTTTATTTCACTAATTTTACGAAGATTTAATTTTGTTGTCGTCAAGTACATGTGTACCGATATACATGCCGCTGATGCGTGATCACGTGGTTTGTACATTGTACCCGACAGAGGCGTGAAAATCTTTGTTTATTGTTTGGTACGTTATTTGCCCTTTTTGTACGGTCTGATGTTGTGCGCGAGAATGGCGGTACGAAAAATGAACACTGCTAGTGAAAAATTATAAAATTGGATAAATAATCATGTTTAAGTTATACTGGAGCTATTTGTGATTGAGCACTGATGCTATGTGGACTTATTGTTTAGTGCAATTTTCTGAAAAGAACTTTTGATTGGCCGGAAACGTACAAGCGACAATATATCGCCACTAGAAAAGGCGGCAAATATACAAAGACAACGAAAAATACGTCAAAGAAGAAATCAGGCAGTACAGAGACAATGAATACGACAGCTATTGGTAATGTACAAAATGCTACGCCTAACCAAGCTAATAATACGGCATCTACGCCCGTTGGAATGGTTCCACAAACTCCACAACAGTTAGTGTATCCCCACGCACTTCAATTCTCTCCATACGTGATGAACGCTAATTCACCAACGTTTACACCAAACACACAATGTATTGTGTATATTTACTAGGTATTTGGCTCGAGTCTTGATAGTGATTGATTGTTGTTTATTTTGGTGGGCTTGCTCCGTATGCGAGTGTTGTTATTCTATTTTATCACATAACCTGCGGTCCAGGAGTGCCGTAAAGCCGTGCCGTAAATATCGTTCGGCTGTCCCAGACTGTGCAATAAATATTTAAATTAGCTTGACGTGACGTTAGCCAATCAATGCATTGATCCGTCAATGACGTCAAGATAATATTAACGTCGCCATGACGTCGCGCTCATTGTACCGCTGAATTTTGGCTGAAACATATGCAGCGTACATCATCCTTTTGAACAATAATGTTCATTTTTAAGGTTATGTGATAAATAAAATCTTACATTCGTGCTCATTACATACGAGTTTTATTAAACTCGTCGACAAAAACAATATGACACTCGGCAAAGCCTCGTGTCATATCATTTTGTCCACTTGTTTAATAAAACTCGTATGTAATGAGCACTCATGCAAGATCCTCTATATAGAATATTTGCTGGATATAATACATAATACCCATATACATGTACATGTTTATAATTCTGACTATTTTCTAAACGTATTTTTCAAATGATTATCATGTTGCAAGATAACTCCCTATGTTGCTATGGTGTATTCCGTTTCGTCAAGATAGTGATTAATGGGAGATTTCCTTACTTTTATGTCATTACATGTGTACTATTATAATATAAGGGGTTGGTTTTTACTTCTTAAAGAAGGTATGGCTTCTTAAAGAAAGTATGGAAATATTATTTCTTTGAAGTCAAGGGTCTCCTAAAGGAAGTATCACTATTCCTTTGGAGTCAGTTCCTCGTGGCAGTGGTATGTGACGCTGCTCGAGAAACACCCATTTTTTGGGGTGATTAATGGAGTGGTAGCGCGTTACTATGGTAATAGAATGGCTGATGACATGCTACTGGTTTGCATTATTGAAGATAAATTTGTATTGACTGTTGGTAATAAGTTAATGCTTGTAATGCTATAAGAAATTAATTATTTACATGTATTTGTGCTTTCTTTGTATAATTATATTATTGCACATTTATATGAGCTCTCCAACATTGGAGGTAATAAAAGTATTATTATAAGTATTATTACAAGTGTGACACAACATCAATATTACTCAGAAGTTGTAAAATCTATATTTCACGATATTGTCATCGTTTGAACTTTACTTAAAACTATTTTGATCCACTTAATTCATACATAGTTTTACTCTGTGCTGTGGGTCGTTACAATCGCCATATCGCACAAATGCAATTTAAATACCATCATACCTCACGCTTCAGTAAATGGTTACTTAAAGATCTAAAAATGATTTTATGATATGTTTTAAGTTACTGAGTTGTATCAAAAAAGTTAACCACTTTCCACCATGCTAAAGTTATATATTACTTACGGTTGGTAGTTTAAGAACAAACTAATCAAGCTATTTAGGAAGTTGTCTATTATTTAGATTTGTCTGTTTAAAATAAATGATGGAGAAATATATAACAATCACAATTTGTGTAATAGTATCAGCCGTTACTGTACATGGGTTACCAACACGAAAAGGTATGATGATATAATATTATATATGTATTCACTGTTTAAGAAAATAAATTTACTTCTAACGTTGGACAAATTCTGCCTAGTGGCTTCAAAAAGACTTAAAATTATACTTAATGTATAATGCACAGCGAAATTTTATTTTGGGGCAACTGTTCATTGTTTTAAGGGTACATGTATATTGCGTGTATAAACCATGAATGCTTCTGTTTGTTTCCATTTATGGTTTTTATGTGCTTTTTTACAAAGCATTCAGCAGTATTCAGTAATTAGATAATTCAAAGAACACAAATATGTACTGTTGTCTATGTTCTATTGTTGATCGTGTTAAGCCCCGCGTATCAACATTTTCCGGTCACATGATATAAAAGACAGTCATTCGAACAGTTTTCCTGTAATCACCAAGCTGTACTAGTTTAGCGCTTCCACCCTCAAAAGACTGACAGCTTGCCCACATGTGGAAGACATGGCCGTAGCTAATTCATCGGCCGAAGAACATCCAATCTAAACTGGAAACTTTCAGCCATTTACTTGGAGTGGTTGGCGGACTCAACACCTTGATTTAAAATATTAGCGTATTTTGTTAATTTGCTTGTATTTTTACTAAGAGTAAGGTTACTTATTGATGCATGAACACGTTTTACGGTTATGTGCGTCGTAAGAAGACCGTATTACTTGCATTGAGCAGTCGACCATGAATAGAGACATAAACATGTAACTGGTTAAGCTGGTGTTTGTTTAAAAAGCGTGTATTAAATATAATATACAATTGGCTACGTAATACAGGTGGTTGCTAAAAATTCCGGTAACTTGAGTTAGACTGTATGTTAATGTATATTTCTACAGCAACATTTACTGTACTCGTATATTATGCACTGAGCACTAATATATATCAAATTAAAAAACCTAATAATGCGGTTACTATGAAAGTCTTACAAACATGTGTAACGAAAAAAATGTGACAGACATTAAGTTGGTGAAAAAACTGGAATCCTACTAAATAATATCAAAATGTCTGTCGTAACGCACAAAACTGGAACGTTGAGTCAAATGACGTTGTTTGTTGACTTTACACGGAGTGCGTTTTTTTTTTGGTTAACCAAGCATTTTTAGATAAATTCGACATGTATGTATATAATCTAAAATTGATGCTTTATCAGCCAAAATCTGGGGAATTACACTTTTTATATACGTGTTTCAGACAGCGATACTTTGTTGGCGGAAGTCATAAACTCACTATTACAAGAGCTGGATACGGAAGAATCTGCCAGAACATTAGATATAGATAGTGTCAACGAACAAGCCGATATTGATGAGTCTTATTTATGCCGATTGGGAATATTGCCACCGTCGTTTTGCAACAAACGGTCTGTAACAACGACAACGCTGCCACCAGATGATGGAACTACTCCTGGTACATCACAGTCATTTTTCTGGTTATTTAATTGGTTTCGGAACAGAGATTGTAGAAAAAGATTCTTCTTTACAAATTGGTTTTGTCGTGTCTCTTCAAGTAGTGGATGATTGATGACTTTTCATAAAAAAGAAATATAGAATAGTGATATGATTGTTAACCGGTACTTGAATATTGTATAATTAATTAATATATCGCCTCCCATTTATAATTTTCTTGTTCGATTGTTTGGATTTTGATCATAGTACGTTTATTTGCCAAAACACATTTGTAAACATTATCCTATTTTAGACATTAGTTCCATGTAAAAGCATACATAATAAAAGCACATCATAACAGTCAAATGAAAGAAAATGAATCAACTCGACTGACGTTTTCTTCTTACCACATGAAATTGAAATTCTATCCATAAAAGATCATAGTAGTCGATCTAATCAAAATCGCTCTATACGTAAAGAGCGATTTTGATTAGATGGACTGCTATGATATTTTATGAATGCAATTTCAAACTCATGTGTTCTTACTCACAACTGCCAACGGTTTTGTGTTTTTGTGGCTTTTCAGTTTCAATTTTCTTGCGCATTATTGTGGTCGTTCAGTCGTTGCCACACAAGAACGTAACCTGTCAAACTTGGAAAATCCCACTCGACTAACTACACCAAAGAAGAGATTGGACGTACAATACATCGCTGGCTTAGAATGAGAAGTTCGTAAGAGCTACCTCCGACCTAATAGGACTCATGCATATTTGAAATCTGCATCACAGGGCGCTTCTTAAGAGCCTTTTTGTGGAAATCGAAACACGTGATGGTGACCAAACTTAAGTTGAAAAAGCTGAAAAGAGTACTTTTCGGGCATATTTTTCTTGTTTTCTCTTAATATCGATTTTGTACAAAATTACGACCGTCTCATTTTAAGCCAGCTACAAGACGTCTGTGTGACATGGACTGGTCCACCAACGATGACATCTTCTCGGTCTCCATGACATCAACTCAAGCTTGGATGTGAAACTGAGGTGCCCGGGAATTGCCTCTTACATACATGGCGTCCCGCTAGCAACAATTCTGAAACAAGATAGTAGTTCAGCATCGTTGATACATAAACCCCAACAGTAAAATTGGTTACATTTTACCATTGTATTGGCGACGATTCTTCTACTCCTCAGCATATTTTGCAATGTAACCAAAGCCTTACCACGCTGTCGGGAAATATTAAATATTCGGGAGACAATTCTGGAACAGTCGGAATCGTTCCGCGTTGCATTTGGTTACTACGGACATCTTTCAGCGTTTTATGGCAACCCTTTGTATGCCACTCTGCGAATGCAAAGCGAAAGAGCCGGATAAAAAAGCATCGAAAGTTTAATTGATTAATGATCCCAAAATGTTTCCCTAAAAATGTTATCAACAGCCCTTCTGTAAAGCGTTGGGGCTGTAGTTGACGGCAACGCTTTACTCTCAAACCAGATGTCTTCACGTATCATCCTAAGAAGTTCTAAAATTATATATAGAAACATACGTGATTACTTGTATATATGGTTTATTCAACCATGTCTCCGTGCATGTTTGAAGTAATTTTATAGATAAGCCTGACTACGTTCCGTTTCTCCCTGTGGAAAATAGGGCCATGAATAAGTTCTCTGCATTTGTCACTGACGTGTTCTACTCTTGCCGCTGCTGACATATTGTTCAGTCTCAGTCCTGTTCGTTTCTACTTACCGTTTCTATTTTTTCCGGGAACGAGTCTGAGTAACCATACAATGTAAACGTTTTTAAAAAACACTTAGTACAGTGGATCTGAACACATACAAATTACTACAGAGAACATTTCTTATGTTCATAGTATTCATACATTACTTAGTCAGACTGAGTTATAAAATAACTTTAAAAAACACACATATTTCGTTGAATGAACCAACTATACAAGTAATCACGTAACTATGTTACTAGTTTTACTTAATACTTTTTAGAACATGTTACGCGAATACACCTGGTTGTAGGATAAGGAGTTGCTGCCAACTACAGCCCAACGCGTCGCAGATGGACTGGCGCTTCGAAAGTAAATCGCATACGAGCGTGTACTATTAAAATAATTACAAAATAGTTTTGGCGGCGTTATGTCGTTGTATATACGTGGGATGTTCAGAAATAACGTAGAATTTTACTCGCATTTGTTATACGAAGATAATAGATACAACATTATAATTTGGAATCTTTCTGCGATCGATACACAAAATAGGGTATATATGAAACAAGTCTGTCATAAATTATAGCTCCTCAAAACCAGTCACTACCACCCAGCCGGGGCAGCACAAATGACGTCAGTGACGTTACAATGTCTGTGTCGATGAATTAACCTCAACGATCACCTCAATAACTACAATAAGTCTCGAATATAACAATTGACACTTCTAAAAAATGCCGTTTATACTAATTGTGGGGTAATGTGCTATAATGTTGGTGGTAGCCTGATGAATATCGTATACATTTCGTCTACTTCTTTCTAGACCGCACATAACGTTGTTGTGCCTGAAACACGCAACGTAAACGTCAACAAACGGCTATTTGTATTCTAAAATCTAATGCGACTTCCATCTCTTTCATACCATTTTGTATCATTTTAAGACAAAAGTATGACTGCCAGAACTCGTCCTATGCGTTTTATTTATCGTATTGAAGATTTCAGCGGGATTTCACCTACTTCCTTTTATGAGTTTATCACTGCGCGATTGTTCGTCATGACGTACGTTAAACATGTAGATTGTAGAACATGTGCTATCCACATGTTGTATATAGTTCTATCTTGACATTGCATGATATATTGGCGGAGTTTTACCATTGTCTTAGTAGTGACTTTCATTTAAAAATCGCACTTTTTCAAATGTGTTTGCAAGCTGAAGGTGTGCATATGTATCATGTAACGGTCTGACACAGATAACTAGAAACCACATGTTCCTCGCTGCTGCTGGTTCGATCCACCAAATTTAGAGTTACACTAGTACAAGTGCTTTGATGAAAAAGTACCCAGGAATCTTCTTTCACGATAGGTGGAACAGTCATTATTCATACATGCCATTGGCTGTCCATATTTGAATGACCTCTAAAATCGGTTATATATTTATAATGTATATATATTCCCACATTTTGTTGTTACTTATTTATTCACCCAATTCACCAAGATCTGATTTATTAAACAAGGCCAGTGTCGTATAATAGTAGTATTGACTTTAATAATCACTCTTGAAAAATACTAAGGGTCAACTTTCAATACAAACATAGTAAACGTTCTAATAGCAATTCGTAGATGTGTGCGTTTCTCATGATTGAGTTGAAATTGACCATAACTGTATAAGAGCTGTTAACACATATTATAATCAAACCTCATTCAGTCATTGTTTGAACGAAATAATATTACCCTATTAGATTAACTTTAACCCTTACCACGCATTAAGTAAGAATAATATTCTGTCAATTGTGTACGTTGAACTTCAGATTTTTATTTACTTTAGTACATTATCGGGATGGTGTTAAAACACAAGTAAAGGATCATTATACGGAAAACTAGTAGTATGTATCTCCTCAAAATACAGTTTTCACATTACATGGACATTTTGCAGCAACACTATGTTATATAGGAAAGAAACAACGACATGAATTAATTTCATCATACAATGTAACATCGATTATCTGGAGGGAGTGGTGATTAAGAGGTAGGGCGCGCACTTTGGGGTCTGGAGGTACCGGGTTCGATCACCGTCTTCTTAACAAAGCCCGACTGTATCTAGGTGTATGAATTGGTACCTGGGAGGGTCAACCATAAAAACCGTATTGCTTCGCTACGTGATTGTATCATACTAAAACGGAATGAAAAATACTAATACATACACAACAAGAACTACCAATACCTTGAATTTAAATTGCGAATATTTTATACCGTCATCCTGAATCACGTCCCTGTGTATATCTTCTTATCGGTCTGGTTGCCGCGTTCACGATCCCAGTGTGTACCTCATGGACCGTTCGGTCGTGTTGCCGAGTTCACGATCCCAGTGTGTACCTCATGGACCGTTTGGTCTTGTTGCCGACTTCACAATCCCAGTGTGTACCTCATGGACCGTTCGGTCTTGTTGCCGACTTCACGATCCCATGAGTGTGTACCTCATGGACCGTTTGGTCTTGTTGTCGACTTCACGATCCCAGTGTGTACCTCATGGACCTTCGGTCTTGTTGCCGAGTTTACGGTCCCAGTGTGTACCTCATGGACCGTTTGGTCGTGTTGCCGAGTTTACGGTGCCAGTGTGTACCTCATGGACAGTTCGGTCTTGTTGTGGGGTTCACGATCGCAGTGTGTACCTCATGGACCGTTCAGTCCTGTTGCCGAGTTCACGATCGCAGTGTGTACCTCATGGACCGTTCGGTCTTGTTGCCGAGTTCACGATCGCGGTATGTACCTCATGGACCGTTCGGTCTTGTTGCCGAGTTCATGATCCCAGTGTGTACCTCATGGACCGTTCGGTCTTGTTGCCGAGTTCACGGTCCCAGTGTGCATTTTCTTGACCGTTCGGTTTATACTCCATTGGAAGCCCCGTTCGATCAAAACTTTAATAACAATAACCTGATGGGAATTAATCTGAAATAAATTTACCTACATTCTGAGTATTAAGGACGAGTCATAGATTTACTACAAAGTATCAGATATAAGAGCACTTCTCCGTGTATTTGTAGACCATCCCTTGTCCATCCTAACGTAGATTCTCCATTGGTCAAATAGCACGAAGTGGGTCCGCTCTGATACATAGAAGTCAGTGATCTCATAGATAATTTAAAACTAATAAACGCCCAAATTACAAGTACATAGTGTAATATAAAGACATAAGAATAGACCTGCCACATTGAGTGAAAATCAGTGGAATTATTACGTATGCATTATAAAGTATACAACGACATTGAAAACATAATCATATATTTCATCACAACAGGCGTCAGTCTGAGTTTCCAAGATACTAAATTATTTATGAATATTATGTGTATTAGTCTACACTCACCGCAACTATTGAAAACAGAGAGTAACAACTTTAGGTCAGTCACACACTCACATTATTCAACAGTGAATTACGTTCCCAGCGGTAGACAAAAGCCGGGGACATGATTATAAAGCCCAAAGTCTTATAACTCATAATGTCATTAAATCAGGATAAATCCTGTAAGCCTTATTGATTAGAGATTTTCGAGTGAAAGTCTTTGAAGGAGCCAAATCTTTGCCATAATAGGATTTTAAATTTAATAGTAAATTGTCGTACGAATGGTGACACTTTGTATAAAGGGTCTTAATGACTTTGACTGTACGCGGAAAACAATGCGGGTACTCTTACCCTGGGTCGTAAATTCTGATTTCAATATTAGTTGTTTATGATGTTATGGGTTTGTTCAAAGGCGTTTTAACGAGCTAAGCGGTACGTGGTCATACTGCCATATATTATATATACGACTTAACGTATGGTTAGGCGATTAACTGGTTCAATTTGGATTAAATCAAGAGTAAAAGATTTAATTATTTAATTATAGATAAGGTGATTTCATGTAAGAATTATTTTTGGTGATTTGATTTTTGGCAACATGAGATGTGGAATTGAATACTGTGGAATTAAACACAATATAATATACAAGTTGACCTTATTTGTGGATGAGGACATGGTGTTCTAATATATATTTTAACAGTTTTCTTTTTTTTTAGATATTCGAAAGTTTATATAAACGTGCGTATATGTGTTGTATCAGTTAATACATGTATTTTACTTCTTTGATCTATTGTTGTTAGTGAAATACACGTGTCCATTTTGGTAAATTGGTGATAGAGACATATTGGACAGGACTCTTAGTGCTGGATACTTTTTAAAAGGATTTTGACTTTACTCAACCAAGATTAACTTATAATTCACAATTCATACGGAAAATGTCATTAATAATGATCGGGGCAATTTTTAAGTGACGGGACACTGTGTGATGCCGTATAGGACTGATATTTACTTCTGGTGACCTTAACTAGAGAGATTTAACGTTATCATTAATATATAGATACTGGGAATCAATAAACGTTGACAGATTATGGCTAGTAAGACGGTAATGGACAAGTTAGAGAGGATCTATAAGTATGAACATCCCATGCGAATATTTGGTGGACATAAGTTTCACGTGTTAACGGAACTGGCCAAATATTCTCGACACGCAGGTAAGTTCGGGCTACTTTTCGTGTACATGTACTGTCCAGTTAGGATATTGTGAGGGTTACGTCGCCGTTCATGTGTACACAAAATATTACAACCATTGTCTGAGCAGGTAGAACGAATATGCATGTAGTATGTTTGTTTAGCATTGAAAGTATAGCTGTCTGTTTAAGCCTTTATAATTGGTTTTACATCGTTATATTGTACTCGACCGTTGTGTCACTCTATTCTTACCCTGACTGGACTATATACGGTATGCGTATGCATGTATTTTGTTTAAATTTGTCCAATGCAATTTTATAGTTTTCATCTAACTATAGATCTCTAATACAGTAATCGTAGCATGTTGTTTGTTATTGTTGTTTAATAGTAGCCTTCACATACAACGTACATCGGTATAATGGCTTATCAGCCAATGTCCCCCCTCCAGTAATAGGAGGTGACCTCAAGCAACAGAAGTATGGTCTCAGTAATCTTGCGTTCACCGTGAAATTTTGGATGTTACTGCGTGCTACGGTAAATAGAATTACGCAAGGCAGTTTACAGAAGCGGCAAATGCTTTGTAAATACAAACAATACTGGAAATGGGTTTAAATTATTTATTGGGATATTCAACTGTCCTATATATTTAGAAATAGGAAGTAGCTTTGTAGTATATATGCTGCAATTGATGGCACTATTTTGCAGAGTACCCAGTCATATAATTCTTTCACAGGACCAATAACCGTTATACATTGACTACCAAGCGAGGCAATGCTCACCATCAGTAGGGTGCAAAACTTGGATGCCGGGATTGTACACATAACCTGTCTATCACTGGCTACTGTATATATATTTATCTGTCTAACATAATAGGAAACATGTAGAACTACGTCAAGGTGTTTAGGTGGAGTGTTGACATTGTAGGCATAGCCCCTTCGTACAATTTTAGACAAATTTTCCCGCATTTATAAACAAAACATCAGGAACGCGAAGGTGAATGTTTATACTGCTATAATTATGTCTACAAGTTTATATAAACGTATAATATTATGTATATCATTTCATGCATATTATCACATTATAAACAGGAATCATACGCTTATAGATCAATTATTCTTATGGCAACCTTTGTCGGACAAGTAAGAATACACAAGGGGTGTTCGGAAAGTTTCTGGACAAGTGCCGTTTTCTTTTTTATTTCTTGATATTTTCCAAAGAAGTTCTGTATTGTACATTTATAGCTACATGTTTCATCTGTACATTAGATATCTGCATGATAATAGCCTAGGTATTTCAGTCGTTTTACTGTTGGAACTGGGTCATTCAGCATGGGCATTTAGCTTTTTGATTGCTGAAACTAGTTCATTCAGCTTTTCGACAGCTTAGACTTTGGCGGATCGTTGACTTGTTCAGTTGGGCATTATGTCTTGTATGTGTTTTCATTTGTGTTTTCTGTGCTCGGTTGGTTAAGTTGAGTGCTGCCTTCCCTGTCTGACTTAATATTATCTTGTTGCATAAAAACGATTAATTCTATCGCAATATCACTGTGAGGTAAGCACAATTCAGACTTAATTTTTATGTGAAGTGCCATGTTTGAATAGTCCATAAACTTTTTTAAGCATTTGATAAAGAGCTGGGAGGAAAATACGAATATTTCCGTCCCAGATAAAGAGATATGATGGTTCAGAATCGTAAAGAAGGTAGATTGTCAAGTCTAGAAATATGTGGTACCAATGGGTAAAGCTGATGATAAAAGAATCAGTGTCATATAGAACGCATAATTTGACCTGATCCGGACCTTTATGCGGCATGAATATATTACAAGGTTCTTGCGTTAAATATTTCCGTGAGCAAATCGTGCACTATCGGTCCTTTAGATGTGTGTTGGTATTACCAAAGAATTCTAGTGTATATCCGTGGTATTACACATCAAGCGTCTTCGTGACGCTTCCCGTTTATGAAAACATACAATAGGGATTAAAAATATAGGCACTGTGACATATCAGCTGTTCAATTATGCTAATAGAAGGTCGAGAGTCAGATTATCCGTACTATACGTACATTTGGTTTCGTACAAGTGTTGTTACAAGTGCAATACCAGTGCTAGGTTATGTTAGGTTATCTATAAGAAGGGTTGTACATGTACCTACCTAATCCTCTTCGGGCTGGTTTGCTCCTAAGGCCATCATCAAAGGACGTCAAGTTACGTTCCTATCTGCAGCTAGTCGCTCCACTATATAATAAAGTGTCATTTTGGTGTCGAAATAGTGTCACACCAGAAGTGTACATGCTAGTGTAAACCATTGATGTACCAGTCTAAGTGTCACAACTGTGCCATGAATACCAGTGCTATATTAAATAGTTATTATACATACCGCGAGATCCGTAAACGTACAACGTGGAGTTAGAACAGGCGAACTACAGTCGTCTCCCTTTAACTAACTTCTTATCAATTATACAGGTAGATTTGTCTCCCTTCGAGCATGAAAAGTGATATTTTGAGCAAGATCTCCATAAAAGAGGTAAATGTATGCAATAAACATGATATCAAACGTAACAATGATGGAGCAGATCTTGTTGATAGATATAAGTTTTAAAATATGCTTTGCCATGCTTGTCGCCTGATACATTTCTTAATTTCATGATACAAAAAATGTACATCTTGATCTACATCGAGTTACGTGTTAGATCTACATGTAAATAATTCATATTGATCAAAGACCTAGATATACAAAGATTGGAAAAATGTACCAAATCTCACAATATCTCGCGGCCGTTTTCTGAAATCTCGTTTGTTCTTAATAACTAATATCTCCTGTTTTGATATACATAGGAAAAAACTAATAAGTTTATGCAATAGATTTTTATTATTCTGCTTTAAAATGATACCTAATTTATTGAAATCAGTCAAGGAATAAAACAAAAGACCTCAAAGAGCCAGACCTACTCTCATTTTAATGGAAATTCCAATTTTATCAGAAAATACCCAATTTGCCCCATTCAAACAATAATTTTCTGAATTCTATAAGAGATAAAAAAATATAAGTTACATCATGCAATAGAAGAAGCTTAGCTCTTCAAAATGAGATATTGGTCATTAAAAAAGGATGACGAACGAACAAAAGTGTTCATGCAAAATATCAGAATCTGCTGCATGCTATTTTGCATTTTCTCTCCGTTTTCAATTTAGTGTCCAATCGGTGTATATTTAGGTCTTTGTGTTGATGTAGCTTTATTTCTGTAACTCTTCTAGCTATCTAAACGCATGTATACACTTTCAAACCACGAAGCCTAGTATATCTATAGTATATTTTTTATTGTAGCTCATATCAACTAGTAACGTTATTTTACTTGTTTCCCGTGCTGGATTTTCTATCTCGATTTCGAAATTATCATCGTTCAAGAACTCGATTAGGCTATTCCATGACTTCATGGAAGTTTGATAGATAATGCATCCTAGTTATGCACCCATCGTTGATGAGGGGGGGGGGGGGGGGGCTATAATTGATATGCACTTGGGGAACGGTGGCCTAGAGGTAGGGCGCGCGCTTCGGTATCGAGAGCACGTCAGTAGGAAGAAGAAGAGGTCCTGGGTTCAATCCCGTCTGGACCATGCACTGCTTAATTTCTCTGAGCAAGAATAACCCACTGTTACATGCTCCACTCGACCAAGGTGTGAAGTGGTACTTGTGAGCAAAGACCTAAATATACATCTTTAACTTATTTAATTTACTGATATGTCGCTCTGAGACAGGTGCTTTATAAGATCGAAAGGCCTACTGTCAATATTTAAATAAGTAACTTATTTTTTATTTTAAACTAATTTGATGTAACAAAAATCATTCAAAGTACTATTTAAGTATTAAAAACTCTAAATAGGTAAAACAGTATAGCGTTTAATATGCAGTCGAAAAATATTTCGTCTAAAGTCTGCTGGGTAAAATAAACACAACCGGTAAAACCAAGCAACATGTAAACTTCCGGTTAATTTCCTACCTGAAAATGAACCAATTAGTTTCGTAAATAAAGCAATTAATCGGAGAAGATGTCGTACAAGGCAATGACTTCCAAGCCTCGTAACCCTTACGAGACGCTTGAACGAATGTTAAACAAAACTACACTAACTACACAGCGTTTAGCCCACTCAAACATAGTTGGTAAGTCATAAAACGGTCTAAGTTAGGCAACTCTCTCACGAAACGTTATCGTCACGAAAATGGTGATAACACTAATCCAGTTTCGAAACATATCAGACTTTTTGTTTGTACTGACTTTACTTTCTCAATTTAATTTCATTTGCCGTGATAAACCCCCCCCCCGAATTTGGGAAAGAACTTGACGTTTTGCACAGCTAAGGTAACCCCATTCAGCAATAATGTTAAATATTTATTCATGTGGTATTTTTATCAGCATTTTTATCTTGAATAAACAAATTCATGCCAAGTGTATTGCAGAATGTCATCAAAGAAACCCGACCTTTGGCTTAGTTACTTCATTTTAACCTAATCATTCCATTGCTGCAGTCCTCCCCTCCACAGTCGTCCGTAATTATCAAAGCTCCAGTCTAAATGCATACACTTGACTTCCAAAGCTTTGTATAAGATCTTGAGTGTGTTTGCACGTTTTAACAGTTTTGTTTCAGCAATCATCTGGAATGTTTTCCCCCAACTATGAGAATAAAATGAATGTGTGAACAGGATTGTATATCAACTAACACAGTTGATGGTGAACATGACTTAAATGAAAAAAATGGATATAAGCAGATATCTATGTCTTCAAAAATATTAGCTTGAAATAGAAATTAACCAATTAATAAATATGCTGTTTAAACCCTGCTTGGAATGTGAAAAAACTGGGACAACTAAAATTGATCAAAGCAATGAAATATTCAAATAAAGTTTCTGACACATTTTATAAATAATTGTGGATGCTGTTGGAAAGTAATATTTGTTAGACCTACTGTAGTGTCTTTAACATTTTTGAGTACAATAGGCGTAGTGGTATAGCTTTGCACAAGTTTGTTACATAAAATTATATTATTTATTGGTTTAGTTATCAGATAAAATACTTTTCTATGGTTATA
The DNA here is from genome assembly GCA_947247005.1 of Spisula solida. NCBI lineage: Eukaryota > Metazoa > Mollusca > Bivalvia > Venerida > Mactridae > Spisula > Spisula solida. The sequence goes on along the minus strand of OX365956.1, from coordinate 36,960,858 downwards.
AAATTCTGTGTAGACCAACATCAATTTTGATATACAAAATTAATTTTGGATCTATTTTTTTGAAATAGACATTTTTTCAATAAAGTAATGTTATATGAGTAGCAACTATCATATCTGTTTCTCACATGTGAAAACTGTGTTTGTCAATTATTTATTTGATAAAGATATCAGCTATTTAGTACTTGATGTTTACAAATTGATAAAACATTTCTGAAGAGGAGAGTTTATCATAAAAACTTGGTGGTCCCAGGACCGTTTTATTGTTTAGACTACCTGACTAACAACAGGTATAAGACATAAATGTTCATTAATTATGGCTAAGAAAGGAGTTACATTTAAATATCCCGATAACCAGGGTAAATCTGTGGACAACTATACAAGGCATGAAAAACATAAAAGTAAGAATCATTCTTCAGTAGTTTTAAATTGTTTATTCTATCAATGCTAGGTGAAAAGATGATAGAACTTTGTTAATCACTCATGTATGCCAGATCTCTTGCATCATGCGTGAGTTTCTCGCATTTGATACTCTACTTAAGCATGAACAGAGGCAAATTGATAAAATCTCACGCATTTCTTGGACAATGTATTGGAACCTGACAATTTTTGTTTTCATTATGAAACTGATCACAAATATAAGTTTAAATTGCTTCATGAAGCATGCCTGGTATTGTCATATAAGTAAAATAAGTGAAAAATGCATACAAACTTCATTAATTTAAGTTTAAAGTTTGAGCAAGGAAAATCCCCCTCATTTTAATAATGAAATCTCCTGCATTTCTGTCACCAATCTCAGGCAAAGGGGTCTGCGAAATATAACATGTATGTTTACTTATCAAATATTAAAACTTTACTACTGATGATGATACTTGTACGCAGATTGATAAGTCTAACTGCATAGCTTATCACGAATGTCTCTACTCAAAATTTGAAAAAAGTGATAAAATCATTTAAATGATTAACTTCACATTTATATGTTAAGGGTATCCATGGCAATATTTTCTTTATTAAGCCTATAAGTATATAATACAATGTCATATTGTTCATAGGTCCTGAAGTGAACAAAATGTTTCATAATAAACTGTTAAATGTTTATCTCTTTAAGAGATAAATTGTCAAAGAACACTGAACTGTTTGAATTGTCCCACCTGGCACAGTTGGTGCTGTGGATAGAGCTATGTTTGTCACCTCAGGTTCAGTTACTGCATTGACCATGTTCTGATCTTCCACAACATCGTCTACCATCATGTTTTCCACATATGTGGAGAAGTTAGTTGTTTGCAGAAAAGTACAATGGTACTCAGGTTAATAATCTATTCCAGAAAAAACTGGTTGTAGGTCTAATATCTTCTGAATGAATAATGGTTTGAAAAGGTGCTGATTGCCATACATATTTATTAATGCAAAACTGTTGGAAAAGATGCTAAATATTTTTTCAAACATGTTACGATAATTTCAGATCTTGGTGGTCACATGGTCTCATCGAAAGCTGGAGATTTCCAAGAAGAACATGAACGTGAACTACAGCAAGCAGTTGATGAATCTGAAGAACGGGCAACAAGAGAGCTGAAAGCCGCACTGAAAAGATTACGTGAGGATAAAGATGAAGATAAGAACAGAGCTTTACGCAATCAAAAAGAGGTAAATTAATATTGTAGTACTTGATTGTGAAGCTTTTTAAGAAACTATCTGCCCAACCTGAGAATCAAACACAGATCTACTGGCATTCTAGCACTCTTACCTCCTCACATACCCTGGCAGGGTTGCTTTAACATATTGTATCTTCTAGCATTTTTATAGGGCATTAAAATATTTAAACTCACCATTGTCAGGTTATTAATATTTACATAATTGAAATGCTGCTTACAGGGTAATATTGTCGGTATGATTTGAACATTGTGATTTTTCAAGGTCTAAAAAAGTCAACAACAAAAATGAAAAGCATCGTAAATTAAAACGCTATTGACAGTTTGATTCCTAGTGAAGATTTTACAATGTTATAAGATAATTTGGTTTGAAATTTTCCTTTTAGTTTGGCATAGTTGGTATATGTTGACACTTGTAGGACTTTGTACTCTTTATAACCTTGTCTCTGTGTGTGTTCCCTAGTATTATGAGAAGATTCAGAGACGGGTGGAGGAACAACGTAACCGAGCGGAGGAGGAACGAGAAAGGGAACTCATGAAGAGATTTATGCAAGAGAAAGAAGATGCCCTGGCTAAACAATGGAAGGAGTGTGAGAGATTGAAAGAAGAGGCTGTAGCTGATGCTTGTGAGAAGTTAACTAGAAAACTACGTTATGAGTTCTCTATAGAGAAAGAACAAGCCATAGCAGAAGCCTTGAGGATAGCAAAGGTAAAATGTACACTTAACTCGGAGCTTCTTTTCACTATATTCTAGGGGCCTATATAAGGCTCCTTCACAATTTTCTATAGGCTCCTTCACAATTAGAATTTGAGTCTTGGTTTTTGTATAATTAACTTCACAACAAAGCACCAAACAAACAAAACATAGTAAGCAATGATATATTCCTGTACTGGACATGATACAAAGTATTATATCATAGATAAATGCATGTTTGGGACAATTTGGTGATTTATTGTGCTTAGTTTTTCACAATTTCAAAACGTTTTCGTGCCAACATTTTCACAATTTGGAGAATTTTCGCACTAAATTTTCACGAAACTAAAGGGCATAGGCCTGTAACTTTAGTGTGTCTGTAGTTGAACAGTTAGCGCAGTTAGTAGAGTGCCAGACTGTTGCCCAGTAAACCTAAGTACCCTCATATTGTAAGAAGTTTGGAATTTTGAGTACACTTCAAAAGGAAATAATTTATGCAATTTGGATGTAGTTGTTGTTCAGCACCCTGTATGAATAACTGCTGAAACACTGAAACAAACACTGCCTTATGTTAGTGGTAGGCTTTAAGTCTCAGGTTTTAGTGAAGCTAGATTATAGATGGTTACAAATGGTGTTGCACTTTATACATATACAGTGTCTGTATTGTTTGATACTGTCTTACCTGTGCACAATCTCCCGAAGCATCTCAAGTAGAAATCTCAGCTCAAATTGAGATTTTGCTCAAATCAGAGTTTGAATTTTAGATATATTAGTTCACGATTTTGACATTTTACTGTAATTAACTCAGAATAAAGTGTCGGTTTTGTGATGCCAGTTTTGAGTCCAACCAATCATTTAAATTACTTCAATGATGAATGACAAAATTTTGAGATGAGAATAAGCCTCTAATTGATCACCGCCTCCTCGATAGCCTAGTGGTTGAGTGTTCGCTTCGAGTGCGGGAGGTCTCGGGTTCGATCCCTGGTCGCGTCATACCAAAGACGAAATAAAAATGGTACCAGAAATTTCCTTGCTAGACGCTCAGCATAAAAAGGAAACTTGCTCCTCTTCTCTCATACCCTCGTGGCGATGGATAATATCAGAAATGAGGCGTTGAGAGTGATTAATATAAGTTTGAAAAACTTGTTTCACAATCAACCTTAAATAAATTAGTATAAACTAAACCGCTAATTGAGAGTCTTCGGGAGATCAGGGTCTGTTACTTTAATATTGATTGCAGGAGAAATATTTGATTCGAGAGAAGAAAACAATTGAGAAAACTATCCGAGAATGTGAAGAGAGAGCGAGAATAGAAGCTGAAAGAGTCGCCAAACTTCATCAACAAGATATAGACCGATGTAATGAAAGGTGAGATTATTTGTTACACGCTGAACTTGGTTACATTTAGACATAACTATATCTTAAACACATTATACTCCACATAAACTTTGGAGTTACACCCATTATCTTCGTTTATAAGAATATTGTTATTTTGTGTTCAAAAGAGAAAATTTATGTCTTTTATTCTCTTATATCCTACTTGTGTTGAATACCATCCGGAATGAGGTGTTGAAAATTATTGATATTAGTTGTAGAATTTGTTTCATAAAAGACATAAAATAAAATTAGTACAAATCATTGTTAAGAAGTGCCTGTCTCAGCAAGCTAACATACATTAATTACGCTTAAAATTTAACATAAGTATTTAATATATTTGTAGAATATTAAATCACAGATCACGATTGCAGAATTCATTTATCTTTCTCATTCTTCTCTGAAAATATTCATATCAGTCTCCCTTGAATATGTGAATCCTGCTTACTTTATGCTCCTTATGACAGATGCACAATGCTACATTTTAGACCCTACATCTACTGATGCAGGAAGCATATAGTGATTGTCCTTTCCATCTGTTGGTCCCATTGAAAATGTTAACAAAAATGTTCAAGGTGTTGAAAATCAAGTATTTTCAATGTTCATCGAGGCATTGCTTTCAAACTTAGTATACTTGTTTATTATCATAAATACCTTACATTGTCAATGCCATGTAACAATATCTAAGATTTCAACAGAATTATGGCCCTTGATTGACTTAGCTAGTTATTATGAACAAGGCTTCCGCCGGGGCATAAGCATTTATTGAACACAGTATTGTACTTAACTATAATGTTTTCAGGTATGCTCTGTTGGAAAGGAAATGGTTGAGAGAGATAGAATGTAGGAAGAATGTGGAACAAGATTTCAGGGTAAATATATCTGATACATTCAGGGAGCTCAACACTGTGTTATAACTCACTTATTAAAAGTACAGTGTTATGTTTTATCCTTGACATTAATCTGTAGCACTCGGATAATGTGGAGATGAAACTGGATGGCAAACTATGATTTAAGTAATACTTTCCTGTTGTCAGTAAAAAGTCTGTCTGTCATGTGTACTTGCCCCATGATGATGATTATAAAACTGTTTTCATGTTCAACTCATTTTCATGCTCAAACTTCAAATGTTTCTAATAGTTAAACATCCTGTGTTTTCCTGAAGCTTATGTACAGTCAACTCTCGTTATCTCGAACTCGCTTATATCGAATTTTCCCTTATTTTGAAGTTTTTTTCAAGTCCCGATTTTTCTCCTTCTTTGTCTATATAAAATCTCGAGACCTATCTCGAAGTTTCGGCTCGAATTTGGCTCGAATTTTTCGTTATGTCGAATTTTTTTTGGTCCCGATTAACTAATTCGCACTTTAAATCTATTGTTCATCTCGAAGTCGGGTCGAAGTCTGATCATATTTGACTGGCGTCAAATGTTTTTCACACCTCGCCTGTCTGAAGTTTTCGATTTACCTGTAATTTTCGCGCCTTCCATTTTTGAACAATATATTTGTTTGCAACAATTTGCGCAAACATGTAATAAAGATTCGAGTTACGTCCAAACATCAATAAACATGTCATCTCGAACAATTGTTTGTAAAAATAATAATTAAATACATTATGTTTGACTTTATACATGAACACGATCTTGGCATTTCAAGCTTTGCATACTTCCTCGATCGTACACATACATTAGCATATGATACACTACACTTACTGATGAGTACATATCATCATATTTTAATGCAAACAACACATCGTACACGAACGAAAATGTATAAAATGCATTTCTCGAGGAGGAATACATGTTCATAAATATCAAAACAAGCAATTCTCACGAATATGTTGTTCTTATGACCGTTACAATATGGCGGTGTAAAATGACAGAAACTAGAAAACTTTGATGCCGAAAATTCTATCTCGAATTTTTGTTATGTCGAAGTAATTTCCACAGTCTCGTGAAATTCGAGATAACGAGAGTTGACTGTATTATAATTTTATGGACAGTCTGAAACAAGAGGGTTTAATATTTTTGATAAAAGTACAGCTGATTCAATTGTTGATCCGTAAATGAGCTAATAAAATTTCCTGCTTAAATTTATCTGAGCATGAATACTATTTTATAATCACTTGGCCTGGTTCAATTAGACAAGTTAAGTTACAAAGCATCACTTCCTTTCATGGCCTGGTATTGTACCTTGGTCGGGTGACAAGGGAGGTAATTAAAGGGACTGCCTCACGTATTAATGTATTGCAAAAATAAAATTAAATTGTCAAATATTCATGTAATTTTGATATAGTTGCCTGTATATGCCATATACAACCACATTGACAACAAAAATAATTTGGGAACCATCGGCATTTTGTAGTAATTTAGCATTTTTACACCCAAAATTCTATAGGTTATTAATACCCTATAGAATTAGCACTGCTATCACTTAAATTGCCTGAAATTTGTTTCCATTCGATGAAAATGAATTGCAAAACAAACCAAATACCTCACAGATGTTTCGGCTTAAGTTTGTTGAAGTTACAGTTTGATCATGTGTGAATTATGTAGCATTTTGGAAGGAAACTCTGCAATATTTTCAAAAGGAAAAATACAAAGTGCCAAGTATCAAGAGTGATTTAAATTGCTTATATGCTATAAATCTTTCATAAAGCAACCACCAGTGGCTTCTATTACATAAATACTTGGTTAGGTAGAAAAATTACATCATACAAAAATTTTAGCCCAATCTGTGAGGCAGCACCTTTAAGAAGTGTACATATCTCATTGGTCTTTATCTAACAAGGGAGGTAATTAAGCAGTGTACATATCTCATTGTTCTTTATCTAACAAGGGACATAATTTAGAAGTGTACATATCTTATTGGTCTTTGTCTAACAAGGGGGGTAATTTAGAAGTGTACATATATCATTGATCTTTATCTAACAAGGGAGGTAATTTAGTAGTGTACATATCTCATTGTTCTTTATCTAACAAGGGGGGTAATTTAAAAGTGTACATATATCATTGTTCTTTATCTAACAAGGGAGGGAATTTAGTAGTGTACATATCTCATTGGTCTTTATCTAACAAGGGAGGTAATTTAGAAGGGTACATATCTCATTGGTCTTTATCTAACAAGGGAGGTAATTTAAAAGTGTACATATCTCATTGTTCTTTATCTAACAAGGGAGGGAATTTAGTAGTGTACATATCTCATTGGTCTTTATCTAACAAGGGAGGTAATTTAGAAGTGTACATATCTCATTGTTCTTTATCTAACAAGGGAGGGAATTTAGTAGTGTACATATCTCATTGTTCTTTATCTAACAAGGGAGGTAATTTAGTGGTGTACATATCTTATTAGTCTTTATCTAACAAGTTAAGTTATGTTTCTTTTAAATCCTAACTATTTGGGTCTTTCCGTCATCATTACGTCTCAATATGCCATATCTGCCAGCAAAAAAAGAAAATGAAAATAGGACAGGGAAGGCAACACTTAACTAAAACAGCTGAGCACTGAAAATAGAAATAACACAGACCACAATCACAAGAATTATGCTTCCACGCCTTAGAAAATAAATCCTAGCAATAAAAGTCGTGGTGATGAGCATAGCATATGTTCATGTCAAAGATGTCTAGTTAGAATAGTTCAGAATACACTGCTCATCTTCAAGAACTGTTCCAAAAATAATGGCAATGTTACATGAGTCTGGATTGGTTTCCCATTTGTATATTTATCTAATAAAACATACTTTAGTAATGTCTCCGTTTGGTCTATCTTGATATTCTGACAAGGGAGACAATTTATATGTCACCAAAGTCTCTCATTGGTTTGTTTCTGAAAATTTGCATCTAAATAATGTCTCTCATTTAACAGGAGTTACAAGATGACTACAGACGATTCATGGACTACACAGATGGCATGTTTCATTCTGATTATTTGATGCAACTTCGACATCTTGGACAGAAACTTGCAGAGAAGAAGATTAACGCTGTTACGTATGATGATATTGAGAGAGAATTCAGTGACAAGGGAGACAGGGATGGGGATGATGATACTCATAGAATTGCGCCATATTTTTAAATTGCTCAATGTAGCTCTACGAGGGGTGATCAACAAATATGTGGACAAATGCTGTCATTTCTTTATTTGTCATAGTAAATCTATTACAGAATATGTAGGTATTTTATTTCAAATTGATGTTATACATCAGTCTGTTATTTGACTAATAGGTTTTAGCAATATTAGTTATGTAATGATGAATTCCGAGCATTCTCCATGTATTTATTGATCACCCCTCGTACATATAGGTGTGTTTAACCCTTTACTCCATGGGTCCACATTGTCATGTACCCATCAGTTTACATGTATCAAAAAGGCTGATGTTAAAATACTATAGTTTGGAGTTACCTGCCCCTGAAATATTTCCACAGGTTCAGTAGATAGAGATATTTTAGTATGAATTTTTACATACACTGCTAGTGTAAATAAATAACTGTCGTCTAAATAACAAAAAAAACCCAGTAAGGTTGCTGAAATGTTAGTGAGTAGGTAGTGTACCTCCGTAGCTCAGTGGTTAGCGTGCTTGCCAGAACTGGCAACTCGGATTAAAATCCGTGTGGAGGCACTCATTATTATGCCTGCCATATTTCAGCAGAAAGCTGATAGGCAAATAAAGGCTTTGGTCAATATTTTAGAAAAAACAATTTTTAGGTAGTGTAACTCCAAACACTGAATTTATTAAGTTCAGCCTTGCCAATTATTTTCAAATTAACTGAAATGATGTAAGCAATCTAACTAATCACAATTCTGTAGGTACATAGAGAACACAGTCTGTGGAGTAGAGGGTTGATAAAATAATGTTTATTTAATGAGTGCTTATTTTTTCAATAGTCCCAATATATACCCAGTGTAATCAGGTCCTTACATGTGCTGTATTATTGGTTGTGGCACTGTGTAAATCCTATTTCTTTGATTAGTGCTTATCAGTAATTGCTGTGAACCAACATACATTCGTAGTTGGTTCAAACTTTTAACAGATGAATTACTGGATCCAGGCTTGTTATAATACATTGCCTCTAGCTTTAAAGATATTAAACGGTTCCAAAGTAGATAGGAAGGTCTTAAAACAAGTTTATAAGTTTCGAGAAAATAGGAGGAAAAGATGCTCAGAATGTAGACACAATCTGCCAGTCGAACAAACATGTCTGGTACGTTCTGACAGCAACATTTTTTCTGTCTGACAGGTTTTTCAGTCTGCCAGTTTGAAGGGCTGATATGTTCTTGAAACTTTCAGTATTCATGTGAGATAATAAATCTCTTTCCCCAAAGCATAGAAAAGAATGCTTTTCGTACTTTACCTAATGACCAGCCATAATTGAAATTACAATGTAATTTTTTCTAAGTGTATGAAAATCAATGTTATCTGTCGGTTCTGCGATTGAGTGTGCTAGAACGCCACATACTGCCATGTTTTACCCTAACTGAGTCAGAGATATTGTAGTCTTGCCATATACATGTATAACTTTGAGTGATACTATAAGATATTAACATGTGCAGTCTGTCCGTCGTATGTCTGTGCATTCGTCTGTTCATTTGTCCATCCATCTGTCAATTTGTAAGTCTGTATATGTGCTTCTTTAATTATCAGGAAGGGTTAGGTATTGGTATTTATTGTCACATTTAACTTAATGTCAGTTGTCTTGAGTTTTTTTATCAGATTTAATAATTTACTAACGTCTAATGGAAGGATTATATTTTTGTTAACTACACTTACTCTGACATATATGGTTTTACAGTATTATACAAGTTTGATGGTAACCATTGTGCTAATGTTGTATTCTGTGTTCATATCATTCTGTTGTTTGTGTTCATGGTCATAGTCGTATATTGACTGCTGTATAGTTTTGATAGACTCGTTTTCATTGTTTGTTTAAAGCCTACATCATATCAGCTTAGCGATAGCCTTACACCTGTTTGCGCTCACATGTTTGCACCTTTTGGGGAAGTTGCTTGTTTTTGTGTAGACAGTTCTGCTGTATTATAGTGTTGTCAAATTTGTTTTTATTGTTATAGATAAAAAGCTCTTATTTTCTTAAGCCTACACCACATCAACCTTGTGACAGCTATACACCTGTCTGCGATCACATTTTGAGGCACCTTTTGGAAAAATACAAAATCCTTAGGCCTCAAAGATGCATGTAACTACTGAAAACCAAAGACATGCAACTTGTTGATATTGCAAATTTCGTACTTTATCCAGACGATACATGAGACAGCATACTAGCATCCCACAGCAGTCTTGTGATGTCTACAATCTATCTGCATATCCGTGATTTTGTCTGTGGCATGATTGTAATTTTACTGTATTGTCAGGCTACATGTATATATAAGAACCTATGCATCTAAATAATTGTCAGGCTGATTAGTGTTACAATGATTTTGGAAGAGAACAGCTTGCTTGTTTGTTTTCATTGTTAAGTATTCCTGTATTTATTTTCTAACTTTTTTTGTCTTAAATCAAAAACAGCCATATCACTTTTAAGTTCACCAGAATACAAAGTTTTCAAGGTGACTTATTGTGATCACCCTATGTCTGACATCCATCAGTAATCATCAGCAATTTGATTGTCAGCACACTAGAAACCTGAATACAATGTTTGTTTCTGCACAATGAAGACCATGTTTGACCTTGGGTCACATGAAGTTAAAAACTTGCATGTACTTAGATGAGTGTTGTAATTGCCATTTGCGCTCATGTTGTTCTACTATTTTATCTGTTTGATAATGGTGCATTATTTATGATTGTTAATTGGCATGTTTGCTGTGTGGTTAAGGGACATCAAACATCTGACAAGTGCAGGGCTCCTGATACTCTGGTTTTGGGTCCACCATCGTGTACGTTATTATTATTCTACGGTTGATACCTAAAAAAGGCGTAGTAGTTGTAAAGTATTGTTTATGTAGTCTATGCTTATTTGCTTCATTATTGAAGTTTGAATTTGTGTTAATTGAGCAAGTTTCAAGTCTTTATTCGTTATTTTTCATGATAATAATTCAATACTCAAAGTATGATTGAAACTCAAGCTTCATTTGATCTCCTGGTGAAATCTTATATGCCATTTGTGGTTTATAGTCGGATCTTAGCCTCCCGGTGTCTAGAGTAAACGCCAGACTTGAATAGACAATTATAATGTGAGTTTAGTTAAAAACATGGTGACACATTAAGTCACAAATTCTATGTTTAATCAAGTCTGTTGTTTCTTGAAGCAGGGTCTGACTGTATTTCAATGCATGTGTATGCATGATGCTTAACTTATTTAATATGAATATGGTTTTAACCTGTCTAAGACAGTCATTTGATTTACTAAATGTTGGCCTTTCAAAGCAGGTGGTTGATTAATACAGGTTTTGGTATGAAAATGGCTTGGTGGGATTCGCGAAAACTGGCTGTTTAAGACAGTTGGATGTTTGAATAATGTGACCCATAGCACAGGTTCAAGTGTACATATTTTATATACACTCAACCTGTGTTAGTAGTCAACTCTATAAAACAACCACCTGCCTTACCCTGCCAATATTACTAAATCCTCATCCGTCATTTTTCATATTAGATAAACTTGTTTTAAACAGTCACCTACCTTTACTCGGCCACATTTGACTGGCTGCCCAAGACAGGTACGACTGTAGTTGATTATGTATAGTCTGTATTATTTCAATTCTAGTCTTATTAGTATACACAGTTTGCCATATACATGTTATATGTACAAGGTGTAGTAACTGTATGTAGATTGTAGAGTGGTTTAAATTGAGTTGTCTCCCTTTTAATTATCAAATTCGCGGGTGGTATTCAATATTGATCTTATTTAATTGGAGTAGCCAATCATATCGCCTGTTACTGACCAAGAATTTATTATGGTGTGATCTGATTGGTTGTCCTTATCCTTAGTCAAGTCAGATCAATATAGAATACCAGCCCTGACTTACGATAGTCCGAACAGATTAACTTGGTCCACGGTCTATTTATGCATGAATATATAACAAGCTTCATGCATGGAATATATCAACTTTTGCTTCATCAGTTATTTATGTTAGTGTTTATAGGACTCTGTGTAAATGTTAATAATCTCGCTTCATGTGAAACAAATGCCAAAGTTATGACAATGACTAACTTTTATTCCTATACAAATGTCAAAATTATATTATAGACAAGACATCATCTGTAAAATAATGCTTATAGAAGGTAAGAGGACATTGTGAATTTGTTTTGACTATTTTAGTAGCTAAGACAAAGTAAGTTATTTATAAGACGTTTTAAGGCTCTATTTATAATAACATATTTAGCGCCAATTAATTTTTCATGTATGTTAGATTTTCATATGTATTTTGATATCCTAATATTTAGGAAGTATCATTAATGTTTGCAATTTATGAGTCCATGCACTTTTTTGGGTGAAGGTCTTTTACGCACTTTATTCTTCTTGTCATATACATGTACGTTAAATATTTATGTGGTTGAGTGTTTTTGTCTGTGTTACAAATGCATTGATTGTATCCCAAGTATCCTTGTGGTGTGCTTAGGTGTACAGGTCGAGAGTGTGCTAACATGTACAGAGTGAGTGCTAACATGTACATAGTGAGTGCTAACATGTACAGAGTGAGTGCTAACATGTACAGAGTGAGTGCGTACATGTACAGAATGTGTGCTAAACATGTGTGTGTGTGTGCTAACATGTACAGAATGTGTGCTAAACATGTGTGTGTGTGCTAACATGTACAGAATGTGTGCTAACTTGTACAGAATGTGTGCTAAGCATGTGTGTGTGCTAACTTGTACAGAATGTGTGCTAGACATGTGTGTTTGCTAACTTGTACTGAATGTGTGCTAAGCATGTGTGTGTGCTAACTTGTACAGAATGTGTGCTAAACATGTGTGTGCTAAATGTATGTAAATCCTAAATGTATCTTCTGGATGGTAAATGTGTGGTTAATGAGTTATATACGTAAATAAGCTAATTGTTCTTCTACGTATTCAGTATATTTTCAAACTGTCTATTAGCTTTTACTATAATTATCAAATGCTACTTCATGGCCGAAAGTCATTGTTCTAGTCTTAAGAGATGGAATTATTTATCAATATCAACTCCTTACAGTCTTTAGAAATGAAATTATTTATCAATATCAACTCAATAAAACAATATCATGAATTTGGTGATGCCTACAAAAATAGAATAACGGACATACATGCTTAATTATGAGAGATATTATAAAATTTTCCAGCTTTGAAATTGACGAACATCCTTTGTTCTGTAAGTTTACCCTTTGGTTAACTGTATCCCTGATTGCTTAACTGTATCCCTGATTGCTTAACTGTATCCCTGATTGCTTAACTGTATCCCTGATTGCTTAACTGTATCCCTGATTGGTTAACTGTATCCCTGATTGGTTAACTGTGTCCCTGATTGGTTAGCTGTGTCCCTGTTTGGTTAACTGTATCACTGATTGGTTAACTGTATCCCTGATTGGTTAACTGTATCCCTGATTGGTTAACTGTATCCCTGATTGGTTAACTGTATCCCTGATTGCTTAACTGTATCCCTGATTGCTTAACTGTATCCCTGATTGCTTAACTGTATCCCTGATTGCTTAACTGTATCCCTGATTGCTTAACTGTATCCCTGATTGGTTAACTGTATCCCTGATTGGTTAACTGTGTCCCTGATTGGTTAGCTGTGTCCCTGTTTGGTTAACTGTATCACTGATTGGTTAACTGTATCCCTGATTGGTTAACTGTATCCCTGATTGGTTAACTGTATCCCTGATTGGTTAACTGTATCCCTGATTGGTTAACTGTATCCCTGATTGCTTAACTGTATCCCTGATTGCTTAACTGTATCCCTGATTGCTTAACTGTATCCCTGATTGCTTAACTGTATCCCTGATTGGTTAACTGTATCCCTGATTGGTTAACTGTGTCCCTGATTGGTTAGCTGTGTCCCTGTTTGGTTAACTGTATCACTGATTGGTTAACTGTATCCCTGATTGGTTAACTGTATCCCTGATTGGTTAACTGTATCCCTGATTGGTTAACTGTATCCCTGATTGGTTAACTGTGTCCCTGATTGGTTAGCTGTGTCCCTGTTTGGTTAACTGTATCCCTGATTGGTTAACTGTGTCCCTGATTTGTTAACTGTATCCCTGATTGCTTAACTGTATCCCTGATTGGTTAACTGTATCCCTGATTGCTTAACTGTATCCCTGATTGGTTAACTGTATCCCTGATTGCTTAACTGTATCCCTGATTGGTTAACTGTATCCCTGATTGGTTAACTGTGTCCCTGATAGGTTAGCTGTGTCCCTGATTGGTTAGCTGTGTCCCTGTTTGGTTAACTGTATCACTGATTGGTTAACTGTATCCCTGATTGGTTAACTGTATCCCTGATTGGTTAACTGTATCCCTGATTGGTTAGCTTTATCCCTGATTAGTTAACTGTATTTCTCATTTGTTAACTGTATCCCTGATTGGTTAACTGTATCCCTGATTGGTTAACTGTTTACCTGATTGGTTGACAGGTGTCCTATTTTGATTGGTCTTGTATTGTAATATTACGATCATGTTCGTGATTGACTCACTATAATGAGACCAACCTAAATAAACAGCTTTGGTACTCGGGCCAACTCTTTGTCCATTATTTGTTCCTGTCTTTGTTGTCTGATATGCCTTGTTTTGATTGGTCTAGGGAATTTCTGGAATTATGTTTTATGTATCCTGTTTGTGATGCAGTTATCGCGTACTGGTCGAGTGATATTTGATTAGTGCCAAATTATTTGTTGTGAATTCACAGAAGTCGATCATTCTATTTCATCCCTCTCATTCCATGAACTCATGCTATCCTCTATTTCCTAGATATTATGATAATAAATTACATGTACAGGTACCTAAAGTTGCAAATTGCTATCCTTTATTTTCTAGATATTATAGTGATATCTTGCTACCATCTGTTTCCTACATAATTAGTTTACTTAGTCTGTCATTTAACACACTTGGACCAAATTCTCGTTCATAGCTATTCTAGAAATATTGAACGATGTGCAATATATAATGCTTAAATATGTAAATAGTCAATCTGTTAAAAGACTAATTAATGAAATAATAAAACGATAAGCCATGGTTCAGAGCTAGGGTACAGGCTTTGGGATTGAAAGGTACATGTTTCCACAGGTCTGTGAAAAGTGATCTAGCCCACCTATATATACATATAAGTATGTATATATAGATGCTATTATATATAGACGCTATTGGACAATTTTCATGGACCTGTGCCTGGTTCCATCCCTGTCTGCGCCACTGCTAAATTTCTTATTGCAAGATTAACCCACAATGCTTCACTTTACCGAGGTGTATAAATGGGCACCTAAGAGAGATAAACTTATTTTTTTCATAAAGTACCTGCTTTCACCAATTTTAACTTTAATTCTGGAAATAGTTCATTTAAACTTACAAAGTCATTGTAATAGTATACCTAGAAAATTGTTAGCATATGTTAGGCCAAAGATTTTTTTATTTTATGGTTTACATGAATTTGTTGAAAATGTTTATCGAAAATGTTGCTATTGTGCACAGGGATTGGAAAAATAACTCTAGGGTGGAAAGAGCACTAGGTCATTCACCTGCCATTGTGTGAGGGACATACAGCCCCAGAAGGGCCTAGTGGGTTTTCAATTCCTTTCCCAAGACAGAAAATTTTGCAAAAATTGCCCATAAACCAAAAATTAAAAAAACTTTGGCCTTACATTGTATTGTTTATATGTTACATCTTTCTGTTACATGTTTTATCAACGATTGTGACATATAATACTGTGATATTTTATTAGTTTCGATGTTTGTTATTTGTCTTGAGTTATCAATTTGATTCTGAACTGTTAAAGATCTTGTGTACTCTGTTTTAAGGGGCGGGGAAAATTATATATTTTTTTAATTTTATTTTTGTAGTGTATTTTATTTTGTTTTATATAATAAAAAATAAAAAACCTAACCATTTGTTTGTTTTATATTTCTGTGTACTGTGTAACATTTACATACATGTTACACTATTCTGACAAAGGATTACTGTAAAATTATTAATTTTCGAGGGAGTAGAATTTACGTTGATTTCCTTGTTGCACTCGACTACGAAATCTAATCCCCACGATTAAAATATCTCAAATATCGAACATAGGTTTATCCTTTTATGTTTTGTAATCCACGACTTTACGACCCCTCTAAAATGCGTTTTTATCAAAATCCACAAAATTTAATACCCACGAAAATATGTGATTTTACAGTACATTACATTTTCAACTTTTTGAGATACATGTCAAGGATGATCTCCCTTGATAAGATGTCTCATTAAGTTTGTTTCATTACTCGGATTGTCTCCCCTGCATACATGTGATAATGGATGTGGAACTGCCATGAATTTGCATATACAGGGTGTTAAAAAAGTTTGTTCTCAAAATTTAATTCATCCTTAATTTTATCTGAGATATGTACGCAGCGTGTAACTTAAATTTCTTACTCCATTATCTTAATTTATTACCAGATGGGTTAGAACAATGGAAGAACCCTCTGGAATTTAACCTGATGTCAGAAAAATAAACTATTGAAACTTAAACATTGAGAACAAACTTTTTTAACACGCTAAGAAGTTAAGTGTTAATGTCTGCATACTACATGTATTAATTCCTAGTATACACTTGCAGTGATCTCTGTAATCTTGTTTCGCACATGGAGGGGTTATTGGAGGCAGTGCGACTCTAGACTCTTAGTCATACATACTAATGAGCTCTTCATTCAGCAACTAACACATGTAACAATATTACACACGTTTGAAGAACACATGATCGTAGCCTGGATCTGGCAGTGTATTTCATGGTAGAACATGACATGACTAAACATGGTAATGAACTGTCATGGCATTCTAGTACTTTACAAACTGCGTTATTAACTGAGCCGATGTTGAAAAAGTATAAACACAAATTATCCTGTGTCTATCAGTTGATCACTGTGAAACCTTAACTCCAACCATGATCACTAGCAGCACTAAGTTTCATTGATTTTAGTTACTCGGACCCTCCTGTCTCATTTTTTGTCATTTTCAATAAAAACAGTTGGAAATCTTAAATTGCAGAAAATTTATTATGATTTGATCGTACATGTATTATGATAAGTTATGCACCTGATTTTATTATGTATTTTATTATTTTACTAACGATCAGTTGGTATATTGCTTGTTTAATTGTGTTCTCATTCACCACAGTGACTGTGCTATAGGTGCCATTGAAAAAGTAACTGACAGAAATTTACTTTTAAATAAAATGTGAATAATTTTTTAAAATTTATAAAGATAAATTTGCCTTTCAGAGAACATACATTGTTGCTTTCAATAATGAAATGTCATTGACTACAGTCCACCGTCTACATTTTGGGAGTTTTTAGTTTTTGTCTCCTCCTTTGGACTGTTTGCTCAAAGATGTCTGAGTAACAAAACATTAAAAATATCTGGCTTAGCCTGATCACGAAGCCGAGTGAGTTAGTTGTAAGAAATTCATTATATCATCGCATACTGAGTGACAATCAATTTTTGTTCGAGTGAACTCTCCGTTTCAAGTTTGAAAGTTTGGGAAGAATTTTCATGTACTTTGTGAACTCACACCAAACCTAATGTTTCTGGATATTGTTTTACATTTGAAATCCATGAATTAAAAATCCTATGAAATTTATTTTTACCAAACTTGATCCGTGAAATTTAATGCCCGCGAATATGATTGATTTTTTAAGTGTTTTGAGTATAACTTTTATACCTGCATCTCTAAAAACATACTTCAAATGAAGTTTATAGAACCCAACCTCATTTTTCAAATGGAGAATTTCAGAGAATTTGCAGCGAGTTTTCATTTTTAATTACATGTATAAAATGTTATCCAATATCTTTTTTAATTCGTACATCTAGAACAGGTCAATTGTGTGTGAACATATTTAAGAGAACTGAAGTAAAAAAATTGCTTCATACAGACTTGACAAAACGTCGCTTCTCGCACGTGCACAAAAACATACGATCTATCTCAGTATATACAATTTTTAAATAACACACCACCCAGTGCATCGCCAGTAAATCCCGCGTTATTACATTACAAATGTATTTTAAAAATTATCTCCGATACGAAATTCAGCAGTCTAAATAAATTATCTAAATACAGCGTGCTGATTGTCGTTCGTAATTTTGGTCCGATTGTGGAATAAAAAAAGATAATATCCCTTCGTAGAACTTTACGAATGTTTGAGGTCATTCAATGCGAGAAGTGTGTGTGGATTTGATTCTGTGGTTGCGTTAATGTTCAGCTACAAGATGAACGGACAATAATCCTGTCCAGTGTTAATGATCTAAGGGTCCGGGGTACTGCTTTATCAAAGCACTTAAGAAAATCTTAAAATTACGCTCAAATTTAAAATCTTTATAATTCTTTTACAACTGCAAAATGGTGACGGATATTGTTCATTAACTGAATCAGCTATTAGTTTTGCAGCTCCATTTACCACCCTTCATAATTTTAAACAAATTATTAAGAATTTAAATTTCTGTAAGTGCTTTGATAAAACAGTACCCTGGTCTTGCCATGGTGACGTATCCATATAATACATAATTGCTTCATATATATAGTTGACCAAAATATGAACAAATTCAGAATTAAACTTGGAATTGGGTTAAATATACGTATTCGAGCTCCATGACAGTTGCTGTATAATTTCTCAACTAGCAACTATCATGGTGTATTGCCTCCTCGATAGCCTAGTGGTTGAGCGTCCGCTTCCAGTGCCGGAGGTCTCGGGTTCTATCACTGACCGCGTCATACAAAAAAAGAACGAAATAGAAATGGTACCAGTAATTCCCTTGCAAGACGCTCAACTGGCTTCTCTTATCTCATACCCTCGTGGTGATGGATAACATCAGGAATGAGCTAGGTGTCGAGAGTGATTAATATAAGTTGAAACAACTTGTTTCACAATCGTCCTAAAGCTAATCCCAGTTTAAAGTCTTTAAAGTTTTATCATCAATCAAAACACACTGATCTCATCTCTATAACTTCCTTTGTTAGGAAACAAGCACTCTGCTGTTCTGGTACATCATAAGCAACGTGGTTGAAATCATACCGAAGTGATGATGAGCCGCTTTGCACGTACGCACCATTTAAACTTAATATATAATAACAAAATTGTGTGGGAGAGAGCTTTGGCACTGGCACTCGACCAGAGAAACAATTTTATAAATAGCCGTTGTTTTTATATCTAAATGTAGATTATAGGCCACGGCTATTCATAGTTTTCTGGTTGAATGCTTGTCTGTCTATACATACCCTATGTTAATTAAAGGAGGCAACTCTTCAGTCTACTCGTTTTCCCTGAAATTAATTCCCTTTGTACCCTCAAACATATAGATAATCAAGCCCAAAATAAAATCTAGCTAAATTATGAAAATTGATTGAAAAAAGTATACTATAGGTTTCAATAGGTAGCCCAATGACCAGTTAAAACAAGTAAAAATGTCAACGGGTGGCTGAATGGCTGAACTGCTGAAACAAAAAAGCAGCCCTCGAATATTGGTAACTTAACTTTTTTTTCGAACAGACAGATCAGCATGTATAACTTGTACTCCTTGGTAATATATCTGGAAACATGATGTTTATCATATAACTGGAAACATGTTTATCATATATCTTAAAACATGTCATTTATCATATATGTGGAAACATGTTGTTTATCATATTATCTGAAAACATGTTGTTTATCATATTATCTGAAAACATTTTGTTTATCACATATCTGGAAACGTTTTGTTTATCACATTATCTGAAAACATGTTGTTTATCATATAGCTGGAAACATTTTGTTTATCATATATCTGTAAACATGTTGTTTATCATATATCTGGAAACATTTTGTTTATCACATTATCTGAAAACATGTTGTTTATCATATTATCTGAAAACATGTTGTTTATCATATAGCTGGAAACATTTTGTTTATCATATATCTGTAAACATTTTGTTTATCACATATCTGTAAACATGTTGTTTATCATATATCTGGATACATTTTGTTTATCATATATCTGGAAACATTTTGTTTATCATATATCTGGAAACATTTGTTTATCACATTATCTGAAAACATGTTGTTTATCATATAGCTGGAAACATGTTGTTTATCATATATCTGGAAACATGGTGTTTATCATCGTATATGCCCGGCGATGTTTTCAGGCTATGCGATAAGTAGTATGCAACGTCGTTTACAAAATAGGGTACTCGGCATTGTTGATGAAAAACAATATTTTAATTAGGTTCTCTTAATAAGATTGGGTGTGTGACAAGGCATTGCGTATAATTATGTTCAGTTTTATTTCGATAATTTGTGTAACACATGTTTACCAGGCATACCGATACAATGTACATCATACTATTTCACACCAAATAGGTCTCCCTTCGAACACAGAACCATTGGAAGACCTCCTTTCTAAAGGGAGCTGTTTTGAACAATTGCATTCGCCCGTTCTAATAGATCCTTGTAGAATGATATGGCCTATATGACTGTGTTACAGTTTCATTTAATCCGATTGTGTACAGGGCATGTAATGAATCGTCCCAGCGTCTGTAGCCTTCTTCTCATTTGCACAACACCTATGACCTGTTCATGTGACTTTGTCGCGTCCTTGGGGTTCACCAGGGACCTAATAGGGTCCCTGGGTTCATTGAGATTACACAGCATCCACGCTGTATATTCAACAGCCCTGCTTCATGGTTAAAGGTGCTGCCTCACATATTGATGTATTGCAAAAATTACCTTAATGCTAACGTCACATTTGCCCTACGAGCTCCTTACGAGCTTCGCACGAGTTGATTTTGGCAAACTCACACGGCGTTCGTACGGAGCCCGTACGGACACCGAAGACTCGTACGAGCATCATAGGGATTTTTTAACTCGTACGAGCATCGTACGGATATCTTTCCAGTGCATCTCTATAGATCGTTTGTGGTCCGTACGAGTTGTGACCAGAAGCTACGAACATACAAAAACCGTTAGGATTTCAAAGATTGTGAACTCGTACGAGTTGATAAATTAAACGGATATCGTACGAGCTTTGTGACCCTAGCATTAAAGTTGCATTCCGTGTTTAATGCTACGGTGGTCTATGATGCAAAAAGCGCTGCACAGGGAGCTGGATTAGATTATCAAACCATGATAAATGATGAATGAAAAACCGATTCAACCTACAATAAGTATTTTGTACATACAATGTACATGTAGACACCAGTAAAGGTCAAAGAGTTAAATGTATTTTTTTTCGCATTGCGATGCGTTTTTCACATATGAATAAAAAACGGACATGGAATGCTGCACCGGTAGTTTTATTTATTTAAACAAGTCTACAGTGTGAAACGTCTGAGAAAACATTTATGAGCCAATATCCAGGAAAACCTGCTATTTTGACATTTTGTAATAACAACATATAACAAGGTTTAAAATAAGTTCTAAATAAGGAAAACTTGACCTATCTTTCAAATGTACACAATAATACACAAACATTATGCATTTTATAACATGCAATCTAACGCACATCGCATAAACCATTTGGGAATGCTGCTATTAATAAAACATTCGAGTGACAATATATCCTCGTTTTTTATGCAATAAAATAAAGATGACATTAAAATTAATTGCCATCTTACATATTTTATGTACAATTTACCTTGACAGGCGTTACACCACACAATTTAAATGACGGGTACAGCGTTTGTGCTGAACAATGTTTAATCATCATACTCGCATGCTCTTACGAAGTATTTAACCCAACCTCCATGAAATACGCGTAACCTAGTACTACATGGTACAACCACATAATTGTAGGATCTGTCAAGAAAGTAGACATCATGTCCGTATTCAGATTAATCAAAAGCGTTTAGTATACGAGCTAAACACTTGCTTTTGTCACATGAAGTTAACTTTCTGTGAATGTTTTGGTTTATCACGGAAAGTTTTTCTTGAAATTATTTACGTAGTACAAAATGTACTTAGTAATATAGATCATCGTGTCTTAGTAAACGTGTTCGGCTTAGTCGAACTTGGACTTTGGACTTTTGTAGTTTTTCTACGTGGAAGAGATCTATAGAAACAATCTACATTTTGTAAATTTGACCAGTGTTTGTAATAGAATGTAAAGATATTTTAAATACACTTATACAATGAACAAGACATTTTCATCACAAAAACATAGATTCATCCAAGGCAGTTTGGTGGCACAGTGGTCGAGTGGCAAAGCGCTTGACTACTGATCGAGAGGTCCCTTGTTCGAATCTCGGCCGGGGCACTTGGTCATTTATGAAACGCTTTTCATTGTTTTCCACCTACAGTGTAGCAATACCATGTGACTTTTGACTACAGTTACAAGAAAAAAATTGTAAACATTGGAAAATAAAATAGCCATTAGTATTTTATTTCTTCATCGATTTCAATAAAATATATGCCACGCTACGGGGGAAATTATCTGCTTTCCATGAAATATTAGATATTTTTCAGCATCTTTACCGATTTTTCCAATACCCTGTGAAACCTACACGTTCCACGGTTTCACGGGGTAATGGACAAAACGGCACGGTCGACGATTTTTTTTGAATATTTTATGGAAAGCATATATTTCATAGAAATCGATGAAGAAATGGCTACATTTGTGTTCCAATGTTTACACATTTTTACTTGGAACTGTAGCCAAAAACCACGTGGTATTGCCACACTGACCTAACTAGAGACGAAACTGGTTGGAAACCAGAGGTAGTCTCGCGTGTATCGGTGCTATACACTGAGCACGTTAAAGAACCAAAGAGTCTATTCAAAATGAGCTAGGGTAACGCACCTGGGTTCCTTGTATCAAACCTTTTTTACTTGATTTTAAGTCTGCCTAGACAAATGTCTACGTCCCCACAAGGGGTTTGACATTAATGGAAGATAGGTTTGTAAATAATGTATAATTATGGTCTATAAATCCTTTTTTGGACTGGTTACCATGACATTTTGAGGACATATTATTCGAGGTTTATGTATGTTTATGTATGTCGATGTCACGGTCTGAAACTGTTCACAGTATGGGCGAGGGAGTGTGTAGGACTAAGCAGCCGGCTAACTCAGGCGTTCGGGCATTCGGGTCCAGTGTTCGAGCCCTGGTCTGGTTGCTTATTTTTCTCGCCCGGTGACATTTGGCGCACAACGGGGAACCGTGGCATAGCATTCAGGTTGCTCCACAGCTCTTGTGCTTTCATATATTTCTACTCTGTGTCACGGACTGAACATGTTCACAGTAAGGTGAGGGATTGTGTAGGCACTCGGCTAGCATTCGCCCTATATTCTCACCCTGTGACATCTATAAACAAACAATGGTAGTTCGAAAGCATGCACGGTTCACGAAAATATGTCATAATTATAATTATTACATAGTACAATGTGCATGTATATACATTTTTAAAGTGGGGTTTGGTGGAATCACGGAATTAAATCACTGTGTGAGATATAATTCTATGGCGCAATGTGACTTTTGACCGGTGAAACTTGGCAGCTTTTCAGCGGTCTAGTTTCATTTTTGTCGTTCAGTTGTGTGTTGGGGATCGTGCTGTGTGGTTATAGTCGGTGTTGCTTCCGTTTTCTGTGCTCGGCTGTTTCAGTTTAGTACTATCTCCCTGTCCGATATTCCATTATCTTTATTTCACGCTAATTATTTCTTATTATCGAAATTAACCTAATTTTAGGACACATGTAACATAATTATAAGTTTAAAATCGTGTATCTGAATACATTATTCAAGTTGATTCATGATAATTAATTCGTTATTCATGTTTTTATACCCGAGACGATGTTTATCGGTCATTATTATGACTTTCATGAATTAATTATTATTTCTAACGTCAGCAGTATGAGAATTGTGTAAACATATTTACGGTACATGTACATTGTTACAGTGAAATATTATAGCAATTTATAAACTCACATTGACTACGCACTAGGAGTAAGGCCGTATCAAATCGTCTTTTCGTATAGCGTCCACCCTAAGTTCGAAAACCTATCTAACTGTCCTGAGAGAAAAAACGAAGCCCTAGAAAAAACAAGTCATAGCGACTTCTATCCTCATCATTATATAGCTAACAAATATAATTATCTGTTATGTATTTTTAATCATCATGACTTACGGAAATAACTGAAAATGTGCTTGTGTAAAAACTAACACTGAGCTTCAATTAAGACTCCTATTTGATATTACTCTCTATATTATTATCTACATTATTATCTATACAAATTTCATTGAATAATTGAGCGAAGAATATGCTTAAATAATAAACATTTATAACTCAAAAAGTGTTGTTTATTTCCTTTTCAAGACGCCAATTCCTATCAGTCCGCGGACGCTGAAAGAAGAAACGATTTGGAATGGCCTAAAGTCTGGGTGACAAACATCGATCGACGTACATTTTTAAGACCTCGTAGGCCTACTAGTCCACCAATTTTGGAATCCTTATGGTCTCTGTGCAATCGTAGCGTCTGGTCTCAGGTCGTACGACCCGCACGATCATAGATGCCACCCAGTCTGTACAGACATCGCAGACAAGTGCGGAGCTCGCTTTGTACTAAAAGGAAGACGAAAATGTACGGAAGCATATCACAAGGTCTCCGTACGTATATAGTCCAGAGAATTTGACACGACTCTCGACCTTCAATTCGCATAATTTAACAGCTGTTATATTGTCTGTATTTATAACCCCTGTTGTATGTTTTCA
The DNA here is from genome assembly GCA_947247005.1 of Spisula solida. Lineage (NCBI taxonomy): Eukaryota > Metazoa > Mollusca > Bivalvia > Venerida > Mactridae > Spisula > Spisula solida. Next base: position 36,936,303 of record OX365956.1, on the reverse strand, counting down.
TAAGCGGGAAGAATCACGAAGATTTTGCAAGGTGTAATACCAACACAAATCTAACGGAACGATATTACACGGTTATTTGCTCGCGGAAATTTATATATTAAACGCAACAACCTTGTTATATATGCATGCATAAAAGTCAGGATCAAATCAAATTATTTTAGCATCTTCCTTTTCGTAGAACATTTTCGCTTTCATGTCATGTACACTATGATTACTCTGGTTATTTATGTTTGTTGGTATAAAGTTCATTTTATGAAGCTAACAGGGGTATCTGCACGATTCAATGAGAATATTATGAAAGCCAAGTAAAATGAAACGCCAAATAAAGTGCAAACAGGATTCAACCGAACTGATCCGAACGATAAATAAATTGTTTACTTAGTTACAACTCCACTTTTTATATATTACGTATGTACACATCATCAACTGTTAGGTACGGTATAAGCGACCTATTTCAATTTAGTCCTGATCAAATATAATTGCATTGAACAAACATGTTTTCAATTTAGTTCGTTCGTGCACAGACATTTATACATAAATCCAAGATCAGCTGTTTTTCAAGGTCGCTCTATGATATCATGGACACACCTCCCGACCAAACCTCTTTATTGAACCAATCAGAAGCGACGTTACAGAATAGCGTTGTCACTATGAATCCACGTGTTAAAGATTATAATTGAATTTAACATGAATACCGTCTATTAACACGGTAAAATCATATTCACAGACATGCCTATTACGTAAATAATTGCACTTTAATCAACCCCGGCGCAAAGTGAGTCATAACTCATGCGAAACACTTAAAATGAACTCATAAAGCGCGCACATCCGTGACCTTTACGGGGTCATTCACAGTGGTATATAACCGGCGTTTTACCACCGAACAGCTGATCGCATTCCAACAGCTGATCGAACGAAACGGATGTTCTCTACAAAACCTAACTGACGAACTTTTTCATCTTTCTTTCATTTTAGACTTTTCTCTCAACAAATAAGGTAAGCATTTGCTACATTATTGATTCATATTCGTAAATTTTACATTTAGGTCTACACGTTTTATAGCAGTATTATTGAATTGCTTTTAATAAGAGAAGCGTTGTATAAAACTAGACGCTCAGCAAAAAAGTAAAACTGGCTTAATTCTCTTCTCTCATACCCTCGTGGCGATGTATACCATCAGGATGAGGTGTAGAGAGTGATTAATATAAGTTGAAAAAACTTGTTTCACAATCGACCTAAAATAAATTAGTATAATCTAAACTAAACTAGACTGTTAAATCCTGAAAAACATGGATAAAGCATGCTATAAAGACTCGTGCTATATAAGTATATATTTCACCAAGCAAGCATTTTAACTGTGTAGTAATCAAAGAGTGTGATTTCAGCATACGATCATTTGTTTAATTTTGCCATATGTTGATACTTAAATTAAATCTAAAAGTCGCGCGTTTTATTCCGCCATACATTGTTCTGGTGATTTTTTATTGTACTTAGATAATGCCACACGTCTTTCTGGTAGCTTTAACATAATAAGCAACGCTAATTGTATGGGTTCTTTGTTCGGCATCTAAAATAGTTTTTGTTTTTGGTACAAATTGTTATTTTGACACATTTCATTCAGTATCGCCACAGGGGTTGTCTTTTTGATAAACGACCCCCGATCACCACAATAAGTGTATTATATGACTGACCGACATTTTGCTTTACTCGTAAACATCAGTTGATCTTGGACCCGACCATGCGAACAACGAATGACATTGAAACCGGGTTTTGTAACCATGTAAGATATTGATCCATTGGTCCAATATTTGACCAATGCAACTTTACAAATACATGGTCAACTTTTTGAACGTGAACGCTTGTTCGGATCAGTGCTTCGCTATAGCTGGCTCTATAAATATACGGACTTGCTGCCAATTTGAATACAATGCCGGTTGTGTTAAAACTTAAAACCCGTCTTAATCCTTTCGAATGATATTTCGCCAACACTTAACCGACTTCTGTCAAACAGGGTCGGACGATATAAAGGTCTTACATAATCAGGGGTCGGTCTATTTCTGTAGGGATGGTGTGACGTTTTACCGACGTCGGGTCGGTTTACAATTAATTTCCAAACACGCGTATGATTACTACGGTGGCATAGAGGGGACACAATAAAATATTTTATTTATCACGTGCGCACGTGTTAGCATCACGTGATGCTAACATGTGCGCACGTGATAAATAAAATATTTCTTGTGTCCCCTCTATGCCACCGTAGATTATAAATTATGCTGAACGAAAACTTGTTTGCTGACCAAAATATAGTCAGGTAGTCATTCACCATAATTTTGCCATTTATAACAAAGCAATATATCTACGTTTGCGAAGTACCATAGCATACCAATATAGTCATGTACATGGCAATATGTACTTGAAATAATGTCGGGCAAGACACCAATGGTGATATGAGACGCCTTCGCATCAAATGATCCATCTCGATAGCTTAGTGGTAGAGCGTCCGCTTCGAGTGCAAGAGGTCGCGGTTTAATCTTAAATCGTTTAAATTGCCCGTGGTATACTAATAAAGTACATGTTGTCTCAAAAGCATGTACACTAATTGTTTACGGAAAGCACAATTTAATATATGATAAAATAATTCGGCACAGTACAATGTAATAATAATAAAAGACTTTATTTATTGAGGGAACATACTTGACACAAAAGTAAGTGGATATCAGGGGTGGTATTCACAAATGGTATTAAGGGAAAACTCAATAACTTTTCTTTTTCAAAATTGTGTATCAGTTATGTATCAGCTAAACAGGAATTTCACATTTTGTCAATGTTTTTACATTGTTTAGAAGCATCATGTAAAAGGCTACACTAAGCACAAAGAAACATTGGTTATACTTAGGTTCTTGGGAATTAAGTGCAGCTCAATTAAGTTAAGTAAAAATATTCAAGTTCTCCCTTAAAATGCTTTGTGCATACCAACCCAGAGCTACACGTTTTATCATCAACAATATTTCCTATTCAATGAAAATATGAATTATCGTGCAAATACATAAATTACGATCGAAATGGACCATTCATTTATTGTTGTGGTTTTATATAATTAAGGTCATTAAAGCGACCATCCTTCACCGGACAACTATGGTTGAAAATAGTGAAAAAGTCCAACCATCCCTCAGATTTCGTTGTCATGTAAATAAGCTGAATTCATCATAAACAACGTCATTTTTCATTGTTGAGGATCTTATGATAAAGTCTTTATTAGTCCCCTACCGGTTTTTGACCGGAGGGGACTATAGGTTTGCCCTCCGTCCGTCCGTCAAAAATCTGGATCCTGACATAACAGTTTCCAAGCTAAGTTTATGAAACTTGGTATGTGGATAGGGGGCAATAAGGGGATTATGTACGTCTACAACTAAATTGCGGTTGCTATGGCAACAGAAACATTGAAAATGGCTTAAAACCGGTAGGGGACTTCTGTATTGCTTGCAATTCTTAATTACTTGTTATTATTATTGTTGTTGTTGTTGTTTTCTCATTTTTATGGTTGAGAGCGTAATTATGTCGGTCAATTTCATATTTCTCAGAGTCACATAGGACTACTTAATTGACAGCAGGTACGTCATGGCTTAATCCATATATGATCCGGTTCACACGTCGTTACTTGGCATTCATATTGTCAAGATTTCTCATTTACTTAATTTGAAATAATTAATTTATTAAAAGGACATTGATTATATTATGTTCAAGTGTGTGTCCGCTGCATTGTCCATATTGTAATCCATTTTTTAAACCGTTATACGGTCCCACTGGTAAGCAGTATTTCAGTTATATGAAGACTACCAAGTCACATAATCCTGTAACCGGACAAATCAGCAGTTACCTGGAACAAACTATACTAAGCGTCTGTCAAGATAGATATACCAGTACCATTTTAACGAATTTGGTATTTCGCTGCATTATACCTACCCATGAACGTCACATTTAATTTTTAAATAATTTTGCTTTATGCATCTTTAACATATTTTTGCTTATGTCTGCGGTTCTGCGTTATTCCGCGTTGATCCCACAGCAACATGTACCATGCAGCTAGATTTTGAATGACGAATAATAAGCCACTCAGGCGATATACGAACGTTGACTCCATGTGTTGATTTCTAATCACCTGTTGTCGTAAACAACTTTAATCTGATTATACGTTATTCATTGAATAATTGTATCACATCTGCCATTGGTGTATAAATGTAAACTGCTTAATATTCGCGGGGAGCAATATTCGCGGAAAGTAATGTTAGCGGGGAGTGATACCTTCGTTGATGAACCAGACGGCATGGTTAATCAGTCTTTATATTACGGAACCAGCAGGGTTTCCTTTCCAATAGTTTTATCTCCACGTTTATATGCCCAACGAAACTACTAAATTTAATACCCACGAAATAGTATGGTCTTATAGTATAGTAAGATTGAAAGAAATATTTAAAGAACAATACTTTACGCTCAACAGTTTTTGACGTTTCAAAATCTGATACTGTGTTTCGCTCGTATGGTGACTTAATTTAAATAAAGACGATCACGTATTCCGGACCGTAGATTGAGAGACGATTAAACGGCTCTTTAGATACTACCAATTGATATACATGCCACACACATTTAAAAAATACGCGCCGAGTGTTCCAGTAGGGTCGTTCTTCATAACCGAATTATTAACATTAATCAATGGAATAGATTAATACAAACTTTTCACTGTAGTCTGACCTCTGTCTTAAAACTATAACACGCATGCATCAGCATTCAACCTAAAGCGACATTCAAACTTCGCACAGTTGACACATAAACATAAACATGTGTTGTTTTACTTTTGTACCGGTATACATGACGTACGTTGTTCAATATTTTGAAAGCCAAAAAAAGACACTAATAACTCGGACATGGAAAGTAGCACGCAGAAACAGCAGAGCATGAAAAGCACAAAAGGAACAAACAGAAACCACAGATCACAATTAAATGCCTCAAGGACAACCACAAAAATGCGCAAGAAAATAAGCAAAATTGCAAAAACTAAACATACTCCGACCCGACAGCCGGTCGCCTCTGAGTCTGTCAAGCACCACCGGGGATAGAGCCAGTAGACAAGAACAAATCACAAGGACAACCAAACACCAGAAGCACAACCCATCACAGCAACAATCTACCGGAACAGTATGTATGCACTTTTGACAGACATGAATCAGGCATATGGTAGGCTACAAAGTGGCAAAAGAGCACCAACAAACTGCACACATTTTAACAAAAAAGTTCAGTAACAAACTAGTTTTATAAGATTCTTTCACTAGAATTGCGACTGTCATTCAGACAGAGAGCTTATTGTGTATGGTGGCCACGAGATACTTAAAGTGGAGTCGTGGAAATTATTTGAAAGTTGTGGAAACGACAATACTCGCATGAACGAATTATCTTCTAAATCAGACAGGGTTTACAGTAAAGCTTAAGAAATATATTCCATAATGCAGCAGCCCAATTTAAAGTTTCCATTGTATTTTAACATACACCTAATGAATAACAGTCCAGCTGCAGATCCACCCTTGTGTACAGCTTTTGTATTTCGAAAGACTGGTTAATTACGGGGTCTAACCACACAGTCTTGTTCATCAACGAAAACATTGCTATATACCCACGAATATTTACCAATAAGGTTCTTTATAAATGGTCGGTTGATGAGCCGCCAGCTAGTTTTAAAAAAACCGGTTACCGTGCACCTAGCTACCTTCTGTCCGCTACGGAGCTCCTGATTTTATGTGACACAGCTGGGTGGTCTACTTATGCCTGGATATATGCAGGTTCGCTAATCCGCTGGAATCTGCAGATAAATCTATCCCATAAACAAGTCAGATCGCCATGTACATCGTCCTTGAGTTTTGCACTCCAGTATATCGGTTGTTTATTTCAAGACCCTGTGAACTTGCCTAGACATGTGTGAATATTCTGCCAAATTAGCCGATATGGTATTAATGTTATAACATTTATGTTTCACTTGTTAATCGGGTTTCGTAATACATGCGTAAGGGCAAGTGGATTGACTATAATAGTATATTTTATTTGTACATGCAGTTAGCAGAAAGATTTACTAAAGTAATTGCTGTTTTTTTTATAATTGGGAATAAATTAATAAAAAAGTGTACATTCGTAATAGTGATTTTATGGGATAAAGTTCTATCTATTTAATATTTACTACGAACACTAAGATCATTGTTGATAGTATTATACACAAATGTTAGTCACTTAAAAGTTCTACCAGGTTTACACAAGATGCATTTTGCAGTCATTCCTGGTGATGAAGTTGATGATGATAATGCTTCTAATGATTATAACGGTGATGATGATGGCGATGTATAAAATAAATATTATTATGGCGGTGATCATAATGATGATGATGATGATGATGGTGATGATGATGCTGACGACGACGATGTCAGCATCATCATCAGCATCAGCATCATCATCATCATCATCGTCAGTGATGATAGTACCATTTGCGATGATGATACTAATATTGTAATTTATGGATGTAATATTAGTGCTAATTTTGAAGTAAGAGTTAACACTGACACACGAGCATTTCTAAATATGATTCCGACAGGGCTCGCAATGGTCGGTCACACTGGACAAGAAGTTAGAGCGTCCTGTTTGGAAACTAGAGGTTGCAGGATCTATCTATGTTGGGACATGATGTGACCAGTTGCCGCAAAAATATAAATGTTACGGCTTCCTTATGTGTTACTCAGCCTAGTTCTATGCATGATAATCCCGTTATGAAGACAATGTGACAAGGTGGTAGCATGTGACTAGAGACAAGCTGTCATACCATGTGTTTATAAAAACAAAACCACATGGATATGTTAACGGCGCAAAATAATATGTTTATTTCATTTGTTCTATTTCAGATAATCATGGAACTTACAAAGACTTTAGTGTGCTGTTTCCTTGTATTCATTGTCATGACAGAAGTGGTGTTATGCCGACCCGCTAAATCAAAAAAACATTCAACCGACATAGAAGCAATAGTTAAAGATAGTAAGTTGAATTTCTTTACAATAAGCCCTTAAAGGTGCTGCCTCACAGATCGGGCTAAACGTTTTGTATTGCGTAATTTTCCTGTCCAAGTTTTTACGTAATAGAAAGCCACCGACGATTGCTTTATGAAAGATTAATGACAACTAAGCAATTTAAACCGCTCTCGCGCAATCAGTATTTTTCCTTTTGAGTTTCCTTCCAAAATGCTTTGTCGATTATGCAATTCACACGTGATCGAACTGTAAGCGTTCAACAAACTACATCAGTGAGGTATTCGGTTTGTTTTGCAATTCGTTTTCATCGAATGCAAACAAATGTTAGGCAATTTAAGTGATAGTTGTTTTAATTCTATAGGATGTAAAAATGCTAAATTACAAAACCCCGATGTCTTGCAAATTATTCTTAATGTCAGTGTGGTTGTTTATGGCATGTTTACAGGCAATTATACCAAAATTACGCGAATGTTTGATAATTTTATTTTATTTTTGTAATACACCAATATGTGAGGCAGCACCTTTAACAATAGCACCAATGTTCGGATCCTTGGAAACTGGCATTAAAGCGCCAATAAGTGTAAATGAACTGTTTGGTTGGTAAACAGTAAGTAGACAATGCTGAAATGTTGTGCAAAATAGATTTCCTTTTTCAAATCGAATATTGTTTAATATGACAGAACCAGCAAAGTAAACTGGTTTCATGCGCTACGTGAAATGAAAATTAATTAAAGCGGATTCGTAAAACCCCGTCTCAGACTCGGGTTGTTTACTCCACGTGATCCGTCGCGCTGTGTTCAGTAGGAGGATCTATAGGGGCTGCTCGGCTGATTGGTCCAGTGATAGGGTGGATTTGATGACTTTATACGACTGGTTAGTTCAGTGTTAGGAAATTGTGACAACGTTTTGATACATAGATAAGACTGTAATCTGAAATAATGGCGTTGATAGTTTAAACCCCCAAAACGAAAAAGAAGTTCGGCGCAAAACGGCATGTCCATTATGTCCAATGAAAAAATAGGCTGTGTCCTGATGTATAACATTTGTGCATTAATAAAAATAATTGTATGTTTTCTATTCTTCAGTTGATGACCGATTAATACACTCAGAAAAGAGATCTTCTAGAAGAAGGCGGCGCCATATTCAAACACAACAAATTGCTCTCATGGACTTCTGCGTACGGTACCCAGCCCGCTGCATGTAAGTGTATTATTCTAGAACTACTTTTTGAAAACAATATAGTGCAAGAATAAGAATATATATAAAATCGGTTTATTGGACTGATTGATGTCTGGAATGTTAAAAATAACAACGTAGAGTACAACACAGACTGAGTTTTGAATATTGTCAGGTGACCATTTCGGAAACAGTTCAAAATGGCGGAACGGATTTGAAAACTAAGCTAATTTGATTATAGAAACCAGAATTATATATTGGTCAGATTTTTATTGTCAGAAATTATACGATTGGGGTTTCCGCAAATCTGCTTTCTTGAATTCGTTTCAACAAACTGGATTTAGCTGATTTATATGACCCAATTTTGCGTGCCAGAACTGCGGGTGAATATTATTTGAACAAAAAGGACGGAATGGTCATACATGTATTAGCTTAATAAGTCGGTTAAAATAAGACAAACTTTGAAACGTACAGTACGGCCTTTCTTTTTGTCGAATTCAATAAAAAAAAAAAAATTGTTTGATTGGGTTTTACGCCATTTTTTTACCATTTGAACGTCATTTAGCGGACTGTTTCCCTGCAATTATGTGCTCTAACACATGCTACTGACAACTTGATGACCCTTTGTGGCGGACATTGCACATCACCGAAAAACATGCTTATCGGAAATCAACTAGGTGACGTTTCTATCGCTCTACTTACACAGTAGGGTAGTCGATTGGGCATTGCAAACCTAGTTAAAGAGCGAACATAATTTAACTGTTTACTATCTAAATAGATTAATACGATATTGATGAAATTCCCTTGAAAGTTGCGTGTGCAACTTATTTCATAAGATGAACTGGCTACGTATATCATATAAAATCGGTTGTTGTTTTTTTTGCAGGTACGAAATGCAAAGAATGAGAAACAATTCAAGAGCACAAGTACGATTTGTCTACGTCATCGATAAATAATTCCAGTTTTAATCGACGATATTTAGTTCTTCAACGACAAATGGTATATCGGGCAACGAGTGCCAGGACGCATTATCCAGATTCAAGAAACTGTGATACTTAAAACTTAAACTAGATAAAAAATCAAATTACACAAAATAATCTCATAATTTAACTGTTTTATCATTATTACGAATTCGACATCAGTTTTCGTCTATAGGAACTTTGACGTGAAAACTAGACTTAAAAGCCGATGAATAAAGGTTCAAAATGTCATCTTATTCAACGTGATTTCAAGGATTACGTGCTTAGACAATGTTCTCGTGCATAATGTGCAATAAATTCTATGTGAAATGGCGATTAAAACATATAAATACATTAATTGACTTTGCTTGTACGAAATAACAAAATAAAAAACAGTTAAACATTCATAGATAATAGTGATTTGTTAACGTTACCACAAGTGTGTCTATTATTCATTACCATGGCAACAATGGAAGGACACGTTGCCATGGTAACCTGTAAGAACATGTGACAGATACGTGTGATGTACATTTTGGCATCCCTGTGTTATCCGTGTACATGTATGTGTAAATTACGAAGGGAGCTTCGATCGTCTTCTAACTTAGTTTTGAACTGCTTCATATTTTCGCAATCTCCATTTCTCACTGGTTGTCCATTAAATATTCTACATACTCATCCGCACTAGCAGGCTAAGTAGAATGCATAGATGCTCCCTTCTTCATTTACCATCGGCGTACTTTTTATATGTTCTATTGTTTGTGCTACATGTTTTGTGATGCCAACCAGTTTTTATTTCATTGTACAATACTGTTGATGTCAATTTGTGGTAACCGTGTTAGTGTTATCGTGTTTATTTAGGTGTCAACATTGATTGCTTTAATGTATTGTGAACTGTATGTAACTATTGATTACGATGACGCTATTTTGTGAAATGTACGTATTGTATGTAACATGTATGTTCAAGTATCTGATGTGCTTGTTTAGGTTAAATTGTATAGCTTATTTGAACGTAAATGTCTTCGGCATGTTTATGTTTAAAATTAATATACATGTGCTTTTAAGAAATCGTTTATAAAATATGTTAGATTTATACGAAGGACTGAAGTTGTTGTTTTGTATAATAAATGACAATTTCATGTTGCTTTTGTTCCGTGTTATATGTTGTTTTGTGTACGAACTAGAAGCTCTTCCGGCAGTAACAAAATAAGGATGTAGATCGCGAAAACTAGTTACATTTGGACCGGATGTTGTTGATGAGCGTTAAATCAAACACTTTAATATTATTCACAATGAGAAGTATTTTGATGAACGAATAGTTTTAGATTCGTAACCGTCTGTTGATTTTATGTTTTTAGCTCCCTATGGTCGACAATGTCCTTTTATAGAAATCGTTTTACCTTTTACTTGCCGCAAATCTGTTTTTGTACGGTTACGAACGGGATTTTATGCTAGATTGTCTCCTGAAAATCTTTAGGATACAAACATAAAAAGTAGTTGGTAGTGATTGCTAGCCTATCTCCTGAGTTTCGTACCGTGATTAGTTTCTTACGGCACTGCCTGGCTAAGGTCATGCCCTCAACATGTGAAGAGACAGTGGGCTGTTTGTTGAAGGGCAAGTTTGTTACTCGTTTGTTACTCGTTTGTAATTGAACCAGGAAAACTGTCCGCCGGATAATATCGGTCTAAAATCCGGCGTACGTTCAAAGTGCTATAATGTAAACCCCTAAGTACTTAGGTCCTATTCGATGAGTTCAATGGATACATGTTATATAAATATGCCTATAATCTGCCTCTGTCGGAATTCTAGTTCACCTGTCGCCTGATCATGTTTTTCTATTTCAGATTATTGTGTACCAAATATATTTTATCTACAGTTGAAATGCTAATTTACTACGCTATTTTTTATATGGCTGTTACATGGTGACATTAAACTAGAAAAGTATGTGATATTTATAATTAAGAGGCAAAAATAAAATCGTTTTGAAAAAATATTATTATTATAAATTTATAATTATTCGTTTTTTATCACACGAGTACACAAATGTATTAAAATCTCGACTGTAATCGTATTAAACACTTTATGGTAGGATTAAAACTGTATGCTGATATTTGTAGAAAATGCAGATTTAATTCTTTCACTAAAATTTAATTCCGATTATGAAAAGATTAAAGATTAATGCGATTAAATATTGAATAAAAAATAAAATCAAGCGAGGTACCGGTCTTTTTTCTATAAGAAGTTGTTTACATGTATGTCGAAATGTGAAGATTTTTAGTGCTCTATCAGAACTGTATTTGCTACGTTATAACATTTAGCTGGTTCATTAATTCTTTTTGGTAGAAATAACTCTGCATGAGAGCTAGCTTTAAACACCCATGAAAAATACCTGCCTTACGATTTGAAAAGGCAATTACATGTACTTGTTTATTTAGTCCGTTATATTAGATTTTTCTGAATAATGTTGAATTGGATAAATCGCTGGCTTAAAATTAGAAGGCCGTAAGTACCACTTACGACCTAATAAGACTCATGCATATTTGAAATCTGCATCTCAATGCGCTTTTCATGAAAATCGGAAGTGATCATGCTGACCAAATTGAAGTTTAAAAAGCTTGTTTTTTCATAAGTAAAGAGTAGTTTTCATTTTTCTTGTTTTCTCAAATTATTGATTTTGTACTTACGACCTTCTAATTCTAGGCCAGCGAAATCTCGAGAGGTTATACATGTACTATATGATATACGGACGTACATGTATAGCATTGTTTATCCTTCATGAACATGGGTACACAAAAGCACCGATGGAAATGTCAGAGTTAAGATTGATTTTATAGTATTTATATACTGTGATTATCATAAGATTTACTGTAAAATCTTTTAAATTCGTAGATATAAAATTCGTGGATTTTGCCATAAAACATGCAAGTTTGTTGGGTCATAAATTCAAGGGTTTTATATTTCAAATCATGTAGCGGAAGCAATCAAATTAGCCGTTGAGACTTAAATTCATGGTTAATTGCACAAGTGTTTCACGAATAAAATATCACGAATGAAAACGATTTTGCAATATACGTATATATCTAAGTACACATATGTTTAAATTTCATTGTTCCAACCATAGGCACATGGTTTCAAATTCTCTGTGTCAAAATTATCCAAAAGTGTTCCCTGCATAGAAAGAAGGTTAGCAGCGGCCATGTTTACTCGCAACGGATATGACGTTACAGGAACTGGTATCCGTGTTTGCTGTGACAACTGTGGAAAAACTGGATACCAGCTTTCGAAACGTCATATACGTTGCTGTCCAACCTGCACTCTATGCAGAGTACACTAAGATAATTTTAACTCACATCATTTGAAACCACATGCCTGTGGTTCCGACCCCTTCAATGAAGGAGAATTTATAATTAAGATTGGATTTACAGGAAATAAAAAAAATAAAACCACCGATATAAGTATTGTTGTTTCTGCTTTTACATGATGATCTAGAAACTGGCCTGGTAGAACCACAGGTAACTGTATCATTGATAAATAGTTAAAAATGTTTTACTCTTTATCAATGATACAGTTACCTGTGGTTAGAGCTCAGGCAATTTCCAAACAGATCGTGGTGCGATGTACACAGCTTTCGTCGATGATCTTGGCTACGAACAAATGTTCAGTTGGTAGTTGGGTAGGCGGTATATCAGTTTGTTGTTCATGAGTAAGTTAGTACTGGTTTATATTTGATTCCAGGAAAACTTCTTATGTCAACGTGTGGCCCCATTCTGAACATCTATTGAAAAAAATATGAAACCAAAGAAAAAAGATGTCTCTCACAACTACGAAGGAGGATCGATATGTAAAGAGAAAATGCTTATACTTTTTTATTACGAGTCATTTTGTAAACTATTCTATGTGGTTGCCAATACATACATTAGAATACATTGTGCGAAATAATTTCCATACATATTTTTTTAAAAACACTAATCGTTTTTAACAGTTTTGCCGACCTATGAAACCGGTAGGCGGAGCAACGTAATTAATGCATCTTTTAACGCAAATCTCATGCTTCGTATTAATGGTCACGGCGTTTAGTAAGCCAAAATCATTTTCGTAGGCAATACATTTGGGTTTTTTCGAATTGAACGTTTATCGGTCATGGATTACAGAATTACCCAAGTCATGAATTGTGATTAAATAATTCTAAAAAATAACCTGTATATACACAATGTAATTGAACTTATTCACACGTTGGAATGGCTCACCAAGCCTTTTTTCTCCACGCTGACTGCACGGCTTGCTACTGAGAACTGTGGTAAAAAGGTGTTTTTATGGTCATCAGACTTTGCATTTCGTTCCTACACTAAACACCCACTAAAACTCTGAAAGTTAATCCGCCTTAAATAATAATAACAGAACGAATGCCACGTGATGTTTACCCCCCACCCCCATTAGCTTAGTCAAATGGACAATATAATTCTAAGAAAAAGGAAATTGAATAAACGTTGGACTATTAACACATTTATAGAATAAGTCAAAAACATTACAGTGTAATGTAAAGGACTTTGCCTAAAGGAACACGGTAATCAGAATATTGCAACCAACAAGCTATACTGACGCTATTTGCGGACGATGGGTCCGCTTAAATATTCAAGAAGATCGTTTCCCCGGGCAATATATTTTGTCTGGCATGAGCTCTTTAATTATGATAAATTCTAATAAAAGGTCACAAATGTATAGTTTATTTTCAGACTATCAATAATGTCTCTGACAATAATTTGATTTGGTAATGTCAACGTTCGGTGTATTGCTATTTGAATTTACAATACCATTACACCTCCACACAACTTAGGCGCCAATACATGTGTATAAATTAAGAAATGAAGAATAGAACTACCTGGGTTCTATAGTAGTATAAAGTATGGTCAATGGTCCAGATGCATAGCACAAGTGATTTGAATTACGCATCAGAACAAGTGTCAATAATTATTCTTTATCATAGATAAAAACACAGGTTCATATTTATTATTTCGAATCAAACACAGCCAATATTCTGCAATTATGCATGACACGTTGCACTACTTAATTGCACCGGAAAGCTCCGTTATTCGGCTTAGCTTTAAAGCTATTGTGTTACCTATTCAAGCACGCCATCGTTACCTCTGTATACATGCAATTAAGTAAAGTTGCTGGTTGTATTAGAATAATTCGTAAAATCTTTTCTTGATACACAGTCTATATACAACATCGTAAGGTGGTTGCACTGTTGTTTAAAATTCGGTTCCCATGGAAACTTACCGATCAATCAATTAACCCGCATATCTGCTGAGATATTTTTTGATACTATACAAAAACTGAGCCAGCGAATATTTTACCAGTTCAGTAGATATCCCAGATCTCATCTAGCTATAACATAACTTGTTTACTTCAACGCTTCGTTAAAAACATAAGTGGTCTCGAAATCAGCTGATGTCTTGCGAGGCCACGAACCTGTTCGCTTTCTGAAATATACTGTACGTACTACGCCCGATATTTTCATTTAAATATACAGTGTAAATTGCTAAGTACAATTAGATCACGTTTTAAAAAATGCTGTTACGTGCCGGACGGACAGACACCAACAAATTCCGTCAGTGAAAAGCTTGCTCCCCACTAAGGGTGATTTTTTGGAGTATATACTGTCATTCTACTCTAATGACAACGTACAAGGTTTACAAATTGTGCATATTAAGCCATGCATCCAGCCAACGTAGGTAACTGTCACATTAATAAAGAGTAAACAAAAACCTTTTTATAGAACAGAACATAAATTTTATAAAATATATTTTTTACTTTTTATCAATGATACAGTTACCTGTTGGTGGCGCTGGTGAATATAGCATCTGTCAAGGAAACGAGATAGATAGACAGTCACAGGTATTTACATCTCTTTAACACATTACAAAATGTACATACATTTTGTACATACAACATATGACAATAAAAAACATATAGCGTTGCCACTCAATGAAATGTGAGTTATAAGAGTTGAGAAAAACATTCGAACATATCACTTAACAGCATATATAAAATTTGATTTTAATTTTACGAGTGTTGTCAAATTGGAATGCAAGTGACGCTATATCTTGCTTGTATTAATCTATTTTTAAAAATAGTGAAGTGTATATCAAAGATCATTGTAATTAGCTTTAAATTGATACCCCACCTGTTAAAAATCAGTTCAGTGTAGCTGTAACAGGTTTAATCAATTTAATTTAATTAATTTGTATGAATATGCTCGCTTTGTTATGGATAGTAGATAAACCATCATCTAATTACTAGTTAAATATTAAATAGTAGTTATTTGTCGATCGCTATGTTATAGTTAGAACATATTAAGTAAATTTTAATGATTAAAAAGGGCGGAGCGAGCGAAGCGAAGCGAGTCCTTTTTAGTCATTAAAATTTACTTAATATGTTCTAACTAACTTAGAATATAACATTCTGCATTCTGATTGGCCGATAGAAAGTAGCGCCAACGCATGACGTAAAGTCTGTGACGAGAAAATTTTAATGATTAATTTTTCAGTTAACCGCCAAAATGCGGCGTTTTCATTGGCTCATAATGTAGGTTATATTCTAATATAAGATAAGAACCAGGAAATTGAGTAAACCTAATATAGATAGTGTTTCAATAATCAGACCGATTAAAACCATCGGATTCTATTTCACTGCTTGACAAGTTCAACAATAACCACTACAATTATATTATAAGACCATGTTTTAAGAGTTCCAAATAGAGGTTATATTATAGAGAATGTCGTAGTCATGGCATCTTTTTAAGGGTAGATAACCACCATGTTTAAATGTGGAGTTGGTGAATACTTGTTATCTCCCTTAATGTAATTCATTTAGGAAA
Organism: Spisula solida; assembly: GCA_947247005.1. Lineage (NCBI taxonomy): Eukaryota > Metazoa > Mollusca > Bivalvia > Venerida > Mactridae > Spisula > Spisula solida. The sequence continues at coordinate 36,920,232 of OX365956.1, read as the reverse complement.
GATAATCTAAATGAATTACATCAAGGGACACCAGATTTCAGATACTATTATCAGGAGACTGTCATCCCAACCCAGGACCTGTCAAGTTCCCTTGTGCAGTATGTCAGAAGCCTACTAAATCCAACCAGAAAGCTATACAATGCGACTCCTGCGATGTATGGTACCATGCCTGTTGCATAAAGATGTCAGACGCAGTCTATGCAGGTAATACATCCAACATTTCCTGGATTTGCTTTGCAAGTTGCATCCCCAACTTCTCGACATCTTTATTCGAGTCATACTTGGCAGACTCTACACATACCTCAATAGCTACCGAGAACTCATACAGTGTTCTATTCAGCACTAATCAGCCAACATCTCCGGAACTGAGCCCATCTTCCACCAGCTCAACCAGTTTCAGCTCACACAACAGCTCCATTGGTCCTCCAAGACACGCCTCATCCCCACTACAGCCCTCACATCAAAAAGGTAACCAACAAGGACACAGATCCAATACCTTCAGTGTCATGACAGAGTATTAGGGCGAAAAAGTCAGCATTTTGGCTCCTATTGACTGAGGCAAATCCTGACATTATCATAGGCTCCGAGACTTCGCTCCACCCAGGCATCTTTGAAAGAGAAGTCTTCCCCTGGGTACAGTATCATTGCGAGGAGGGACCGTGCACAAGATCATCATGGTGGGGTTATCATTGCTGCCAAAGACAACATATATGGTTGTGAGGTAAACATACAGAGCACAGTGGAATTTACAGCAGCATCATTTGAGTGTACCGGCAAGGAACCACTGATCATTGGTTCGATCTACAGGCCTCCCAGTAGTGACCAACACTACATATGGAAGAATTATGTACACAGATCAGAGGACTACATGCACATTACCCAAGATCCGCTATATGGATAGCTGGTGATGCAAACCTTCCCTATATAGACTGGGACACGAACACGATATCTGGATCCAACTATGGACACCCAATCAGCCAACATTTCCTCAACACTATCTATGACACAAGCTCTGAACAAGTTGTCAGATTCGCCACAAGAGGACAGAACACCCTTGATAACTTCATGACAAACAGACCATCACTCATCTACAAGTGCAAACCCATGCCGCGTCTGAGTGACCATGACATCATCTTCGTTGAAGCAAAGGTCTTGGCACCAAGGAAGCAACAACAACAGAGAAAGATACACTTGTGGAAACAAGCTGGATGGCATGAAAACACACATCCAAACGTTTTCCAATCGGTTTACCCAGGAGAACACAACTGATTCAGACATCAACACACTATGGAACACCTTTAGAAACTTTTGTACGGAGGCAATTGACACCAACGTCCCTTCAAAAATGACATCATCTCGTTTTCACCATCCCTGGATCACTAGTAAGATCAAGCGTCTATCTAAAAAGAAGAAACGCGCCTACCGCAGAGCACGGGGGAGCAGTCATGACCAGGAACACTTCAAACAGCTACAGAAGCAAACCCAGAATGAGACCAAACGTGCCTACAATCAGTATGTTAATGATCTCGTAACACCAGACACTGGCAAGAACCCAAAGAGATTATACTTCTTCATAAACGGCAAAAGGTGTGACAGCAGTGGCATTTCACTACTGAAGAAGGATGGTGTCTCATATAGCGACCCTAAGACCAAGTCTGCCATCCTGAACGACCAATTCAGTAGTGCCTTCACCAGAGAAGACATGCCTTCGATGCCAACCATGACTGGTGAACCTTCACCCAAAATGGATGCATTCACCATCAGTTGTAATGGAGTGAAGAAGCTGCTGAGTGGCCTCAACCCACACAAGGCACAGGGACTAGACGCCATCCCATCACGCTTCCTGAAAGAATGCGCAGAAGACATATCCCCAGCTCTGACCCTTGTGTTTCAGGCCTCCTTGAAACAGGGTGCAGTACCAGATGACTGGAAAAAGGCCCTCGTCACGCCTATCTTCAAGAAGGGTGATAAGAGTTCTCCTGGTAATTACATGGAACATATCATCCACAGCCAAGTGATGCAACATCTGGAAGCGCATGACATCTTGTCAGATTACCAACATGGTTTCCGAAAGAAACGCTCGTGTGACAGCCAGCTTATCCAGACTTTGCAGGATCTCTCAGCCGGACTCGATAAAGGGGAGCAGATAGATGCATACTATTAGACTTTTCTAAGGCCTTGGACAAGGTACCACACCAGAGGCTCTCCCTGAAGCTGTGCCACTATGGCATCAACGGAACAACCCTGCAGTGGATTGAAAGCTTCCTCAGCAACCGCAGTCAGCAGGTCCTTGTCGAAGGTCACTCTTCTTCATCAGCACCCGTCACTTCTGGAGTCCCACAGGGTACAGTCCTAGGACCACTGCTATTCCTTCTGTACATAAATGACTTGCCACAGAAGGCAACATCAACACCTCGTCTGTTCGCCGATGACAGCCTTTTATACAGGAAGATCCGCTCTCCCCAAGATTCTATCGCCCTACAGGATGATCTTGACCGGCTGCAGCAGTGGGAGAAGGACTGGCAGATGAACTTTAACCTTTCCAAGTGTGAGGTGATTAGGTTCTCCAAGAAACGAAACCACCATCCATGGCCACGACCTTGCCATCGTAAGATCTGGCAAATACCTAGGTGTCACACTTACAGACAACCTATCATGGAACAACCACGTGGACACCAACACGAAGAAGGCCAACAACACACTCGGCTTTCTCAGAAGGAACCTTGCCAGATGCCCTAGGGAAACGAAAGCACAGTGTTACACTAGCCTGGTGAGGCCAAATGTAGAATATGCCTCAACCGCCTGGGACCCTCATACTAACAGGAACATCCAAAAACTGGAGGCGGTCCAGCGGAGGGCAACTAGATTTGTCACTGGTGACTATAGGACCACTAGTAGCTCCAGCCAGATGATATCCGACCTAGGATGGGAATCCCTTCAGCAGAGAAGATCCGACAACAGACTGGTGATGATATACAGAATCACCCACATCCTCATCGACATCCCAACTGACAAGTATCTGCACCCTGCTACACTAGCCATACGCGTTCGCACCACCAGGTACCTGGTCCCATTCTGTAAAACAGATGTGTACCGCCACTCGTTCTTTCCAGCTGGTATTCGTCTGTAGAACCAACTGCCAGAGCACATCGCCACAGCCCAGACCTTGGAAGCCTTCAAGGAGGGGTTAGCGGATTGCAGCAACTGAGTTGTACTCAGGGTTTTTATCAACTTTTATCTGTTTTTATCGTTACGGTGTGTGATTTGCAACGACCTTGTACATAGTCATTTCATTTGCGACAATGTCCCAGAGTGGGCCCTGCAAATTATTCGGAAGAAGGGAAAAGAAGATATAACACGATGTTGCTTGATGAATACACAGATGACTGTTTAATACAGGTACATGTAATATAACATAATCACAACACTTCCATTTCAATTGCACATTCCTCATTGCATTGTTAAAATATATAATTGCGGCACTTTCAATTGCATATTCCTGCTGTTAACATCAGAAAATCGTTGCCTAAACAAACCGCTACCGAGCGTTCGGTACGGAACGGCTTGCTTCAAAAAAGCGCTACAGAGCGGACGAAACGGAAAACTTGTATGCTACCGGCGAGCGCTCGTGGATAGCAGATCGTTCCGTAGTAAAGCGCTATCGAGCGGATGAAGCGAAAAATGTACTTGCTACCGAAGCAGTCCGTTGCATAAGAAAGTGCTCGGTAGCGCTCGCTTATAGCAAAGTGCTGAAAAACGGTACGCCGTCGGCGAACATTGCTCGCTGGTAGCATGTCGTTGCATAGACGTAGCCAAGCGCTCGATATCATAGTGTTATTTGGTAGCGCTTTGGTTAGGCAACGGCTGCACTTTACGAAATAAGAACACTCTCTGGTTTATGTACAGCTATACATTATTCGGAACATCTTGGTATTGTCACTGTACGAAAAACTTGAATCCTCGACAATAGTTTCACCGGAAGTTGAACATTACTATCCTTGTTTCCACAAGGTATCATGAAGCCATATCATACGGCTATAGTTTATAAGCTTTATGCATTATTGTTATATGTTCTATAACAGTTATATATATTATGCTAGTCACGTGGTCATTGTCACTCGGCATTACATACGGATGTGACGTCACTTTCTATGTAAACAACACCATGTCTGGGCATTAAACACAGTCAATTGAGTGAGTATATATAAATCTCTCTATTTGTAATACATATTTTAAAACAAGTTTTGTAACTCTGCATAAATTAAAATAGGTTAATGTTTGGCGATATGTGCCATACAGAACTTTGGCAACCGCCCGACCACGCCCAACCGACCAACGCTTTGGTCATTTTGAATTTATGACGTCATATAAAAAGTATCAATCAAATATCATCTGAAGATCTGCTTCGTACAAAGCAATCACTAACATAATTCCAGCACCAATAAGCATTCCAATTAGCTGCAATAATAGTTCAATTAAGGCATCTTTGATCTTTTCAACGCGCTTTGACGTAAGTTCAGGCAACTGAAAATATATCATCCAAATATACATGACAATTATTATAAAACATTATGTCACAGATAAAACATGCATATGGCCATTCTATATAGAATTACAAGATACTCACAAAGTATGTACACTCGCTTAAATACACTGAACTTACAATTGCATATACATGTACATATAATTTACTCACATAACAAAAGGATAATAATTAAAAACGAAACAACTTTGTTAATTGATCGAATTAGGAGATGCCATAAAAAGAATTGTAACTTATAAAACTGAGAAAAGAAAAGGGTAATTTAACGCATAATTAAAAGTAATAACATGATAGCACTTAGAACATGAAATATGTACGAATTGATGATCAAATGACAATTCCGTGAGTAAAATTAGCAAGTTCACAAATATTGAGACTGAAAGCTAATGTAATATATCAGAGGTCAATAACTTGAGGAATATATTTTGTGGTCGAGTACCACCACGAAAAGAAGATGTTTACCACACGAACATTAATGACTTTATAAACAGAAAGCTTGGGCTACACGCGGGTGGTGAAATTTGCACATATGTAATATATAGACACGTGTTTACATCAGCTTAAAAAAATCAGGCACTCGTCGGGTTTACCTTTATCTAGTTAGCTATATGACTAAAAAGACATTGCTATCTATGTGATTATATGGAAAAGAAAGGACACATAAATGGAACTGTATAACTTACCATATCAACAAGAGCTATGTACAGAAACATACCAGCAACAATAACAAACACCCATTGGCTCGCACCTGCCGTGTTTCCTATGGCAACACCAACCAACATACCAATAAAACAGAGTATAGATGACACACAGTTGTAGAATACCGCCTGTTTCACTGTCATACCCGCCGTTAACAACATAGCAAAATCTCCTGTAAATACAGTGTACTAACGCCATTGAATTACATTCACATGTCTTAAGCTTGCACGGCTAGTGTTTGCCATTATACAGACTGGTGTTTGACACCAGCAAGTCGGTAAAGAGACTGCCACCTATACAAACGGGGCACGATCCCAGCAAGTCGGAAGAGAGACTGCCACCTATACAAACTAGGTTATATCTTCAAATTAGGAAAAAAAGTTACAGTCAAAATGGTCTCGCCATCAACGTATTGAGAAGGAAGTTGACAATACATCGCGTTGAAGCAAGTAAGAACTAGTTGATAATTGCATGCACAAAACGTCTGTTGGAACAGTCTTTAACACCATGCTCATGCTGACAAGATATAATCGAAATTTCTCAATCTAACCGTGCGTAATAATGTGTCAAGCAACACCATGTTCCTTGCATTTCACAGGGAAAGAGGTGAGCTAATCATTTTGCCCATTTTGCTCATTTTGAACCTAATGAACATAGTCATGAGGATTCATTTAAGACCCTTTGGCAATAAATATAAGTTCCATGTTATCATTAAAGCAGACAGCAGCACTTGCCATGCAAGCGGCCGAGAACATGTGATGTGGAACGAATGTCAAATTACGGATAGTCTCGTAATCATTTCTCATATAGCAGTCTGTTCTTTTACGGTAAATTTCTTAATGATGAAACATTGCCTCTTCAGAGGTAACATAGTTATTGCAATAACTGTTACGTTGTTGTTGTGGCATATATAAAGTACAGAGTTAAAGACTTTCATTTCCCTTATGTTGTTTTGTAGTATTGCGCTAGTGAACACCAAATTTTACCGACGGTTCCGATTGATGCCCATACCTTCGTTGAAGTCCTTATTTTGGTTGTTAGTTTTGTCCTAGATATCATACACCAAAACGATATGGTTATGGAAGGCGTCTTCACTTTTTGGCATTTTTAAAAAAAATGTGCGCATTATTGCACTAATAAGAGCAATAGAACGCAAAATATCCTTAAATGTTTGTGGCAAAGAATACTTCACAGAAATGAAATATCCATGCTCAACCAACACCTTATGTGTATTTCTATGTAAGTGGTTGGCGTTTAAATAAGCCAAACACCACACCCTCAGCAAAAGTGTTTTCTTTTTGCTTATAACCATATAGCAAACAAACCAAACAGTGAGTGAATTTTTTTAACCTAAAACTTAACACTTGGTGCAAAAGAGATATTCAATTTATATCGTGTTTGACTGAAAATATTTGATTTCAACTCTGCTCAAATATAAATGGGGCACGTATGTACTTTTATGCAAATTCAAACCAAAACAGAAATATGAAAGCAGGTCAATGTCATTGTACCTACAGATCATGCACCAAGTGATGAAGGGAACATGACTTGGTATCATCCTTATAAAAGTTAGTTATATAAAATGATATCTAATATGTTGAATCATGGTTTATGCGTACAGATTGCATACCATTAGTCTATAATGTTTGACATACCCTTTAAAACTATTGACCGTATATATTAAAGTAGCTTTCTTTGTGACAATGTTTGTACCTTGAGCTCGATGCGTTTATAAATTAGGAACTAACATACCGGTAACACAGTTTGCGCTTGTTGTAATCTTGCACCAATGTTAGCTATTGTACTACAATTCATATCGCTGGGTTAAAATTAGAAAGTCGTAAGTACAAAATCAATAATTTGAGAAGATAAGAAATAACAGTTTAAAAACTACTCTTAACCTATGGAAAAATCAAGTGTTTTGAACTTCAGTTTGGTCAATATGACCACTTTTTCATGAAAATAGGCTCATAAGAAGCGCCTTAAAATGCATATTTGTCAAATATGCATGCATCTTATAAGGTCGTAAGTACTAATTATAAGCGAGCGATATAGTATAAACATCACTTTTTGGTAGATCCAACATAATCATATTATGATTGCATAAAACTTTAAACCAAAAAGAAACTGCATGAGCTAAATAAAGAACTTTTTGTGTTAAAATAGAATTGCATATTACCTATCTCGTGCGGGAGTTCATGGCAAAATACAGCAATAGACGTGCTGAATCCTGCAGTTATACTGTTAACAAATGCTGCACCAATAGCTAGACCATCACAGAAGTTATGTATACCATCCCCCATGATTATCATCCAGGCTACTGCAGCCACAGATCCAGGAGCACCATCCATACTATGCGAATGTCCATGACCATGTTTTGTTTCTGGCAACAGTTCGTTCTGATACTCTGTCAAATATACATCGTACATTAGTAAATGCTCCTTCCATTAGAAAACGTTGCCTCCAGACAGTGGCACAAAGAGTCAATCGTAACAAATCGGCATACACCATTGTTAGTCGGTCGAAAACTTACTCGGTGAAATAAGATCTCAATGGTAAACGGATATTGTAGGTCTAAAAGGTAAAACATGCTGATGTACTATATAATCCGATGTACTTTACATGAAAATCTTGTAATCTAATATACTCGTATATACTTATCCGTTTACCAAGTTACCTAATTTTGCTCTACTTCTTCGACCAATGAGTGAGCTCGATTTGCTTTGTCATGTCAATAAACAGCAAAGTAATTTGAAGCCATTGCTTAAATATCAATGCGAAGGACGCTGTTTGTTGAAAAGGAAGAGCAAAGACTAAAGTGGTTCACAACTGAACAGATTCCAAATGTATGTGTAATGTGTTGTTACTTGCTTATTTACAGTATGAATACTCAATAGAACTTACAGGATAATACAGAGCATGAAGTATGTGAAAAAAATACAAATCTGACAGGGAACACAAGACTCAACATAAACATCAGAACACGAAAGTAGCAAAAGAGAGCACACGAAAAAAAAAGAAAAATCACAGAGCACAAAATGACAAGTAAAAGCAGCTACCTCGGGATATTTACAAACTTAAGCATCTTGAGGGAAAACTTATTTCCTTAAAATCTTAAACTTAAACTTTCAGCTAATTTTTTTTTATTGTTTAGAAGCATTATTAACAGAGGTACAATAATCAAGACGAAATCCAGTGTTATTCTTCGTTTCTTTGATAATATGTTCAGCTCAATTTTGTTTAACTTAAGTCACAATATTTAAGTTTTTCCTTTAGATGATTTGTGAACTACAGCCTAGCTTAGTAAGTCAAACATAACCAGACAACAACAAACCACAATGACAACTACACATTACCAGGACACGCCCCAATCACATCTCTGTATAAATTATATGACATAATTATGCTGAAGTTTAATCACTCTGTATTTGGACAAGATTTGTATTTGTCACTTATGTCATCGTGATGCCAGGGTCACGAGGGGTTGACCCGATGACCGTGTAGTGTATATCGGAAGTCTCCAGTATTACTTTGATGTTGACGGAAGGACATTTAACTCATCAAAGATTATTTGGCAGCAATGATTTACCTTTCTTGTTAAATTCTTAAACTTTTAGGACGTTTGACGGCTGAAACTAGGTCTTTCGGGCCCTTTTTACTGATGAAACTGGATAATTCAGCTTTTTAAGGCTGAAGCTTAGTCTTTCAGCTTATGGCAGCTGGAACTTAGACTTGCGACTTTTTGACAGATGAAACTTGGCCGTTCAGTTGTGTATTGTATCATTTAATTGTGGTCTGTATATTCAGAGACCCTGGTATGTATATGTAATCTGTGCTCGCCTGTTTCAGTTAAGTGCTGCATTCCCTGTCCGATATTTTACAATCTTTTTCAAAATCTATTACTACCTGATGAAGGTTTGTTCAGTTGCATCATTTGTTCATCATCAACATCTGTCATATTCACAATTATATCTGCACCTTTGGATGGTTTACTCTTCTCTGTTTTCTGCAATACGATATCACAAAAAATCATACATATATGTAACTGATCTGTCGTGTTAACTGGTTAGTCTCGCGTGTATCGGTGCGGAACACCGTGCACGTTAAAGAACGAAGGAGTCTATTCGGAATAAGCGAGGGCAGCGCGCCCAGATTCCTAGTATCAGACCATATTTCTGCCTCTTCCCTCGAACCCGAAGGTTATTTTCCCCTCAGGCAGGGATAAAACCGAATGGCCAAGCGCTACGGCTGACTTAGTCGAACGCATAAAGGCACGATCCCCCAGCTAGAACACTTTGTAGACGAACTACTCGGGTTTGGTTTCCGAGTCCACAATGTTGTGTTTAGCGTGATAGTAAATACGGTTACATCATACATATGTAGATGGTTATCGTGGGCTTGTAAAGAGGTACATGGAACTAGTTTTGACATACTTAATTCCACTAACACGCGATCGACTGCTGATCGATGTAATTTTTCCATCCATTTATTTAAGTACAAAAAGGTATTAAGAAAGTGTAACACAACATCTAAACTTGGGGTGAGATTTATATTCCATGAACAATACTATCGTGCATGATGTTAGATTAGTAGTTTTATCTTTGTTTTCAATACGATACACCAAGCGGTATATCCCGTCATACGTTCTACGGCGTTGTTCTTGACCTTACCACTTAAAAAAAAAAAAATCTGACTGGTATTATAATTCAAACCTACTATATTAAGACTTAGTGTGAGTGCAGGAATTTTTAATGCAATAAACTTTAAAATTTAAAGGGACTGCCTCACATATTGGTGTATTGGAAAAATAAAATAAAATTGTCAAATATTCGCATGATTTTGGTATAGTTGCCTGTATATCCCATAAACAACCACACTGACATCTAAAATAACTTGAGAAACTTCGGCATTGTGTAGTTATTTAGTATTTTTGCATCAAAAAATCTATAGGGTATTAATACCCTATAGAATTAACACTACTATTACTTAAATTGCCTGAAATTTCTTCGCATTTGATGAAACCGATTCGAAAAAAAACGAACCAAATACCACTACTGACGCTGTAGTTTATTTATGTTACAGTTCAATCACATGTGAATTACATCATTCACAAAGCATGTTGGTAGGAAACTTAGCACTTTTTTTCAAGAAACAAATACTCGTTGGGTGATATCGAGAGTGGTTAAAATTGCTTATTTGCACCTAATCTTTTATAAAGCAACCGTCAGCGGCTTTCTATTACACCAATACTTGGTTAGGTTAGGAAATCACGATATACAATTTATTTAGCCAAATCTGTGAGGCAGCACCTTTAATGCAGGGATAAGATGACATTGGCCTAGTTAATGTCCTATACAGCGGTAACAATGAATGAATAAACACGTGGAATGGTATGTACTTTTGTAATAATTATCATTCAACACGATACGTTTCAACAAAAGATAACAGTTTTTGACCGAAATGGATTTAACTGCCTGGGTAGAAGTTGAGTCGGGTTCGGGCAAAAACTGTAACTTTTTCCACGAACATATTAAATTGAATGGATAGTACTCATTCGCGGCTGGAGCGTCGAAGATGTCTCGTTTTAAACAGTCGAAAACAAATACTCAAGTTTTTTTTTAAATATGATATTTTTACTTGCGTTCTTAGCTAAAACTTACCCACATTACCACGTGGTATATCCACACTGGGTTGTAGGTTAGGCAAACTGTGACATGTAAGGACATAGACTGGATTGCACATTGTACTAGTCACGAGCCGCGGTCGTGGCGCAATGATTATCTAGCGCCCTGGATGTGTAACTTCGCGTCCCGGATTAAATTCCCAGTCGCGACAGTTTATAACGTTTAATGCAAATGTGACAACAATATCGAATTTCCTTCACAAGTGTAGAAGTTGCAGGTTGAATGGTACGGAAACGGGGCATATGATGAGAAACAATATTTGAACTTCGATATTTCTTTAACGGACATTACCGTTCAAATACACGAATAATTGGTAATAATTGTAATCCCGGGTATGTTTTCATTAGCGGGAAGTATTACCAAGACACTCGATGTGTAATACAAACACAAATCTAACGGGCCGATATTGCACGATTTTGACTCGCTGAAATTTATATATTCAATGCAAGAACCTTGTTAATTTATATCCACGCATAAAGGCCAGGATCTCGTACAATTCCCCGTGCTATACTAAGTTTTCTCATATCATACTAGTTATTGCTTATGATGCAACTTGTTTTCAAATAGGCGTATATAACTTATAATGCAGTAATCTATGTTTTTAAGAAAGTTTTTGAAATCCTTAATAATTCAGGTCATAACAGCGCATGAGATTCTGCGCTGCTGAGCCAGGCATTGTTGCCGTTCGTCCTACGGCTGGAGTTTTGAATGAAAAAAGGATTTTTATTCGGAAGGATCCAACCTTCAGATTTATAAATATCTTTCGACCTGATGAACTTTCTTCAGGTGGACTGAGTGATGACAGAAGGGAATATATACACCGATCAGTTCGACCGTTTGTCAGACCTGCATTTCAGGATGACCTTTGTCCATAGTGCCAGTGGAACTTTGATAGTGACAGGTGTACTATTTTAGTATTATTTATGAATGCCAATTAAACAACTGAATATCAAAAGTAGTCTTTATTTATAATTTGTTAGCTCACATATGAGAATATTATAAACAATTTTGGAGTCCCATATTTATGCATAGACGAAACACATATGCAATAAATTAATGCATTACAAAACATCACAGATGTTGATGTAATGCTTCGTTCAAATGCATGGACTAATTGTATTATAGTATTAATATGAATTATAATTTCATCACACCATTATATGTAAAACCCTGAATGTGTTATGTTTAAGCGACGTCAAAAGTGACGTCAAATCAGTTTTTGTCAGGAGTTCGGTGACGTTAATCAAATAAGTGAAGTGATATAAGTAGTTGGTTGATTTACAATACATCGATGTCAACGGAAAGGGAAATAACTTTGCTTTCATTTTACATTAAATCTAAATATCAATAATATGTTGTTAAGACCCCTTTTCGCGTGATGCGGCACATATCTTTTTTATTTTGTTAAGAATAAATTATTTACCTTATTCTTTTTTCGGATTGCAGACAGGATAACAAGACATCGTTCCATTAAATAGAATACATAAATTCCCATCAGACCACATAAACATTTGAATATTGAACTGTTGTCATGGGAATGTCCCTCCTCTCCATGTGCGTGACTTCCGGTCTCTTCGTGGTGATCACCTGATAAAGCCTTCGAAAGAGGAAAACGAAATCAGACATTGTCATACAAATGAACCATCGAAACAACGAGAAATAGCACGGTGTAATTCTCATTCTGAGGCAAAATAGAGCTAAAAAAATGGTCAATGAATTGTGTATTTTTTAGCAAAATACTAAACTCTGGATGTCCCGTTTACCTAACTTTATTTGGCCTAGCGTTCAAGCGTACGTTTTGACCTGTATCTGCGATAGGAGCCACACGTGTAACGAAAATGCCGCGTAAATAACGTGACATGATCACATGACCGATAATATCCCCGAGGAAAATAACTTAAATGCAAAAGTAGGTGTAACAAGGCGAGAATTTGTGAACAAGGCGTTCCAAAATGACATACATGTGGAAGTAGTCGTAGCAATTAAGGCGAGAATTCGTGAACAAGGTGATCCAAAATAAAGTACATGTAGAAGTAGATGTAACATGGCAAAATTGGTGAACAGGGCGTTCAAAAATAACTTAAATGCAAAAGTAGGTGTAACAAGGCGAGAATTTGTGAACAAGGCGTTTCAAAATAACTTACATGTGGAAGTAGGTGTAACTTGGCGAGAATTTGTGAACCAGGCGTTTTAAAATAACTTACATGTGGAAGTAGATGTAACAAGGCGTCTCCAGACAGAGCACCAACTGCCAATGCAACCAGAAACTGTAATAATTGATGATAGAAGACCCTCTGCATGATTGGTATCACAGCCACACCCAGTAATCCAACAAGAGAGATAATCACCACAGCTATTGTACTGTAACCCCATACTGTAATATAATAATGTAATTTATTACCCCTCGCTTTTTCGTGATGTTATTTTCCCATAGGCAAACGGGGAACATTTTTACTGTAACGCTATTGACGTCGTATGACACAGTCGCAGGTCTTCATGCATCTGCGAATGAGATTATACGCAGAAACAAATAGAAGTATATTCTATGTCCTTATAATTTATGTTTGTTGCATTTTGCAACATTGAAGTTTTCAAACACAATTTTCGTCGCCGAGTTCTGTATCATACTGACGTTGCCATAGGAAACCGCGTTCGTTCAGACTTTGGGTATTTGTTGATTACCCCTCTTTATAACGTACTAATAACGCATGCACAGTAAACCGATCTATCATCCTTTATTTAGCCAAACAATGCACAATGCCTTCAAAAAGAAATAAAGAAATGAACCTTTTGCGGGAACAGCATTCAATCCTAATGTTGCATTGGTCGGTTCATGTTGAGCGTGTGAGTGACCATGATCATGAACATGATCATAATCATCAGACGCATGGTGATGTTGCTTGGTATGATACTGATGACAAGCGTCTGTGTCAATCTGATAAATCAAGGTTGGACAAAGCTCTTTGAACATCTCCTTGGTGATAGTTGTTGATACATCCATGTTTACAAGACCAAGTAATTCACTAGGTGACATGCACTGTAATAATAATAATAATAATAACGACTTTACTTATGGAGAGAGCTTAATTTACACAATTCTTAATATGCGTAAGGCCCTCACTGTAATACTGAAAACACATTTATTAGCATTTTCATGCGTTTGACTGTTTATTCACAGGTATTTATCTCAATACACCGCAGTTCAGTTACGTCAGAGATTTTTACTTAAGATACATGACATTTGAGTTCCGTCCGAGCGTTACATCGGTTTTCAGTACCGTCAGGGTCATACATGAAACTACAACAATTCTCTGACGGAACTGAGAAGCAGTGTATCGGAATTACTACCGTGCTATTGCTCTTTTTAGAATGATCATGTCGGAATCACAAACAATATCAACTGCGAAATCATTGAATTTTTTGAGGAATTGTTCGTTGATTTTTATAAAAAATAAACATTTCGTTGTTTAATCTATACTCGGGGGATAAAAACATTGGAATGGAACGTACTGTCTTGTTACTTATCAAGAATGGTGAAGAGTTTATAACAACATGCCCTTCAATGTTTATATGTACCGGAGAGTGTTAGACAAAAATGTAGATGAGTTGAACCAGACATACAAGACAATGTAGTATGACAATATTAACCGTTTTGTCTATGTTGAAGTAAATGTCATTATTACATTCATTGTTTTGGCAGTAGATCTGTTACCACATCAATCAAACAGTGATGCAAATTGTTTCGAGATTTGTAAACCGAAGAACTATATCAATTTAAACAAATCTTGTTTCTTTGCTTGTATTTAATTGATTAGCATTTTGATTTATACCTTCGTTTTATTGTAGATTCCATACATATCGGTTTGGCACATCCTTTCACTGAAACTCGTTTATGAAATTTATATATAACTTATGATATTGTGGACGTCATATGGGCCAAATTGCCATTATTCTTTTTTCATTTTATGTACTAGTGTTCTTGTTCAACTGTTTATTGTTGAGGATCTCATGGAAGATTGCCATTTAATTTAATTGTCAAATGAGTTTCCTCGTAAAATAAATTCTTTATTATTATATTAAATGTCTCTATTATAAAATACATTTACCTCCTCTTGTAAAGTTACGCGTCTTTTCTCGATTGAACGAGGGTGTTCTTTTATATCAGTGTTCCCCTTTGTGCTACCACTTGTGACGTCGTTAGTGTTGTCGAGAGCTGCAACGTCTTGTTTGGTGACAGAAGGTTTGGCAGACGGTTTAATACTGGACGTTGTCGAGGATACTTCAGTATGGTTGGTGCTGCCAACATTGTCGTTCGTTTTAGATTTACTACTACCAGTTCTGATGTGATATTTGTACCGGCTTCTCCTATCATATTTAGCTTCACTCTTTCGCCTGCTCTCAGGTGTCTCATGCTTTTGTACGTCTGTTTTTATTTTGGGACTACCCGTTGTAGCGTCGTGTTTATGATCATTACCTCTGTGTTTTTGTCCTGACCTGGTATGATTGCGAGGTATGCGTCTGTGTGTATGAATATGTTTGTGATCATGACCGGTATGACTATGATCACTATGCTTGTGATTGTGTTTACTTCTTTGGGTTTCCCGATCAGTGTTTTGTTCATAGTTAGTGTCATGTTTATGTTCATAACTTCCATGTTCATGACAATGTTTATGTTCATAACTCCCATGTTCATGACCGTTTTTATGTTCTTGACTTTCGTGATTATGGTTATGACCAGATGTGTGTTTATGAATATCATAACTTTGTGACAATCGTTTTGAACAGTTCTTGGTGAGTCCACCACTTTTCAATACAGAATGATTATGATTGGAATGAAATGCTATAAAGGTGTCACCGTCTTTATGGCACCCAACATCGTGATCAAACACTATACCAGCTCCCAGTCCAAGATGATGTAACAGGTGCTCGAACCCATCAAACGGCATTTCATTACTATCACCATATTTTGACATTAATTTTGACAAGAAATAATCTGTTTTTATGTCGGATGCTTTGACGCTATATGCAGAAAACTGTGATAGAATCACATAGGATATCACTATACGTCGCCATTGCCACACCCACTGAATCACCTGAAAAAATAACAAAGAAAATTAACATTTTAGGGCTTCCCGAAGAGTAGTGGTGGGGTAGATCTAGTTGTACCGTTTAATCAGGGTGTCTCAAAATACATGTCCGCTTGTTGAATGGCATTTACCTTGCCAGTGAGTTAAGCCGCACCACGTACATTATTTCTATTTCGTGATCGTTCATTGATAAGCATAGTCTCATTTAAAAGATATATTTAGAAAGTAGTTGGTAAATTGTTTCATGTGACAATGCAGGGGCAGTTTATGACGTCATATATGTCGTAATAATGTCATTGGCAACGAACGTTTCAAAAGATAACGCCGAGCATAGCCTTTATTTGCCAGTCAGCTTTCTGCTGAAATATGGCAACAATATGAATGGATCGACCCGTATTTGAACCCGGGTCGCCAGATAAGACGGCAAGCGCGCTAATCAATGAGCTACAAGAAGCACACATAATATAAAAGAGAATCGGACAGTGAAGGAAGCACTAATCTAAAACAACATCACATACCACAGCATCCAAACTTTAGAAAAACACATCCTCAACAATACAACTAAATTATCTGCTCGCAGAAAACTATTTGACTTGTATCTTAAGTGGAAACAGTAATAGTCAGTCGCACTAAGGTGTGCTCACAATGCACTAGAAACTGATGACTGTTTGTAAGAATGAACGGAAAAGGGGCTTGGTATACATTTTATCTTAGAGAAGAAACAAATCAACAACTTGGCGGATTTAAAATTCTAAACACATAATTTTCAGAAAGGAAACGTCAAACAGCTCGGGTTGCATTTCAAGCTCGTATATAATATATCTACATAATCTCCAACGCTCCATGTAATCATGTTAGATCTATAAACAAACAAGCCCAATTTTGATGCTGAGGCATCATAGACAGCGCGAACATTGTTTTAATCATTTCGAAAGCAAGAATCTATCCTAGTTTTCAAAATGTGGCATGTATTATAATTTGAATAAGAGCTGTATTTGACCAAACTGAATTAATTTCTAAATCCATACTATCCGGTATTAAATTTGGACTAGATTCGACAAAACAATATCCAAATGCACGTAGTAGATGGTTTTTATGTGTTAAAATATTAAGACACTTTATGGATAGAGGAGAGGTTTGTCCTATCTATGTAAACACTTTTACCAAGGTCGCAAGTATAAAAACGTCTTAGGTTATTGTTCGCCAGCTTGGAATTGGAAGGATCAGTTTAGGCATGTTTTATGTTTTCTGTGCTCGGTTCGTTCAAATGGACATTGTGCTCTGTGTGTGTTTAATGTTTTCTGTGCTCGGCTGGTTAAGTTGAGTGCTGCCTTCCCTGTCTGACTTAATATTATCTTTTTGGTCGAAATGAATACATGATCGACTACCAATCCTGCGATTCGCGTTGGATTCCTACGCCGTCTGCTACTTTTTTCTTTATGTAATTATTTATGTGGCAAATACATACACGTTCCTTAGATTATCGTATTCATAATTTCCTTGTGATCGTCTTCATGATTGAAGTGTCCAACGCTTTTAATTGTACTCAATTAGTATTATGTTTTCTTTATTTAATTCAACTAGGCTGTCTGTCGCGACAATATTCATTTGTCTTGTATGATTCGTTCAGGTTATAAAATGTGTATGCTGGTTCATAAGAAATCAAACAACATAATACATTCGCATTAGAGTTGATGAGAAATTAATAAAAATACAATGATAATAGTTATTAATATTACACAAACGAATTGTGCTTCGCAGTAAATGTTCGATATGAGCAAAAATTTACATTATTTTTATGACACTATTTGAAAGCCCGATTACACAGTTTGAAATATAACTACAACAAAACTCAAAATATGAATTTTAGGTTTGAAATATCACACCGACTCATGTTATGCAAATGTCATATAAAACTTAAACGACGTGTTACGTATGTTTCGGTGAATGATGGGATAGACTCTCAAAATGCTTACTTGTTTACGCTACGTATTCATCGTTATAGAAAGTTCAGATTTCAATCTTGGTATAACAAATGATAAACTGGTTATGTTGGAAAAGGAGAACATGTCATTGAAAGAAGATTTGACCTACTTACAGTCTCAGTCAATGAGAAACAATCTAATATTTGCAAACATTCAAGAGGCCCAAAGCGGGGTACATGAAATTGCGGAAAAAACGTTAAAGGAATTTTTGGAGAACAAAATGAAGATAGCCAAAGAACTTGTTGATAAGATATCATTTGAAAGGGTGCATCGGATGGGACCGGCCCAAGACGGTTATACACGGAAGATAGTGGCAAAATTCACGTTGTTTAAAGAGAGAGAGTTAGTGAGAAAGTAGTGGAAAGCTTTAGAGCATACACCATATTTTGTTTATGAACAATTTCCGAAAGAGGTCGTCAATAAGCGGAGACAACTGGTTCCAAAAATGAAAGCGGCAAAGGATAATGGTCATGACGCGTGGTTGTCATACGACACCCTATATATTGACGGTAAAGCGCAAAAGAATGGCGAAAATTAGTGGTGCGAAGAGGGTGAACTGAATGTCATAGCGTGGAATGTGAATGGACTAACCAGTGCTAAGAAGGAATGTCAAGACTTTGTTAATATAATCACCAAGAATGATATTGTGTTTTTGTTTGAAACTTGGACCGATCGTAATAGTTCAGTTGATATTGATAACTATGTGTCACATAATTTTTACAGGAAATTTCAGCATCGTAAGGCGAAACGATGCAGTGGTGGTGTGATTGTATATATTAAAGAGTGTATTAAAGATGGTGTTTCTGTCATACGAAATAATTATGATTCTATAATCTGGTTAAAATTAGATAAAGCATTTTTTCATACTATACATGATGTATTTATATGTGGTGTTTATATATGGCCGGACGGGTCGCCTGCTTATACTATGCATAATGTAGACTTATTTGATGTTGTTCAGAACGATATTTATGAATATGAAAATGAAGGTATTGTCTATTTATTGGGTGACTGGAACAGCCGTGTTGGTACAAGAGATGATTTTATTGTATTTGATAGAAATATTGATTTGGTGGACAGTGATGACTATGTTCCCGACGTACCCCTTGTCAGGGCCTCTTGTGATAAGTCATGTAACGGTTTTGGTGTAAAATTGCTTGATCTTTGCAAATCCACGTGCTTTTGTATTGTAAACGGTAGACTAAGTCATGATTTTGGATGTGGGTCATTTACATACGCTTCAAGGCAAGGGGCGTCCGTAATAGACTATTTATTGGCAAGGGAACGCGATTTTTCTTATATCAACAGTTTTATGGTCCATGATTTTAATGAATGGAGTGATCACTGTCCTATTTTTATGTCATTGGATTGTAAATCATTACTTTCTAGTAATCATGATACGAGCTACGTAAAATACAAATGGAATGATCTATGTAAAAATGATTTTAGGTCAGGCTTGATTGGTAAATTACCGAGTCTTAACCATTTGGTAAACAATATTGATGTGTCCGATAGAGTTTCCATTAATACGGTAGTTTCTGGATTTACTGATATTGTACGTGAAATTGCAGATCCGTTGTTTGCTCGAATTGTTAACAAGAAAACGTCATCATGTTTTATTGATAATCCGGTAAATGATAAAGTCTGGTTTGACCATGAGTGTGTACATGCCAAGCAACGATACATGGATGCTCAGCGTGTATTTAAGAGATGTAAATCTGAATATAGTAGAAACATGTTTTGTACGATGAAGTCTGAATATAAAGTCATGGTGAAGAAAAAACGTAGAGCGTACGAAAAAGAACAATTGTTAAATTTAGAAAAACTCAAATTTTCAAAGCCTAAAGAATTTTGGAAACATTTTAAAAAGAAATCGAATCGCGAGGATAATGGAATTAAACTTGATGCTTTTTTCAAGCATTTTTCAGATATAAGTAAGGATATTTTTAGAAACGAGAATCCTGAAGCAGAGCAATTCGTAGAAAATCATGATTTTAACGAAAATTTTGATGAAGGTAATGATTACAACCTGAATGCGACTATTACTGTCGATGAAATTTTACGAGCTGTTAAAACATTGAAAAGAGATAAATCATGTGGTAACGATTTTCTATTGAATGAATATTTCATGGAATCTATGGATATCCTGTCAGCGCATATGTGTGATATCTTTAACGCAATTTTGAATAGCGGATATTTTCCAAAATCATGGACTGAGGGTTTGATTGTTCCAATACATAAAAAGGGGGATACAAATAATGTAAAGAATTATAGGGGGATAACTCTTGTAAGTTGCATGTCTAAATTATTCACTACGGTGTTAAATAAACGAATTGTTGATTTTTGCGAACGAAACAATGCGATTTCAGATGCACAGTTTGGTTTTAGAAAAGGTCGGTCTACTGTCGACGCACTTTTTGTATTACTAAATATTGTTCAAAAGTATATAAATGATAATAAGAGATTGTATTGTGTGTTTGTCGATTTAAAAATGGCATACGACTGCATATATAGAAATGCATTATGGATGAAATTGTACAAAGTTGGAATTGATGGTAAAGTTTTGCGAATAATAAAAGACATGTATGAAAAGGTTAAATCGTGTGTAAGATCATGTAATACGTATTCCGACTTCTTTGAATATGCAGTGGGGTTGCGACAAGGGGAGGTAATATCACCAGTATTGTTCTCGTTATTTATAGAAGATTTAGAGTTGTATTTGCAAAATAATATAGATTGTGGTCTTAGTTTTGATGACATTGTCCTTATCCTATTATTGTTTGCAGATGATATGGTGATTCTTGGAAAGTCACCTGACGAAATAAATGCGAGTTTAGAATTATTAAATAATTATTGTACAGAGTGGAGTTTAGAAGTGAATGTACAGAAAACTAAAGCTATGGTGTTTAGAAAACGGGGAGGTTTGTTTGAAAATGAATGTTTTATGTATAATGGAAACAAATTAGACGTTGTTAACGATTTTACATACCTAGGTACTGTCTTTAATTATACTGGCAATTTTTCTTTGAATCAGCAGCAGCTGACGGGTAAAGCCTTAAAAGCATTAAATGTTCTTTTTATTAATTGTAGAAAATTCATGATGAAACCAAAATTTCTTTGTCAGCTATTTGATTCGTTTGTCGGATCTATACTGAGTTATTCATCAGAAATTTGGGGTTTTGGTAAGTCAAAAGAAATTGAGAGAATACACCTTAAATTTTTAAAGAAAATTCTTAATGTAAAAATGAACACATCAAATGCAGCAGTATATGGAGAATTAGGGAGGTATCCATTGTATGTATCTAGATTTGTACGTATAATTAAATATTGGTTTAAAGTAATCAATACAGATAATATTATTATAAAAAATGTATATAATGTGTCACATGTAGATTGTATCAATGGCAAGAGAAACTGGGTGTCTAATGTTAAACAGTTGTTATGTGATCATGGATTCAATTATGTATTTGATGATCCATTGAGTGTAAATGCAAATAACTTTATAATTTTGTTTAAACAAAGGTGTCTCGATTGTTTTTTGCAAGAATGGTATACTAAAAAATCTACTAATTCAATGTTACTATTATATGATCATGTTAAAGAAGAATTTAGCTATGAAAAGTATCTCGATGTAATACCTGCTGATTTGAGATATTGTCTTGCACGTTTTAGAGTTTCATCACATTCCTTAAGAGTACAAACAGGTCGATATGGAGCAAATAGGATACCAAGGAACGAACGTTTTTGTATTTATTGTGATACTAATGATATAGACGATGAACTACACTTTCTTTGTAAATGTCCATGTTTTAATGATCTTCGTCGAATTTATATAAATAAGTATTTTTACCAAAGGCCAAGTATGTTTAAACTAATTGAATTATTAAAGTGTAATGATAAGAGAACTGTTCTCAAGTTGAGTAAATTCATTAAACTTTCCTTCAACCGTAGAAATAACTTAATTAATAGGTAACAAAATATTGTAGTCAAAATTGAACTTATATGATATATTAAAGTATGCTCATCCTCAAAAAAAAAAATTGAAATGTGTATTTATGTAATTGTGTAGTGTTTAATCATGTATGTTTTGTGTATATATGTGTTTGTAAATATGTTATAACGATGTACATGTTGTACAAGTTAATAAAGTATATGTTCTGTTCTGTTATAATTGTTTCGTAATTTCATCATTTATTTGATTGTCCATTGATAATTGTAAATATAAACCACATACGTAAAGCAGGACAGTAAGCGGACATGTATTTAAGAAGCCCTTTACACCTAACGGCACTTCTAACGCTACCTTTTGATTTTATCAGTTTCTTAATTAGTTTGTATAATTATGTAATTATTTAACTGCAAGAAAAGTGTCAAATTTAAAAAAATCAAATATGTTACACGAGTGAAAAATTCGACCGAATACTTTCATGTGTCACACATTTTATATATTAGGTCAACCATGACACACACACATCAAACGAATATGGTCCATAAAATAAAATGTGACATATTCGTGTGGACTCAGATTTAATACACCAGTGACATCTATAAACGGTTGGACACACGCTTATATCAGTACTATAATCCAGTGTAGCAATACCACGTGACTTTTGGCTACAGTTACAAGAATAAATTTGTAAATATTGGAAAATAAAATAGCCATAAGTATTTTATTTCTTCATCGATTTCTATGAAATATACGCCACGCTAAGGGGAACATTATTTGCTTTCTACGAAATATAAGATCTTTTTCTGCAACTTTATCGATTTTGTCAATACCCTGTGAAACCTACACGTTCCATGGTTTCACAGGGTAATGAACAAAACGGCACATCCGCTGAAAAAGATTTTATATTTCATGGAAAGCAAATAATGTTCCCCTTAGCGTGGCGTATATTTCATAGAAATCGATGAAGAAATAAAATATTTATGACTACATTTGTGTTACAATGTTTACAAATTTCTACTTGAAACTGTAGCCAAAAACCACGTGGTATTGCTACAGTGATAATCTATCGCTATTATAGTCGACAAATTACAACATATTTATATTTATTACAATTTTACGTTTTTTATAAAATACAAAAAAAAATATGCTAATTTTATAAAAGAATTCATGAACACATTGCAATTTATAATAATTTAACTCAGTTGGGTATAATATTAATCATAGTGTCCAGGTACGTGTCTTGGTGGAGGCTTTGAAGCTCCCCCTCCGAAATAATTATGTTTGTAGAAACTGAATAATTTTGGAATGATCGGGATATAAAGTTTCATCTATATTTAATTAGTGCCACTAATTTAAATATTCTAGATCCGATTTTAAAGTTAATAGTGCAGGGAATTACACCATTTTAATTCGCACATTATAAGAAATTCGCCGGGAGGGGACATCACTTCCGTGCGCAGTTTAAAATATTTCAAAATAATGTCATAAAAATACTGAGTTTACGTAAATGTATAAAATGTTTTCGCTTGAGATTAAAGCATAGTTGATCATGTACATGGCATGCTTGTCTCAATATATCTTTTATCTGGAACATAAAATTGAAGACTTACATATACATGTATAAGCACAGCATGGTATTCGTCACTGATTTGAAAGTGTACTATACATAGTGTAGCAATGCCACGTGACGTTTGACTACAGTTACAAGAAGAAATTTGTAAACATTGGAAAATAAAATAGCCATAAGTATTTTATTTTTTTCATCGATTTTTATGTTATCTACGCTACGCTAAGTGGACTATTATTTGCTATCCATGAAATATAAAATATTTTTCAGCGGCTGTGCCGTTTTGTCCATTACCTTGTGAAACCGTGGAACGTGTAGGTTTCACAGGGTAATGGAAAAATCGGTAAAGCTGCTGAAAAAAGATTTTGTATTTCACGGAAAGCAAATACCTTTAATCTTAGCGTGGCGTATATACGAGGGCCACTTAAAAAGTATTAATCAGTGGGCGATAAATCAACACCCTTGCCTCTGACTATATAAAAAGTGTACATTTTCTTAAAGAACAATCTCTCAGCTAGACATTCGTGGTAGTTTCATCATTTAATATGAAAGCATGTTCATTTTATTGATATTCAAACAGGACATGGTTTAACGCACTTGACAAAGAATAACTCGTAAATACGTTAGAAAATTGTGTTATATTGGCTCAAGCGATTTCTGAGCGTTGTTGTCAAATGTCATTCAGGCTTACTGAAATTAAATTGATAGCATTTGCAATATATATCATTGTACTCTTAAATGGCAATCCATATTTTTTAAAACAGTAAAGTATTATCAAACTATCGCAATATAAACAAGTCACATCCGCCACTCAAAATACCACACTTACACCCTAATTAATATTAATAAGATATATACTTGGTAAATAAACACTAATTTATTCTTAATATGTTAATTTTTCTAAATTATTATATGTAGTTTCATTCGTCGGACGATTTTAATCATTTTTACCTCAATTATATTTTTTACAACAAAATTATATGTTCGAGCCCAACTTTAAAAAAGTGGGTGGGGTAATGTTATACCCCCTATTTATGATAAACAAAGAAAATTCACCCCTGTTGTCCAGTTAATGTAATTTTTCTTATATAAAATTACTAGCATGTGCTTTTATTTTTGTTTTCTGTATTATTGAATTAGGGATATGACGTCATAAATCTAAAATATGTATTTTTGGTCACGTGATCATGTTCTTTGGGCTGTAATAAAGAACACATTATGAATAATTCAGGAAATATTTATCATGTGTAAGAAAGTAACATACATAAATGTGTAAAAAAGTTACACGTTTGACTTTCCCACTTAAGACGTACAGTAGTACAATGCAGCAACAACGTATAGGGTATACTCCCAGCAAAGTGCAGTGTTTGGAGTATTTCGAACATGGCAGATTCCTTGTACACTTAAATCAATTTAGACTGTTCAAACAATGATGTAGATTCAGCACTAGTTAAACAAGTATACGGTGCATGAATTCTGCAAATTTCAAATCAATCGTATAAAAATTATAGAAATTATGACCATTAATATCAACCCTTACATCTACTAATATAACCTATTTTCAAGCAATTCCAGTGTTTCATACCCCTATTGGTTCAATGTCATATGGGCGAATGGATATTTTACCGATTGCAATATTGTTTTATAGGTTAGCTAGGCGTAGGTTGTATCTTTCAGAAAATGTACACTTTTATGCACATTGGTTGAATATTAAACGTATTATTGACCACTGATTAATACTTTTTAAGTGGCCCTCGTATCTTATAGAAATCGATGAAGAAATAAAATACTTATGGCTATATTTGAGTAACAATGTTTACAAATTTCTACTTGTAACTGTAGCCAAAAGTCACGTAGTATTGCTACCCAGATACATATATATATAAATATTATACTGTAATGCATAGTTTATGGATACTATAATATGCTATACCCAACAGTGGGAGTAACGCATGGATAAAACTTTATGATTATCAACCGGGTGAACTTGAACACGGATAATTTAAGAAGACTCTCGAGGTTCAATTAACATAATTTAACTGCTGATAATTTATTTTGTCAAATATACTGAACAAAACTGTTAACCGAACACTTTTTAAACTGGAATAGTTCCGTAACAGGTAAACTTACAGACTTCAAATGTTACATAGCCTTAGCAGTATGGATGGTGTACAGAATACAGTTAACCCCGTGACAATACATACCAAAATCACTCGTCCACAGCGGAATAGCTTGTAAACCACACTTTTGCACGAGATTTTCCCGAAATCTCGATTTTCACGATAATTGTGTATATTTATCATAGAATGGGATAGTTTAATCTGCCAAACAATATTATAAATCGACAACACGTAGTGTAAGCCAATGGTAGACCGCGGAACAGCGGTCAGTATGCTCACTTCAGGTGGTCTATACGACTGATCAGTGTTACATTGATAAAAATATCCGAACTCATTATTTAGTTTCATTTTATACGATACGCATTGAAAGAAATAAAAAATGCATTGAAAATCATAAGATGTAAGAACAGTGCGATAACCCTTGAATGATTACTCACCTTTTTTATTACATCCCCACAATTGTAAAATTTTATTACATAATTGAATATTTCTGAACTTCGTTTACTTGTTTAATTCATGATATTTGTACAAATCTAAGTTTTAAAGGTGTAATAAGGACACATGGTAATAGTGCGTTTTTGCTCCATTCAGTGTAATAAACAGTCATTAAAACATACCAGTGGCAGTGGCATGAAAAAAACTCAATTTCCAGTCACTGTCCAGTATTTCACAGTCCCTGGATCAAATGAAAACAATATCAATCTTAAAAGAGGAATTAGGAACATGATTTAAGAGCCATTATCTTTGAGAGTCAGTATAATAAAGAAATATGCAAGTTTCTTACACACTCAATTTATTACTTAATGGGTTACTTACACTCCTTTGTAAAAAAGAAGGTAATCTACAAAAGTATGCTTACAACAACCTTTAAAGTCAACGACCATCATGTTTATGTTTATTTTGTGTTAATTATTCATAAGCGAGGAGTATCACGAAGATGCTCGAGGTGTTATACCAACACACATCTAAAGGACCGATATTGCACGCTTTGATCGCGAAAATTTATATATTCAATGTAAGAACCTTGTAATATATTCATACATAAAGGTCTGGATCATGTCAAGCTAAACTTTTGAGTAATGCTAGGGTCACAAAGCTCGTACGATATCCGTACGAATTTATCAACTCGTACGAGTTCATAATTTTGAAATCCTAACGGTTTATGTATGTTCGTAGCGTCTGGTCACAACTCGTACGGACCACGAACGATCTATAGAGATGCACTGGAAAGATATGCGTTCGATGCTCGTACGATTTAAGAAAATCCGTACGATGCTCGTACGAGTCTTCGGTGTCCGTACGGGCTCCGTACGGACGCCGGGCGAGTTTACCAAAATCAACTCGTACGGAGCTCGTAGGGCAAATGTGACCTTAGCATAACAGTGTTATATAGGTTTCTCTGAAGATTATGAAAACATTTAAACCATACAAAATATTACAATATTAAATACATGTTGTCTACCACCTACTCGCCCGACCGTCTGTCCGTCCGTCCGTCAGACCGTCCGTCCAACCACCTACTAATTTAATAACCATGTTACGTAAAATTCGGTTATTGATTACTAATCATATGTATTATTTGAAATTCGACGATGAACTAATCTAAGAAAACATCACCACAAATTTACCCAAAACAAACTACACGTTTAATTTTGTGTAAGACTTTCGATTCTTTTTTAATACCTTCATGTTAGTCAATGAACCGGTGGTTTATAGTAACGACACTTTATCTTTCAAGTAGGAAATTTAGACAAAAATGAAGAGGTTTTAAGCAAATGTTGAATGATATAAATTATTGAACAGTCATACCTTTTTAACATCCATTTGAAATGAATCCACACACCAAGTCCTGAGATAAGTGGTAAGTCGCAGTTGATTCACCGAACGGGTTACTAAAACGGGAAATAAATGTCGTCCAATATCATCGCTGAATACATTTATACTGTAAGGACACGTTTGTTATTGTCCTACTTAATCTTTCGTTTTTGTCGTGTTTATCTCTGAATGTGCGCATCGCATTCAGTATGCACCCGACTCTTGGATATAATCACCCTATATTGCAGTCGTTCGACCTTGAGTAAGCCGATGTGCAAACCAATGCACACCATTGTCGCTAACTTGACTAACTTTGACCTTTAGTTTTAAAATGAACCAGTAAGATAAATTCATTCACTCATGCACACTGGTTACAGTACATAATTTTTTTACCATACTTATCATGGTGCGATAGCTGATTTGTAAAGTACATAGGTCATATTTCATTCTTTAAGTGTTTATTTTGTTATCTAACATCCCTGATAACAGAATCTTTGAAGGTTTGAAATCATGATTTGTCTAACCAGTACGTCTATCAGGTGGTAAATACGAGTCCGTGTGGTTGATAAACGACCAATAAACACTGACGCATAATTGAGGCTCATAGATTTCAGGGGCGTAGCCAGCGATACTGAAATATAAAATGATATTAAAATCCCAAATTTTCACAATCATGACGACCCCGAAACCATAACCGACAACTTCAAGGCTTGTGTGTGTAACATTAATTCAAGTCTGGCTGCTCTCAGTGTATAATACTAATAATAGCTTTATACTAGATGAATAGCCCAATAAGATAAAGGCTTATCTTCAAGACACGTATTCGCATTAGGTTAACTTGATTTATATTGATAAATCAGTTCAAACCAGCTTAATGATAACTCTTCAATATGATGGGTCTTTTTGCCCTGGGACTGTGTCCGTTTTCTGGACCCAGCGAACATGCAGGAAACCCCTGAATCGACGGTCATTCTAACACTCTCTGGATGAAGTTAATCACTACTCAGATAGCCAAGGTCATCCGAAAATTGAATGTTTATGATTCTTTTATTACTATACTATTTGTGGTTATAAACGTAACGTTATTTGCCAAAAAACTTATTACACACGGGACATATCAAGTTGCTGATAGTGCGATATAAGTGGTGGAAGTATATACACTCAGGGACAAAATAAACGCACATGTTTTTCGGGGGATCCTCATTTTCTAAATAACTTTGATATACATATTTATGTAAACTATTCATGCTACACGGATTAAACCCTTGACTCCTGTGCATTATTGCACACAATAATATTTGTTCTAAAACCGGTTTGACTGGAAGAGGGTAAACCCTATATGTTTTGCACGTGACGTGAAATCTGAACGTATGCATTAACAAATAGTAGGTTATCGATAACACCTTTAAAAACTCTTCAAATAAAAACAGACAAATAAGTAAAAACATGCAATATTTGCCAGGAAATATTCGGTCGGAAAAAGTAGGAATTCTTCGAATGTGAATGAGTCGTGCTGCTGTCGCCAGGCAATTTCATTGTCACTATTCTACAATTACAAGGCTAAAATGGCGATATTATGTCACTGGGACGATATAGATATATCTCACAAAGGGAGACCCCAGATATAACTCGTGGACAAGGCGGGACTATGCAAATGTTCCATCGCAGGAATCGCTTCTGATCGTACAACCATAGTTAGGATAATGATAGGAGTCCAATGGCGAGTAAATTGACAAATTATTTGAAAAATATAACTCCGTTTTCTAAATATCGTTTTTTTAGTTTTGATTAGTTTCATTCGTCATTGTAGATGATTACGATACATTTCACAGTCGTTTCAGGTTTCGCCGATTAATGTCGCAACTAATCTTGACCAACAGTATCACAAACAATGACTAAATGCAGATTTTTATTTGCACGTGACACTAGTTGCCCGTACAGACGTTGAGTCGTTTTCAGGCAAAACTGTGAACCTGTCCCCAAGCAAATTCTTATACATGCATATCTGGGCGAACTTGGACGTCGGATTCGCGCACATGCTGCACTACCGAGGAACGTTGATAAAACTCACCAGATCCTTATTCAATAATGAAACATGGTCCCACAACAACGCATGACAACCATCATAGAATCAAAGAGCCGTAGTGCATTCGTGTTAAGGGTCAACGCCAGGCATTAAATGACATTGTGACAAATACGAGAATTATTCAATGCTCAACTGTTAGATTTAAACCTTTGTAATAATGTTATTCCTGCACAAATATCAATGAAAATTTTAATTTCCCCTCATGCTTACAACAACCTTTAAAGTCAAGAGTATGTACGATTTCAATGAATATGAAAAATAAAACATTCAATTATTTACTATAGTATAAGTTTGCGTTTATTTTGCCTGTAATATAAAAAAGATACAGCGCAAAAACACTTGTTATTTATGAAACCCAAAACGAACGCAGAACATTGACTTGTATTGAGTTTCTGTTTGATGTACGTTATATGTAACAAATACACGCACTGAATTGTAATATGAAAAACAAACACAAATAAAGCATTTGTCTGGTATCTGGCTTGAAAGAAATGTTACAAACTGGTACAAGTTTGCCGTTCTATTAAAAAAACACGTGTAGCAACCATTTACGTGATAGTCGTACGTGTAGTTGTGGCTGATGTACACATGCCCTACGTTCAACGAAAAATTACGTGAAGCACGTTTCGTACCTGGTACGAAACAGGCACGAAACAGGTACCAAACGTCCGTCACGTTATTTTTCGTTGAACGCAGGGCTGATCTACTACTGAATGTATATATTTAGGTACGTAATCAAGAAACGCTTACGCATCAAAAGGGTCAGCACATCAATTAACGTATCATATTACATCATATTACTTAAAACAATGGCATACAATAAATAGATGAAAGTCAACAGATGGATGAACAATATCATTGTTATACCTGCGATTGTTATAATCTAGAAGCTTGTGACCAGAATTCCAATTTACCTCATCTGATAGAAAATTCTGATAATATTTTGAAGTAATATAATACAATTAAGCTTTGGAAAAAGGTGGATGCCAGATCAAAAAGTGGAACAGATGTCAACGGGGGCACCAACTCTTGCTTCAAATTTGTTTTACGAAAACACCTGATCTCTTTTGTTCTGGTGTAAAGTTTTCGTTTATGTATGTATTTAGGTCAAGGTCACGACAAAGTCATTTCAATGTCAAAATGAGAAAATACCGCTGAAAACTGATATTACCTTAAGGTTCTTTTTTTCTTAGTATAACGTGTGTTTTGAATTACATTTGGCTATAAAATGACAGCAGTGTATGAGTGGTAAGCTCCAAATCGTTTACAGCAATTCGTACTTAATCTAATGTCATAAATTCTTAGTATTCGTCATTTTGAACAGGGCCAAATTTTCTTGGGGTTAGTTATTTACTTCGCCTTCACAATTTCCCCCCTATCTGATTCGATCGCGATATTCGTACCCTGTCCTTTATCGAGTTATGGAAACTTGTGAAGTCTTTTTTGTTGCTATTCATTTTCTTGCGTCCCTTTTAATCCCTATCGAATTACTTTTTTGTTAACTATCCTCAAACAATACTTGTGCGGGTGCAGGAATTTATTTTTCGGTATTTTTACGACTGAAACTACACTAGTCGAATGTTCTAAGTACACACTTTGTAATTTTCATTTAACTGAAAAAGTATTAGACCTATCAGTGAATCGAATATACCATTGGAATCAGGAAACTATTGTCTATCCAGTTGAGTTAATCACCATTCTGAAATATTATAACAACATACTAGAAAACGACTATTTTTTTCACTGCCTAAAACAACAAAATCGCACATTAATAACATGTATGACCACCGTCTGTCCTGATCATAGCCTGACATCCTCTGAGGCATTGAATTGCTAATTATGTGGATCAATTGCTGCGGAAGTGCATTCTATTTTAATAAAAGGTTCGTTGTGAGTTCCTGTACGTACTGGTGTTGCAATCGTGCTCGGATACGTTGCCCAAACTCATCCCAGACGTATTATATCTGATTAAGGTCCGGGCTACAAGGCGGCCATTCAAATGTGTAACCTAAATAGGAAATTGCATCAAAATCAAATTCCATGTGATGAGAATGTGCTCGTATCTTATAAAAGACATGATGGATCGAAAATAGTGAGTTTTGTTAAATTGTAGTAGTAATTCGGATGACGATTCAACGATTCCACATTTTTTCACGATCTTCAAGTGATACAACCATCAGCCAGATGTTGCCATAAACGTGTTTTGACGCATTTAAGGACTAAATGTAAATGACGCCATGTGACGTCTCAATTTAAAATCGAGTCAATAGAACCATGCATTACTTCGTGAATTCAATGCAACTACCATAATATTAAGCGTGTGCATGTGTTAAGAACCCCAAAACAGCCAATTAATGAATTAATTTTTACCCGTCATTTTGGCATGCCAGTTTCAAGCATTCCTATCGCACTTGCGCACTCCTCATGCGTCATTTGCGTCATATGATACGAAATATTTTTAAGGCTTTATGTTTGGGGTCGAATGTTAATCGTATATGAAATGATTTAAACAAATCTACACATATTTGAGATGTGTGCACGAGAAAAATATGATTTTGTCATTTCCGTCACGCATCAATGATTTTTACGTTGATCTTGGTTTTTCTTTTTCTGTATTAAAGACCATCACCAACATATGATATATTAACAGTTTTATAGAGTTTAGATGATTATGTTAATGATTTATTCCAGTTCTATAAGTGTGTACTTAGAAAGAACATTCGTCAAGTGTAGGTCTTTCGGCCATTTTTACAGCTGAGACTGTGTATAGCTGAAACAAGCTCTCACAGCTTTTTGACAACAGGGACTTGGACTTTCAGTGGTTAAGTTCGTTTTCTCGCTCAGTTATGTGTCGGGCATTGTGATGTGTAAGTATGGTATGTGGTGTTATATGTTTCCTGTGCTCGGCTGTTTCAGAAACTGTTGAATGCTGCCTTCCCTGTCTGATTATTTTGGTTTGTACACGTTCTCTCATTTTACGTTATTTGTTGAATTAAAAATACTGTAGAATCTGGTAAGTATAAGCGCACACGCTTATACAAATTTTAGTGACACTTTTATGCGCTTATATTCGATATGCGCTTATATTTTTGCCCGGTAACATGCGCTTATATTTGATATGCGCTTCTCTCATTTTACGTTATGGTGGGTGGGTGGGTGGGTGTATGGGTGGGTGGGTGGGGTGGGGTGGGGTGGGGTGGGGTGGGGTGGGTGGGTGGGTGGGTGGGTGGGTGGGTGGGTAGGTAGGTAGGTAGGTAGGTAGGTAGGTAGGTAGGTAGGTAGGTATTTTACGAGGCTAACATATTTACAATAATGCAATCTTCCATATGGGCCTCAACATATATACATAAATATATAAATAGGTACATTACATCAAAGACAAGTTCACAAATATAAATAACAACATATTAATTACAAAGAAAATAATAGGACAGCACTATATTAACACAGTATATGTTCATGAAAATAAACATTTTATCACTTACATTTGCAAATAGTAAATTGGTATAATTATATTGAACTGAAAATATATTCACATGATGGGTCTGTTTGTTGCAATGCTTAACTATGGGTATTTCCATTTGATGTATGCATTTTGGAATTTATGTATTGAGTCTGATGCTCGTACTGATTTTGGTATATCATTCCAGATTTTTGGTCCCGAGTAGGCAAGTGATTTTCTAGAAAGTTCAAATAGTCTGTGATATTATACACTATTAAAGAAGAAGAATGCCGAGCATAGCCTTTATTTGTCAGTCATTTTCCTGCTGAAATATGACATGCATATATATGTGTGACTCCACCCGGATTTGAACCCGGGTCGCCAGATCATACGGCACTACTGAGCTATGTTTATTAAACAAAATGCACCCCAGTGACTGTCTGGTCAATTTCCCGTATTATGAACCTTTAAGATAACACAATTTCTATAAAAAAATATATATAATTTATCAATGATACAGTCATAAAAAATACCTGTTATCGGTACCTGGCGCAAACCAAATACAGGTAAACAAGCGTTATTTTATCAGATAATGTGTTTATTTTGTTCATGGTCGAGTTTCACGCTGTCTTGTCTGTCCCTTTTTACTGTTAGAGATTAATCAAGTGTTTATAAACAATAACAAGGATCGCGGTTATACTTTTTATAGTCCACCCAGAATAATGTGATAGTTTACAAACATGAATCGGTTTGGTCAACTGTGGCAAATTTGGTTTTATAAATCACTTAGATAAACAGATAAGGTCAGCATTGTACTCAAAACGTCACTAATAATTGGTGCACATAATCGTAATCTACCTTTTTCGACCATACCAACATTTCCCGCCTTTCACATTATCCTGGGCACACTGTAGTACGATGTACAAATTAAAGGAATCAAAGTCATATTACCACGAAATGCGTTCAAATAATCCATGAAAAACACCATATACTCGATGTGTTCCCGATGTGAACGCCGGACGATGTCCGTGTATTCGATGTGTTCCTGATGTCTAGGTGTCTTGTGAACGCTGGACGATGTCCGTGTATTCGATGTGTTCTCGATATCTAGGTGTCGTGTGAACGCCGGACGATGTCCGTGTATTCGATGTGTTCTCGATGTCTAGGTGTCGTGTGAACGCCGGACGATGTCCGTGTATTCGATGTGTTCCCGATGTCTAGGTGTCGTGTGAACGCCGGACGATGTCCGTGTATTCGATGTGTTCCAGATGTCTAGGTGTCGTGTGAACGCCGGACGATGTCCGTGTATTCTAGTGTTCCCGATGTCTAGGTGCCGTGTGAACGCCGGACGATGTCCGTGTATTCGATGTGTTCCCGATGTCTAGGTGTCGTGTGAACGCCGGACGATGTCCGTGTATTCGATGTGTTCCCGATTTATAGGTGCCGTGTGAACGCCGGACGATGTCCGTGTATTCGATGTGTTCCCGATGTCTAGGTGCCGTGTGAACGCCGGACGATGTCCGTGTATTCGATGTGTTCCCGATGTCTAGGTGTCGTGTGAACGCCGGACGATGTCCGTGTATTCGATGTGTTCCCGATGTCTAGGTGTCGTGTGATCGCCGGACGATGTCCGTGTATTCGATGTGTTCCCGATGTCTAGGTGTCGTGTGATCGCCGGACGATGTCCGTGTATTCGATGTGTTCCCGATGTCTAGGTGTCGTGTGATCGCCGGACGATGTCCGTGTATTCGATGTGTTCCCGATGTCTAGGTGTCGTGTGAACGCCGGACGATGTCCGTGTATTCGATGTGTTCCCGATGTCTAGGTGTCGTGTGAACGCCGGACGATGTCCGTGTATTCGATGAGTTCCCGATGTCTAGGTGTCGTGTGGACGCCGGACGATGTCCGTGTATTCGATGTGTTCCCGATGTCTAGGTGTCGTGTGAACGCCGGACGATGTCCGTGTATTCGATGTGTTCCCGATGTCTAGGTGTCGTGTGAACGCCGGACGATGTCCGTGTATTCGATGTGTTCCCGATGTCTAGGTGTCGTGTGAACGCCGGACGATGTCCGTGTATTCGATGTGTTCCCGATGTCTAGGTGTCGTGTGAACGCCGGACGATGTCCGTGTATTCGATGAGTTCCCGATGTCTAGGTGTCGTGTGGACGGCTGGACGCCGGACGATGTCCGTGTATTCGATGTGTTCCCGATGTCTAGACATCGTGCGGACGCCGGCGATAAGTAGAAACAGTATAGCAATACCACGTGACTTTTACATCACATAAGGCTACAAATCGAAGACGAAATTTGTCAATATTAGGGAACAAAATTAGCCGTTATAATACACTCACGATAACGAGAAAGGCGGGACAGTTTGGTATATTCCACAAAGGTGGATTAATCAGATGTGCACGATTTATCAGAGATGTTTTATAACAAAACTGACCATATCTGTTTACTTAAGTAACTTGTAAAACCAATTTGGCAACAGTTGACCAAACCGATTCATGTTTGTAAATATCACATGATCCTGATCGCACTATTATTATTTTTATTATTATTATTATTATTATACCATATTTATATAGCACTTTTATCATGTAATTACACGTTCAAAAGTGCTTTACAATCACATTTAAGACATGGTTAAAACAATTTTACATAGATACATGCATGCACACATAACAACAAATGTATATATATATATATTAAAGTTTAAGGCTAAAATCCTCCCTCAAATACCCCCTAAAATTGGTGTTTCAAGAGCAGCGTCACATACCACTGCCACGAGAAACTAACTCCAAAGGAATAATGATACTTCCTTTAAGGAGGCAGGATGCATGGGTGTTTCAAGAGCAGCGTCACATACCACTGCCACGAGAAACTAACTCCAAAGGAATAGTGATACTTCCTTTAAGGAGACAGGAGACCCCGGATTTATAAGACACTATTTACTACTGTACTAGTGTTTCAGGAACAGCGTCACATACCACTGCTACGAGAAACCGTCTCCAAAGGTATAAATGTACTACCTTTTAGGAGACCCTTAAAAAGTCAAACTAATAATCAGCCAGAATATGCTTTAGTAAAACAGTGCGTTTTTAGCGCTTTCTTGAATGATGGTAGTGTTTTACTATCTCTGAGGGCTGTTGGCAGTGCATTCCAGAGCTTCGGTGCTGCAGCCATGAAACATCGATCACCGTACGATACAGTCCTCATCCTCGGCACAACTAGAAGAATAGAGTCATTTTGTGACCTAAGCTGTCTTTGTGGAGTATATATTTCCAACATACTTCTGATGTAGCCTGGGGACTTTCCATGTAGTGCTTTGTAAACATGAGTCAATACCTTGTACTCCACTCTGTATTGTACAGGTAACCAGTGAAGATCCTTCAGTACAGGAGTGATGTGGTTGTATCGCGGTATCCGTGCGATGAGGCGGGCAGCTGTATTTTGAATATTTTGTAGTTTGTTCAGAATGGTTTTTGGGGAGCCGCACAGTAATGAGTTGCAATAATCCAGTCTTGATGTTACTAAAGAATTTATGAGGGATTTTGTTGCATCAACTGTCAAATATTGTCTGATTTGACCTATTTGTCGGATCTGCATGAAACAAGACCTGGAGACAGAGTTTACATGTTTATCCATATTCAGGTGTGAATCCAACATGGCACCAAGGTTTCTCACCACTGATGATGGGCTGATCACAGCGTCACCAACTTTCACTGTGATATTCTCGACAGCATTGGTATTCCGTTTCGGCACAAACAGGATTACCTCTGTTTTGTCTGCATTAAGTTTCAACAAATTGTTCTTCATCCAGAGCAAGATATCCTTCAGACATGCTTCAATTCGTTGCAGTGTCTCATCGCGTGAAACGCAATCTTTCGGTTGGAATGCCATATACAACTGGGAGTCATCAGCATAGAAATGATGTTGCAGTTGATGCTTTCTGCAGATTGCACCCACTGGTTTTGTATACATGATGTAGTTTTTAGGACCAAGCACAGAGCCCTGAGGTACGCTATAATTCATCAGTACTGGTTCCGAAAGTTCACCATCAATACAAACAGTCTGGTAACGGTCACACAGATAGGATTTCTACCACTCCAATGGTTTGCCTACTATACCAAAATGATTTTCAAGACGGCGTAGGAGGGTGGTGTGATCAATGGTGTCGAATGCTGCTGATAAATCAAGCATTACGAGGACAGTAGCTTTATTCTGGTCTAGAGAACAAAGGATGTCATTTTGCACACGAAGTAAAGCAGTTTCAGTAGAATGGAATTTTCTATATGCTGACTGGCGTTCTTCATGGAGATTATACAGTGTTAAGTGCTCATCTAGTTGAGCATCGACTACCTTCTCAAGAACTTTGGAAATGAAAGGTAAGTTTGACACCGGTCTGTAATTTTTCATAACATTTTGATCAAGGCCTGGCTTCTTTATCAGTGGTCTTATTCTGGAGCTTTTAAAAGCCGTGGGTACATAAGCATTTTCAAGTGATGCATTGAATAGTCGTGTTAATATTGGCAGTAGTTCATTTAAACAATCCTTCAACAGCCATGTTGGGATTGGGTCAAGCTCACATGATTTACTAGGTGATCTATTTATCAGTTTCCGTATTTCTTCTTCTGAAGTCGGAGAAAACTCAGATAGTTGCTCTTCTCGAAAAGGTGTGTCGAATTCAGCAGTGTCACCATGTTGGGTTGACTGAGTAGTGGAGGCAATTTCAGTTCGTATTCCTTCAATTTTGTTGATGAAGAAGTCACTGCAATCCTGTGCAAGCATCTTGGCCGATTTATTAGATGGTAACACCACTTCCTTAGCATCGCCCATCAGATGTTTAGTTATCTTAAACAGCTCTTTCTGATCGCGACCACATGACTCTACCTTATCTGCATAATAGGTTACTTTAGATTGTTTTAGCAATTTGTTGACTGCCGAACATTGATTTCTATATATTTCATGATCTATCGTTAATTTAGTGGTTCGCCATTTTCGCTCAAGTTTACGCCTCAGATGTTTGGCGTCATGTAGCTCTTCGGTGTACCAAGGACAAGAAGGTCTTAAAACAATGGTTTTAGATTTGAGGGGAGCATGTTTGTCAATGAGTGATGTCAGTCCATGGGTATAAACCTCAACAAGTTCATCAACATCGGAAATGTGCAGCCCGCTTTTCAAAACATCTGATGATTTAATGTCTTTTTTGAATTCATTGACATCAATCGATTTTAGCTTTCTAAAATTCACCGTTTTTCTCATAGGAGCAGGTTTAGCAGCGCATGCTTTAAATACTACTGCAAAATGGTCACGTGACGTTTTTCCACTGTTATCAGGGAGTCCAGGGTCCGATATTTCAACTTGTGAAACGGTAGTGTCAGTGTCTCTGGTGATAACCACATCCAATATGTGTCCAGCCACATGAGTTGCCCCAGTTACATGCTGCTGCATGCCGCAAGATTCAAGTACACTGGTGAACTTGGCAGACTCTGGGTTCGAAAGGGTGTCAAGGTGTATGTTTACATCCCCAACAATAATGATGTTACTTTCTATAGTTACAAGTTTGGCCAGAAATGAGGGCCACTCATTTTCCAGGAAAGTACATGTCTTAAGACCGTTTTTACGATTAGGGGGTGGCCTATACACCACAGCTAGACGCAGAGAATAGTTCTTAATGGTTACAATGCATTCCATGTGTTCAAAAGTGGTAAACACTTTATCATTGGTAGAAGTAAGAAGCTGGAGGTTAAGAGTGGTTTTGTACACAACTGCTACTCCTCCACCGCGTCCACAACGAGGGACATGCTTGATTTTGTAGCCATTTGGAACAAGCTCCGCAATGCATGATTTGTCGGAAGGACCCCCTAGCCATGTTTCAGTCACAGCAACAATATCATAATCATTAGATGATATATAATCTGAAAGGGCAAGACTCTTGTTTTTGACTGACCTTGGGTTTATACAACACACTTTAATATAAGTTTGACCTTTGCATACAGTGATAGATTCAAATTTGATCTTCTTCAGATCATGATGTTTTGGTTCATTTTCGGTTTTAGAATCTGTTTTAAGAGATGAAATTGGCATTACAGTAGTTATTTCTTGGGGGAGTGTTTGAATGTTTTGTAAATTTACACCTTCATTCAGATCCCATGTTCGTTTATATTGACCCCCTCTAGTACCCCTGAACTTTAATATTCCTAACTGTTTTATTGTTGTAAATACATGAGGATCAGGTTTTGCATGTGATAATTTCCTAATCTCACACAGGCTATACCTATTATATTGTATAATCCCTGGTATACAATGACCCATTTTATGCCTGAGGCAATTACACTTTTATGATTTCAGGTAGATATTCAAAAATATTATGATAAAACTCTAAATATCACAAAATTCACAAATATATACTAGACAAAAAATACATAAATACAAAAAGAATACTTCCATAAACATTCACAGCAAATTCCACGGAATTCACTGCAGTAATTCTGATGATTTTAATCCAAAATCACAGAGCACAAAAAGTTGCAGCCGACACCTGGCGCACACAATTCAATTCCTACTATGGTATTCTATTTCTATACCCATTTCTATGAAACATACGCCACATCAAGGGATCACACGCAAGCTTTCAATGAAATGTAGGATCCTGTCAGCAGCTGGGACGTTTAGTCTAGCCCCTGTGAAACCTTGGAAAAAAGACGGCCTGATACTGTCGTTCGACACTCCGAGGGATGTTGGAAAAAAAACTGCCATGCTGCTGAAAAAGATCTTATATTTCGTGGAAAGCATGTAATTTTTCCCTTAGACTGGCGAAAGTTTGATGAAAATCGATGAAGAAATAAAATACTTACGACCATTTTGTTTTTGAAGCGAATCCAGTGTCGTCTTGGATTTATAGCTAAAAGTCACGTGTAGGTATTGTTACCCTGAGCAATGAATATTTGAAAAGACACTAAAAAATACTCCGGCTGTCACCCGACGCTCGAAATCCCCCCTCCCCCGATGACCGCCTGGTCGCTGTCCAGAGTAGGTAAAATGTGCTCCGTCGGATCATCAGACGGCGATCGGCGATCGGATTGGATTTGTAACATAGGTATTACTGTGGTAGATCTATGTCTACTAGGCCAGTAAAATAGGGGCCAAACAAAATATACTTTTAAGTAATATACATTTACAATGAAAACATGAGATTCCAAGAGTGTTTCAATCAGAAGTTATTATTTAAACATTCTGCAAACCTTGTGCAGTTGTTAATTAGTATTTCTCATGTTGATAGTTCTCTGGTGTCGATTTCACAAAGCATTAACTGATCTGGACCAAATGTGATCCCGAAAATATTGTTCTAGTTTAGAAGATTTCGAGAATTGTTGGCAATACTACATGTGAATACATACGGGTATAAATAAATCATAAAAAATAAATTAAATAAAAGACAACATACCGGCATGATGGTGTCACTGATGTTCTTCGTGTAGATATTAGGTATTTATGTTCGTCATAGACTTCAACAACCGCTGGCTGAACGCGCTCCTTTATAACGAACTCTACAACTTTTAAAAATTTCATAGATCAATGACGTGCGCAAAACATGGTAAACGAGCGCAAAACTGTGTGATTTGGCTGATGATTATTTGCATAAGACGGCTTCTTTATATCATAAAAAATATAAATGTTGACGAGTATCACTATACAAGTCATATAGGCTTGAAACTATAACTCAAACGTAAGATTTTTTGTAGTTGTATATAACTTTCATTATTACGAGTATACTGATCAAGTTGGCGTACACAATGCACCGGTGGGTTTCAAATCATGCATATGAATAAAACTTTATAATCCAATTTGTGATATAGCTGATACTATAATGTATACCCGGCGTCTCTTTATTATATCGTATACCTCGAAGCCAGTCAATCGGAGTTTGCATACAATGGTCGGTTATTATGATACACAATCTATAGTATACCCGTCACCAAAATCATATAGAGTGAAGTTTTAACGTATACTGGTCAACAAAATCATATAGATAGAGTGAAGTTGCTTTATCGGGCTCTGTGACAAGATATCTTTATTCGAAAACTTGTTTTATTTCTTAGTGATAGATCAAAGTAACGTTAGGATACATTCCCGACGTATATAACATTTTGTATAAATATGGCTTGTAATTGATAATCAACAACTTCACATCCACTCCGCAATGCATACCTTCTAAGCGAGAGTGGAAAAATGCCGTTGCATGTGCAATACAGTTAAACGAACCACTTTTGTGGGACAACCGAATGTCACAGGATACATATATGTATATAAACCAATGTCTGAATATATAGTGCTAAGACAGAACCGTGACATATGTATAACTGGTCAATTGCGTGTCGCTAATCACCTGCGGCATGTATTCTAAGAAATTACATATTAATGTAGTTACTATCATGCTCATGTTCATATGCGTATAACTTCTTATGCTTTGTTATTCTGTACATACTGTGTTCAATATCCTCAGCATAGAGGGAAATAAAGAATTGAATTGAACGTATACCGGCCAACAAAATCATATAGAGTGAAGTTGTAACGTATACCGGTCACAAAAGTCATATAATAGAGTGAGGTGGTAACAAATACTGGTCAACAAAAAACTGGACATGGAAGTTATAACGTATACCGGCCAACAATTTCATGTAGATGGAGTGAAGTTGTAACGTATGTATATACCTGTCTTCTACAAATTAAAGTTGTGTTAATCAGAGAAAGTTTGTAAATTAATCCTTCAAACAGTATAACAGTAAGATCTGCGGAATACAGACGTTTGGATGTTACACCAATGATGTTCGTATCTATAGAATTAACGTACATGTATATAAAGTATTGCAAAAAGATAATAGAAACTCGGACAGGGAAAGCAACACTCAACTGAAACATATGCATGTTATATAAAACAAGAGCCATGGTCACATGGCCATTCCCCGCCGTATATGATTGCCACTTATGGGTCTAAATAGAAACAGGAATAGATATAAAAAGAAGGAAAGAGATGTTAGGGAAAATAAATAAAGAGTTAATTAATGAAATGGAACCATGCAGAGTTTAATAGAAGGGAAAATGTTTTTGTTGATCACCCCCATAATTGCAATTTGTCGAATAAATGTGAGGACTATACTGACAAAAATGTTTATAAAATCATCATATTTAATTTAATTTTTAAAATGAAATGATTTCCCATGTGCCTAATAGTTAAATTAATAAAAACGAAATAAATCACAAGCAGATGATGCTATTTAAGATAGTTATATTCATATAATTATATTACCAACATACATGTAGTTGTAAACTTTTGTGAGTTTTCATTCTATAAAATATATAATGTCTAAATTCCTGAATAAAACTCAAATCAATGGGCATATATCACTATCACTTACCCTAACATTTTCTTTATACTGTTATACACATACTTAAACCGAATAAAATACAGGTTCACATTGAAATTATCAAGATATAACATTTTGTATGACCCCCACCCACCATATTTCATGCTTTAACGATGTATAAATTCCTATAATGTAAAAAAAATATTTTTTTAAAATATTTTCCACCAAGTAACAGTATAAATGCATGATTAAAATTTAATACAAAATATTACATAAACACTTAAAATAGAAATAAAACAAAATAAAAAAAGAATTGGTTCCAGTAGGGTTTGAACCAACGACCCTCAGGAAAAGCTATGTCAAAATTATTTAAAAATTAAACAAAGGCAGATAATTTCAAAACTGGGCCATATAGAGTTATGGTTCTTGGTCACTGCACTTCTCCTTGTTGCTGTCTATTCACTTACCAAGTTTCAAGTCAATACCTCAAATAGTTTTAGAGTTATGCTCTGGACAAAAACATTTGTTTTAATTAAAGAAGGGGAGATAATTCAAAACTGGGCCATATAGAGTTATGGTTCTTAGTCATTGCACTTCTCCTAGTTGCCATCTATTCACATACCAAGTTTGAAGTCAACACCTCAAATAGTTTAAGAGTTATGCTCCGGGCAAGATATGGGACGGACGGACGGACGTTCCAACATTTGGGGTTTACGGGGCTTTTCCTTTGATCTTTATGTGGTTTTTTTCCACATAAACCGACTTATGTGGATTTCCTTATTTATCTAACTAAAATATGGACGGAATGAACCTCATAAACCATTGGATGTTGGCCCGGACGGACGAACGGACGGACGGATACTATCACTATATCCCTTCGCCTTCGGCGGGGATAATTATGTATAAATACTTGCAGAAAACAGCCAAGAGTAAATCATCCAAAGGTGCCGGTATAATTGTAACATTACAGATGTTGATGATGAACAAATGTTGCAACTGAGCAAACCTTCATCAGGTAGTAATATATTTTTAAAAGATAATAAAATGTCCGACAGGGAAGGCAGCACTTAACTGAAACAGCTGAGCGCAATATAAATATAGAACACAAATCAAATGTGCACAAACAATGCCCAAAACATCACTGAAGGAGAACATGAACTTGACCGCTGAAAGACCAAGTAACAGCTGTCAAAATGTCAATAGTCCAAGTCCCAGCTGTCTTAACAGTTCAAATACCTATTTTGAGCTATAAAAACTGATAAAGGTAAAGAAAAACAGCAAATGATAAATCCTTGCAGCCGCCCAAATTATGTTTGATGGTAGGCAATGCAACAAATAATATAAATAATTAGATAGAAGGTGTAAGGAAGCAAGGCAACGACAATACGAACATCAAAAAACATTCTTAACTCTACAGCAAGGTTTCACTCAATTAGAAGTAATCATTAGGTAAAATTGTTTGCTTTTTTTTGGTGCTGAATAGTTACACCCATTCGCTACACCCATGTAAGTAGCCCACACAAGATTTCAGCGTGTAACTCAGCCATGGTTTCCCCATCCCCTTAGATTATATTTACCAATCCCGGTTCGTGGGTACCTTAAAATCATTTCCATACATTAGGGTTTAAATTTTTCGGATGATTGTCGATGAACTTGATCAGCAAATTAAAACCCTACGATTAAATCAATTTACCATGTTGTTTCACTAGAATTTAAAATCAGCGAGTTTAAGACCACACGCTTATATTAATTGTATTCTTAATTATTCAAATTCGCGAATCTTTCTGCACACGAAAATTAATTCACAGTGTATAGGTAGATATGTGTTTCAATTGTAAAGCGGTCATCTCAGAATATGATTTGTCACCTTCCTTAATAGTTGAAAAGCCCTGTGGAGTTTTGTGTTGATGTATTTGCTATATTATGATTAAATCTAGATACCTGGCCGTCCGTAAAGTAACACAATCTGACAAATCGCCGGGTAATATTTTGTCCGTATATTTATCATTCTTTGCACCACAATTTATGTAAATAAATTTGTACCTGTTCAACTTTTGTTTGGACAAAATAATTTATTATCGTGCACTCAGGTACGTAGCTAGCCGCCGATTCTGGCTAAATAGATAAATTCGGTCAACGATTATGTGACTACTGAAGAAACATTGCTTATCATTTCTGTACAAAATAGCCTTGAAAGTACCCATTACTAAATAAAAATATTCATTCGAAAATAGATAAAACTCTCTTGAATAAATAAGTATTGTGATGATTTTCAATTTAGATTTTCAGTACTAATGCTACGGTCACAAAGCTCGTACGATATCCGTACGATTTTATCAACTCGTACGAGTTCACCAGTTTTGAAATCCTAACGGTTTTTGTATGTTCGTAGCGTCTGGTCACAGCTCGTACGGACCACGAACAATCTATAGAGATGCACTCGTACGATAGCCATACGATGTTCGAACGAGTTAAGAAAATCCGCACGATGCTCGTACGAGTCTTCGGTGTCCGTACGGACGCCGTGC
Source organism: Spisula solida (assembly GCA_947247005.1). Taxonomy (NCBI): domain Eukaryota; kingdom Metazoa; phylum Mollusca; class Bivalvia; order Venerida; family Mactridae; genus Spisula; species Spisula solida. The sequence continues at coordinate 36,875,355 of OX365956.1, read as the reverse complement.
GAATTCGCCGAAATCAACTCGTACGGAGGTCGTAAGGAACTCGTAGGGCAATGTGACTTTAGTATAAATAAAGCACCCAGATTTCATATTTTCAAAATTGTACCCGAAACTCTCCTTAGTTATAGCATAGTTATGAATCCACGTGAAAAAGTGGGCTATAAATGCGCCTGGCACAATTTATACATGTATGTACAGTCATGTAATATTCAAATGGAAAATAGCCTAGTGGCTGAGCGTCCGCTTCCTGTGTGGGAGGTCTCGGGTTCGATCCCTGGCCGCGTCATATGTAAGACAAAAAATAAATGGTAACAGTAATTCCCTTGCTAGTCGCTCAGCAAAAAGTGGAAACTGGCTTCTCTTCTCTCAAACCCTCGTGGCGACGAATAACATCAGAGAGTGATTAAAAAACGTGTTTGACAATCGACCTAAAATAAATTAGTATAAACTAAAGGGAAAAAATTAATATCGTGATACGTGAACAAAAACTTAGTTTAAACATATTTATTTTACGTAAATCTACAAGACACTAAAAAAACATTATACAAATGTACTACAGAAATATATCTGATATCAGCATTCAGAGGCTTATTGAGATCATTTCTCTGGAAAGAACACTTGAGGGTGTAAAACACACAGTCATGCATGTTTATTTTATGGGCTGTAGTTTTTTTTCCACTTTGTTAAAATATCGACTATTATTACATCGCTGAGAGGTCGAAGCGAAGCATTATTGCCTTGTGCTTTATTTTCTGTAATCACGAGTGACATGACATTGAATCACATATTTTATGGTCCAGTTTGAATGAAAGTGGTAATTTGATTATAAGAAAATTATCAGAAAAATATCAGAAAAGCCTGTATGACCCAATTTTACAAGGTCGGGCCCTGCCTCGAATACGACAGGTTTCTATTTAATGAAACCAAATACATGTAACTATATAGGCTACTAGCATACGTGTTTACATTCACAACCCAGATACGTACATTCTCTATAAAGTAATATTGTTTTATAACATCAAGTATGTTTTGGTATATTTGTATTTTGAGAAGTGTAAACATTCGGTAATTACAGAAGACGTTTATTTAAAATTCAAATGTCACATGACCCACGAAAACATCAATATGCAGACATAAATAATATACATTCCATTATGGGGCAGGTTAACCATTGATAACAAATGAAGTATACAAGGGAGTGTCTATGGGATTGGGTTGGTGTATAAGGTAGAGAATACAAAATGAAGGCTTTAAAACCTGCATTGCATAAAGGTCGAGGTGATCAGAATGACATGACCGGTCGGGAATAAAGGGCGACAAATGTGACTGTTTATGAATGTTACGGGGCATTCAATGCATAAGTTACATGCCCTTTGTATTTTCTGTGATAATATGTAAAAATACCAAATGTATAGGATCTTAGATGGTACTTTTTCGTGAAATTCCTTATGCAAAATCGTAGCTCAATGGTTAGCACGCTTGGTGTTTAAGGAGGGTTCCCGGTTTCAAATACGGGTGGAGGCACTTATATGTCTGCCATGTTTCAGCAGAAACACGAGGAAGCTGACTGGCAAATAAAAGCTATGCTCGGCTCGGATGGGTGTTTCATGTTTTATATTCTTATATTACCAGTCACTGTGGCCTTTATTGTAGGGGTCATTACATGGCCGGAGACTTTTATTTATACAGGTTGTCTGTAGACTAAGTGTGAAGTTTGGTGCACTTTTATATTAACACGTTTTAGCCTCCAGTGACATATGTTGCTGTCCGTACCAAGGCGGACTCCTAAGTGTATGTATTGTCCACTTTATAGTATAAAAACAAACATTACACATTGTCAACTATTTGGTTATTGTGCCTTGTTGTGTATCTTTGAGCATTGTGTAGGTGCCCTTCTGCAATCTCGTTGTCCACCATATGGCTGCTTCGAATCTTCAAACATAGCATGTACACTATCTGTTGTGAGTTGTCCATTTGATGTGTGTCGTCCATTTGTTACATCCTTGTCACCTGGCTCTAACTCCGGTTTATTTTGACTGTCTGAGGTGGCAAACTTTCGGTGTGGTATGTCTTGATTGTGTAATTGCGTTTTGAACTTTGGTTTTTTGTACATAGATAAAAAGGGTCAACACATTGTCCTTGTGGCAAGAAATAATTCACCGGCAAGCAATTCAATTCCCTCAGCATCAGAGGAAACATTTTAACACAACCGGCAGCTTTACCTATGTGCACAAAGTGGAAACGAAGGTGTTCTTGAATTAAAACACAGCTTGGTCAAATAATGTACAACATTCCGAGGAAAGACTTAATTACTACACACCCAGCTACACACCCACACCATATATTATTGAACGATAAAACACATATACATAGTCATTATTTTTAAAAGGTCTAATCTGTCCATCAGAACACAAAATGTACTAAGATATAAATTAAAACCGTAATTAGAGCGATTGTGATAAAAATGCAGCTAAAACTATCTCCAAATCGCATTAATTGCGGAACAAAACTTCAACAAATTATGAATAATTTTAAAAAATCACGTATAATGAAACATAGAGTGATAACTGAAGATGGTATTGTATCTCAATGGTTCTAATTATGGATATGTTACACAATGCGGTCACAGTAAGATTCAAATAGTTTGTTTTGTTATAACTTGTTTAGATGGGCATTGTATACCTTAAATTGATGTTACATTACTAGGAGGCAGCGACACAAGCTACAATATCAAAACTGAAACATATACTAGGCTCTCATTCCAATAGAACTGTGATACTCGATGCATTCATAGACGGAACATTGAGCATAAGCCTCTGGTAAGTCTAACATTATAACACGATCTGCGGATTAATCCATATACGCTAAGAGGAAAACAAGCTGTTTATTATTACCGCACCAAAATACACCTGACAAATTGGCTGGTACTATTGAGGCCCCGCAAACAGAAAATACTTCATATTTGTTTGTGCGCTCAAAAATGACAAACAACTCAATAAAATACATAATAAGCATTTATTGAATATACTGTTACAATTGTTTCTGACAAAAAAACAACAACAAATTAAACTCCAAAAATATGCTTTCCTCTACAAAACATCGAACATCAGCATGTGCGATTTAAATGATGTTCAGTGAAAAAATATCACGTGTCATATGTATGAATGAATGAACGTATTGCATTGCAGTAATAACTTCAACGATCGAGTTACGAATAAGGCAAGTTGCACGAGTATCCCGTGTTACAGCAATGACGCATCTATTTCTATAAACTCTTATATTCTCTACGCAAAGTTTCATAAAAACTTCTGATACTCAATACATTTATAGTTTTCCTTTCATGCAATAAATACCTAATACTTGTGTTATTAAAATTGTTTCAATGTTTAAAATGTGTTATTTCCTTCTGAAAATTTCATTAACGAGGGAGATAATTGTACCAGCTAATAGCCACTCAATATCAGCGTGGAATTATGTTCAATGTAAAATGGGTGGGAATGTAATTCGCGCAGTTAAATAGTACGGGGTATTATCGTGTTTAGAATTGAAATGAAAACTCTGTTCTTGTATTTTGTCGGTGAATACCAATGACCAATATCACGTTTACCACCAATAGAGTAGAAAATAACATCAACCGTCTTAACGAAAAGAAGGCCAGTGGTCCAGACAAAATTCCTATCTCCATACTGAAGAAAAACTCTGACATTATAGCGCCAATTCTCACATCAATCTACCAACAGTCATATGACACTGGAGAGGTACCAGCTGACTGGAGGAATGCGAATGTAGTACCAAACTACAAGTATGGCGATATATCCAAGCCAGAAAACTACCGTCCAGTCGCACTTATAGCAGTAGCCTCCAAGATGATGGAACATATCGTGGTATCACAGATGATGGACCACTTTGATGACCAGAACATCCTCCACGAAAATCAACATGGAATCAGAGCCAAGAGGTGATGCGAGTCCTATCTGGTAATGACAACAAGCATCAAGTAGATATGGCCATCTTGGATTTCTCCAAGGCTTTCGATAAGGTGTCACATCCCCGTCTCCCAGAGAAACGTCGCTACTACGGCATACAGAGTAACACGCAAAGGTTGAATGACTCTCTCCTAGCCAACCTAGCGCAAAAATATCAACATTAAAACAATACAATTTTTATCAAAATTTGTTACACTCCTGACATATGTAGCGGTCACTTATAAACTAGCTTTCACTTACAAGTTAAAATCACCTGAACTATCAATACAAAGCAACTGATACACAGTGTAACATTTCAATCAAATATGACAATAACATTTTTTTCCCAACATTTTTTAAGAAATTAATTTGAAACCATATGGGCGTCTACATGAAACTTTGGCTAAAACCTGAAGCAAACATTAATACATGTAGAATGTCTCAATTAAGAATTGAACACTAAAACAGTTAAACATTAACACATTTTAAATTGATCCTACTGGAATCATGAACATTAAAGAACTGTTTAACACATTTGTCATAACTGTTACACTCCCGACGAAACAATATAACTTAAGTTTTAAGCTGGTTTTCAGAAATTTCTAGTTCCTTTTGATTAAACATCAGTTTCAATCCCTGACCAGGGCTGGTATTCACAAAGCTTCTTAGATAAAAATATATCTTAAATATCCTATAAATTGCTTAGTTATGATAAAATTTGTCTTAAGTTTAATTTATTTCTAAGTCGCTATTCACAACATATCTTAAACTTAAGATCTTCTTAAATAGCCACTTTTTGTCATAAATATCCATTTTCAACTAAGAAATGTGCCTATATTTAAGATACGTACATAGGTATCTTACTATTTAAGAAATTTCTAAGATGAAAATAGGAGTTTTTTATTATGTGTTTAAAACCGGTTTTAAAGCTTGGAAATCATCAAGCAATGGGTAACAATGAAGAACCGCCCTACTATACGTATTAAATCATTCTTTTAGACCAAAAAACTTAGCAATTTATCAAAACGTCATACAAACGCCCAGTTCAAGGGAAATAACCCGGTGTCGCATCCGCCTTAAGCGAAAGTAGAAGGTTAGGTGGAAACTCCGGACACAGGTTTTCGGAATTCGGGATTATTGATGCATACATGTTTAATCATGTATAGTCTCAAATATCCACATTTTGCATTTATAACACACAGTTAATCAGAAATAGATATGTTGCTAAATTCATCGTGCATTATATGTAATTTACTTCGAACTGCATGGCTAATATTGCTTTATGCTTCATATGTTAAATGTAAACACCCGTACATAGTTCACCCTCTATATTTCATACTCCAAAGTTCATACTCCAAGTTCACACTCCACAGTTCATACTCCACAGTTCACACTCCATAGTTCACACTCCACAGTTCACACTCCACAGTTCATACTCCACATTTCACACTCCACGCTCCACTGTTCGCACTTAATAGTTCACAGTCCTTATTTCATTGTTCACATTGCACACTTTATAGTTCACACTTCATAGCTCACAGTTCACACTTCATAGGCAAACCTTAAAAGTTCCTTTATTCATCGTCTGTTTAAAGTTTGATTTTAATTACTTGTACTGTATAATTACATTTTTGATAATGATATATATATCAATAATATGTGTACACATGTATAAAGGTGCATAGCCCTAGGTTTAATGGGTATATCATCGGAAAATAAAGTTATTATTATTATTATTTATGATTTGTAATATCGTTGTGAATATGTATTAGTCTCTTATAATTCTGTATTACAATGGTCACATAATAATGTTTATGTGATATATAATGTGATTGATAGACATACATGGTCAAATGAGTTGCCACAATTTAATACAAGTGCCATACAAGGCTGAAATAGAAATGTTGTTGGCATTGTTGATGGCACCATTGGTTTTGTAGATACATTGCTTATATTCTTACATGTTTTTTTTCTGGCAGTTTTCATAAGTTTTCACAATGCACTAGATGAAGTTTATGATAACGTTTACAGTATAGAACCAGGAAGCGGAACGTGTGATGGACGAACGATGGACGTGCGATGGTCGTGCGATTGTCGCATGTCATACGCACGGCATTCTTGCGGACATTCATTATCGTACGACAATCGCACGACGCATGTACGACGTTTGCACGACACTCGTAAAAATATGGCGTTCGACAACTGTTCATCGTAGGGATGCTGTGTGTCAACGCAGAGCCGTCGTGCGTCCGATGTACGAATATTGTGACCGCACCACACAATTACAATTTCAAGACATATGCCGATGAATTTCGATGTAGATTCGGAAGCGTCGGGAGATGAAGAAATTCCTACGACAATTGTGAAAGGGAGTTAAACTTTTGTAGAGAGTTATGACTGTCTCACCTATACCTTATACAGCTTAAAATACTCGTAAAACGGCTTTAACCTCTTCCTTCTAGGTACTTGTTCCTTACATTAACAGTGACATTTAAGAAGAGATCCCACATAGGATGTATGTAAAAAATTACAACTATTATACTGGCTGACATCTACAATACAACTGCATATAGCATTTGTACATTATATAAGAAATCAGAACAGTGATTCATTATTCGTCTCTCTGAGTGGAGGCGGTGGGCGACCCAGGGGGAATTAGACATTTTCGATTTTTTTTATGTATAAATCCCCACCCTGGAGACAATGCTCACTGTCTAAATCCCCACCGTGGGGTTTAGTTTTTCATCCAGGTACTTTAATAAAAACACGTATAAAAGTAGGCCTATCGATGTCGCCTTTCGTGATGTCAACATTCCCGGACCAAAGTCTGTTTCACGGGACTCTGAGTCGATAAGATTATCAAATTTCCGACTGTCGGGAAGATTCGTTTGTCTAATTCCCCCGGGGCGGGCATAATATTGACTGGTGCATAAGTAACTTTGTAAGATATTCGACTAACATTTTTCTCAGTGGGCCTATCAGCTACTATTTTTCTTAGAGCGGTGCCGTAATTACACTGACAAGATATATACAAGATACACATGATAACAACATGTTTTGCCAAAATTCCACGGGGGTCCGGAACCCTCCGGATCCACGCAGTAAAACCAACTACATGTATTCTATACACACAACTCTTCAAACACGTAATTCAAACAGAATGTACTGTACGTGAATATAATTTAGAAATTATTATTTATAATAGACACCCGGTTTTACATTACACAAATTAATATTCATGAAACCAAACTAATTTTTTTATATACATGCATGATTTCAAATGATAATAAAAGCGGTTCGAAAATGATCGAGGACTAATCCCTCCCTTGGAAGGAGTCCTCATTTCCGTTACTATTTTTAGAGCGAGAAAATCCCGTTTTACATAGCAACCACTTTAAAATATTTCTTAGATTTAGGATAATATTTTAGCTAAGACATTTCTAAGATGCTTCTTGAATACAACTTAAGACAAAAATAAATTTTATTCTTAGCTAAAATAATTTCTTATCAGATAAGAAAATCTTACGAAAATATCTAAGAAGCTTTGTGAATACCAGCCCAGGCATTTATGTAGGCATTGATAACTTAATCAGTAGGTCATCTGGAGACTGCCATGATATGTCATCAGTCTTGGGTTAGGTGTACATCCCCGGGTGTAAATACATTATGAGGCTCACAGGGAAGACTGGGTATATATCCAACTGTGTTGCCTATTTAAATAAAGTCTTTATTATTAATATCATTATTATTATAACCTCAGCTCTACATCTCCATCGACCTTCAAAACATGTAAACAGGTTTATCAAGAAATATATACTTAGTACATCTAGAAACGCAACGTTTTTATCGCCAATTTTTTCTTACTTGCATTGTACATGTAGATTTGAAGTTTGTGCAGTAGTGTTGTATAACCTTGTAGAAACTTGGCCATCATCCAAATTTTATCGATCGGGTTACGTAAATCCCGTGCACCGATAGAATCACAAAAACCATGACTTCAACGTGCACCGTTTACGCATGATCAATTTTGGTATAAATTGCATCGAACTTTTTGTAACGTTTGCTAATAAAAAGAAAACCACAGAAGAAATGGCATAACTTCCGGAATGAAAATGCCATGATTGTCCGAATATGAGCGAAATCAGGCCATTCGGATGCTTATGTCAGAGATATCAAACGGGAGTTTACATGATGGTTAAATTGTCTTGCACCGAACATGTCTCGTCTGGAGACACGCTACCAACACTTGCACCATTTGCGACCACCCAAGTTCAGGTCATCCATGCGTAACAACTCTCCGACAGGACCAGTAACTCCTCGTGAACCAGCACAAGACCAGGTTCACAACTGCTGCTGACACTGCTAGACAACTTGTTAGACATCATGAATAAGTATTCAATCAATATTTGATCGATAATTTACCTATTCACTTAAAAACAACGATTCCGAAAAAATAGCGATTTTATAGATTTTTGATCCGTTATTTTTCGGCCGCACTATACACCAAAACACTGCTCTGCACTTAACTATAGCTCTTTGTGATAAAATGTTACAGGCGTATTGATAATGGAATACAACAACATCAATTAAAAGTAGTTCGATTGCCTATCATCAGGTTGAAAAAAAATATTGACAGTAGACCCAGTGTTGCGTTTCTAGATGTACTCAGTATAGATAAAACTACATGTTTAGAAACGATTTTAGGTGCTGGTATTATGTGTATAAATTATGATTTGAAATGTGTAGGGTTTAAATTAATCAGTGGGACTAGAGTCGTATGCCTGGTATGCTTTTCCGCGAAAATATATATCAATTTAACCCATTACGTCATATTGGCATCATTTTCATAGTTTACAAACGCTGCAAGCACAAAACCACTGGGCGTGATGATTTGACCTTCACATTGTTGGACAACGATACCCCGACCAAAAAGCCATCAATTAAGTTTAGAATTGCGTTGTATACGGTGCCACGCTTTTATGTTACAGAACATCCTGACGCTATTGACATGCTTCTTAAAGCAGATGTGTGACGTTTAGTCATGACAAAGTAGTTTTTAAAACTGTCGTCTGGCATTGATATTCAGGCTTGCACAGTATTGAAGCTGTTTACCTCTACGATTGTCAGCATCCGGTAAGCTGACAATAGAAGCACGTAAACATGATGGCACCATGTGAATGTTTTTTGAAGACACCACTTCCGGTTAACAAATTTTGGTGCTATACCTACAGTTTAACAACAATAATGCGTACAATTTAGTTATTTTTCTAAAATATACATTCCATAACATTGTGTTTAATGTTTACTAGACCCAAATTGGAAAATGCTTATTTCTTATTAATATTTACCCTTAGATATTCAATTAACAACTTCCGGTTACGGGTTTGAGATGCCATATATCTTGGAAAGTTATTATCATACCGGTAGCTTGATCGTTAAAAATTACTGACAGCTCATGTTGCGACTGTGGAGGTCATTGAATTTTTTCTCATGAAGCTGAATTTGAAGCAGACGCAGATGGTCGTCAAGATGTGCATCATCAAGCAGAAACTTCAGAGCGTTGAGTGTTACGTGTTTTCCTTATAAATAGATGTGTGGAACAACATTGTACAACCCCATATTTTCCGTAAATGAGGCACAGACGCCTGATTTGCATAGCCTGCTTTAATTATTACTTTTGCGAATATGATATTGTCAATAAATAATGTTCGTGGTTTGGTTTTGTGACCATCTAAACCTTGATTACAATCATTTTTATGGTTTTTGCTCATATTTGACTTCATGTTTTGATTTTATCACGTGTACAATTTCCATAAAATTGAAGCACCTTAACTAATATCAAACACCTACTGTTGCGTTTTAAAATCGGTTAAGTGTATGTATAGAAGCTTCTTCTTTCATTTGTTTTGTCATGGGCAGGATCTGACAGTCTGTCCTGTTGTATTTATTCCTTCTAACATTTGTTTTTTTCTATCTCTATTTTCTCCTTTTCAAGTTTAGCACTGTCATTTTTATTAAAATTTCACAGTATTTTCTAACTCTTTCTAGTGATGTGCTAGCAGTTACTATTGTCTTATCTTATCTATATTGGCCCTTTTCATATGTCTCAATGACCTTTAAACTGCTGGAAGGCTCACAACTAGCTTGTCACATGGTATAGTGCGGCCAAGATATGATGGCACAATAACATTTACACATGTAATTAGCCAATGGGTTCATTTTCAACAGAAAGGGGTGCTTATTTACAGTCAGGGTCAATAAACGCTTGTCTCGTATTACGTTTTCGCAATATGAGCAAATAAACGAGACGATTTTACATGTGCCTCGCTAGCTCAGTCGGTAAAGCGTTGGAAACACAACAATATTATGGAAGGAGGTTACTGGTTCGTGTCTCACTCTTGTGCATTTTTGGTAATGAATTGTATTCTTCAGTTCTAGTAAACTTTTTTCTTAGTATATACCGTTACACGTTGATTATCTTGTTACATTTTTTCATTCGTATACTTTCTCTATTCTATATATTATTATATAATATGTTATTATATTTATCTAGAACAATCGATTAAAAATTAATATTCTGTATGTATACATGTGTATATAAATTATACGAATTAACATTGTTCATCAGCAGTGTTTGTGACAGAATCATTTTAGAAATCTGCAAACTTATCATCACTATCACCATCCGTCTCGTCATAATCAATGTCATTATCATTATCACCAAAAAAATCCAGTGAAATTTTGTTTCTTCTTGATTTTCTTACACCGTTGTGCAATTTCGTCGCCTTTATGCGTGAAACCGTCCTTTTTGATACCCCTGTCATCGCGGTAGTTTGTTTCCTTGGACATGACAACGGAATCACTGGCAGTTCTATTGATGCCTCTCGTGTGCAGAAGTCTAATACATTCGACACAATGCATCGTCCTTGCTGCGTTAAAACGATACATTTAGCCATGATAATTCAATTTAATGATGTGCAGCGTACACAGTTTATCTTGTTGTAAATAATACACCCACAAATACAGTTTTGTGAAAAGTGTGCGGAAAGGAAATTCGCGAAACAAAATAAAAATAAAAAAAGATTCGGATGGGATTCGAACCCGAACCGTCTGCGTTGAGATTAGAAACGTTACCACTAGCCTATATAATAAGCACAACGATTTTCATCCTTAATTAAATAAGTTGAAATAACTGAACAAGCGCTTAGATGATCGTGATTTATTTACTTACCCGCGTTTTGATATGGGCTAATCCAACCAGTGATGTTAACACAATGTTATTGTGCCATCATATCTTGGCCGCACTATATAGCATAGAAAAAAAATACTTGTTGATCGTTGGGAAGCAGTTTGAAAAAAAAATCATTTTTTATTTAAATGTCTTAATTTTAAATATGAAATGGACAAAATTTAAAGACTTCTGTCCAATTTAACTTACCTTATTTGCACCAGATCAAACAATTATCATTCACACTTTATTATAACTTTAAAATACAGCACAAAACATCTGTAAAGCATTTCAGAAGGCTATACAAAGAATATGCATAAGTAATCGCTTATTTATTACGTCTTGACATGACAGTAATGCTTCAAATTATACACCATCTTAAAGGCGACATATTGAATTTATTCTTAAAAACAATTGTAACTTTGAAACTCATCAGTATATTTCACAGGAATGTCCTGAATTATGTGATTGTTGAAAACTGTCACGCTTTTTTGTTTCCCTCCTGACATTTTTTACCTGTTTTTTTATCATAACTTTTTTTTCTGTTATGCAATTTCTTTCAAACTTCACACACTATTTCATGACATCGAATGATATTTTAAGGATATAATATATTAGAATAATTAGTTTAGAATGTATTTTATTGAGGAAAAACCTTGACTAGCCATTTTTTGAAAACAGCCCAAATACATGTTAAAGTTTTATATGAATAGAGCCAATTTAATGAGTGTTAACGGAACTGATTCACACTACACGCATATACAGTATTCGCCCTCGTTAGTAAATGTCTGCTTGCGGATTTTGACGAGTAACCACATTGAAGTTGAAATTAAATACAAGAACAGATTTTTTTATTTCTGAAATATCCAACACTTTCTTGAACACACGATGGAACATATAAAGCAATAATTGCTATTCAGGATATTCAGTTTGAATCAATTTAAAGATGGCACGATACTACCATTCTCACAATAAGCTCCGGTGTAATCACTGAGACATATACAAACATAAGATCCAAAGTTGTTAATGCATGTACCACCATTTAGACAAGGATTCTGTAGACACTCATTGATATCTGAAAACATTGAACGGTACAGTGTAATTCATAGTCATGATCAAATGCATGTAAAACACAAAGGTCATTAGTTACGTCCGTAAATTATGAAGGTAAGTTTAAATAAATTTACACTATAAACACAACACATTGCAATATTTGCAACTAAAATCTAGTATTTTTAGGTATGTGTTTTATATATTGTACCTTTGACATAATGAAATAACCTATATTTGATGAGCGTCAAGCGTGGGAATAATGCAAGCATCAGTGTCATTTAAATGGACGACATGTCATAGAAATAAACTGAATCTATGAATCTGCTAAAGTAGGAACATGTATTATGGTGCAGCATTTCGCATGAATGAGCAAGTTTGTCAACTCACTGCGACGACGCATTCAAAGATATAGATAGGCGTAATTAGCTTTTGACGTGTTAAATATCTCTACGAAGCCCTTATTCTGCTGGCACACATAATGCTTTAACCAAAGACTTCAAATCCTTTAAAAGTAAAACTAGTCTGTTCACGTACCTGCAGAACAATATTGTTCCGAATAACCTCGTGGACAGATACATTCGTATCCTTGTTCAGTGTTGATACATGTAGCTCCATTTTCACATCGAGACAGTCCAAGTACACATTCATTAACATCTGGAATATAAAAAATGACCAAACTTTACTACATTGTATAATTTAAGTCGAATAAGTAGAATCGTCAAATCTACATGTTTAAGCAAGATTACACTGTATCTTGCAATGATAACGATTGGCACCAGCATACCAATGTACATACTGATCGCTCAGCATAAGAGTGATCCATGTCAGTATGACAAATAAAGATATTTGATGAGTTTTAATAATTATAGCGAAGCAGCCGTAGGTAAACAGCAGTCACTGCGTACAATTGTCACTTGGTACCCCGGTAGTTTGATTAAATAGCACATGTGCACTGTGTACAAACACTCTAACAGCTTTTAACCACCTCAAATAGTCATAACACTTTTGAAGGATTGCATTATTAGAAGACTCTTCTAGAAATTATCATGCAGCATATGCCTAAACCCGGAGCTTTACACGTAGTCTGGACTAGATATGGCAATATTTTGATAAACCTTGTTTTGTGGTATATAGTTTTTTTCTCTTTTGATTATGATTAAGCACATATTCACTGTATAAAATCAGGTGGGTGCATCGGAACTACCCTAAGGCAACTTTTGTATTGACCTTTATCGATCTTATGGTCAAGAGGTCTAAAATGTCTGCAACATAGCACCTTTTAAATGTAAAAAACGCATCATTTTTACTCACTGTATTATTTATTTCTTGTACAAATAGATAGAAAAATATATAGAGTACTTGTTCACAACACATGTATTAGTGTAGCCAATGTTTGTCTTAAAAGTTATTGTATTTTACGTTATTGAAGTGCATTTGGTTATAAGGTAAATTTGTATTTTCTGATTACAAATCTTTTTTACTATTAACATGTTTCTTATTATCTTTTATATACTATACATGTAATTCTATAGGACATATTGGTACATTATCCCGTTTTAGACATCACCATAATAATAAAACCTCCATCACAACGCTTAACCTTTCTTTAAAACAACCAAATACGAAACGACACAAATATTTTTGGTGTTTTCTCAGACAATAATGTTTTTTTCCAAAGGTAATACCATACAGAACTCAAGCAAATAAGAATCGTCTTATATATTTATACTGATTTGTTACTTCTGTTACTGTAGTAATAACTATTGCTTTAACTAGTTAAAGAAATACCCCAACATTTCAAAACTGGCTTCAAAATATTATTCTTCGTGTTGCACAATATTCAATGAATGGTTACAAGATGAAAACTGACTTCGACTTCTCCTTATTGCAGCCGATACTTCCAGAATAACAGAATATTTATTATACAAATAAATTGGATATAATTTTTATATTTAGTACCTGTTTTAAAAACATTGATCAACGTTATCTTCGTTTTTCTAACTAGTTGCGCTAATTTTAGTTACCTAAGTTGATTTGATTATGTTCAGCTAGATTAAAATTTTCTCGTAAAGATATGTTTGACTATTACAATGTATCTGTTTGTGTTTTGTATAATCATTTGAATACATTTTTGCGTGTTTAAGTCTAGGTTTATTTGAGGAATTCCTCATCGGCAATTTGGGACTACGCTTAGTTTCTCCCGATGGCTCCTGATACTCCTTTTGTTTTTTCATAAAATTCTCTGAAGCTCCTTATTGTCAAAGGGAGTTTATCCCTAAGGCAGTGGGACTGACGTACACAATCGGGAACACATCTGGAGTACTCCCGATGCCCCCCCCCCCAGTACCAAATCAACCCCACCCCGAATCATCCCTGATAAATAGCAGCGAATATTCAATGAAGAAATCCCGAGACCGCGAATTTGTCACCGAAATACCGCCGCAAGTTCGCAAAAAATCCCGAAGGTTCCCGACTCTTTAGCGATGCATCCTGATCATTCCCCAAGGCTCTGGGTGTTACGGTGATGCCTTACCGGGATATTCCAGTCATGACTTCGCGAGTGCATCAGACAAACTTTTATACATACATTGAAATATCCCTATGTAATTGTGATGTCACTAAATGTGTCAAAACTTCCCAAAGCTTCCCCAAAAGCATTGGGGAGCTTCCCTGAGACATCGGGAAATCTGAAGCTCCTAATAAACAACAGGAGTACATCCCCGGGGCAGTTGGACAGACGCATAACGTCAGGAACACACCGAGAGTACTCCCGTTGTCCCCTGATACCCCGCCCCCGATTCATCACGATACCTGCCGATATCACACATTGTCTCATGACTTCCCCGAAGTTTCCCCTAGACCACGAATAATCTGTTTCCGATGCCTCACGAAGCTAATTAATTTCTACCGGGAGTACATCGCAGAGGCAAAATATGTCCAGTTATAACAAAACCTACGTTACATCCTTACAAAACACATTTTAATAACAAATAGCAAATAATTATTTCATTTTGAAACAATACATATGTTCCCCAAACATTGAGTAATATGAAAATGACACATACATTTATTAAATTTCACGATACTGCTTCATTTATTTCTCATTCTAACCGAGAACAAGCACCGACAAGAATTCCATCGCAATGTTTTTGTTATACAAGAATAGGTTGTTAAAACTAAAGTACTACTTTGAAGCTTCAAAGTTCCATACATCCTGCCATCAATAGAGGCGTTAATTTAAATCTGAATCATGCACATATATGTAGACGTCTATTTGGAAGCTCACACTATCTCAAGACACAACTAACATGGATGCCATGGAGTATTGCTGGCTGAAAATGAGGACCTAAATACTTTTTATATCATAATTTTCACGGGCAGTTCCCTTGCTCATAAGAAAGGAAGGAGAAAATACAAATATGCCTTGTAACAAAATGCACTTGGTAACGTAAAATACCACAACTAGTAAGAGAAATATATGTTACAGTAATCAATTTGTTGCAAACAAGTACTGTATATCATTTCCTATCTACTTGTACGAGAAATAAACAAAACCTCATAATACAGTGAGTATTATAGTCCGGCCCCAAACCCAAGATACCTTGCATCGGAGTATAAGGTTTTTTGCTGATTTCGGTAGACAAGACCTTTCGAATGGAATTTCTGACGGGTGACATTGTGTCACCCTTGAGCATTTTGAAAACATTGGGATAAAAGTTCCAAAATATAAACGAAACTGCTAATGTTTGGAATCGGTGTACTACATTGTTAATTATAATCATATTTTATAATAAATCACATTTATATGTAGTTATTAAGTTGCAGTTGAAGACTGCAATATTTTAGTGCCGTGCATTTATGCAAAAGGAGGTATTTTGGGGGTAAAATGTTAAAAAGTGCGTGAAAAAAGTGCGAATTTTCGTAATCGGTGGACTATAACCTCATAAGCCATTATATTCGGTAAATAATCGTTTTGATAGTTTAATAGTGACTCGCGATGACGATATGAAACACCTTAAACGAGGCTTTGGTACAAAATATGGAATTTTGGGGGTAAACACTAAAGAATATAAGCGAAATTTCGGAACTGATAGACTTCAATGTCATGGATCATTTTATTTGGTAATTACAATTGTAATTACTATAATATGATCTATAGTAATGTGTTATTAATGATAACAATCATCTTCAATCATAGAATGGTGCAAAATATATAAGTTTAGGATGGAACATACACAATTGTCACGAATAATAATTAATTTAACTTGATAGTAAATCACTGTGAGTGGTACATATCATCATGCAGTTCAAGTTATCTATCATCTAAAGCCATGCTTTAAGCTAAATGCGATGTATTTGGGTAAAACATCACTAAAATTGTATGAACGCTTTTATTCTACGGACCCGGATCGAACCCGGAACCTCTCGATCCCAAAGCGTGCCCTACCTCTAGGCTATTCCTTGCTGAATTCGGACACATACTAGTCGGGAGTCCATACGGAGAAAATGTGACGGGCCATGGCATCGGAGAGTAGAATGTGGCATCCATGGTATATGTAATCTTTGATATGTGTGTAATCTGAAACGGCCGGATGCCATCCGTGATTTTGCCTCGTTTTCTCAGAATTAGGTCAAAGGTCAAATGAGTGCATTTTTTATATATCGCGCTCAAAATATCAATATATCTCTGTCAGTTTTCGGTCAAAATTTATACAAATGGTATCAAAATGAAGCTAATGCACTGGGCTATCAATACAAATAACTTTTTATAAATGTATGTATTGGTATATTCATGAATATTGATGAGAACGCCAAAAATTAGCAATATTTTTTATAAAAATCCGACGTGTATGAACAATATATTTGTTATATTGTCGTCATTTTTGCTATTTGAAAGCCTAAATGGTTCTTATTTAAAGGTGAGATACTTTGCTATTGACATGTTAACTGGTCACCTACCTTCTCATTCATTTAAGGGCACACGATCGCTTAAATTGGGTGGGGTAAAATGACAAATGAACCCAAACTAACACAATAGCGTTAAAAGCAATATAAATAAGTAATATATGTTTGCATTGATTTAAATGGGATTACAAGTAACAACTATTATATTGGTTTTGGAATGTTCCAATTCATTTAAAATAGGTCCACTTTCATTTAAGGAGGAATGAGCTACCTACACGTAGACCTACACCATAAATTCAAGTTGGGTGTGATAAATAAGAACAAACATAAAATTAGGTTCAAATATGCTATATCAATATAAAAAGATGATGATAATCATAATGATTTTGCAAATTGTTCATATACTTTTACTTGTTCCATTGTAAAAGCATAAAAATGGGTGGGGAACGGTTCATTTTAAAGCATGAACACTGTTATACAATATTATATTTCCATACAGCACCAGATTGATATTTTCATTCATGTTGTGTTTAAATTAAAATGAATATACAATGTATAGTGAACGTATGCTTTTCCTGTTACAAATGTATAACATCTACAGAATACCGAGAAACGGCGGGTACCCATGCCCTTCCGTGGGAGGTATGATCATTAAACACAAAGTGCATACACCCCCTTAAGTGCTAAAGATGTGTATATATGTACAAATAAGACAAGTTACAATGTCGCTGTTAAGTTTGAGATTGATTGAGAACACTTGCTGTTGATATATTTGCACGTGAATTTACAAACACCTCAGTTCGATGCAAGCAGTATGTAGAATTAGTAGACATTTGTAGACGATTGCTAATACCTTAGTCACGTCTTGATATCTGTATCCATTATGGATTCATCGACTCGTATCCGTATACAAGTGCCTGATTGGTAGTTTGCCGGGTTCAATCCCCGTCTGGACCTATGCTCAATTTCTCTGAGCAAGAATTAGCCACATCCTCCACTCGGCCAAGTTGTAAATCGGTGCCTGTGAGGTGGTGTCTGTACATGCTCGATAGTCTTCGGCGCCGCAGATCGATGTTTGCTGCACACCCACCAGGAGAGAAATAGTAGCCTCAGGGAAACTCGAACGCAGGGTTCCTTAGGTAGCCAAATGACCAGGGAAGTTAAAATGTCACAGGATGGCTGAACAGCTTAACTACTGAAAGCAGCCCTCGACTATTAGTAACTTAACTTTTTTTTCAACTTCTTGGCGAAAGCATTTCAAGCCTTGATATATAGAGCTTTAACAAACAGGAATCATCAACTAGCTTGTACAACTCTCTGTCTCACCTGAATGTACGTCTCTTCTAATATCCAACAGACTGTCATATGTTTCCAGCAGAAAAATAGTTTCACACCCGTCAAAGAGTGGAACCCCACAATGATACAGTGGTTTGGGGACATGTTCTGAGAATTATATGTACTGTACACAGTTTTGGGTTTCTTTGATGGCACAACTATCATACAGACTTGAATATTAGAATGTCGCAGATGGTGATTCTATATACATGTACGTCTATATCATGACATCTGATAGTTATTTAATATCCTTCATACTCTTCTTTAGCTAGTATGCAAAGTAGGGTTGACTACAAATCAACACCAAAGAGACACAAGACTTAGACATTGATCATGATGACAAAATTATACACTTAATAGACAAATATAGCGAACCTTCTTTGATCAGCATTATATAGATTACGTTTAATTTGGAAAATCTAAACAGTACAACAGAAAAAATAAATTGCGAATATGCGAATCTATCAAGCAAATTTAAGATATCATGAAGATACTCATGAACTGTCAAGTTTCCACAATGGCACTAAGACAAATCTGAAACATATGTTGGCCCAAATATGTTTAACATATTATATCTTGACAAATTCTACCTATATCATTCAACTATTATCAGACGTATGCTTCCAGTGGCTGGGACAACTCCCCAGAATGCATGTCGGGACTATATGCAAACTTATCAGCGAAGAGAAATAACACATTTGTTTATTTCTCTCGATACTTCTTGCAGAACCTGATCCCAACACCTCCCGAAGCCCTTAATTTCCATCGGGGGTAAATCATCGAGGCAGTGGGACTGACGAATAACTTCAGGACTACATCGGGAGTCATCCGATGTCTCCCGAAAACCCCACCCCGATTCCTCCCGATGACCCAGAATGTCTCATGACTTACCCGAAGCTTCACTTCAGCAATGCAAGCCCGAGACCGCAAATGTGTCCCCAAAATATCACCGAAAGTTCTCCGAACTTTTAAATATCCCCTAGGGTTCGTGACACTTGTATCACTTTTTGTATCAAGTAGCCTCTGGGATGCCTAGCGCATTTTTATTTCGCATAAGTGCCATGATTACTGGTGTTTTCAAGGCTCTGGTGCGCTTCAGGGTTGCCTTCCCGTGATATTCCCGACATGACAGGGCGAATACATGGGGCATGTATTGAATCTTACTGATGCATGTACATGTACTCGCGTTTTCACAAGTTGTCCCAAGGTTCCCTAAAACGTTCACGAAGCTCACCCGAGACACCGGAGACCTTTCCCGAAAGGAATCCTAGACGCATTCTAAGCTCTTAAATCCATCGGGAGTACATCCCCGAGGAAGAGGTACTGACGCAAATTGGAACACATCGAGTGTTTTTGCAATGTATCCCGATTCTTCTCGATTTATCATGAATCCTCCTGATGTCACAACTTGTCTGATGACCTCCCCGATACTTCCTGTAGACAACGAGGAACCTGTTTACGATGCCTCCCAAATCTCCATCGGGAGTTCATCTCCTAGACAAAGACATGCTCAGTGGAACGTAGGCTTCAAGCGTCTCAATTGATACCCCGTGGCTTTAAGATACCAAGAACAAGACTGAAAACCACAAGGCGAAGAACAGTAGAGTCAAGACCTGAGGAAAAACGGAATCAATGAAGAGAACCGAATGATGAGTAAGTAAGGCATCTTTCGCTTGAAACACCCAACACATAGGAATGACCCTCGTATCTTTTGATGACATTTGGCATACTTTACGTCTTTTCGTTGTCTTCGGTACATTCTGGTAGCTTTCTATCACAACAAGCTCGTTCCCTCTTAGCAACGTCTATGACCTTGTTCGCAAAAAAGGGAACTACCTTAGCAATATCGACTTTGGTTTAAGTCATTAGCAAGATGTAATCGTTTGGTTGTGGCATGGGTATACTTGTATCAGGTCCAGATATAAGTCGACGCACCAGACAACTGTTTCTACCTCGTTTGCTTCAAAGTTGTGTTGTCTTTATTGATGAGCTGATATGTTAAGTCACAATAGAAACGTTCATAAAGGTAATTACTCATATGTGCATTCAATACCGTCCTATTCATCATTGCTTACTACACATTGCTACTGATTGAAATAGCAACAAACTGTATTAACTAAGGCTTTATAAACATTATGAATGTACGGATAATCCAGGGTACAAAAGAAATGAACTGCAATTGGCTAAGAACTGCGTTTTCTTCTTCTCCAATACGACTCTATACATGCAACTAAAAGAACATACGTATACCCGGTACATCAGTAGTTTGTAAACAAATACCAACTTATTATTTGAGTGGTTAATATACCAGGCGACACTTAACGTTGACGGCACTATATGTTTTCTTTGATTGAAATTGGTGATTTGTAATAAAGGTAGTAACTACTGTGGTTTGTCAATGATTACAAAAATATAATAATACAGTTCTATACAAACATATACAAAGTGTAATGAGACATATGTATTGCATTTTGTTAAATTATTAGAAGACACTGCATGTTTATCACTCAGATATAGATCCTTATTTATACGCTATTAGTCATACAATAGATTATTTTATCAATGTTCAAAAATATGCAAATTAGTTAATTAGCATAATATTTAAGTAAATCAAAATCAAATTCCACAAATAAATCATATTTGGATATAAGGATTATGTTTAATGAGTGTCTAATATTGATTCTAAATGTATTGAGATTTTTCCGTTCTGGATTCAATTTACCCCACCCACGTTTGGTTGGTATTCTCGGTAGAATTAAACTATATTTATCTATAAAAATATACCTTTAATGAACGCTCTATGTCTTCTTATGATTTTGGTACAATTTTGATCTTTAAATAATAGAAATAAGGAAGATATGTTATTAATTTGTCAACCA
The DNA here is from genome assembly GCA_947247005.1 of Spisula solida. NCBI lineage: Eukaryota > Metazoa > Mollusca > Bivalvia > Venerida > Mactridae > Spisula > Spisula solida. Next base: position 36,853,993 of record OX365956.1, on the reverse strand, counting down.
TACACGTTGATTATATCGAAAATTTACCAATTTTTGACATCCTCATTAATATTCATAAGTATGCAAATGTGATAATTTGTATAAAATCATTGCAAATGAAGGATCAATTCATTAGCTTTATTGCGATATTATTTTGACCATTCTACCTGTAGAATTGACCAAGATATGGTTCAATTTCAAGTTGATGTATGCTATATACACTTAATTGACCTTTGACCTCTTTTATGACCTTCACAGAGGGCTTTGCGCGTGGCATCCACCCAAACCATACACAACTGGTATTGGGCAATTGAAATATGGTATTGAAACACTTCTACTAAAAAATGCCATGGACCATGAAAAATAAGCGACTTTTGTCCTGATGGACTCCCAACTATACATGACCTGAAACAGCCACTCCTTGTTTTAATTGTTGCCCAACACAGTTGGAACTGCTCTTTGTTGCTCTGTGGGGTACTAATTATATAACATACACTTAATAGTGTACCACTAATTGTCATTGTGATGTATGACCCACTGACCGGAAACGTATAGTTTATAAGCCAAGGCCATGTATAGAGTTGTTTGTCTGCTTGAGTGCCAGTGATATGATCGTATGCATTAGTAACTTTGTACTGCTGTGAACAGCCATTCCTTGATCAATTTGGAATATTCTGACTCTACCTGGCACCGTTTCGCCTTGTTTTGTGATGTCTAAAACTGTCATTCCAGACTTTATATGGCATTGAACACTGCATAGAATAGCCATGCTATGTTCTATATGATACCTAACACTGCTGTGAACAGGTATTCCTGGTTCTATGAGGGTGACAAGACACTGCCTGGTATACCAGTATAGTCATTCCTAGCGGGATAGGATATCAACTACTGCGTCTGACGCTGCTATTGATTTAATTACTGTTTCCGGTACTCAGCACAATGGAGAAGTCATTACTGGCTCTATTAAAATCTATATTTGCCTTGTACAGCATCATCTCCTAGTCTATATGGGATAACACATACTAGTTCTGTTGGGCATTGCTAGTAATAGTTATATGATGTAACTTACACAGCTAGAATAGTCATTTCAATGACCCAGGATACATATCATATACATATCTAAGGGCCATAAAGTCTACGGATTCAAAAACTCACTTTTGTCGTCTATATTTTATAGCATTTTATCCCAATATATCATATTACCTCAATAACATTACACATAGGTTTTATACCTTAAACTCTACATGTTAATAACTACATGTTGCATGGATTTACGATGAAATAAAACGATAAAAAACTGTGTAGTCTACCACCTCGAAAAATTCGTCCTTTTTCTTTATATTTTGAAGTTACAATGTATAACCCAAATTATCACATTTGCACAATAGCCAAACTTATGACGTTTGATATCAAAACTGTAAGGTTATTAACACCATTCATATTGATTAATCACACAGAAAAGATACATGCCATTGTACCTGGTCTACCTATTAAAAAAAAATGCAGTGTTCCTCCATACATGTACTATTTAATGTTTTACCCAAGAAATACCACATTTTGTACCATAGCTAAGCTTAAGATGTTTGATATCTTAATGACAAGTCACTATAAAATTACCACAGCGATTATTTACAAAATATAATGGCCAGAGACGTTAAATTTCACCGATTCCGAAAATTCGCATTTTTAAATGCACTTTTTAACGTTTTACCCACAAAATACCACATTTTGTACCATATTCAATTCATTAAAATGATTGCTTCAAATTGTTGTTGATCTATATTTACTTTCGACCTTATAAATAAGGTATTAAAGTAAAGTACACATTTCAAGTAAAATTGTTCATAGTTACGTAATAGTGCAGTCACGGCTCAATTATAGTTTTCTATATATATACGTAATAGTGCAGTCACGGCTCAATTATAGTTTTCTATATAATTATATACGTAATAGTGCAGTCACGGCTCAATTATAGTGTTCTATATATATACGTAATCATCTTCAAAACTCTTTTTCATGATTCACTTCAGAACAATAGAATTTCTCAGAATATAAAAAACGATGTATGTTTCAAACCTGCGCGGGCAGAACTAATTTGATTTCGAGTCTAACGCCTTAACCACTCGGCCATCACGTTTCATTCTATATGTTGCGACATCTGCACAACATATCATTTATCCATTGGAATGGATTAACCTTTACATGTTATGAATATCATCAGGTGATGTTTCAATTGGTTTCGACGAAAATGTCACTATAATCGTGATATCGGTATTATTTCAAACTTATTTTAAATTAAATTTATAAAGTGTGCAGACATAATTATAGATCTATGATCAATATTCCTTCTAATAGTTAGTTCCTTATTTTGCGAGCATTTCCTTGGTAACGATATTACAAATGCCTATCATACCAATAACACAGTAAAGGAAATGTCATATGTAGGGCAATCATTCATGTCGACATAACCCGGAAAATGCAGCAATACAATAAAAAGTATACGCTGCGAGCAGGGTTCGAACCTGCGCGGGAAGATCCCATTGGATTTCAAGTCCAACGCCTTAACCACTCGGCCATCACAGCTGATATACTTCAATGAAAGCAAGCAAGCGAATTAAATTGAAGTTAAATAGATAATATAGAAACTTAGGTAATTATTCCTACGTTACTGTAAAGTTTTATTGGCCTGTCAAAAATGCATAATTACACGATAGCTGCATATTATTATATACATGTATAATTACGCTCACATTTCTGGAAAAGACTGATCTATCGTGTGCATCTACCGTAATTATGTTATTTTGGACATATCAATTTATTTCATTTATCGCGTCAACAATACAATTTAAAAGTATAAAATAGTTCGCTGCGAGCAGGGTTCGAACCTGCGCGGGAAGATCCCATTGGATTTCAAGTCCAACGCCTTAACCACTCGGCCATCACAGCAGATGACTATATCAGAAATAATGATTTAAAGGTAAACGAAATGTTAATGAAGTCCAAAGATCTAAGACATGAATGTGATTGTCATTTGATTATAACATAAAACATTTACATGTATGTCTATTCTAATAAAGGTAAAATGATAATGAGTTAGTACTTATTAGTAGATGCACGGTGCGTTTTTAAATATGTTGGGTACAGATTAACAAATGGCCATCATTAGGACAATGTCATCCGGTTGTCAGACGCTTTCGATATATCTCGCTCAGCTGAAGACCCGCAAGTCAACTTATAAAATGTGAAAAAATATCGCTGCGAGCAGGATTCGAACCTGCGCGGGCAGAGCCCATTTGATTTCGAGTCAAACGCCTTAACCACTCGGCCATCACAGCTCAGTGAGAATTAATTGCGTGTGTACAATATTAAATGAATGATGTGACATCTGTTCATCATATCATGATCCCATTGATTAGGTATAAAAAAATGTTTTGTCTAATTCAGAGCTACTATTACATCAGCATGATTTTTGCTATGTTATCCTATACTTGAGTAAGTTAACAGTCTTAACGTGGGAATGTTTTCATTGATTAAAATATAAAAGAAATAGATATTGTTTAGAAATATATATAAAATAGACATGCACGCGAATGTTTTATTTAGAAAAATTAAAGAAAATGATTTGGATTCGAACCCAAGCAAAACATATTTTTAGATTCATAAGCAGTAGCTGAGCCTACTGCGCTGTGGTGGACGATGTATGCTACAATTTCAAATAACAGTTTCTAATCCGAATACCCCCCTTTTACCTGGATTATTTCATTATTAAAAGTACAGTTACGCCCGAACGATTGTGGTTTATCTATAGTCTTCGCTATAGTTGTTCGTAAAAAGGGGAATCTCGTGGAAGTTATACTATATATAGGTCTCAGGTATAGTTAGCAACGAAGATAACGCACACAAATATTCTTTGGCTGGCCATGGGAGACCTAGCCAATAATCATAGTCGTTAAAACACACGGCATGCACATAGTCTTCGTTGTCTTTATAAAAGATTGTTCCATTTACAGACAAGACTTCGGTGACAGTTTCTTTCATTTTCTTTTTACGCACATAAGGACATGCGGGTTTAATTAATGACGTAAAGTTTTCATTAATAAGTTTTCCTGTATCAACAAATAATTTTCTCTTTTTAAGAATCTGATCTTTGATGTTTCTTGAAAGCAGCTTAACTATTATCTCTCTTTTTTCTTCGTTTTGTGTAGAATTCTATGTGCAATGTCAATATCAGCCATTGACAGGTCAGGCACATGAAAGTCCTTCAACATTTGGATGACTTTTTCAGCGGATTCCTTGGCTGTTTCCTTGGGATTCTCATTTTCTAAGCCACATATTCGAATATTTTTTCTTCTGCTGTATTGTTCAGACTTATATTCAAATTCGTGTCTGTCTTTGTCACTGATTTGTATCATGGTCCTTTGCTTTTCGTTCGTTGTGGTTTTAGTGTTAATCTCTTTTTGCAATTTACCAATTTCTACCTTCAACGCCTTGCTTTTAATTGTTGTTGATCTGTATTCATTTTCGATCTTTAATAAATCACGCGTTTAAATAAATTGCACATTTCAATTGAAATTGTTCAAACGTTATAGTGCAGTCATGACTCAATTATAGATTTCTATAAGTTATATTTATATAATCCTCTTCATAATTCTAATTTATTATTCACCTTAGAATAATTGTACTTCTAAGAAATTCAATATAAAAAAATACGCTGTGAGCAGGCTTCAAAGCTGCGCGGGCAGAACTTATTTAATTTCGAGTGAAACGCCTTAACCACTCGGCAATCATATTTCATTCTATGTTGCGACATCTGCACAACAGATCATCTATCCATTGAAATGTATTAACCTTTACTAGCAGCATGTTATAAATATCATCATTTATTATTTGCTTTCAATGGATTAGGGAGTTTTTTCAGTGAAAATAACAGTGAAAATAACAGTGAAATTACCACTTTATTATTTTCACTGTTTTGGAGCTGGTTCCAGCAGTATAATGCGGAAAAAGAAACGTAACGTCAACGGCGCCTGGCTTTAAAATATGCGTTACGTCATAATGACGTCATAATTCTCACGTCGTGACGTTCCAATTTCGACATGTTTTTTTTCCAATTAAGCCAATTACGCTACCCTTTTAAGAGAAATTGAAGCATAAAATAAACAGAACATTTGTTGATTTTTGGTGAAAGATCAATTTTATTTCACTCGTGATCACATAAAACAGTATTTTCACTCGTGGCTACACCACCCGTGAAAATATTTTGTATTTCAGTGACCACTCGATGAAATAAAATACGATCTTACACCAAAATCAACAAATATCCTCTATTTATTATTTGCTTTCAATCGATTATGTCGATTTTTCGGTGAAAATAACAGTGAAAATATCACTTTGTTATTTTCACTGTTTTAGAAGCTGGTTCCAGTATCATGCAGAAAACGAAACTTAACGCCAACGGCACCGGATTTTAAAATTTGCGTTATGTCATTATGACGTCATAATCGCACGTCGAGACGTTCCAATTTCAACGTGATTTAAATGGAAAATTTATTGATTTTTGATGTAAGATCAATTCTATTTCACTCGTAATCACAGAACATTAAATTATGTGACCAATCGGTGAAATAAAATTCGATATTACACCAAAATCAACAAATATCATCCATGTGATGTTTCAATTGGTTTCAACATAAATGTCATTAGTATCGTGACATCGGTATTATTTTAAAATCAGAATTTATTTTTAATTAAAGGTATAAAGTGTGAAAACATATAGATCTGTGATCAATATTCTTTCTAATATTTAGTACCTTATTTTGCGAGAATTTCCTTGTCAAAGACAAATGCCTATCATACCAAAAACACTGTAAAGGAACTATCATATGTAGGGCAATCATTCATATTGACATTAACCGTCATTATAGGTAAATGCAGCAAGACAATAAAAAATACACGCTGCGAGCAGGGTTCGAACCTGCGCGGGAAGATCCCATTGGATTTCAAGTCCAACGCCTTAACCACTCGGCCATCACAGCTGATATACTTCAATAAAAGCAAGCAAGCGAATTAAATTGAAGTTAAATAAATAATATAGAAACTTAAGTTATCATTCCTACGTTACTGTAAAGTTTTATTGGCCTGTCAAAAATGCATAATTACAAGATAGCTACATATTATTATATATCACTATGCTCACCTCTATGGAAAATTCTGATCTATAGTGTGCATCTACCTTAATTATGTATTTTTTGACATATCAATTTATTTCATTTATCGCGTCAACAATACAATCTAAAAGTATATAAAATAGTTCGCTGCGAACAGGGTTCGAACCTGCGCGGGAAGATCCCATTGGATTTCAAGTCCAACGCCTTTGGCGTGCTGGCTGCCTATGATTAGGACAATGTCATCCCGGTTGTCAGACGCTTTCCATATCTCTCGCTCACCTGAAGACTCGCGATTCACCTTATAAAATGTGAAAAAAATATCGCTGCGAGCAGGATTCGAACCTGCGCGGGCAGAGCCCATTTGATTTCGAGTCAAACGCCTTAACCACTCGGCCATCACAGCTCAGTGTAAATTAGTGAGACGTCATTGCGTTTTTACTATATTAAATAAATGATGTGACATCTGTTCATCATATCACAGTCCCATTGATTAGGAATAAAATATTTTTTTGTCTCATTCAGAGCAACTATTACATCAGCATGATATTAGCTATGTTATATCCTATACTTGAGTAAGTTGGGAATGTTTTCATTGATTAAAATATAAAAGAAGTAGATATTGTTTAGAAATATATATAAAATAGACATGCACGCGAATGTTTTATTTAGAAAAAAAAAATGGGTTGGATTCGAACCCAAGCAAAACATATTTTTAGATTCATAAGCAGTAGCTTAGCGTACTGCGCTGTGATGGACGATGTATGCTACAATTTCAAATAACAGTTTCTATTCCGAATACCCCCCTTTTACCTGGATTATTTCATTATTAAAAGTACAGTTACGCCCGAACGATTGTGGTTTATCTATAGTCTTCGCTATAGTTGTTCGTAAAAAGGGGAATCACGTGGAAGTTATAATATATATAGGTCTCAGGTATAGTTAGCAACAAAGATAACGCACACAAATATTCTTTGGCTGGCCATGGGAGACCTAGCCAATAATCATAGTCGTTAAAACACACGGCATGCGCATAGTCTTCATTGTCTTTATAAAAGATTGTTCCATTTACAGACCAGACTTCGGTGACAGTTTCTTTCATTTTTTTTACGCACATAAGGACATGCTGGTTTAATTAATGACGTTAAGTTTTCATTAATAAGTTTTCCTGTATCAACAAATAATTTTCTCTTTTTAAGAATCTGATCTTTGATGTTTCTCGAAAGCAGCTTAACTATTATCTCTCTTTTTTCTTTGTTTTGTGTAGAATTCTATGTGCAATGTCAATATCAGCCATTGACAGGTCATGCACATGATGGTCCTTCAACATTTGGATGACTTTTTCAGCGGACTCCTTGGCTGTTTTCTTTGGGATGCTCATTTTCTAAGCCACATATTCGAATATTTTTTCTTCTGCTGTATTGTTCAGACTTATATTCAAGTTCGTGTCTGTCTTTGTCACTGATTTGTATTATAATGGTCCTTTGCTTTTCGTTCGTTGTGGTTTTAGTGTTAATCTCTTTTTGCAGTTTACCAATTTCTACCTTCAACGCCTTGCTTTTAATTGTTGTTGATCTGTATTCATTTTCGATCTTTAATAAATCAAGAATTAAAATAAATTGCACATTTCAATTGAAATTGTTCAAACGTTATAGTGCAGTCATGACTCAATTATAGATTTCTATAAGTTATATTTATATAATCCTCTTCATAATTCTAATTTATTATTCACCTTAGAATAATTGAACTTCTAAGAATATAAAAAAATACGCTGTGAGCAGGCCTCAAAGCTGCGCGGGCAGAACTTATTTAATTTCGAGTGAAACGCCTTAACCACTCTGCAATCATATTTCATTCTTTATGTTGCGACATCTGCACAACATATCATCTATCCATTGAAATGTATTAACCTTTACTAGCAGCATGTTATAAATATCATCATTTATTATTTGCTTTCAATGGATTACGGAGTTTTTTCAGTGAAAATAACAGTGAAAATAACAGTGAAATTACCACTTTATTATTTTCACTGTTTTGAAGCTGGTTCCAGCACTATAATGCGGAAAAAGAAACTTATCACATAACCTGCGGTCCAGGAGTGCCGTAAAGCCGTGCCGTAAATATCGTTCGTCACTCCCAGACTGTGCAATGAATATGTAAATGAGCTTGACGTGACGTTAGCCAATCAATGCATTGATATCAACGTCGACATGACATCGCGCTAATTGTACCGCTGAATTTTGGCTTAAACTTATGCAGCGTACATCATCCTTTTGAACAATAATGAGCGTTTTCTAAGGTTATGTGATAAATAGAATCTTACATTCGTGCTCATTACATACGAGTTTTATTAAACTCGTCGACAAAAACAATATGACACTCGGCAAAGCCTCGTGTAATATCATTTTGTCCACTCGTTTAATAAAACTCGTATGTAATGAGCACTCATGCAAGATCCTCTATGTAACGTCAACGGCGCCTGACTTTAAAATATGCGTTACGTCATAATGACGTCATAATTCTCACGTCGTGACGTTCCAATTTCGACATGTTTTTTTCCAATTAAGCCAATTACGGCACATTTAAAGAGAAATTGAGGCATATAATAAACAGAAAATTTGTTGATTTTTGGTGTAAGATCAACCTTATTTCACTCGTGATCACAGAAAATTAAATTTACACTCGTGGCTACGCCACTCGTGAAAACATTGATTTTCTGTAATCACTCGGTGAAATAAAATTCGATCTTACACCAAAATCATCAAATATCCTCTATTTATTATTTGCTTTCAATGGATTAGGGAGATTTTTCAGTGAAAATAACAGTGAAAATAACAGTGAAATTACCACTTTGTTATTTTTACTGTTTTAGAAGCTGGTTCCAGTGTCGTTCAGAAAAAGAAACGTAACGTCAACGGCGCCGGGCTTTAAAATGTACGTTACGTCATCATGACGTCAAATGTCACGTCGTGACGTTCCAATTTCGACGTGATTTTTTCAATTAAGCCAATTACGATACCCTTTTAAGAGAAATTGAAGCATAAAATAAACAGAACATTTGTTGATTTTTGGTGAAAGATCAATTTTATTTCACTCGTGATCACATAAAACAGTATTTTCACTCGTGGCTACACCACCCGTGAAAATATTGATTTTTAGTGACCACTCGATGAAATAAAATACGATCTTACACCAAAATCAACAAATATCCTCTATTTATTATTTGCTTTCAATCGATTATGTCGATTTTTCGGTGAAAATAACAGTGAAAATATCACTTTGTTATTTTCACTGTTTTAGAAGCTGGTTCCAGTATCATGCAGAAAACGAAACGTAACGCCAACGGCACCGGATTTTAAAATTTGCGTTATGTCATTATGACGTCATAATCGCACGTCGAGACGTTCCAATTTCAACGTGATTTAAATGGAAAATTTATTGATTTTTGATGTAAGATCAATTCTATTTCACTCGTAATCACAGAACATTAAATTATGTGACCAATCGGTGAAATAAAATTCGATATTACACCAAAATCAACAAATATCATCCATGTGATGTTTCAATTGGTTTCAACATAAATGTCATTAGTATCGTGACATCGGTATTATTTCAGAATTTATTTTTAATTAAAGGTATAAAGTGTGAAAACATATAGATCTATGATCAATATTCTTTCTAATATTTAGTACCTTATTTTGCGAGAATTTCCTTGTCAAAGACAAATGCCTATCATACCAAAAACACAGTAAAGGAAATGTCATATGTAGGGCAATCATTCATATTGACATAACCCGGAAAATGCAGCAATACAATAAAAAGTATACGCTGCGAGCAGGGTTCGAACCTGCGCGGGAAGATCCCATTGGATTTCAAGTCCAACGCCTTAACCACTCGGCCATCACAGCTGATATACTTCAATGAAAGCAAGCAAGCGAATTAAATTGAAGTTAAAAAGATAATATAGAAACTTAGGTAATTATTCCTACGTTACTGTAAAGTTTTATTGGCCTGTCAAAAATGCATAATTACACGATAGCTGCATATTATTATATACATGTATAATTACGCTCACATTTCTGGAAAAGACTGATCTATCGTGTGCATCTACCGTAATTATGTTATTTTGGACATATCAATTTATTTCATTTATCGCGTCAACAATACAATTTAAAAGTATAAAATAGTTAGCTGCGAGCAGGGTTCGAACCTGCGCGGGAAGATCCCATTGGATTTCAAGTCCAACGCCTTAACCACTCGGCCATCACAGCAGATGACTATATCAGAAATAATGATTTAAAGGTAAACGAAATGTTAATGAAGTCCAAAGATCTAAGACATGAATGTGATTGTCATTTGATTATAACATAAAACATTTACATGTATGTCTATTCTAATAAAGGTAAAATGATAATGAGTTAGTACTTATTAGTAGATGCACGGTGCGTTTTTAAATATGTTGGGTACAGATTAACAAATGGCCATCATTAGGACAATGTCATCCGGTTGTCAGACGCTTTCGATATATCTCGCTCAGCTGAAGACCCGCAAGTCAACTTATAAAATGTGAAAAAATATCGCTGCGAGCAGGATTCGAACCTGCGCGGGCAGAGCCCATTTGATTTCGAGTCAAACGCCTTAACCACTCGGCCATCACAGCTCAGTGAGAATTAATTGCGTTTGTACAATATTAAATGAATGATGTGACATCTGTTCATCATATCATGATCCCATTGATTAGGTATAAAAAATGTTTTGTCTAATTCAGAGCTACTATTACATCAGCATGATTTTTGCTATGTTATCCTATACTTGAGTAAGTTAACAGTCTTAACGTGGGAATGTTTTCATTGATTAAAATATAAAAGAAATAGATATTGTTTAGAAATATATATAAAATAGACATGCACGCGAATGTTTTATTTAGAAAAATTAAAGAAAATGATTTGGATTCGAACCCAAGCAAAACATATTTTTAGATTCATAAGCAGTAGCTGAGCCTACTGCGCTGTGGTGGACGATGTATGCTACAATTTCAAATAACAGTTTCTAATCCGAATACCCCCCTTTTACCTGGATTATTTCATTATTAAAAGTACAGTTACGCCCTAACGATTGTGGTTTATCTATAGTCTTCGCTATAGTTGTTCGTAAAAAGGGGAATCTCGTGGAAGTTATAATATATATAGGTCTCAGGTATAGTTAGCATCAAAGATAACGCACACAAATATTCTTTGGCTGGCCATGGGAGACCTAGCCAATAATCATAGTCGTTAAAACACACGGCATGCACATAGTCTTCATTGTCTTTATAAAAGATTGTTCCATTTACAGACAAGACTTCGGTGACAGTTTCTTTCATTTTCTTTTTACGCACATAAGGACATGCGGGTTTAATTAATGACGTAAAGTTTTCATTAATAAGTTTTCCTGTATAAACAAATAATTTTCTCTTTTTAAGAATCTATCTTTGATGTTTCTTGAAAGCAGCTTAACTATTATCTCTCTTTTTTCTTCGTTTTGTGTAGAATTCTATGTGCAATGTCAATATCAGCCATTGACAGGTCAGGCACATGAAAGTCCTTCAACATTTGGATGACTTTTTCAGCGGATTCCTTGGCTGTTTCCTTGGGATTCTCATTTTCTAAGCCACATATTCGAATATTTTTTCTTCTGCTGTATTGTTCAGACTTATATTCAAATTCGTGTCTGTCTTTGTCACTGATTTGTATCATGGTCCTTTGCTTTTCGTTCGTTGTGGTTTTAGTGTTAATCTCTTTTTGCAATTTACCAATTTCTACCTTCAACGCCTTGCTTTTAATTGTTGTTGATCTGTATTCATTTTCGATCTTTAATAAATCACGCGTTTAAATAAATTGCACATTTCAATTGAAATTGTTCAAACGTTATAGTGCAGTCATGACTCAATTATAGATTTCTATAAGTTATATTTATATAATCCTCTTCATAATTCTAATTTATTATTCACCTTAGAATAATTGTACTTCTAAGAAATTCAATATAAAAAAATACGCTGTGAGCAGGCTTCAAAGCTGCGCGGGCAGAACTTATTTAATTTCGAGTGAAACGCCTTAACCACTCGGCAATCATATTTCATTCTTTATGTTGCGACATCTGCACAACAGATCATCTATCCATTGAAATGTATTAACCTTTACTAGCAGCATGTTATAAATATCATCATTTATTATTTGCTTTCAATGGATTAGGGAGTTTTTTCAGTGAAAATAACAGTGAAAATAACAGTGAAATTACCACTTTATTATTTTCACTGTTTTGGAGCTGGTTCCAGCAGTATAATGCGGAAAAAGAAACGTAACGTCAACGGCGCCTGGCTTTAAAATATGCGTTACGTCATAATGACGTCATAATTCTCACGTCGTGACGTTCCAATTTCGACATGTTTTTTTTCCAATTAAGCCAATTACGCTACCCTTTTAAGAGAAATTGAAGCATAAAATAAACAGAACATTTGTTGATTTTTGGTGAAAGATCAATTTTATTTCACTCGTGATCACATAAAACAGTATTTTCACTCGTGGCTACACCACCCGTGAAAATATTGATTTTCAGTGACCACTCGATGAAATAAAATACGATCTTACACCAAAATCAACAAATATCCTCTATTTATTATTTGCTTTCAATCGATTATGTCGATTTTTCGGTGAAAATAACAGTGAAAATATCACTTTGTTATTTTCACTGTTTTAGAAGCTGGTTCCAGTATCATGCAGAAAACGAAACTTAACGCCAACGGCACCGGATTTTAAAATTTGCGTTATGTCATTATGACGTCATAATCGCACGTCGAGACGTTCCAATTTCAACGTGATTTAAATGGAAAATTTATTGATTTTTGATGTAAGATCAATTCTATTTCACTCGTAATCACAGAACATTAAATTATGTGACCAATCGGTGAAATAAAATTCGATATTACACCAAAATCAACAAATATCATCCATGTGATGTTTCAATTGGTTTCAACATAAATGTCATTAGTATCGTGACATCGGTATTATTTTAAAATCAGAATTTATTTTTAATTAAAGGTATAAAGTGTGAAAACATATAGATCTGTGATCAATATTCTTTCTAATATTTAGTACCTTATTTTGCGAGAATTTCCTTGTCAAAGACAAATGCCTATCATACCAAAAACACTGTAAAGGAACTGTCATATGTAGGGCAATCATTCATATTGACATTAACCGTCATTATAGGTAAATGCAGCAAGACAATAAAAAATACACGCTGCGAGCAGGGTTCGAACCTGCGCGGGAAGATCCCATTGGATTTCAAGTCCAACGCCTTAACCACTCGGCCATCACAGCTGATATACTTCAATAAAAGCAAGCAAGCGAATTAAATTGAAGTTAAATAAATAATATAGAAACTTAAGTTATCATTCCTACGTTACTGTAAAGTTTTATTGGCCTGTCAAAAATGCATAATTACAAGATAGCTACATATTATTATATATCACTATGCTCACCTCTATGGAAAATTCTGATCTATAGTGTGCATCTACCTTAATTATGTATTTTTTGACATATCAATTTATTTCATTTATCGCGTCAACAATACAATCTAAAAGTATATAAAATAGTTCGCTGCGAACAGGGTTCGAACCTGCGCGGGAAGATCCCATTGGATTTCAAGTCCAACGCCTTTGGCGTGCTGGCTGCCTATGATTAGGACAATGTCATCCCGGTTGTCAGACGCTTTCCATATCTCTCGCTCACCTGAAGACTCGCGATTCACCTTATAAAATGTGAAAAAAATATCGCTGCGAGCAGGATTCGAACCTGCGCGGGCAGAGCCCATTTGATTTCGAGTCAAACGCCTTAACCACTCGGCCATCACAGCTCAGTGTAAATTAGTGAGACGTCATTGCGTTTTTACTATATTAAATAAATGATGTGACATCTGTTCATCATATCACAGTCCCATTGATTAGGAATAAAATATTTTTTTGTCTTATTCAGAGCAACTATTACATCAGCATGATATTAGCTATGTTATATCCTATACTTGAGTAAGTTGGGAATGTTTTCATTGATTAAAATATAAAAGAAGTAGATATTGTTTAGAAATATATATAAAATAGACATGCACGCGAATGTTTTATTTAGAAAAAAAAATGGGTTGGATTCGAACCCAAGCAAAACATATTTTTAGATTCATAAGCAGTAGCTTAGCGTACTGCGCTGTGATGGACGATGTATGCTACAATTTCAAATAACAGTTTCTATTCCGAATACCCCCCTTTTACCTGGATTATTTCATTATTAAAAGTACAGTTACGCCCGAACGATTGTGGTTTATCTATAGTCTTCGCTATAGTTGTTCGTAAAAAGGGGAATCACGTGGAAGTTATAATATATATAGGTCTCAGGTATAGTTAGCAACAAAGATAACGCACACAAATATTCTTTGGCTGGCCATGGGAGACCTAGCCAATAATCATAGTCGTTAAAACACACGGCATGCACATAGTCTTCATTGTCTTTATAAAAGATTGTTCCATTTACAGACCAGACTTCGGTGACAGTTTCTTTCATTTTTTTTTACGCACATAAGGACATGCTGGTTTAATTAATGACGTTAAGTTTTCATTAATAAGTTTTCCTGTATCAACAAATAATTTTCTCTTTTTAAGAATCTGATCTTTGATGTTTCTCGAAAGCAGCTTAACTATTATCTCTCTTTTTTCTTTGTTTTGTGTAGAATTCTATGTGCAATGTCAATATCAGCCATTGACAGGTCATGCACATGATGGTCCTTCAACATTTGGATGACTTTTTCAGCGGACTCCTTGGCTGTTTTCTTTGGGATTCTCATTTTCTAAGCCACATATTCGAATATTTTTTCTTCTGCTGTATTGTTCAGACTTATATTCAAGTTCGTGTCTGTCTTTGTCACTGATTTGTATTATGGTCCTTTGCTTTTCGTTCGTTGTGGTTTTAGTGTTAATCTCTTTTTGCAGTTTACCAATTTCTACCTTCAACGCCTTGCTTTTAATTGTTGTTGATCTGTATTCATTTTCGATCTTTAATAAATCAAGAATTAAAATAAATTGCACATTTCAATTGAAATTGTTCAAACGTTATAGTGCAGTCATGACTCAATTATAGATTTCTATAAGTTATATTTATATAATCCTCTTCATAATTCTAATTTATTATTCACCTTAGAATAATTGAACTTCTAAGAATATAAAAAAATACGCTGTGAGCAGGCCTCAAAGCTGCGCGGGCAGAACTTATTTAATTTCGAGTGAAACGCCTTAACCACTCTGCAATCATATTTCATTCTTTATGTTGCGACATCTGCACAACATATCATCTATCCATTGAAATGTATTAACCTTTACTAGCAGCATGTTATAAATATCATCATTTATTATTTGCTTTCAATGGATTACGGAGTTTTTTCAGTGAAAATAACAGTGAAAATAACAGTGAAATTACCACTTTATTATTTTCACTGTTTTGAAGCTGGTTCCAGCAGTATAATGCGGAAAAAGAAACTTATCACATAACCTGCGGTCCAGGAGTGCCGTAAAGCCGTGCCGTAAATATCGTTCGGCACTCCCAGACTGTGCAATGAATATGTAAATGAGCTTGACGTGACGTTAGCCAATCAATGCATTGATATCAACGTCGACATGACATCGCGCTAATTGTACCGCTGAATTTTGGCTTAAACTTATGCAGCGTACATCATCCTTTTGAACAATAATGAGCGTTTTCTAAGGTTATGTGATAAATAGAATCTTACATTCGTGCTCATTACATACGAGTTTTATTAAACTCGTCGACAAAAACAATATGACACTCGGCAAAGCCTCGTGTAATATCATTTTGTCCACTCGTTTAATAAAACTCGTATGTAATGAGCACTCATGCAAGATCCTCTATGTAACGTCAACGGCGCCTGACTTTAAAATATGCGTTACGTCATAATGACGTCATAATTCTCACGTCGTGACGTTCCAATTTCGACATGTTTTTTTCCAATTAAGCCAATTACGGCACATTTAAAGAGAAATTGAGGCATATAATAAACAGAAAATTTGTTGATTTTTGGTGTAAGATCAACCTTATTTCACTCGTGATCACAGAAAATTAAATTTACACTCGTGGCTACGCCACTCGTGAAAACATTGATTTTCTGTAATCACTCGGTGAAATAAAATTCGATCTTACACCAAAATCATCAAATATCCTCTATTTATTATTTGCTTTCAATGGATTAGGGAGATTTTTCAGTGAAAATAACAGTGAAAATAACAGTGAAATTACCACTTTGTTATTTTTACTGTTTTAGAAGCTGGTTCCAGTGTCGTTCAGAAAAAGAAACGTAACGTCAACGGCGCCGGGCTTTAAAATGTACGTTACGTCATCATGACGTCAAATGTCACGTCGTGACGTTCCAATTTCGACGTGATTTTTTCAATTAAGCCAATTACGATACCCTTTTAAGAGAAATTGAAGCATAAAATAAACAGAACATTTGTTGATTTTTGGTGAAAGATCAATTTTATTTCACTCGTGATCACATAAAACAGTATTTTCACTCGTGGCTACACCACCCGTGAAAATATTGATTTTTAGTGACCACTCGATGAAATAAAATACGATCTTACACCAAAATCAACAAATATCCTCTATTTATTATTTGCTTTCAATCGATTATGTCGATTTTTCGGTGAAAATAACAGTGAAAATATCACTTTGTTATTTTCACTGTTTTAGAAGCTGGTTCCAGTATCATGCAGAAAACGAAACGTAACGCCAACGGCACCGGATTTTAAAATTTGCGTTATGTCATTATGACGTCATAATCGCACGTCGAGACGTTCCAATTTCAACGTGATTTAAATGGAAAATTTATTGATTTTTGATGTAAGATCAATTCTATTTCACTCGTAATCACAGAACATTAAATTATGTGACCAATCGGTGAAATAAAATTCGATATTACACCAAAATCAACAAATATCATCCATGTGATGTTTCAATTGGTTTCAACATAAATGTCATTAGTATCGTGACATCGGTATTATTTTAAAATCAGAATTTATTTTTAATTAAAGGTATAAAGTGTGAAAACATATAGATCTGTGATCAATATTCTTTCTAGTATTTAGTACCTTATTTTGCGAGAATTTCCTTGTCAAAGACAAATGCCTATCATACCAATAACACTGTAAAGGAACTGTCATATGTAGGGCAATCATTCATATTGTCATTAAGGTGATTGACAACTCTTAAATGTTTCTGTACAAGAGGTATCAAACACCTGATTTTTATGAAGAACACACTCACTATAGTAATTGTGCAAACCCATAACAGTTTTGCTCGGCTAGTAGATATTTTTAGATTTGGGGGAAACCCCCTAAAAACTGATATTTGCATTTTACCGAAATAGTTTGACATTTAATTACATGAAACTTGGCATGCACAACATTTCGTATATACGGAATCACACGATAACGTTTGTTTTCGAATATGCATGTTATTTGTATTTTTAAATGATAGTTTAAAATATGTGAATTTTCATTTTTAAGTTTTACGAAAAAAGTAGTTGAACAACATACTGTTTTCGTACATTCAACCAGTAGAGTTATTATTATAGAAGCTTTATTCCCAATTTCATGGCAGTTGCTCGGGTAGATATTTTTGATTGACACCTTAGTGATTTCGGAAATGTTGAAAACCAGGAGAGTTTACAAAGTACATCAACGTTTTGAATACGTTGTATCCATTTTTCGCGATAATTTGTTTTTGAAAAATGTGTATATTTAAAGATGAGCCCAGTTTTAGCTATATGCTCTTTTGCATTAGCTTGTCTATACTAAAATACTAAAATATGTTTTACATACGTTGTAGCTAGTACTCGCGAGTGTTGGTATTTCAAACATTTGGAATAAATGACACATAAAATTTCAGCTATACTTTTTTTCTGCAAGTTTATTATAGTATAATATAGTAATAACTATACAGTAAATTCGCGCTTTTAATACATGAGAACATGCTGAAACATCAATTTTAAGTTTTTCGTACTATTTCATCATGGTAGTCAGAAGCTTTCAATGCATCTTATTTACACCGATTGCTAAACTTCCGCTCAACTGAAGAGTTTGCAATCACCTTAACCGTCATTATAGAAAAATGCAGCAAGACAATAAAATAAACACGCTGCGAGCAGGGTTCGAACCTGCGCGGGAAGATCCCATTGGATTTCAAGTCCAACGCCTTAACCACTCGGTCATCACAGCTGATATACTTCAATAAAAGCAAGCAAGCGAATTAAATTGAAGTTAAATAAATAATATAGAAACTTAAGTAATCATTCCTACGTTACTGTAAAGTTTTATTGGCCTGTCAAAAATGCATTATTACACGATAGCTGCATATTATTATATATAACTATGCTCACCTCTGTGGAAAAGCCTAATCTATAGTGTGCATCTTCCTTAATTATGTATTTTTTGACATATCAATTTATTTCATTTATCGCGTCAACAATCTAAAAGTATATAAAATAGTTCGCTGCGAACAGGGTTCGAACCTGCGCGGGAAGATCCCATTGGATTTCAAGTCCAGCGCCATCACAGCAGATGGCTATATCAGAAATAATGATTTAACGGTAAAGGAAATGTTAATGAAGTCCAAAGACCTAAGACATGAATGTGATTGTCATTTGATTACAACATAAAAGATTTACATGTGTGTCTATCCTAATAAAGGTAAAATAATAGTGTGTAAGTACTTATTAGCAGATGCACGGTGCGTTTTTAAATATGTTGGGTACAGATTAACAAATGGCCATCATTAGGACAATGACATCCCGGTTGTCAGACGCTTTCCATATCTCTCGCTCAGCTGAAGACTCGCGATTCAACTTATAAAATGTGAACAAATATCGCTGCGAGCAGGATTCGAACCTGCGCGGGCAGAGCCCATTTGATTTCGAGTCAAACGCCTTAACCACTCGGCCATCACAGCTCAGTGTAAATTAGTGAGAAGTCATTGCATTTTTACTATATTAAATAAATGATGTGACATTTGTTCATCATATCACAGTCCCATTGATTAGGAATAAAATATTGTTTTGTCTTATTCAGAGCAACTATTACATCAGCATGATATTAGCTATGTTATATCCTATACTTGAGTAAGTTGGGAATGTTTTCATTGATAAAAATATAAAAAAAGTAGATATGTTTTAGAAATATATATAAAATAGACATGCACGCGAATGTTTTATTTAGCAAAATTGAAAGAAAACAAAAAAGGGTGGGATTCGAACCCAAGCAAAACATATGGTTAGATTCATAAGCAGTAGCTTAGCCTACTACGCTGTGGTAGAATCGGTGGACTTCAGTGTCATTATGATTTAATAATTTTATTTGATAACAAATCACTAAAATATGTGCATAAACCATTAACTTCATCCTATTTCCGCTTATTATGCGTTCAACAGGACTCTGGGAAGTCTTTGCACCTCGGGGTTACCTAAGGATCCACACTATGAGCGGCTATCAATTTCAAGCTGTTCTGTCTGTTTATTTGCAACGATGCATCTAGCATTTCCCACTTTTGAACATCGCCTTGCCAAGACACTGTCCAATTGTGTAGAGGTGCCCGCGGGGTATTTAGCAGTAATGGTGTACGCTTGCAAACCAGGACAGCTTCCTGACCAGTACTCTGCGTGCGTTCAACAGGGTTATCTTACCGCAAAATCGAATGAACAGAGTTAAAATTATTCTCCTTTTCCTGGACTTTCTCTTCGCTTGTGAATATACTGTCTGCTTTCAGGCATCCCTGTATAGATTGCGTTGAACTGGTTTGACTACACGTACGTGTCCTCAATATTACACTATTGACCAGTATTACATGCCAGATGTGACATCCAAGCTAGAATCTAACATTGTTTGATAGTATAAAAACAATTTAGAGTAGTATTTTTTATTGGTAGTTTTTATTTAGGGCTATTCCAGGAAAAGACGTCCATTACACTAGTTTCTGATTTAACAATAAACTGGACAAATGTCGATGCCATACACTTGTTTCTTGTCTAAGTAACATATATACTAAGTAAGCAGGACCAAGGTAATAAGGGCCAAAGACTGGTTTTCATTCTAAGCAAATTTGACCAATGGTAAGGCCATACACTGGTTTACTTTCTAAGCAAATCGGACCAATGGTAAGGCCATAGACTGGTTTGCTTTCTAAGCAAATTGGACCGATGATAAGGCCATAGACTGGTTTACTTCCTAAGCAAACTGGATCGATGGTAAGGCCGTACATTGGTTTTCATTCTAATTAAACTGGACCAATGGCAAGGCCATAGACTGGTTTACGTTCTAAGCAAATTAAACCAATTGAACGTAAAACTAAGTACATACCTCCAGTACAGCTTTGTCCTGATCTACCTGATGGACAAGTACAGAAATAAGAACCTACAGTGTTTACACAGGTACCACCAAATTTACATGGATTCATCAAACATTCATTGATATCTGAAATACAAATTAAAACGGCCACAGTTAAATATACGTAATACCGGGTAACACACATTCTTGAACCGCACACTTACGCACAGTCATGGATACAAGGTTTTACGATTATTTTTCAACATTTACTTGCAATAGAGTACATTACAATCATGTTCATGTTAAAAAGACCCTTGCATTCCCTCAAAGTATAAATGACCACTCTGTATTAACAGGCATAGAAACAGGCACCATTATAAGTAGTACAACTTCTGAAAATTGTTCACCGATCATTAAAAGCTTCCTAATAGCTGTGATACTACAATTGTGACTATGGCACATATCATTCCAAATACACTCATTAAAAATTATAAGTACATCAGCGAGTTACAGTTAATAGCGATATATGCAAATAGTGTATATCATTTTGCTTCTAGCTTGAAATATTACACAATATAGATCTACAAAAATGTATGATAATATGGTTATTTGAAGTTATTATGTTTAAACATCTTAGGAAGAGTAAGTAGTTAAGTTCTTTACGTCTCCGTATCGTTGATGTCGGCTTTATTAGTTAGCACATGCATGGCGATCGGTCGGTTGGTAGACTAAATGTTTTCCGACCAACGGTTTCTGATCCACTACGTAATAACGGTGGGTCCTAAGATCGTAACACTTCACAGACATGTTGCTGATCATCGGCACAAGACTTCTACAAAGTTGTAGGGTAATAGGTCAAAGGTCAAGGTCGAGATGGCCTTAGGTATACATGACTATTCGATTGTCATGGGACATGCATGTTTTACAAACATCTCATGTTCTTTCTGTAATCGGAATTCTTCAGGTTTTATGATTTTTGGGGTTTTGGTATTGCTGGACAATTTGTAGTCAACATTTCAAGATATTGTACAATAAATATGGTTGTGCAGATTTCTACATGTACCACTGTTTAAACAGGGATTCATCGGCACACATTCATTTACATCTACAATCAATTGAAACACATTTTTTAAAAAACAACATTTATCAAAAAGTGATAATAAAGTAACAGGGATATAGTGTAAATCAAGAACTTTTAGAATTTATTCAGTAAGACATTCAATTATTGTATTGTTATTACAATTATATTATTATACAAAATGAGAAAGGATGACAAGTCATGATACTACCACATCATTATAGTACAGAGATTTTACCCTGATCCTCGACCTTCTATTAGCATAATAATTATTTAACAACTGATTTGTTTACAAAAGCAGAGAGTATCACAAAAACACTCGAGCTATAATACAAATGTAAAGGACCGATATTGCGCGATTTGCTTGCGGAACTTGATATATTCGATGCAAGCTTGTAATATTTTCATGCATAAAGGTCACGATCATGTCAATATATTCCTACTATACCAAATATAAACCAATTAGAGCCTTTATCAAGGTTTCACTTTTTTAAACAAATAAATTCATCTCATAGTTTATACTCTTTAATCACATTAATTAAACATCATTAAACAATGAGTGGTGTTTATTAACAATTCCCAATGGAATGAAGTGAGAGAAATAAATATAATGCAAATCGGCCAAGAATTATTGAAACAGCATACCAATGAGACATGTAGGTCCTGTCCATCCAGTAGGACAACGACATGTAAACCCTCCTTCAGTGTTTATACATTGTCCACCATTAGCACATATAGACAAGTCCTGACATTCATAATAATCTACAAGTAGAAACACAATAAAAATACATACATAAGCTGAAATAGCTTACAAACAGAACTAATTCAGGGAGTATCAACAATAGCACATTTCACAGTTTCAATTATTTGGTAGATGATGGTGCGATATAACTAGGTGCACGTAATTTCTTTTTTACTCGAACACTAAACATATATTCGGTCAGATTACTTATTTTTGAGGTTAATGTAAATAAAATGGAAAAACCCAAACCATCTATTACGCGTGATACATAACCTTGTCTATTGTTGTTGTTGTTTGTTTGTATTCTACTGAGATAGTCATATGTTACTAAATCACTATGTTTTTCCATGCAAGATTCACCAATGACCTCTGACTATGAGGCAAGAGACAGTTGTGTAATACAATGAGCCTGGGTACTACCCCGACTACCCTAGCACTGTCCGAATAGACTCATTGGTTCTTAAACATGCCTTGTGTAGCTTCGTTGCATGCAAGACTACCTCTGGGTTGCCAACCAGTTTATCTATAGATGGAAGGGAAACACTGAAAATCGAATTGTTTCAGAAAAGACCATGTACACCAGCCGAGCATCAAACTAGGAACCTCTTGATTTGTAGTTAAAAGTATTATCAACTTGTCCAACATTCTTGGCAATAATTGAAGAGTATTAATTTATACCGATTTCACATATTGGGCTGATCCATTCTCTGGGACATTCACATGAATATGAACCGAGTGTATTAGTACATATGCCACCATTTAGACACGGATTCTGTAGACATTCATTCACATCTGAAATATAAGCACATTTCATTTAATGTTTGTATCAATAAAACTATTAGCTAAATATTCATGAAGATAGTCCATAAGGAAATTAATAGTCTATCTATAGAATTTAGAAAGCGGGATTATCTGTAAAATTGATGGATGTACCAGGAGTATTTGAAAAGTCATGTCAACACAACCCACATCTCACTACATAATATTCAATTTCCTCTAGTTTGTAAAGCTTTATTAATTCCAATTGATTGTTATAAAGACCTACACCATTATTTTAATGTATCCTGATATCCAGTCCTACAAAAACAATTTGCTGTGACCCTAAATTAAAAATTGTTTTTATAAAGTAGGCCAACAACATTCAACATTTTGTATACTTTTCATAGGGAAATTGCTCTTTTTCAATGTTAAAATAAATCCAAAACGTTTTTACTTACCCTTAAGTTTTGGGGCATGTTATCGGAGACATTTTATTAAACCTATTAAAAGGTATAGTGTGGCAAGAATACTATGTAAAACACAAAGTGAGAGACAAACCTTTGGTACAGTTTTGACCAGTCCAGCCTAGAGCACACTGACATGTGTAGCCTCCGATAGTGTTAAAACATTGCCCACCATTCTGACAGATACCAAAGTATTCTGAACATTCATTGATATCTGAAAATTTAAACAAATACATAAATCATTATTTCAAACATAAAAAATAAATCATCTTTTAATATACAGCAGCCATGGAAATACCAGCCTTTGTCGATCAATGTTAAAACTTACTATTGCATGGACCCCAGACATGGTTGTGTACTCGCATTCTCAGATAAAGAAAATATCTTGTCCCCTTTTTTTAGTATTGACCTATAGAGACGATTTCTGGGGACAATTGTTTTTCAATATAGTTGCTATGGCAACCAAGGAAACTCAATTTTTGCTATTTTTCACATAACATTTTCGAAAAATTAGTATTGTCACCTCAATTCTAGAAGTATATTAATTCATTGATTTTGTTCTGAGAATGACCATGCCTTTCAAAGATAGAACTCAACTCGACTGTGAAGTATATAACGGTTTGGTGTTCAGCTTTGATTATGATTTTTTAGACATACTAGAACGAATTAGAATATTATTAATTATCAAATAAAAGCCATTTACCTGAACACACAAAATTGTGAGGTTTCGGACTTACTTAAAAATTACTTACAGCTGTTCATGCAATTTTGGACAAGTGAATTTTAAGACTTAGTAGCACTATTTACTATTTTACTTAAAAGCACTCATTTGCAATATTCAGCCAGATTTCTGATGTCAAATATTGTAAATAAAAGCAAATGAGGTACTAACCAATTCCGCACGTATCACCACGGAAACCCGGCGGACATTCACAACGGAATCCCCCAACCTCATTGACACATGTTCCACCATTCAAACAGACAGCACTCAAACATTCATTGATTTCTGAAATATATACAATATTAATTGTTTAACTTTGGTTTAAAGACCACCTGATAACAGTCCTATAGATTTAGACTATTGAGAATACCGTAGCTCAATGGTAAGCGCGCTTGCCGTCTAATCTGGCGACCGGGTTCAAATACAGGCGGAAGCACACATGTGCCTGCAATATTTCACCAGAAAACTGACTGGCAAAAAAGACTATGCTCGGCATCGGCAAACGTTCTGGAACTATAATTATACACCAAGTCCCAATCATAGAAACGGTAACAGTACCATTGTTAATGAGTAAGTATATCATGGCCTTTGGTTGAATCCAAATTATCCAGTTGTTTTAACAACTGACCAAAAATATATACAGGAATAAAAGAGATTTATAAACTCAGTACAAAAAGAAACGTAAGTGGTGTAAGGGTAGTATTTTGATGTTGTGGGAAAAGTTCTGTACCTATCGACATAATATTTAGCATAACCGATCAACAGTTGTTTATACACATTGTGAATACAAAAAATACGTTGTTTTTGCATTTTATGGCCCGGTTTTGCCCTCACTAGTAAAACACGAGATTCACGTGCTACCAGGCTGTATGAATAATTTCTTTGCAGAAATCATTATATCCCTGTAGATAATGGACGGACATAATTAAATAAAGGTTCATCTTTCAAATATAGTCACTTGGAACTATGGGACGGCTGTCTGATGATGTGTGTAACCTGGTTATTTGTCTCCTAAGTGTTGGCGTCAATAAAACTGACGTCACATGACGGTTTAACCGTAGTCTTGACACACTATCCTATCTACTGCAACGTTAAAATGCAACGGGTGGTGTAAAAGAAAGACCAATACGCGATAGTCTGCGTGTTTCTACGCACAGACAGGATGCCTATATCAGGGTTGCACATCTGAGAATTGCTTCCGGTTGGCGACCAAATGAGCTAGACTCACCATTGGGAACAATGGGTAAGTGAACAACCGTTTATATTGAAAATGCCATTTTTAACAAAAATCTTCCATTTTTCATTTTGATGTTTTGACATTACACACTATTGGCCATTTGTGTACATGTTTCATTAAAATCATTTTTTCATGGATATTAATTCGTTCCAAGAACTCACTTGTGATGTGTGATTTTCGAATAATAAACGTTTAGATGAGTATCTGATTTGTTATCTATATCCCCATTCTATGTAGAAAACGCCCATTACATTACAACTTACGTTTCTTTTTGTATCGAGTTCATACTCAAATACCAACGGCATACAGTAACCCGTCCGGTATCACTGTTTAAAAGAGGCAATGAAGTTTCCTATGGAACTTATGTTCATCATTTTAAAGAAACAATAGTGTGCATACTACAAAGTCAGAAATTTGTACAAGAGGTTAATTTTCGCTATATATTCACTAAATCGATATTTCAGCGAAAATTAATGCTCGTGAACATAAATTATGGCAGTGAAACGCAGAATACATTTCTCTCTGAAGTTAAAAATTCCCAAATATTTAACTCTGCAATCGCAAAATTTTGACATTCCGAAAATATTATATGAACTAATGCACAGCATATTTTGAGCGGACTATGTCAGTTGTCCTACATTATTTGAAACATGCTCACCTAGTACTGGATTTTTTGGTGATGCATAACTTCACAAAAAATTGTTTGGTTACGAATCTGGAGCAAGCCGTTTCCAAAAGGCGCTACCGAGCGCTTTCCTACGTCTATGCAACCTATCGAAGCGGTTCGTTGCACAAGAAAGCGCGCGATAGCGGTTTGATACGAAATATTGGGTACAAAGTAACGAAAGACGATACAAACCTGCTATCGTTTGTCAGTCCGAATGAACACGAATAATACACGTTTTTCAATTTGTTTAATTCTAGGTCTACTTAATTCAGGGGTAACTAATTTAAAAATGAATAATTAGATATACACAGATAACAACTGATTTCTAGGCCTTATTTGATATTGTATCTTTTTTTAATGGGTTGCATGAGCATACCAGATAGTACTTTTGTTCAAAAGAAAAGGCTATTTTCATTTCAATTAATCATATTACGATTAAATATCAAACATCTTTTATCTTAATCACCTTTTTTTGTTAAATAAACCCTGCAAATCGTCACAACATAAAAGAGATTTAGACGGAAAATTACGGGTTTTATTGTATCCAATAACGACAACAACAACATGTAATTAGTTTTCGCGACCTTCATCCGCGAATATTTTTTGACGATTTTGGAGGGATTTTTTAATTACATCTCGGCGAGGAATTACGAAAATGCATTTGTTTTACTTTCTTTACAATAACCTACAACTACGATGTGGATTATCAACGTCCGGTCTAGATACGTAAATACCCGAAACGGACTTTAATTAATTGTATTGCAAACTTTGCGATGGGAAATAACCGAAACTTGTGTCTTTTTCATTTGATTTTCTTAAGATTGGTTGATATTTCGCGCATATGAACGATTCCCGCTCGACTTACTTCGTTATCTCAGAGAAATCATGTGTCTCATGACAGTTTGTAGCATCGTTTATGCACTGAAAATGTTAAAATTTCCTTCCGAAGTGGGCAAAAAAATGACTGCCTTTTTTGTGTCCAAACATTAAGGAAATAGCCCTCCACATAAATACCCGAAACGGACTTTAATTAATAGTATTGCAAACTTTGCGATGGGAAATAACCGAAATTTGTGTCTTTTTCATTAGATTTTCTTAAGATTGGTTGATATTTCGCGCATATGAACGATTCCCGCTCGACTTACTTCGTTATCTCAGAGTAATCATGTGTCTCATAAGTTTGTAGCATCGTTTATGCACTGAAAATGTTAAAATTTCCTTCCGAAGTGGGCAAAAAAAATGGCTTCCTTTATTGTGACCAAACATTTAGGAAATAGCCCTCCCCATATAAAAAAATTGGTTGCATAGCAACCATGGAAGACTGATAATTATTATCTTTTCTTTTCTAGACAGGGGCCTACGCTAGTTTTTGGAATATTTTTAAACATCATTAAAAAATAAAAGAAAGTTTATATCGCATTTTAATTTTTTTTGTTATTCTATTAGCAGCTATTTTCTAGTATCTTTGCTTCAGTGCGGGATTTAAACACAAATTTTTAGATCCATTAGTGAATTAAAACTCTGACCAAACCAAGTGCACACGTGTTATCGTAAACCGGATCTTATCCGTTGGGCTTTGCCCAACGTATAGTCCACTATTATTTACATTTTACAGAAGTATGCTAAGAGGGCACAAAAGTCAGAGAAGACAATTACCTATGCTACACAGTTGACCAGTCCAGCCAATATCACAGATACAGGTATATGAGCCAGGTGTATTTATACATGTACCACCATTTGCACATTGTAATACATTACATTCGTTTACATCTAGAGCACAGTTTGGTCCTGTCCATCCGTCCGTACATGTACAGGTGTACGAACCGTCTGTATTTAAACATGTACCACCATTCTGACAAGGCTGCTGAAGACATTCATTCAGATCTGTAGAAATAGAAAAAAATGTAAATGCATGGCCCCCGTAGCTCAATGGTTAGCGCACTGGCCGTCTAATCTGGCGATACGGGTTCCAACACGGGTGGAGACACACATTAATATGCCTGCCATATTTAAGCAGCAAGCTGACTGGCAAATAAAGGCTATGCTCGGCAAATACAGACTATGCTCGGCAAATAAAGGCTATGCTTGGCAAATACAGACTATGCTCGGCAAATAAAGGCTATGCCCGGCAAGTTTGTTGAAATGTATACATTTTGAACATTATGCATTTTCAAACAACATTGGAACTCCATTAACATGCATGTAAACATTCATGATGTCTGTCAAGAAATATATGCGAAACAAATGACGCCATCACATTGTCACATTGCCACCATTCCTGGTTAACTGTAAGATAGATATTTCAAGTGAAAAGTATAGGACATAAAGGACTATAGTATTTTTAGTTGTCATTGCTTACCGACTTCACAATTCCTTCCTGTCCAGCCAGCCTGACACTGACATGAGTATGTACCCGCTCCATTGTAACATATACCATTGTTGAGACATGATGCAAATAGTTCACATTCATTTACATCTGAAAGACAATAATAATATTTTGGTGAGTACAAAGTTTATATATATCATAATATATATAGTTCCAACCCAATTTAAATGGCTTGTATGTGAGCATAGTGTAAAACCATTATTTTGTGTGCTGGTAGAATGTTTGCTGATTTCGTGGTTTAGCTCAACCATAAAATTCAATGCCCATGCTTATACTCCGACACGCCCACTGATTCCATTCAAAAAGTGTATATTATTTTCGTAAGCGGACACTTTTGTGAGCTATAAGAAAACTGTTTCACTCATAAAATAATTGCCAAAACTGGTCAATTGGACGAAAACTGACAAATCTGTAACAGTTAAATAAACGATATAGTAACTGATTGCCTAAAGCATAAAACTTGGAGCTAGGAAATTATATAAACACACAGCATGGATTAATATGCTGCATTACTGTAAAAAACATCAAGTTTGTGGTGTTAAATTATATTTAATGTCTTGGTTGAACTATATCATAAAATTCAATCCTCACAATTTATCTACATCCAAACAACTATACAAGAATGGCTTATTTTTTATAATCCCCAGAGTAAAACTTCTCTAAATTGAATGATTTTACAGTATTATTATCGGTAGCAATTGAAACAGAACTACAAACCATTTGTAAGGTTGAAACATGTATTGTGCAAATTGACAATCAATTGCACGAAACCGGAATTATATACTAGTACATCAACCTTTTTTCCATTTTTTTCATGAGAATTGGTGATGTTATTAAGTATCACTGCAATACAACACTATATCAATAAATAAATCCATGTGAAAAATATATGTTTAAACTAGAAAATATGTCATTATGTTAAGGATCATATCATAATACAATCAGTTTTTTCAAGTATAAATCAATTACATTGTCTTAACATTCACAAACCAGTAAACAATCTATTAGAAGTTTTTTATATGAACCTGTTTGAAAATATTTTCATGGATTGTCTATTTTTAAATACAAAATAAAAGACAAATAATATGCACAGATATGTACCTTTGTGCATCAAGCCTGTATCATCAGTCACTAATGTGGAAACCTATAGATGTGTATTCTTTTATATGGTGGGTGTAATAACATGTGGGCACACTTGATGTTTACTCAGTAAATTTTCACATGCTAATAAATGCTCAGCACTGTATGAATGGACGGTTAGATAATCCCTAAGGATCATTAGGCCAAGCTTATTTTGAACATTAGAATTATATTTTCTGAAATGCAAAACATCTTCTGTTCTTGAATTGTGCCAGAATAGATGTATATAATCATTGTCACTCTGGTGATCGTTTTGTTTTTGTCGGAGTATAAGTCAGATATAGTGCTAGTTATTCGTCAAAAGTGTCTTCTTACAAGGGTTATTGTACAGTTTTCGCCTCGGACAATTATGTTCTTTGTCCTCACAAAACTGTACAATTACCCTTGTAAGAAGACACTTTTGACGAATAACTAGTACTGTATCTATTACATAATTAACCTCAAAATGCAGAACAGGTTTTTCTAATCCACAAATGTTAAACCTCATGAAAATAGCATTTTACAAAATACCACGAAATTGAATGCCCATGAAAATACGTGATTTTACAGTAACATTATTCATTGTCAAAAGAGTAAGAGAGAAGAGAAGTCAAATTTCCCAGTTTGAATGCTGAATGTCATACAATGGAAATACATGTACTGGTACCCTTTTTATCTCAAATTTGTGATGACACGGTCACAGACCCAGCCCTTTAATACTGTCCACGCTAGAAACAGATACTTTATACAACTAGGCCATTGTGGCAGTTTTTAACAATGTATAGTACTGTACAACCTCTCCAGAGCGCTACCCTGTAGCGCAACAACCTCTGTGTAACAACACCTTCAAAATTTTCCTTAGTCACCATTTACAATAACTTTAATCTCTGTAGAGCACCAACCTCTAAATTATGACCAATATTAGCATCTCACGAAGGGTGTTGCTCTACCGAGGTTGTACTGTACTTAAGTTACTATGGTTACTATGGTAAGTACCTATTTGACAATTGTCACCTTCCCATCCTACGTCACACTGACACTCGTATGTCCCCGGTAGATTGTTACATGTAGCTCCATGTTGGCATGGATACACCAAACATTCATTCTCATCTGCAAAATAACACTAATAAGATTGTCCTAATGTTCAACAAATTGCTCAGCCATTGCCCTTCATACATTTCATCAACAGTTCAAGCAATGCCCAACGAGAATCATCTTTAAATTAATCAAAATGATATAACAAGCCTCGATAAAACATATATAACAGTTTCAATCATATAATATCATTAAAGGGATTGCCTCACACATTGGTATATTGCAAAAATAAAATAAAATTGTCAAATATTTGTGTTAATTTGGTATAGTTACCTGTATATCCTATAAACAACCACACGGACATGTTAAATAACTTGAGTAACTTCGGTAGTTTGTAGTTATCTAGTATTTTTACATCAAAAATTCTATAGGGTATTAATACCCTATAGAATTAACACTACTATTACTTAAATTGCCTGAAATTTGTTCGTATTTGATGAAAACGAATCGAAAAACGACCCAAATATCTCACTGAAGTTTACGCTGTAGTTTGTTGATGTTACAGTTCGATCACGAGTGAATTACATACGTCACAAAGTATGTTGGAAAGAAACTTAACGCTTTTTTCTCAAGAATAAAATACTCAGTGGGCGACATCGAGAGTGGATAAAATTGCTTTTTTGCACCTGATCTTTTATAAAGCAACCGTCAGTGGCTTTCTAATACATAAATACTTGGTTAGGTTTGAAAATCATGATATACAAATATTTTAGCCCAATCTGTGAGGCAGCACCTTTAACCCTTGACACCATACTAAAACACTCTCCAAACATCACTTGTGTTCAATAATGAGTAGAGGGGAGACAATCCAATTACTAAATTGGACTTATCAATGAAAATGCTAATGAAAATGATGATATATGACTATTGAATTATAAATATGGAACATACTACATGACAGCAAGAACAATGCAAATGTTTAGTATAGATAAATTCAATGTAACTGTATAAGCATTACTTGACTCTTGTAACCTACCATTCCATTTTTGAATAAACTGATCGTTAAGCCTTTGTTTAATTAATGAGAGAAATAATTTATCATTACCCACATCTTGAAATAACCATACATCATGAAAACCTAATGTACATAACACATCTCTTAACCTAGAGCACCAATTAACATGATAACGCTCCATGTCAGATTTCAACATTAAATATGCCTTATTTATTAACTTTTCTTCGGATGTGTATAATATTTTAATCCAGAATTTTATTACATCAAAATACCTCATGGTTTGATAAGATATTCGACCCAATTCCCCATAAATAAAATCGTTCTGTGTACATTTTTTAACGCCCAATAATCTCTTACAAAATTGCATATGTACTATCTCAATATTTTTGCCTGCGTTGAATCCCCATACCTCACTATCATAGTTAAAATTGGAGAGATGAGCTTGTCAAAAAGGTCAAGATTATGTTTCACAGATATGTTTGAAAATTTATACAGATGTTTGTTCATTACAAAAATAGCTTTCATAGCTTGACCACTAAGTGTACTTTGTGCGTCTTCAAAAAAGACCCACCAGTCGTAAAAACAATACCTAGGTAATTAAATTTATTCACTATTTCAACTTCATGGTTGTTATAATAAAATTTTAAATTATCTGCAATCCTACCACTTTTCTTAAATATAAGAATTTTGGTTTTATTTATATTTACTACAAGTTTCCATGTTTCGCAATAATTTAATAATTTATCTAAACCGGATTGTAATTCTGCGGCTGTATTCGCAAATATGACGATGTCGTCGTCTGCGTATAATAATATAAATACTTTAAACATGTGAACATCAATACCTTCTAATCCAGAAGAAAGAAAAACGTCCTCAATATCATTTATAAACATTGAAAATAAAAACGGAGATAAGCACTCGCCTTGTCTGACACCTAGCGAGCAGAAATATTCGTCACTCAGTTGATTTCCAAGATGTTTGACACTAGTTTTAACCGTAGTGTACATGGAACGAATAATATTTAATATTTTACCCAGCAATCCCAGCCTAATTAGTTTAGACCATAAGTTTTCCCTGACAACATAATCAAAAGCCTTCGTAAAATCAACAAAAGCTCAGAACAACATTTTACCAGAGTTAAGGATGTGAGAAATAACACTGTGTAGTACAAAAATATTGTCAGTAGTACCCATTTTAGCCCTGAAACCTGCTTGTGCTTCTATGTAAATCTGATAATTTTCTGCCCAGTCAGACAGTCTATTGTTTAAAACGCGGGAGAATAGTTTACCAAGTGTACTTAGTAGAGTTATGCCCCTATAATTGTTGACGTCATTTAAGGAGAACAAGCGTAGGCAAACTTTGTGACATTCATCCAGACGTCCTATCACATAATCATTATGTCCCCCCTTACTAATTTTATGAATTGACAAAGGGGTCACAACCAAGGGCTAACCTATACGGAATAAGAATCAACCGAAACAGTTTTTGAATTGAAAACGGGCGTTTATTTTATTACTCGATATGAAGACAACACCATTTCCAGTAATATTCGATTTAATCACACACTAACATGGTTTCTAAATAATTCAACGTATAATATAAATGTGGATAAGTTAGGCCGCTCAAGACAATACCGGGTATCCGTGTATGTCTGTAAATCCCGTCGACCGAAAGGAAAACGGATTCGTTATACGTAATTTGATTATGCTCCCACTGATTATTCTACTACCCTTGAGATGTACTACGACTTCCACAGTGCGAGCCACAAGCCGTGGCTGTACGTAAGACACCAACCAAGCTGTAAATCAACCGACAGTCAGATCGCGATCCCCCCACCATCGGGTTCCCGGAAAATGGAAGGGACCGCAACCCGTGCCGATCCAATGTACAGCCCGGATGCAACAACACTGAGACACACAAGCCGTGGTCGTATCATGCCAACTTACTGAGCCACAAGCCGTGGCACTGTATACACAACCAACTTACTGAGCCACAAGCCGTGGCACTGTATACACAACCAACTTACTGAGCCACAAGCCGTGGCAGTGAGTACACAACCAACTTACTGTGCCACAAGCCGTGGCAGTGAATACACAACCAACTTACTGGGCCACAAGCCGTGACCGTGTGTACACAATATCAACAACCTAGGAATTACCATTAGAGGAGGGCAAAACCTAATACTACGCAACAGACACACTCACTGATCAACCGTATGATACCTTTCCGTAGTACATCGTTAAGTCTCAACCAATTTAGATTCCCTATCAGAGGCACCTCATTCCCAGTCGGGTCACCGGAACGAGAAGAGGAGCCCTGATTGGTCAAACACGTTTAAAGTACATAAACTATTTAATATTGTACGAAATACCTAGGTAACATCCGTATTCCTCTCGGTCGACCGAATTTTTTCGCTTACATATAATTACATGAGAGCGACAAAAAATAAAAGTTCATATTGCAAATTATTGATACACCAAAAGTTCATATATATATAAACAACACAGCAATTATAAAACCGTCAAAGAGCACAATGGATTCAATCGTATAACACGTTAAACATTTTGTAGGCACCAGTTCAAGCACGACCAGAATGTCAATAAAGTCCACGGCAAATCCCCCATATCCAGGAAAATGTGAAAATATAGTAACACCAACAAATCGTTCATAGAATATACACCTGTACCTTCCCATTCAACACCAGACGAGGACGACTGAGGTCGTTGTTTGTCGTCGTCTTACTTGTGTAGTGCGCCACTGTGCTCCCGTGGAATGAAGTGCAATCATGACCAAGTCAACATTAACAAACCAATACATCCTGTAAAATATATACTCAACAGCAGTAAACGGTTTAAAGCAGACCATAAAATTAATAGGTTGTGACATCTACAAAGGCAGTGAAAACCCATAAGATATAAACGACTAAAACTTTTGATTAATACATGTACATATAATTATACACCAGCTTTACTATACCATTTACAAACAACAAACTGTTTGCTGTGGTAATACTTCACTTTAAGACGGTTTGCAATCTTTACTAAATGTTCATAACATTCATACAGTAGTAATCAATTGTGTGTGATATTTACCTAAGCAGTACCATGTATAAAACATTTCATATCCAAATGATATAAAATATAATGGAGACGACATGTTACATATTCTTCAGATATGTTTTAGCTTATTATAAACTGGTTTTAGATTAGTCCGTCTCTGCTTAATTAAACATGCTCTAGCAAAGGCTGCATCACAGACCATGCTATATTCATCATACGGAATGCTGGTCGTACACGAACAACCCCCCGAGGAGGAAACGTGAAAACCCCCTGAGGAGGAAACGTGGATCCGTAACACCGAAGTCTTTTAAACCCCGGCGCCAGACCATTCATCAGAATACTGAAACTACGGAATTTGTTCAGAAGCATTTGTTCTACATGTACTTACAAAATGTCATATTCAATTCCAGTAACCAATACTAAATGTAAATATATACATTTTTAAAACAAAACAATAACTAAAAACTATCAGGACACCGGTTTCCGTTCTAATGTTTGCAATAGAAAAAATTATCGAATCTGAATTATTTCTCGACTGACTTAAAATAAGGTTACTAATAAGCCATGCATATAACTGCTGTTTTCCCGCGAAACTGCTATCTAACGACTTATACCCTACTTGATTTACAACCCATCGCGAGACTTATTCGTATAGCCCCGCTTGATACAACACCCGTCACGTGACATGACCACCTTGAAAAACACAGCCCGTACCCATGCGCGTTATAATGACATGAATACATAAGTTCTATCTACTACCTAACGTGCAGAACTAATAAGTACGCACCATTAATAGTTGTGTTAAATATTATAATGTGACCACCAATTTAAATATACAGCGTCCGTAACATTAAGTATCTATTTTTTCAAAACGAACTGATATAACACCGAACATCTCCCAATGTTCAAAATATTATGGGGTGTGGCGGGAGGGAAAATATTACTAACGAACTGTCTGGATGTAACTGAACAAGTGCGCGGTGCAC
Source organism: Spisula solida (assembly GCA_947247005.1). Classification (NCBI taxonomy): domain Eukaryota; kingdom Metazoa; phylum Mollusca; class Bivalvia; order Venerida; family Mactridae; genus Spisula; species Spisula solida. The sequence continues at coordinate 36,818,172 of OX365956.1, read as the reverse complement.
GAGATTTACTGAATATATACCCTCTGATGGTACCCTATTACGACGCTGTCATACAGCGATAAAACAGGACCCAGCCAAAATCGACCAGGTATGACTAATGCCTTTCGGACAAAGCTGGTGCGTAGCCAACACGTTTAGTGGGGATCTCGAAAAAATAAATATAATTATTTTAATTCTAAAATAATTTTGCATTATTTTATTACTCGATATGAAGACAACACCATTTCCAGTAATATTCGATTTAATCACACACTAACATGGTTTCTAAATAATTCAACGTATAATATAAATGTGGATAAGTTAGGCCGCTCAAGACAATACCGGGTATCCGTGTATGTCTGTAAATCCCGTCGACCGAAAGGAAAACGGATTCGTTATACGTAATTTGATTATGCTCCCACTGATTATTCTACTACCCTTGAGATGTACTACGACTTCCACAGTGCGAGCCACAAGCCGTGGCTGTACGTAAGACACCAACCAAGCTGTAAATCAACCGACAGTCAGATCGCGATCCCCCCACCATCGGGTTCCCGGAAAATGGAAGGGACCGCAACCCGTGCCGATCCAATGTACAGCCCGGATGCAACAACACTGAGACACACAAGCCGTGGTCGTATCATGCCAACTTACTGAGCCACAAGCCGTGGCACTGTATACACAACCAACTTACTGAGCCACAAGCCGTGGCACTGTATACACAACCAACTTACTGAGCCACAAGCCGTGGCAGTGAGTACACAACCAACTTACTGTGCCACAAGCCGTGGCAGTGAATACACAACCAACTTACTGGGCCACAAGCCGTGACCGTGTGTACACAATATCAACAACCTAGGAATTACCATTAGAGGAGGGCAAAACCTAATACTACGCAACAGACACACTCACTGATCAACCGTATGATACCTTTCCGTAGTACATCGTTAAGTCTCAACCAATTTAGATTCCCTATCAGAGGCACCTCATTCCCAGTCGGGTCCCCGGAACGAGAAGAGGAGCCCTGATCGGTCAAACACGTTTAAAGTACATAAACTATTTAATATTGTACGAAATACCTAGGTAACATCCGTATTCCTCTCGGTCGACCGAATTTTTCCGCCACAATAAATTATAAAATTTATACCCCAAAAATTCTGAAAAACGCAACTCAGTTCCTTAAGATCATATCCCAAATATAATCTAAATAAAACCTAAACCTACATTATTAAGGTGAATTCAATCCAACGGAAAACCCCCAGTATTTGCAACGATATCCGGTGTGGATATATCAAATTGTCCAATCGTCTTAATTGAAGGCCGACTCTATTAACTCGTTGAACTGCAAATCCTGAAACTATACTGTATAACATGAATTACATTCCGAACATGTGTTAGCTTCCAAGAAAATGTTGACACTTTAAAGTGAACTTGTAAGTATCTTACTCGGGCCACAGCGTTTGTTTTCTCATCAACAACGTCTGGCTCGAATGCCTATATGTCGCCATATTTATATGGCGTTGCTGGGCTGCCTAAACTTGAATGTAAAGTAAACAATCTGACCATCGACAGCACACGTTACTTCTCATAAGAAACCTAGCAAGTTGAATGGCTCTATAATCTCACATACAGTACAGAGACAATTACCCGGCCCCGACACAAGCACGAATACAATACAAGTTCCTGTATTGATAATATCAACGTTCGAGCTAATCGTCAATATCGGTCCCTTAGCCCTCGTGATACTCTCCGCTCATGAAAATATACCACAAGAACAAAAATATACACTTGTAACAAGATAGCTGTTGAATTATGTTCAAGAAGGTCGAGGATCATGCCACACTCTCCGAACCTTACGTTTCTCTGATACAAACAACGTATTCCTCTGCAAAAACGCAAACCAAACCAACAGTTGTACCGTAAAATGACTTGACGGTCACATATGTACTAATAACTTAGACAGCTTCGTAGTAACAGAGTGGTGTAAAAACAAGTACATCACAAATTGTACTATGCGTATGTATTAATTATACTTAACTTAGACTGCAGCTTGATCGGATGCCCTGTTAAAGTCAGTGAATACACAACACAGTCGAGTCAAAACCAAAGCCTTCTCGTTGACGTCGATCCGTGTCCTAGCTGCGACATCATCCTGGTTTCTCTTTAATAATATTACCACTACAATATACATAAATATGTGTAATAAGCAATGACTGCACTAACTTCTCAAACAAACCCTCATAGTAAAGTAGGCCTAGGACCACGAGCTCCTAGAGTCTAATTGAATACAGGCCACTGTTAATTTAATGCTATTATGTGTTATTTGAATACTAGGATAGACCCCCATGCATGTACATAGGCCAGTAAATTTCTTACTCGTATCCTAGATCGAGAAAATGAGAAAATGTACATTCCACTCGGACCAGCACGTAACGACATCCTATACCCTGCTGATAAAACGCTTGACTCATCGACAAGCCTGGCTTACTGTACTGACTTGAGTCAGCTATAGTTCGGAGAAATTTACCTGATCCCGACACCCACACCCGAACACAACACAAGGTTATTGCGCTTATCATACAAGTTTTTGCCAGCAAACTTGCAATATCGGTCTACTAGATTTGTATTGATATTTCACATAGAGCGTCTTCGTGACATTTCCCCCCTCATGAAAACATACCAACTACCAACATAGACCAAGTATCAACTGTTAAATAAGCCCAATAACAGTTCGATATGCGCGTCAATCTCTCCGGACTATACCTGATTTGTAGACGCTATAGCCTAGTCTCACAAAAGCAGTGATCAGTCATCCACAACTACATGTAAAAGTAAGAAAAAGTAAGAAAACCGTGCAGTTGATTGACATAAAGTACCAGTTACAATCTCGTGATCAAGTTTGAATACACAACTGCCCATGGTATGTGACTTATAAAAACTTCGGCGGCTGTTTTAGCCATAAACATGAATGACACACTAGCCAATTAAATTATATTCTAAAGTACACCAGAAATGCACGTGAATACCATGGTACTGACCGAGTGCTGTATACACTTCGCACGAGTGTATCAGTATAAACCTTATAAAATGTACCCCCGACAAAAAGTTATCTTCACAAACCAAGTGTCTAATCAGCCGAACTCTACATAGTGGCAAACTATAAAAGAAATGTTCAGTCAAAACAAGTCCGTTAATTTAAACCACGTGCCTGGTAATATACGCCAGTTACCCCTGAACGGTCTGAAACAAAATAAATAATTCGTCCCATAAACAAAATAAAATTTCAACACGTGGCCTTACCGTGTGTTATATAGCATAGCAAAGGACATTTGGCCTGTCGCTAATAATTACTCGTGTGTTTTCTCTACCGTACTTTAAGCACGTGGCGGTTAAATTAGTAAAGTGAGGTGACAAAGATGGAATACCCGCTTCACTATTCAACCAATACATTATTATACTAATAATCAATACACATCAATATTCAATACAGACATGTTGAAATAACGGTACTACGAGTCAACACAATCCCAGTGTCGACTCGACCGTTTCCGACTAATCCGACTTATAAGTTTCTATAAATTTACCAAACCGTGTACATAAACCTGTTCCACTAGTCACAGTAAGAACTACCAAACAAAAACGCATTACTTATCTTTTTAACCCTCTTCTACCTCACACCAGAAGTGTTCAAATTCGCCGTTTCTCCAGATTTGTTGACCTTGAAACCACACCGAAAAATGAAAATATTACTAACGAACTGTCTGGATGTAACTGAACAAGTGCGCGGTGCACGAGATTTACTGAATATATACCCTCTGATGGTACCCTATTACGACGCTGTCATACAGCGATAAAACAGGACCCAGCCAAAATCGACCAGGTATGACTAATGCCTTTCGGACAAAGCTGGTGCGTAGCCAACACGTTTAGTGGGGATCTCGAAAAAATAAATATAATTATTTTAATTCTAAAATAATTTTGCATTATTTCCAAAATGCCATTGTGAGAAAGTATTATTGAAACTTAGTTTTCTTAAAAAAAACATAACTGGGCAGAAAATGGGAGACATAATTCAGAGAGGTCCGATCATATACGACGGTTACTATGACAATGTAGATGTACATACCGATATCACAGATCCTTCCACGCCATCCTGTCATACACTGACAAATAAATGAACCCTTTGTATTGATACATTTGCCCTCATGGAGACAGGGGTTGGTTGTGTTCAGACATTCATCAATATCTACAATCAAATATATACCGAGTATAATAACATATGATGGACACAGCAACTTCAGCATGGTAAAAATATTGTCCGCCTCAGAGTCAATATTAAAATCTATCTTTGCCATTGACAGATCAACCAATTTTTTTCTACAAAGTCTAAAATTTCATCTAAAAATCACAATATAAGTTATTTATTTAAAATGCCAAAAATACAAATAAACTTTATAACAAATCAGCAAAGCTCGCTTCTCAGATCACCGAAAATAGCATAGTTTGGCATAGTAATAAAAGTAATGTGATGAATGCAAAATTTTAAAAATTTTACAATTGAATTTTTTAATGTATTTCAATTACATCAAAATTTAGTTTACAATCAAGCCACATTTTATATGTTAGCATTGAAATTAAAGCAATAGGACATAGATACTGTTTGTCAATATGTTTGACCATTTATTTTATATTACCTATTTCACAGAGCTGTCCTAACCATCCAGCATTACAATCTACACATTCATAACCTCCAATAAGATTGTTACATCTACCTCCGTTCATACACATGATGTGAAAACATTCATTGCGATCTGAAATACCAGATGACAAACATATACATAATATGATAATATCATATAATTTGATTAGTTTACTAAGAGAGTTGGACAATGTGCAGCCAGACCAGGGCTCAAACACAGGACCCTTCACTTGAAGAGTGAATGCTAGCTGGCCATGAACATAAGTTTCAGCACTATGAGTAATCAAACAACTATAGGGTGTTAAAAAAAGTTCGTTCTCAATTTTTACGTTGCAATAGTTTATTTTTCTGACCATTTTCTAACAAGTTAAAATCCAGAAGAATCAACTATTGTTCTAATCATTCTGACATTAAATAAATCTATTATAATAAGAAATTAAAATTGTCTATTGTGTACAAAGCTCAAATAACACTTGATATAAATTAGAATTTTGATAACAAACATTTTTAACACCCTGTGCATAAAACACAAAGAATCTCTCAAATGAATTTTAACAACTTTGAAACATCAGTCATCAATCAACTGTGTTAAGAAAATAAATGAGTGTGTATACCTTTCTGGCAATCCTGTCCCTCCCAGAACTCATTACATTGACATCTGTATGAACCATCTGTATTAAAGCATGCACCATCATGTAGACACGGCTGCTGCTGTGCACATTCGTTGGTGTCTGTGAAAAACATGACAAGAAATGTTAGTAATTTGTGTACAAAGTTATAATTATCAAAACATTTATCTATATTTTGCTAATAGGGGACAATTTCTGAGCACAACCAGCCTGCATAAAAGTTTCAGGATCCCATGCCAAAGTCTTCTTCAGTTATTGATCAAAATCCATTTGATATCAGCCTCCTTTATATGTAGAGGACATGACTGTAGCCAATGTCAAAGTCCAATCTAGCCAGAAACCAAACTGGAGCTGATGGCAGTTATGTGCTTTACATAGTACACACGGAGATGAGATATACAGGTGAGGTTTGCAGAACTTAACGAGAACTTTCTTAAAATTCTAGAAGGAAAACACTGAACTTAAAATTCAAGAAGGAAAACACTGAATCATAATAATAAGTATAAAAGAAGGAGAAACAGTCTTGATTTGATATAACTCACCGTTTCTACAGTCTATGCCAGTTCTACCTGGAGGACATTGACAATAGAATGAACCTACTGTGTTTATACATGTACCATCATACAAACATGGATTCAGATCACATTCGTTCACATCTGAAAATAGGAAGTTTAATCAAAATCATAATCAAATATAACAAGCGATCATAGTTGGACCATTAATAAGTCAACTGAGTCTTTTGAGTTGAAATTTGTCTTAAAATTGGTGAACTTCAGGATAATATGTACTTTATGTTTTGTCTTCTTTTTTTGTTCCCATTGAGCACACATTTTATTGATTTGAGAATGTATGCAATGTATTAATGTTGTTTCTGTTTCAATTTCATAAATAAAGCAAATCCATATGAGGTTTCTATTATAGGATAGAATATACACATCAAGTTTTCACTGTTATATAAAATTTAATTCACAATGAAACAGTCATTTTTAAACCTTTTATCATTTGGAAACTTGTTCAATTTGATAAAGGGTATCAAGCATAAATTTTACAAACCAGTGTCACAGTTTTCACCAGTGTATCTCCTGTGACAGCGACATATGTAAGATCCCTGCGTGTTGTCACAACTACCACCATTGAGACAAGGTACTTCTAGACACTCATTAACATCTATAAATATACAAGAGACATAGGCATGCCATGACAACGAGGATTTAAAACATGGCAAACAAGAAATACCGCTGAATGTGATGAATACCCCTAGATAATGCTTGACCCAGTCACTTCAATGTTCTCTGACAACTTGGTTATAATAAATAATGCAAAACTTTCATTGAAATCCAACTGATGGTTACAGAGGAATAGCACAGACAAAACTTTATGAGTGTAAAAATTGAAGGGCCATAACTCCCTTAAGATTGATCCGACTAAAGTATGCGGACGATATGCACAATTGTAATTGGTACTGAACATTAATCCAAATTTTATTGAAATCAGAACAATCGTTACAGAGAAATAGTGTGAACAAAATTTATCAGTGTAAACAAACAAAGGGCCATAACTCCCTTAACATTGATCCGACCAATGCGCACCAATAATATGCACCACTAGACTTTTTATGCTAAGTCATACAACGTTTCATTGAAATCCGACCAATGGTTATAGAGAAATAGCCTGAACAAAATTGGTACAGACCATCCAACCAACAGACCAAACAACCAACCTCAAGCATGGCTTCAATATAGCCCCCAGATACAAAGTATGATAAGGCTTAAGAAACTAATCAAACAACAAACACTAGATCACCAAGTAGTTATCGGGATTCGCTACACAATTTATGCACAAACTATTGAGAAAAAGCAGATTATACAAGCCACTTGAATTAAAAGAAGATACATACTCCTATGCATCATATCTTAGATCAACAATATAAACAGTAAGACTTACCGATAAGACAAGTTGGACCTGACCATCCAGTGGCACATCGACAACTGAATGAACCCACAGTGTTTGTACATAAACCACCATTGTAACATGGGTTTTTGGCACACTCATCCACATCTGTAATCAACATAAACACACACACGTACTGAAATATTCTAAACAAACATCAACTAACAAGGCAATATGAGACATTCTAAATTTATAATAAATTATTAAAAAAATCAAAATTACATTTTATTTCCAATGCAATTACTGGGACTATTTACACAACACAGCTATCACATGGAATAAGTTAATTATTTAAAATGTTATTGAAATTAGTATACGGGAAAAGTTATACATGAATATAACACTAACCTAATTCACAATGCTCTCCGAACCAACCGTCAGGACATTCACATCTGTATGAACCAATCAAATTACGGCATGTACCTCCATTGCGACATGTGTCTGCGGTCAAACATTCGTTGACATCTGGAATATAATTTATAGAATAATTTTCAGTAAAATGCACAATTTTTCGTCCCCATTATACATGTGATGGGTTCAGATAAGGACATAACAGTCTAAGCATTGAAGTGCATTAATATATTAATAATACTTACACATTGTACTCTTCAAACATTCTTCAACATGTATATTTCATTTTGAGGTGTTTTCAATATCAAGGTGGTCTTTAAGTAAGGTGTTGCTGTAGATTTCATTCTATTTAATTTGTATTAAATAATATGTGATTTAACTTGTTTGTTTGTTCTCCGTCGTGCCTTCCATGCTATGCCTTTTCTGTTGAGCACTGTATACCTTCCCAATCTTATTTGTTGTTTTCTTTGTTGTAGACAAAAAGTTCTATGCTTCCTTAATATTGATCTTAATTAAAGCCTAGGTCCCACTGTTTGCCTTGGCAATGTACTTCTGATTTGAATTAATGAGCTATCGGGACATCGGGAACAGGTTCCTCGTGGTCTAGGGGAAGCTTCGGGGAAGTCATGAGACAGTTTGTGATAGCGAAATGAATTGTAATGAATCGGGTGGTATCTGAGGAAATCAGGAGAACTACGCCAATGTGGAATTCCTCAGTGGGACCTAAGCTTAAACAGAAACTTATACAGAATATTGTTCCCTACCTGTCTGGCATATATCACCTTCCCACTGTGGCGGACAATCACATTTATACGAGCCATCAAGATTCATACAGAAACCTCCGTGTAAACACTCGATTCTGGCACATTCATTTACATCTGTAAATAAATTTTATTGACATATAGAGGATCTTGCATGAGTGCTCATTACATACAAGTTTTATTAAACGAGTGGACAAAATGATATGACAGGAGTCTTTGCCGAGTGTCATATTGTTTTTGTCGACGAGTTTAATAAAACTCGTATGTAATGAGCACGAATGTTAGATTCTATTTATCACATAACCTTAGAAAACGCACCTTATTGTTCAACATGATGATGTACGCTGCATATGTCTCAGCCAAAATTCAGCGGTACAACGAAATCGACGTCATGACGACGTTGGTATTATCCTGACGTCATTGACGGCTCAATGCATGGATAGGCTAACGTCACGTCAAGCTAATTTAAATATTTATTACACAGTCTGGGAGTGCCGAATGATATATACAGCACGGCTTTACGGCACTCCTGGACCGCAGGTTATGTGATAAATATGATTATTGAACGGACCATTATTATTTAGCATCATCTTTCAAACAGTGACACAACTGACTTACAAATATTTTAAATGCTTTTATGTAGTCTATTACCACAGAATGTTGCCTAATTCATAAAAGATTATCTCGGTTATCACATTGCAGCATTTCACAACTACATGTACTTCAAAAATATATTTGTTAGGAGTTGTTGAGTTGTTTATATGCATGTCTCTTAGACTTACCCTGGCACTGAGACAAACACCTGTCTGATAGTAAACAGCCTAAAAACAAGCTTCAGTTGAGGCTAGTTTGAAATTAAGGGCATCTATGGGCTGCCTCAAAATTGAGATGGTGGTAAGCTCTAACTTGAAGCAAATTTTCACTATATTGGCTACCTTAAAACTGTGATATTGGGAAGCCCGCATTAAAATGCCCTCACAACTGTGATAATGGCAAGCCAAATATACTTGCACAGGGTGACCACAAATATACGTCTGGATAACAAAATGTAATATGTTCTAAGTATTAAATGATATTAACCTTATCATTATGCATATTTAGTGTAAGCACATGTGTAAATTTGTTTTAGGCATTGAGTTCAAGAATTGATCAGTTTAAATGTCTGAACCAGGTGTTCAACATAACACCCATTATTACATATTTTTGAAAACAAGCTAAAAGTGAAAACGAAAATTCACGTATATTCAACATTTGAACTGCAATATACTTAGACTGATAAAGAAGAAAAAAGATCTTACCTGCAGTACAGTCTTTGCCAGTCCAGGCAGGTGGACATATACATCTGTATGATCCATACATATTCTGACAGGTACCACCATTCTGGCATACTGCTACAGTATTATACCCACACTCATTTACATCTGTAATATACAACAAAGGTCATCTCAAATTTAATAACACAATATTCTAAGTTCTCAAATTTAATAACACACTATTCTAAGTTCTCAAAATTAACAACGCAATATTCTAAGTTCTTAAAATTAATAACATAATATTCTAAGTTCTTAAAATTAATAACACAATATTCTAAGTTCTCAAAAGTAATAGCATAATATTCTAAGTTCTCAAAATCAATATCATAATATTCTAAGTTCATTCCCACTGTTTTGCTCCTTACAATTGTTGGCTTCGACTCAGTAAGTAAATCAATGTTCAAGGATGACTTTAATATAATACATTGACAGCCAAAATGAGCTATTAGCCTTCTTATTCAATATGCTGATAGTTCCTTTTGTCTGTTAACGGACTAATTATGAAAGTTTCACTAACAATTTTACTCAAAACAGCTTCAACAATACCTGAACAATAATGGTGATATTCAACACAATGCAATTTGTCAAACAAGATAGGTGGATATAAACAGCAAGAGGACGCCTTAGGAACTTCATACACCATTATTCCCAGTGGGGGAAGTGGAGAAAACTTAACTCTTGCAAAGTATTAACAAAGCCTTACCCTGATCACAAAGCGGTCCAGTCCATCCTTCAAGACAAATACATTGGAAGGAGCCGAGCGTGTTCTCACATCTTGCACCGTTCATACATGGACCTCTACTACACTCGTTGACATCAAACGTACACTGTGGTCCCGTCCTGCCCTCGGTACATTCACATATATATCCGCCAAGTGTATTTCTACAAGTAGCACCATGACTGCAGGGGTTGTTGAAACATTCATCCGTAAATGAAAATAAATCCACAACCAAACTAGTTTTTTGCCCATAATATACCGGTAAACCAAATTACTGTAAACCAATTTACTTACACGAATTCTAACTTTCAAGTTTTGCTGATCGTCGGCATATTCGCGACTATACACTTTTGCGTTTTTAAGTTTTCTGCAATGTCCGTATTAATGATTTTAGCACCTTCGCAGCGACTTAATTTCGCGAAATACTGAGATGAGATGAGAATTAAAACACCCTTAACAGTTATAGATTGACATTTGAATGGTTTCCTAGTAAACTTACTTACTATTGTCACAATTATTACCAGACCATTGTTCTGGACAGATACATTCATACGTTCCGACTCTGTCTATACAAGTACCCCCATTCTTACACGGGTTTCGTAGACATTCATTCACATCTAGAAGTACAATATAGAAAAGCTTGTAACATTTATACATACAGTATAGCCTCTATAGAGCAACACCCTTTGGGATCTGAAATGTTTGACCGTTGTGTAGAGGTTGTGGCTCTACAGAGGTTAACTTAGAATACATATCACCTAAGGGAAATGTTGAAGGTGTTGTTGTAGAGAGGTTGATGCTCTTCAAAGGGGAGGCTCTGGAGGCTGTTCTGTATTAAGATATAAAGCAAAATAAAAGATAAGTGCAGTAAACAGCATTTACTTAATCCTTTCTTCCATGGCAGTGACTTTGCATGTTATTATACAAATATCCATCATCAGTTTTCTAACAAAGTGGGCTTTCAATATAATAGTAAACCCCAATTTTGATATTGGTAAATTTTGATATTACTAAGAAATGGCTCTGGGCGCACATTATGGCAGACAATGATAAATCTATCTAGTATTCACAAGTCTCCTACACGGTCATGGAGACACAAAATGTTCTAACCAATGAAAGAGATCAAGAGTATAGGTGGACAAGTGGTCCAGTGGTAAGGGCTACTGACTGCTGATCCGATGGTTGTGGGTTCGATCCCTACTCTAGCCGGATCAAAACCGAAATGCTTTTCAGTGTTTCACACCTAACATAAAAAAACTATTAACAGTGTTTCAGACGAGTCGTTAAGCCGGGGCCCGTGTATGATGCTTTACATCGTGCACGTAAAAGAAACAGGGATGCTTCTGGAACTGGAGCATCTTCTGTATCAAGCACTATCCCCCAAAAGTGACTGGAGGCCTCGCCCATATGGATTTCCGGTCGATAGGATAGATAAAAGCATATAAACCCAAACTAAGAGATGATTACTTACTAGTTTGGCAGTATTCACCTTCATATCCATGTAGACACAAACACTTATAAGATCCTCTCATATTCACACATGTACCGTTATTCATACATGGATTAAGTAGACATTCATCAACATCTGAGAAATACCAAATATAAATCATTTATTTTACAGAATTCAATTTTTTGGAAGATTTTATTGAACAAAATCAAGCAAACCAAATTGAACCAACCTTATGTCAAGCATGATGTTGTTGGTAAATAATGGTGCCTCCGTAGCTCAATGGTTTGTGCAATTGCCTTCTAAACTTATCTAAAAATTGCCAACAAATACGAATGGAGGCACTCGTATGCCTGCTGTATTTCAGTAGAAAGCTGACTGGCAAATAAAGACTATGCCCGGCATTAAAAATAAAAAATAAAAGGGCTATTTGTGTTGCAGGTGTAAAGTCAGTGCTAAAGTCAGTGATGTTATACATATCAACTGATTACTGGTGTGGTGTAGTCATCTTAATACTGGTTATTTGTGCAACCTTTTTTGCATGTTGTGATACCTGATTTGTTTAATGCATTTGTACTTTCAGGTTTCCAGGGGCTAAAAGCACCAAGCTAAATATCCCCTAGCGTATATTTTAGGCGCTTTTTCTCTTCGAAGTCCTGCTTTTTGGTATTTTCTAAAAGTTCCACTCAGGCAAATGCCTCAGTATACCTCAGCGTGACTATTGGCCTGACTTCACATTGTATGGTAATGTATAGGTAAAACATTCAGTATTGATTCGAATCCCACTAGAAGTAAAAATTACTTTAATACATACTTATATGCCAAAACATAAATATAGCTATTGATCTTATGTTTACAGATATATGAATGGCTAACTATAACATTTTTACATGGTGGAACATGTCAGAACCTACCAGGTGGATTACAGTGTGATTGTACTGCTAACAAAGTTTGCTAAAATATTTGTTTATCAGTCCCCTTACATTAAATAGCCAATGATAAATAGCGTAGGTTTGCATTTTTCCCATCTTCATATATAAATTATATAAATTATATGACGGTAACATGTAAAGTTCTAAAGAATTAATATTATCAGATGATGAATGCATTGGTGAATAAGAATACTTTTCATAGCTTGTATATAAAAAGTTACAAATTATCTTAATTCCTTACGGGCTCTACATTACCTTGGTGATGATGAATACAGCATCTTTGTGACGGTGAGCTGTCAGTTATACATACCTACAGTACATGTTTCTCCTTCGAATCCAGGTGGACATTGACAATAGAAAGAACCAAGCAGGTTTGTACATGTTCCACCATTCTCACATATGTACTCCATACATTCGTTCCTGTCTGTGGATATATAAGCGGATATAGTGAAAAATATGGACTCAAAGTTAATAATTACATATCATATCCAAGCAATGTTTGTACATTAATCGCTCAGACTTCTCGATAGTATCACAAATATTTTTACTGCAGACCATGACCTTTGCTACACACGCACCTATATACGTGGGACGTTCAATAATAAACAGGACTGCGACCCTCACGGCTACAGTTTTCAATATTATACAAATATTATTACATAATATGGAATCGCAATTAAATTTCTAAAATTCCATATCTGATTTATCGAGTTACACTATCACGTCCTCTCATAATAGTCCATTTTGAAACCATGGTAACACACACCCGGCGCAGCCCAACAATTACCATTAATGGCGATTACGTAATGGGGTGTATCTTTAATACTATCATATCGTTTGTTTTCAAACCTCGCCGTATAATTACATGTTACATGCTGGATGATGTCTGTACAAATTAGGACATTTGGACGTTAGGTACTGAAATAAACAGAAGTTGAACTTCAAGAGTGACAAATTCGTGACGCAAATGAGACGTCACCAGAACGTTTTTGTTTTAGTTCATATCTTTACAGTATGTAGAAAATGGATTCCGATTTCTGATGGTATACAATTTTATTTATTTCGTTTAATAATGCGGGTTTTGTGGCAATAGTCCTGTTTATTTTTGAACGGCCCATGTATACCACGGTCCCAACAAAGAGCACATTCAGATAATATCCGTGATCCACGCGGTTACGCTATTGAATGGTAAAAAAGGTTGCTAGTTGCTACGTGTGGTTTTAGTTGTGTTTGTAGCAGAGCTGTAGGCTGAATGAGTAGTTTGTCGTGTTTTTGTAGCCGTACAGTTGCATTTTGTCTTCGCTGTGACTTCTGCTTGCAATATGTGATGTGTCGTTTTCGTTTGGTCTTATTTGTGCATTCCATGGTTTTGTCGAAGCACTTCGAAATGATTATAGACAGCTTGGACTTTGGCGGATTATTTACTTGTTCAGTTGGACATTGTGCCTTGTATGTTATTAATGTTTTCTGTGCTCGACTGATTCAGTTGGGCAATATGTGTTTGTTTAATGTTTTCTGTGCTCGGCTGGTTAAGTTGAATGCTGCCTTCCCTGTCAGACTTAATGTTATCTTTTTGCTGATGATTGTCATTCCATGAACAGTACACAATAGGTATATCAGGTACAAGTTTTCATTCCAGCATACACACCAGTATCAACGAAAGCACAAATGTAAACATGAAATAAACAATGATCATGTTTAAATGAAAATCAACCAAAAATGTAACGAAAATATGATGTAATGTGTTACTATAATTGATAGAATACATGATAAAAAAAATACATTAAAAACACTGTCAACGAAGTTATAAGTTGCAAGTTAACTCATCCGGACATTCATAGTACCAAAGACATCAAACAAACATATTGTTCAGAAAGACAATATTTAATCGCTTACAGAGTAAGCTTGCTTTGTTTCAAAGTGTTAACTCGACTATAGCTCAGAAGGCGGATCCCGGTTTTGATTCATTGCCAGTGAAGGTTATGATTCTAACTAACCTTGGCTACAGCCATGTTCTCCACATGTGAAGAGGTTACCAGTTGCTTGCTGTGGAGAAGGATAATAAAGTGTTCCAGGAAACTTGGTTAGGTCATACCAACTCTCGACCACATATAACTGAATATTTATGAAAAATGGCATACACAAACCTACAACACCTTCCATGTGGTGGGGCACATAGGGACCACAATGGGAGTCAAGGAATACGAAGAAGAAGCATAATGTTTATGTGATGGACATGCGGTCTTACCTCTCTCACAGTACGATCCTTGCCACTGTGGTGGGCAAGTACATATAAAGGAACCAAGAGTATTATAACACGAGCCACCATGTTGACACGGATTTTTATCACATTCACTGATATCTGGTAACATAAAACACGGCAATCCATATAACAAGACCATTATGTTATTCTGTAATCACCTCTTTGTTATAAACTAAAATTATCTTACTATGAAAGGGTGATAACTTTATATTATGAGACTATGTAGTTCAGCAGTTTTACTGTTGTTACTAGGTCATTCGGCGTAGGCATTCCGCCTTTTGGTTGCTGTATCTTTTCTACTGGGTCATTCAGCTAGTTATAATTTTTTATACTTTTCGACAGCTTGGACTTGGGCGGATCTGCGCTTGTTTAGTTGGGCATTGTGCTTTGTGTGTTTTTAATGTTTTCTGTGCTCGGCTGGTTAAGTTGAGTGCTGCCTTCCCTGTCTGACTTAATATACTGTTTTTTATAGTACAATTATATCTTACTATGACAGGGGATAGCTTCAACAATTATATTTAACAATATATCTTACTAAGAGAGGGCGATGAGTTTGTTGTACATTTATACCGCACAAAGGAAGGGAGATAACTTCATTATACAATGCATGTTTCGTTTTACTAAGAAAGATGATAACTTTATTGTACAATTATATCGTACTAAGGAAGGGAGATACAATAACTTCATTAAACAATATTCAAGTTCAAGTTCAAGGTTTATTGTACAAAGGCATCCGGTCCATACACAAACTACATGTATATGATAGCATACATATATATACAAATTGACATGACAGTGGGAGTACAAATGCAATACAATAGTAAATGATTGTAGGGATCTACATAATATTACCAGTTTTATGAAACACGACATAATAGCACCATATTTATGAAACATGACATAATATCAAGATTTTTATGAAACATGACATTTATGAAAATCTCAGATTGCTGTCAACATTATTATAACGCCCCCTTTCTATTTGGAGACCATGGGATGATGTTCTAAAACTATCAAATGCTCTCCGAAATTTTCTAATTGTAATTACTGATAGGTAAGGTTCATATTCGATATTTTGCTTATATGAATAATAACAGCTTAGTTTTTTACTTAGTGTTGCTTTTGAATGCTATGAATGTAAATACTGATCTTTGAGTCGGTGTAAGCAATTCAAAATAAATAGGTTTTCATTGTCTACTGACTGATTTTCCAAGACATATCCAAATCCATGCTCATATAATTTTTTACGCAAATTACTTACCAAATTATTCATCATATGATCATAACATTATATATGATTTTTTGACATAACGATGACCGGGCATTTTGAGGATACGGAACCAGTACTTAATATTATCTTACTAAAGGGGATAACTTTATAGAAGAGTTGTATCGTATTAAGAAAGAGGATAACTTTATAGTATAATAGTGTCTTACCAAAATCACATATTCCACCAGTCCATCCATTTGCACAGAGACAATAATACGAACCGACAGTATTGACACAAGTACCATTGTTCACGCAGATCCCTATCTCTTGGCATTCATTTACATCTAACAATAATAAATATGAACAGTGTTTAGTTTAATATACTAAATTATGTAAGGTCGGTTGAGAAACACTTCATGTTATCAATCGCCATGACTGTGAGAGAGAAGACAAGCCAGTTTCCCTATTATGCTGAACGTATACTAAGGAATTTCTGGTACCGTTCTTATTTCATATTTGGTTTGACGCAGCCTAGGATCGCACCCAGGATCTCCTGCACTCGAAGCGGACACTGTACTACTAGGCTATCGAGGAGGCGTTACGGTATAAATGTTGTTTGACAAACATACAACACTACCTAGTTAAATAAACAACCAGGCTGACAGCTCAACAAATGCAGATCACAAATATAAATGCATTACTGTGTCAAAATGATCAAGGTGCCTTAGGATTGTGGCTGTTCAGGAAACTTAGTAACCAATCCCAATTATACTTGTCATTTTATCTAACTTGACATAGAACGCAGCACATATACTAAATGATTGTTTTAAACGCCTACAATATTTATTACATTTGTATTGCCCAGTAAATTTCAGTATCTTCAGCAAAACACATTGAATTTCGTTATTTGTATACTAGTACGGAGGTTACATTCTGTGCCAAGGTCGGGAGTAATTGTATTACAAATGAAAAGGGCACAAGTATACTTATACGTATTTCCTTCCAAAACTGAATTCTACCATTTTAGGGCTAATACAGTCAATTGCATTCAATACTTTTGTAGTGGAGTGGAGAAAATAAGCTGGTCAAGGTCCATTCCCATCAATGAGAAGAACACATTTAAAACAATGAAGGGTGTTTTATAAGAAATGCAACTGTTACACTTTCTCGAAATTTATACATTGTCAACCAGTTTTCTGGTACAAGTAGTCATTAACTTCTCTTGTATGACATTGGGTCACTGTATTTTGAGACAAATACGAATATGATAAGTTTCAAGTAGGTACATTTGTATCCACTGCGTTAAAATTGCTGGGATCCGCTCTGAAAAAATTGCTAGTCATATTAATGCAATA
The DNA here is from genome assembly GCA_947247005.1 of Spisula solida. Taxonomy (NCBI): domain Eukaryota; kingdom Metazoa; phylum Mollusca; class Bivalvia; order Venerida; family Mactridae; genus Spisula; species Spisula solida. The sequence continues at coordinate 36,800,565 of OX365956.1, read as the reverse complement.
AATGCAAAAACCATCGGCTATGAAACGCTCTAGAGGAAGATGTTTGGTTGACTTAATTAGCCTTGATATTACTGGTGCAAATATTTTTCTGTTAAATTGTGTCTTTATTATGTGTGTTTCGAGCTCTTTATTCGTGCATTTTAATTCAACGCAAATATTGCTATGGAACATATAGGTACCGTTGGATCCCGAATGTGTTGGCAAAGGAGTAGACGCAAGAGTGTGTCAAAAGAACAAGATACTACTGAAGTTGTATTCAGCATATGAGCTCCGCTGTGCGATTTCCAACCTCTTCAAAAAATAACACAATTGGAGAAAATCACATTTAGTACAGAGTAGATATTTTTTGTGGAAAAAATGCAAAACAAGTATTTTTCTAGGATCATGTCACATAATGTGTATTTTGTAACATACTAAAATTCTAGGTCTATACTTGCTAGTGAAAGTCGACTTTTTTGGGGTAAAACCTTGCAAATTATAAAAGCGTAGCTCGAATTTTTGGAATCTGTGGATCACTTTGTCATTAATGGATGTATTTGATAATAATATTTTGTGATAGGTAGGTTGTTACTTGTAGTTTAAGATATCAAACATCGTTTTCCATGTAAGTGCGCAAAATGCGATATTTTGGGGCAAAACCTTTAAAAACATAAACAAAACTGTGAGTTTTAGGAATTGGTTGAATACAAAGTTATTAATAAATTTATTTGATAAAAAATCACTGTGATAGGTACATAGTGCCTTGTAGTTTAATGCATCAAAAATAAATTGCCAAAATTTTGCGCTAAATGAGAGTCTTTTGGGGGTAAAATATTACAAAATATAAACGAAAAGTGTGAATTTTGGGAATCGGTTGATTATTTTGTAATTTTTACCCCATAAAATAAATACTGCACGTTATGGAACTTGATTTCAGTATTTTACAAGACATCCATAACACTACATGATTCAACAAATTTGTTTTCTGTGTATTTATTTCCCTTTTAGTAAACGTTGCACTTACAAGGGGACCTGTGCTAATTAAATGACGTCATCATAATTATTGTATTTACGCGACGTCAATAACGTCATTTCAATCGTCATGTCTAGTTTTCATCATGTCATAGCATGTCACTAAGTTGGACCATTTTGAAAAGGTATAACTTTTTGGAAACCTTAAACATTAAACTACACTATTCTATCAAAATATAAAGAGTTGAAATTTTTATCTCAGGTTGGAAATCCCACAGCAGCGCTCATATGGTAATACGCGTTCTTAAACTAGATAACCGTACTGGCAACGTTTTTGATTATCTACCCTATTCGCCAAATAGTGTACCCTAAGTGTATTTTCGCCCCAATGTTTTGAATAAACCCTTACTTGGAAGATTTACGGTTTACGAAAAGCCTCGGAAATCTAACGTCGACCAGTTACCTAAGAGTTGAAATTTTCTTACGATTGAACCAGTGATATCCCTCACCCGAAGCTTACGCTCTATCATTAGTTGTTAGACAATCGAGGCGGATGTTACATAATCAACAAAACTAAGACCGTTTTCTTGTCTGTTTGTTTGAAAGGGTTTATCGCTTTTCATCATTGGAAGTATGTGGCCTGTCGCGAACGAGAATCGAACAAGAAATTATAACTGTCCATGCATTTCCATGGCTGACATTGTGTGAGACCAATATCCTACGCAGGTTCCCATATGTGATCCCCATAAATGTAAATATATCATATTTAGAAAATATGTGAATTATTGAGTCACAATGCTTTTCAGCCATATAAAGTGTACTAATTTTGCATAAATTTAAATAAATTTGCATAAATTTGCCTAATTTGAATAATAGAATGAAATACATTAATTTCTGCAAACAAAGTGTAGCTTCTTCATTTAACAAAAGCTTTACTGTAACTGGTGTATAATTAAATATATGCGTTAGTACAGAGATATGCGTACCACTAGATTTAGATTTTACTTACCTCTTTTTACGCGTGAACGGGCCGACACTCCGTGTATAATATAAACCAGAGTGAAAAGTGCAAGGGCAATAACTCTCTCTGTTAGAACCATCTCTGACTGTCTGGTTAGTCTCTAATCTGATTGTATTCTGAAATATGAATTCAAGTAGTGTATTGGTTGTTTGGTATCAAAGTAGGCATATTTTCAGCTAGCAACATCGTAAGTTTACGTTCAAACTAGCTTAACTTAAATCAGTTAGTAAGAGATCGAAAATGAATTAACAACCAATGCCAAGGCATTCTCAAACGTCCCCAGGCGACGAACTACCTCTCAATATAGGAGAAGAGAACATGACCGTAACCCATATCAAGGAAGTCAAAAATATTTCGTTTGCTTTATAATTGCCAATCCTATAGTACATAACAACTTGAACATTTACATGCCCCGTCACAGATAACGAATACCACATGTCGTCAACTTGCGAATTATAGGCGAATAGGACTTCCACTAAATTCGTTCTCATTAGTATGTATGCGCTGAATATCGCTGGTGCTATGGTATGAGAGCGTTGGTGTATGTTGTGATTAGTTTTGTTAGGTCAGAATGACTCTGTTCTTCAGACTTCGTTAAATAAAGTCGTTATGTGTGACGAGCCTTCAAGGTTCATTTTGACGTACATTTGCTGTTATGTCATAAACAAATTCTTACATACATAGTCATTTCTTATTGAATGCGTGCCTGGGCAATTCAGTTTTCCCTGTCAGAATTTAGGCACAGGTGGTTCGAGACAAGAGACAGTTGTGCGATGTCCTAGCCAACCCTGCAATATTATTGTTTAAAGTTTCTAAACATATGCTCTGCTGATGCTTTGGTTGTTGACATTTATTTTCATCTTCAACTTGCACCAACATTCATTCAAACTTAAACTCAATCAATAAAAAGGTGTGTGTTGAAAATAATGCCTTTAAAACAATACATAAACATAGTTGGTTCATATTAATTTAATTGAATTAGAATGGATATAACAACTTCAAATTAAACGCCATTAGTTTGCCCCAATGTTGAACCAGGTTGTACGTCGGCACTCTTCATTTACAGTATACGTGACGTAGCAATCAAAGTCAATTAAATTACGAGGGTTGTTCAAATTGGAATGCAACTAAGCCCAAATAAATGAATCTTTGATAGTCTCTAAGTTTCATTCAGTTATTCTATTTTTAAAATTCAATTTTGTTATCATTCTTAGTTAAACTGTGCATATACTGGACATGAGCCAAACCGAAATCTTAACGCACCTGGTATTTTTTCCGACCATGCAATTCAAGAGTCGCTGGAAACAAATAAAGATTACAGGGGAAAATGCTTGACAAATAAGGATGGTCAGAAAGCACATGAACATTTACGCTTCTCAGAAAGTCGCGCTAATGGCTGCTGCAGGTGGAGGCCCATTGGTCGACAATAGCATGCACTCCTTCAAACATGTGGCTTGGCAGCGATTGTCGGAGTATTTCTTCAATTTATTTGTTAAGCTTGGCAGTTACCCATTGTCCATTTAATAATGGATAAATCATATATAATGGTAGAAACTTGGTTTATATCGAAAAAAGTGTACATTTCTACTGGCGCCCGTGGTGCTTTTTGCAATACATACTTTGTTCTGTCTTTGTTGGCCCATATTTGTTTATAGATCTGTCGTATGGATTACAAAATGAACCCGTGTTTCGTTTATGGTCATAACATTTGCAAACGGTCGACCTCTTTTATCTAGAAATTTGTTTTAACTATTTTTGAACAGTTTGCAAGGGCGTGTGTTTGAGTCTCAAAGCAGATAGTGGCATCCAAACTATACTTATTGTCCTAATTTATGTAATATGCTTGATAATGAATAGCTCCTCATACTGTTCCAACACATTTAGCTACATACCTTATTGTAAATACTCCACCCGTTTACAAAAAAAATATTGGATTTTCGAAACCCTTTTCTAGTATCTTGCGGTATTTGGATGGCGTGCATGAGATTCATTTCCAAATAAAATAACACCATTTTAAAATTTCATAAACAATCTGGTAGTTGATGAATATAACATTACTATGCACCATATCACCATACAAGTTATTTTAAATTTTGTATTTTCTCCCACATTAAGAATACATAGATTCTCAAATGGGGCCGAATTTGGTTAGAAAAGCAAACATTTTCCCAATCGTTTAAGCATTAGTATACACGAGTAGACAAAATTAATTGACCTATTGATACAGCTACACTGAACGGAGTTTAAAATGTGAGGTATCATTTTAAAGCTTATGCAATGATATTTGTTATACTGCTCACTATTTTAACAGTTAATTGATACACGAAAGAAATTGCATCACTTGCATTCCAATGTGAACAACTCTCGTAAAAGAATTGAATGATAACTTGCTTGTTGTGAAACTGAGAGAATGTTCGATTTATAATTCTCTAATACCTTTCAGTATTATTGGTAACGACACATATACATGTATATCGGCAAACGGTTGTAATGTAATATATGACTGTATTTGCTCTGATGTATGTTTAAACTATGTTAAAGATTTCAATATTGAGGAAAGGAGTACGTCACAGAACTTATAGTCCAGTTCGGATAGTGTGACAGTGACGTTACAGTTTATGTGTACGCAAAAAATCACAACCATTGTCTAAACAGGTAGAGCAAAGTTTAGCATTGAAATTATAGTTGTTTGTACAGTACAAGCCTAAATATAATTGGTTTTACACCGTTATAATGGACTCGACCGCTGCGTCACTGGATTTTTATCCTGACTGGACTATACCAATTAAAATCTCCATGCAGTCAAGTGCTCCAAAAACACAAAAGGTGATACATACATGCACAGCGCACCCAAATTATAAAATAAACACCAGAAATAAACATGAGTATGTTGATGGATTAAACCTAACTTTTACTCAAGAAACTATACAAAATTTGAATGAAATGATATTAGATGAAAGTAATCAATGATATTATTACCATAATAAATGATAAATTATATGAAACGGAAAAAAGTTCATACAATATACTAATAGGAAACAAATTAACACACAAGCCAAATGGTTTGGTCTAGAATGTAAAGATGCCAAACATAGAAAATATAGAGCATTAAGAACATACAGAATTAATCGTACTAAATCAAATTTAAATGGATACATAGAATCTAATAAGATATATAAGCGTACATGTACAGATAAACAGAATAAATATAACGCATTTCAGTTAGATGATATAGCACAGTCTCTAAATGACCCAAAATCATTCTGGTCAAAACTAAAACATCTCGCCATTAGACATAAACAACCTCCAAATAAAATAACAACTGAAGAATAGGTACAACATTTTCAAAACCTGCTAAATCCATTACATGATACAGAAAATGAACAAATACTTTTTACCGAAGTGCCAGTGAAGTGTGATAATGAAATTGAGGAATATATTTTTAATAGTAACATAGAAGACGATGAAGTAATACTTGTCATTAAAAGGCCATTTGAAGTTGGGGAAAAACCAGGCCCTGAAAATATTTTACCAGAATTTTGTACATTTGGAGCAGACACATTAATTGATATAACTGAAACGTTGTTTAATCGCCTCTATACTGTGGGTGAATACCCAAATAGCTGGGTTGAAGCTATCATTGTAACACTACATAAAAAGGGACCTGTTCAAGATGTAAATAATTATAGGGGTATCTTCCTGCAAAATATGTTAAGTAAAACATACTGTAGAGTTTTAGTTGCCAGATTAAACTTCTTTGTAAGTATTCATAACACAATATCAGAAAATCAAGCAGGATTTAAAAAGGGATACAATAGATAACGCATTGATAGTAAATACAGTAATAACACACATTTTGAATAAACAAAAAAGGAAATTATATGTTGCTTTCACAGACTTTCAAAAATGCTTCGACACCATAAAAAAATTATATAGACCACTACTATGGCAAACAATCAGAAATGCAGGAATTAAAGGCAAGCTTTACAGAGCAATTCATGATATGATAAAGATAAGATAATTTATTTGAATTTCCAGAAGGTCACAGACCCATGTGGACATACATAACATATATACAATGCAAATATTAAAGTGTACACACACGTACACATATCACACACACCAAACACACCACACACACTCACACACTCACACACACCCACACATTCGCACACATACACCATGTACATACGTACAAATACACATGTTACAGCACAATATGTACACATTTAGGTTCATAACATCATTATACAAATTTGAAAAAATACCTTATATGTAGTTATTATTATTGCGTATTAAAAATGCTTTATATATATAAATGCTTAATTTTCTGACTATCTTTTCTGTTTCATTCGATAAGAGTTCTATAAATTTCTGTACATTTGGTCTATGTCTATAATAGTAGGAGATGTATTGTTTTCTAATATCACTGTATAAACTGCACTCAAGCACAAAATGGTATTCATCTTCTAATATATCACAAATTAAACATTTTCTATCAGATATAGGTGTAGGATTAGGTCTTGTCCATCTACCACTTTCAATATATAATCGATGTGAGGCTACACGTAATCGAGTCAGATTCGAGCGAAATTTTGCAATAGTACATATGTTTAAATATGGTTGAAATTTAAATGATGCTAAATGTTTATATAATGATGAGCGACTTGATTATTGAATTCTCCCATTCCATCCTTGTATAAATTGATCTCTTAGTCGTTCCTTCGCAGAAAATAGAAATAACTTAGGTTGGCCTACATCATGAAATGACCACACGTCATAAAAGCCTAACGTACTAAGTAAGTTTTTTAAAAGAGTACACCAATTCTTTCTATTTGGATATATGTCACTGTCAGATTTAAACATAGTATATATTTTTTTATTATATTTATTGTTATCTGTATAAAGTAATTTTACCCAGTATTTTATTATTTGAAAATACCTTATCCATTGATAATTTAGACGCCCTAGTTCACCGTACACAAAATCATTTTGCGTCGTACGCTTAATCCCTAAAATGTGTTTGCAGAACTGTAGATGCACGCGTTCGATCGCATTACCTTGTATAAATCCCCAAACTTCACTTGCGTAATTTAAAATTTGAGAAATTAGTTTATCAAATAGATCAAGTTTATGCCCTACTGAAAGATCAGTAAATTTATATAAATATTTTTTCATTTTAAAAACAGTTTTTAATGCTTGTCCAGGTATTCTGTGTATCAGTAAAAGAACCACCAGCCGAGAACACTATACCTAGGTAGTTAAACTTGCTTACTACTTCAACTTGATTACCATCAAAAATAAAGTTTAGGTTATTGGGAAGTCGCCCTCCTTTTCGAAATATCATTATTTTCGTTTTCTTTGTGTTAACAATTAACTTCCAACGTTTACAGTAATCATCTAATACATCTAAACTAGTTTGTAACTCAGCCGCGTCATTTGCGAAGATAACCATATCATCAGCATAAAGTATAAGAAATATCTTGAAAGACTCAACATCAATTCCGCTTAGGCCTTTCTCAGATAAAACACTTTCGATATCATTCAGAAACATCGCAAATAAAAATGGTGACAGGCGTTCACCTTGTCTTACGCCGAGAGTACATGTGAATGAATTGCTCAATTGGTTACAATATTTTACTCTAGATTTGACCGAACAATACATAGATTTCATGATATTTAAAAGTTTCCCACGGATTCCCAACTTAATTAATTTAGACCATAAGTTATCTCTTACTATATAATCAAACGCTTTGGAAAAATCGATGAAAGCACAATATAATTGTTTCCCTTTATTAATCATATGAGTTAGTAACCCATGTAATACAAATATATTATCGACAGTTCCCATTTTAGTTCTGAACCCCACCTGTGCCTCTATGTAAACCGAATAATTTTCTGCCCAGTCCGTTAATCTGTTATTTAATATACGTGTAAAAAGCTTTCCCAAAGTACTTAAAAGTGTTATACCACGATAATTGTTTTGATATGTACAATAACGTAAAATATTGTATTCGGTGTTATGGTGAAAGGAGTGATTGTTTAGACGGTACAACAGGACTAAAACAAAGATGAATTGCATCACCCATTTTATTCTGCCTATTTATTGATGAATTTGAATACAATAATAATCTGATACATGTATACACAAATATACGTGGAATTTAATTGCACCCAGATATTATTGAACTGTTCTTACTAATGTTTGCAGACGACATGGCATTATTGGCTGATACAATACATGGTTTACAACTCCAAATAGATACATTATCTGAATTCTGTAGTCAATATAAACTAACTGTAAATGAAAAGAAAACAAACATAGTTGTCTTTAAAAATGTAGGTAAATTAGCAAAAAATGAAACGTGGACATATAGAAACGTAAAACTGGAAGTTGTCAATACATTCTGTTATGTAGGCCTAACTTTTACAAGACAGATGTAGTTAAATGCTATGATTCATGAACAATGTATTAAAGGTAAACGAACTTTAATCTCTGTATTAAAAGCCCCCATAAGACAATGGTCAAATGTCTAGAAGTGTATATTTTAAAATGTTTGATACTAAAATATCTCCGATATTTTGTTCTATGGAGCAAAAATATGGGGAGCGAAGAACGAAGAATTAGAACGCTGTCAATATTATGCATGTAAAAGATTTATGTGCGCAAAATCAAATGCTTGCAATATATTTGTACTTGGTGAATGTCAAAGAGTTCCATTATAAATCACTACCTTAAATCGTTGTATAACGTATTGGTGTAAAATACTTAAATGAATGAATCTCGATGTGTAAAGAAATGTTATAATATGATGCGATTAGAAGACCAAAATGTCAAACTGAACTCGGTAACATCAATACGTAATGTCCAAAACGCAAACGTTTTCGGATATGTGTGGCAAAATAAAGGTGTGACAAATGAGCCATATTTCATTAAATCATTTATCAAAAGTCAACAGGATATTTTTACAAAAATGGAATGAGAATATTCAGTCAAATGCAAAACTTTCCAGTTATCTACAGTAACTGTATAAACACAGTTTTGAATTTGAGACTTACTTACATGTATTAAGCATTAGAAAATTCAGATACGCTTATGTAAACTTCAGAACTTCTTGCCATGGTCTTGAAATAGAAACTGATCGACATAGAAATATACCTAGACGTAACAGAATCTGCAAACTATGTTCCACAAATTCTATTGAAACTGAGTACCACTCGTATTATGCTGTAGTTTCTATGACGATATTAGGAGTACATACATCCCAAACAAATGCACACAAAACGTCAACGTTCACAAATTTACTATACTCGTGGCATCGAAACAAGAACACATTGTCGTTGTATTTCCTTAAAAAGTATAAAATAAAATACTTTTTCTTACTTGATTCTGAATCCTGTTAGAACAATTGAAGACAACAATTCTCGCCTGGTAGTGTTTAACTGTATATTGAGTGTAAACAATAGTCGACTATGCCTTATAGTACACATGTTCAATTCATCAAATTGACGATTTGTTTTAAACTACAGTCACCAAACCCGAGGGCCACGTGGAGAGGTGTTAGTAATAGCAAATTTTGATTGATGATAATTTAGTACAACCTTATAAATGTGCTCGTTGCATCGCTTGATAATCACATTGATCATGTTTACAGCGCTAACAATGTACGCGAGTATCTTACATGTGTCGCAACTGTTTTGTCATTTTGTTTTTTTCAACCAGCGTTCGATCATTTGCTGTCCTGAGGACGTCATTTATACAATGTACGGATTAGGTTGTTTGTGTTAATGTATTGCCATGTTAACGTATTGCTGTGTATGGTAATTGTTTGTTTACGATGTTCTTTAGTCGGACATCAAAATGATGTTCGTATTATTTAAAATAAGTAAAATTGTCACAATGTGTACAACAGTTGATTTACCGGTACGTGTAAAATGTCTGACCGAGGTTTCTTAGATTTGGATAAAGTTAAAATGGTAATAAATGAATGTATCACATTTGATATGTTTGCTTTGATTTCACGCGGTCTTTTCAGCAGTTGTTTTAGTTATACAGGTATACGTTAGACCTTTACTTAACCAGTCAGCTTTTCTGGAATAGCTTATCAACCTTGACTAATATATATAATTTACTTTTCCCCAAATACCTGACACAACCTCTTCGTTAACACATGAATTGAATAACATGCATTTTGGTGAGTACAATTGTTGAATTACTACAAAATGCATGTTCTGATGTTAGACATAATTATAGCAACGATTTATTGTGATCAATTTTTCATCTCACCAATTCCACCTCGACCCCCGTAGTCGTCAGCATGCTGTACAGTATCCATGTTACCTTTAATTCTCTGTTGAACAGAATTGATGTCAACAAAAGTAGTTTTTAAAGTATAGCTTTAGCGCGATAAATTGCAGTACAAAAACAAACGTACTATTGCCTATCATAGTAATGGATTAAATTCAAGGACCGTAACATTTGCTTATGAAAGCATTACATTTTGAACATTAGGCCCAACATAATAATTATAAAGTTTGAATGCTACTAAATATTCAAAAACGATAAATACACTTAACCGATTTAGAAACGCAACTATTTTGGGGGTCGGTATTTTTTGCATCAATTGTTATTTAAATTTTATTGGAGTATAAACCAATGAATGGGACGCTAGTCTTATGCCTGGTACGATTTTCTAGAAAAAATATTTCAATTTAGCCCATTACGTCATAGTGGCGTCATTTTTATTATTTACACGTGACGCGTGAGCAAAACCACTTGGCGTGACGATTTGACCGACAATTTATAGAGAAACGATACCCCAACAAAAAAAAATTAAATTTTGAAGAGCGTTGTATACGGTGCCACGCTTTTAGGATACATAACAGCCGGGTGCCATCGACTTGCTTTAAGCAGTTATGTGACGTTTTATCATGACAAAGTAGATTAACTGTCGTCTGTCGACGATATTTATACTTGCATAGTGTTTTCAAGAGGCAGTTTACACTTACGATTGTCTGCGTCAGGTATGCCGACGATACAGGCCCGTAAACATGATGACACCAAACGAATGTTTTTTAAAGACGCCACTTCCGGTCAAACATATTTTCTGTTATACCTACAATTTGAAGGCTATGATGCGTACGATTAAGTAATTTTGCTAAAATTAATTGATTAATGTTTATTATGACCCATGTTGAAAATCGCTTCATTTTGTCTGTCTTCTTATTTATCTTGACATATTCCATTATCCACTTCCGGTTACGGGTTTGAGACGCCATAGACATAAGAAATGTCCATTCGTAACCATTGGACACAATGCAGTTTATGCTAGATGGGCAAAAACTTACTGACAGCTCATGTTGAGGCTGTGGAGGTCATTGCATTTTTACTCGTGAAACGAAATTTGAAGGCAGACACAAATGGCCGTCAAGAAGTGCACCATCAAGCAACTTTTGAACGTTTGGATTGATACGTGTTTTCCTCATAGATGTGTGGAACAACATCCTACAATACTTTATTTTCCCACAAATGAGGTAAAGACGCCTGATTTTAATAGCAGGGTGCAGCTTATAAATACATTATTAATTTTGCGAACTTGACATTGTCGATCAATACATTTCGTGGTTTGGTTTTGTAACCATCTAAACCTTGATTACAATAAAATCTGCTCATCTATGATTTCATGTATTGATTTCATTACATGTAAAATTTCAAAAGAATTGAAGCACCTTAACTGACTTAAATTTATCAAAATCCTATTGTTGCGTTTTTAAATCGGTTATAGTGGGGTGACAATTGGTGATTTTTTGGGGTGAGGTGACAACTCAAGTAGAACAAGCAATGTTATATACCAAAATGTTCGCCTATGTCTGTACTATATGGAACTGCCGGCATAAATTGTCAACGCGTGGTGCGGACACGGAAATCCAAGATGGCGTCCAAGATGGCCGCCATAATTTACACATACACTTAAAATTCTATGTTCTCATGCAATTTTTTTATTTATGTATGTAGTCACAAATATTTGCTTGGATATTATTCATTTGATAACATACATTAAATGGACATACAAGACTGACCACTTTGAGGTCAAGGTCGTGGTCATTTCAAGGTCAAATTACAAAAAAAAGCTGAAAAAATGATGTTTCCTCACTGGTTTTCTTGTTTTAGCAGATGTTTTATATTCAAGTTGATATTAAAAGTGATAAAAGTGTTGGTAAGCACATATTCTCTTATTATTAGTTCAATTTTCAGTTCAAAATATTGAAACTTTGTCAAAACTGACATTATTATGCATGTACATGTTAGCCGAGATGGCATTCTTAGATTGCTAATTCCCTATTTAAAATTTTAGTATTCAACTATTGACATTATTATTTCTAATGGTATGATTAAATGTTTGTCTTAACATTATTAACTTTGTATTGTACTCCAAATGGACTTGAAAAATGACCAATCAAGGTCAAGGTCAATGTCATTTCAAGGTCAAACTACCAAAAATACCTGAAAATTTGATCTTTCATTGCATTTTTTCTTATTATGAAATTTGGTGAACATTATATTTTGTTGTAGATCATTGATGTGATCAGAGTTCTTTCATTAAAAATAATAATTTATACTGAACTCCTATATGTGGCATCCCAGACCATATGGGGTACATAACACTGTCAAGTACAACCATCCCGTGCCATAATGGGTACTCACTACTACGTGTTAAAGTCATACTAAGTCCTAAGGGTACTACCGGTATATACAAAGTACAGTCAAACCAAATCATCACCATCACATACCAGGCCAGAATGGGTTCTAACCACCAACAAGTACATTCTGTAACCAATGGAGTACATGTCATGTTCTTACAACTGCCCATAACAACCATTCCTATCGAGTTCTCAATGCCACGAGCTATACCTGAGGCCCAATAGGGTACTTACAACCACAGAGTAGAGCCAACCAAGGCCATATTGGTTAATAACCAACATATCAGTCCCAATATGGTACTCACAATCACTGAGCACAGCTGTAAAGGCCCTATGGGTTACTCGTTAGTACAAATCACAGAAGTATAAGGCCCAAAGGGGTACTCATCCAAAAAAAATAACTTTCCATGCCCAATAGGGGTGCTCTTAACCAATGAATTACAGCCATACCAGGTCCTATGGCTACACCAAAGTCACAACCAAAGAGTACAAACATCTAAGGCCCAATCAACACCACCAATAAGCATTGAGTACAGTCACACCTGACCCTATTTGGTACTTACCATACTATGTTCTAAGGGGTACTTGGACCAACGAGTACAGCCATACCAGGTGTAATACAGCCATCCTAGGCCCTACTGGGTATTTCACCTCTAAATATGGCCATACAGCCATACTAGATCCCATGTGGTAATTACCACCACCAATTACAGCCACCATAGGCCCTATGCCCTACTCACAACCACTGTGTATATCCATACTATGCCTGAAGATACTCGCATCTACTGAGAACAGCCATTCAATGCCCTTTTTGGTATTTAACACTGCCTATAGAACAGCCATCCCAGGCCTATTTATGTTCTTACCTCCAAAAGTTCAACCATACCAGGCCCATTTGGGAACCCATCACCACCAATTACAGTCATACCAGGTCTTATGGAGTACTCGCCACCACTCAATACAGCCACCCTAGGCCCTATTGGAAACCCACAACCACAGACAACAGCCATCACATGTTCCATTTGGTACCCACCACCTTGAGTACAGCCACCACAGGCCCTATTGAATACCCTATATCACAGAAAACAGCCAACCCATGCCTCATTTGGTACCCACAACCTCTGAGCACAGCCATCCCAGGCCCTATTGGATACCCATCACAACAGAGAACAGCCGATCCCAGGCCCCATTTGGTACCCACTACCTCTGAGTACAGTAATCCCAGGCCTATTAGGTATCCACAACCTCTGAGTAGTCATCCAAGGCCCCATTGAGTACCCACCCTCATGAATTCCAGCTATCACAGGCCCTATTGAGTATGCACCATTACATATTTCAGCAATCCCAGTCCCTATTGAGTACCCACCACCTCTGAGCAGTCATCCAATGCCCTATTGAGTACTCTCCCTCACAGATTTCAGCCATCCCAGGCCCTATTGTGTACCCAGCACCTCTGAATACAGTCATCCAAGGCCCTTTTGAGTACTCTCCCTCACAGATTTCAGCCATCCAATGCCCTATTGAGTACCCACCCTCACAGATTTCAGCCATCCCAAGCTCTATTGGGTACCCATCATCACAGATTTCGGCCATCCCAAGCCCTATGTGTACCCACCATCAGATATTTCCAAAGCCCATTGAGTACCCATCCTCACAGATTGCAGCCATCCCATGCCCTATTTTGTACCCACCATCACATATTTCACCCAACCTAAGCCCTATTTTGTAACCACCATCACAGATTAAGCCATCCCATGCCCTATTGAGTACCCACCCTTACAGATTTCAGCCATCCCAAGCTCTAATGGGTACTCACCATCACAGATCTCAGCCATCCCAAGCCCTATTGAGTACCCATCATCGCATATTTAAGCCATCCCAAGCCCATTGAAAATCCATCCTCACAGGTTTCACCCATCCCATGCCCTATTGGGTACCCGCCATCATATATTAAGCCATCTCAGGCCCTATTGAGTACCCACCCTCACAGATTTCAGCCATCCCAAGCTCTATTGGGTACCCACAATCACAGATTTCAGCCATCCCAAACCCTATCATGTACCCACATCACAGATTCCAGTCATCCCAAGCCCTATATGGTACCCACCATCACAGATTTCAGCCATCGCAAGCCCTATTGTGTGCTAACCATCACAGATTGAGCCATCCCAGACCCTATAGAGTTCCCACCCTTACAGATTTCAGCCATCCCAAGCCCTATTGTGTACCCACCTAACTTATTAAAGCAATACCATACCATACGGAGTACTCCCCCCACACCAAGTGCAGCAATCCTTGGCCCTATTCGAGTAATGACCACCACCAATTATGGCCATTTAAAAGTTTAAGGAGTACAAAGGCAACCACTGATTTCAGCCATACCAGACCCTATGTAGTAAACCAATACAAATTCAGCCATATCCGGCCATAAGGGATACCTAACCATCACATAGTTCAGCCATCTTAGGCCCAAGAGGTGACTCACCATGTCCAAACGTTTTGTTGAAATTCCCACAGTAGGAGATGCTTGGTATATTAAATGGCCGGCCATCTTTAAATGGTTGCAGCAAAGCAAGTCTGCTTTTTTCTGTGTCTAAATTCCCCAATCCCAGAATCTAAAATCCAGTCAAAGTCTATTTCCCGGGATCGGGAATCAAAGGGCCTGTCAAAATCCCGTCTGTTGGGAATTGTTTTCTGTCTAAAGTCCACTGTATGCCCACCACCCACCCCACCCTGGGGCCAAAAATTGATAGGTGCATTATTATATATAATAACTGTCTAATATGTAACAATGTTGTCAAACCATTAACAATAATACTGTCAAATATAGAGATTCAACGACCAAGGAAAAACCATTCACGGCTGCAATATTGTACATTACGTAGAATCGCTTATGTTCCATCACAAAATTTAAATAGATTTTCTACTTGCAGTATAACTATATCACTTCTAATGAAATAATTTACACTTAGAATACCTGCTATCACATCTAAAACAAAATACAATGTTCAGCATTCGTTTATAATAACAATTTGCGACAGATTATCAAATTTTCAGGTATTTTTGGTAGTTTGACCTTGAAATGACATTGACCTTGACCTTGAGTGGTCATTTTTCAAGTCCATTTGGAGTACAATACAAAGTTAATAATGTTTAGACAAACATTTTATCATACCATTAGAAATAATACAGTCAATAGTTGAATACTAAAATTTTAAATAGGGAAGCAGCAATCTAAGAATGCCATCTCGGCCAACATGTACATGCATAATAATGTCAGTTTTGACAAAGTTTCAATATTTTGAACTGAAAATTGAACTAATTATAAGAGAATATGTGCTTACCAACACTTTTATCACTTTTAATACCAACTTGAATATAAAACATCTGCTAAAACAAGAAAACCAGTGAGGAAACATCATTTTTTCAGCTTTTTTTCGTAATTTGACCTTGAAATGACCACGACCTTGACCTCAAAGTGGTCCGTCTTGTATGTCCATTTGATGTACATTATCAAATGAATAATATCCAAGCAAATATTATGACTACATACATAAATAAAAAAATTGCATGAGAACATAGAATTTTAAGTGTATGTGTAAATTATGGCGGCCATCTTGGACGCCATCTTGGATTTCCGTGTCCGCACCACGCGTTGACAATTTATGCCGGCAGTTCCATATAGTACAGACATAGGCGAACATTTTGGTATATAACATTGCTTGTTCTACTTGAGTTGTCACCTACTCCTTAAATAAGCCACTTTTGAGCTGATTGTCACCCCACTATTAAGTGTATAGCGGATTTTGTTTCGCAATGTATCGTGCAAGAGTTATACTCGAAGTTTTGCGTCACTTCTAATTGATAAATATCGGAAATATTGAAACAGTGGTTTCATAAAAAACTAACTTAAAGTCGTTTATAAACACTGTTACTAATAAGCGTAATTATTTGTTTATTCGTCGTAATGGTTTGTTAAATTCTTCACAGGATGTGATTATACTGTATGCTATGTAAGGATGTGTTATTAACACAACTGTGAATGATTTATGTTAAAACCGTCGCATGTAAAGTACAGAGTAGACTAAATAAAAAGAAGTATAATAGATTATAAATATATGTGTTGGACATCAAAACGGATACATATGCCACATTAAAATGTAAAAATGATGACAAATGTAAGAATACTCAGCCGTGTTACTTACTTCGGCCAGTGACTCCTCTGGGAATCTGCTACATTTGACCTTACTTCGGCCTGTGTGTTCAAATGAATTTCAGGTGTTCTCGCTCTCTTTCAGTTTTCAGCCGTGTACTCGTTGTAGAAACTATATACAAAATCTACAAACTAAAGCGTTTAATAGTAAATCGTCACAAATGCGAAATAAGCATGCGTCTGCTTTGCTTTGATGGTATAACTGATTACACGATGGAAGTACTTGTTAAACAAAGAAAGTCGCCTTGCTTTCTCACATGAGCATAATTATTAAGCTCTCTCCCGGGAGCGAATACACTCCCCAAAAGTTCTAACCCGCCAGTTTATATTTCATTCCCGTTTTGTGAAAAATGTATGTATTAACCTGAAATTTCGCATATCGATACATGATTAAAAGATGCAGCTGAGTTTTGGTTTATTTTGACCGTTTTGCAGTTAATTTCAGTGCATTCGGTGTGTTGCGTAATAATGCATTTTTGCACGTGCAATGCATGTGGACCAGAATTCACGCGCCCACAAACAAAATCGGCTTTACTGATGACTGTTCATCTTGAAGAACACATAAAATGCCGAAACTGACTCGAGAGGAACAACTCATGAGATTACGAAAAACCACTGTGAACACAATTCCTAGTTGACATTTTTTTATTTTATTAATATTGTTTTTAATAATGCATTTATTAACACGGAATTTCAAATAATGACATATGAATATCCAGTGAAGCCAAATATGTGTTTATTTTTGGCCTAGTTACGGTCTAATTTAATTTAGACTTGTTACATAATCTAGAATAATTTACACGTGTAATGCATGCGCGTCGAAAAGCACGTGTTTATGAACGGTTTTGATGTTAGTGAAGATTGTCCTACGCGAAAAACACCTAACATGTTGAATTTGGCACGAACAGAACGCGGATGACCTGTCGGGATGTCATCAATTTGGATAAGTTGCGGCCCTTAGTTTTGCTCTTTATTACACAAATAATTTTCTATTTCGTTTGTAATTGTTATTTTAATGATTATTTCCGTTTTTTCATTCACAGGAACCTTCAGTTTTTGAAATCAACACTCAAGCAAAATTTGCAAAATTGACATTTCATTGAAATAGCCTTTGTGAAATTTTGTTGTAAGATTCTTACACTTCATCCAAGTTCGTTTTGCGTCAATCTCGGCACGTTACGGGTTTTTCTGGGAGGGCAGACATCGGTTGCGCTAAATGTTAATGAATACGTGTCTATTGCGTTGTAATATGCACGTATTCGTGAACAATTTGGGTGAAATAGGTTGTGACTTTGTAAAATCGACTTCATTACGTAACGCGCCTGTAACGAGTAACATGACCGTTTATCTGCCAAAATGAATCAATAATTAAATGCAAGTATTATTTAAGTATTGGTATGCAAACGTTCATGAAAGTACGTGCGGTATTAAGACAATTATAACACATAATTATAGTGGCGGGTTAGAACTTTTGGGTAGTGTATGCGTGTCATGGGACAAGTAATAGAAGGGGTGATAAATATAATCTAAGATTTTCCTGCCAACTTTTTCAATATTGGTCCTAGAACAATGCAATTACCAGGGATTGTAGATCGATCAGTTACTGAGCGTTTTAATAAAGTATCTATATTGTGGCGTCAACATATTTTTGATGACGTCACTTATTGTGATAAAGGTGCAGCGCGCGCCGTCAAGCATGACGGACTATAAATAATCACAAAGCAACGGGGGAACTTTGTTGAATCGTGAGCATCGTGGGCATCGTAGCTAATTTTTTGACTGGCAAAATTTTTGCCACGATTGTCCCGATTCAACTATGATATTGAGAGAGCGTGACGGAACGTGCTAATCGTAGTGGAGAGCATTGCAACTTATCAGGTCTTAACGTAGCGTAGCAGACCTTGTTTCTGTATCGTTAGGGATCATGGTAGACTTGTAAACACGATTCGTTAAGTTGCACTACGATTCCACCACGCTCTATCACTATATCCTACGTTACGTCAAGATAAATGGGGTAGTATCATTAATTTAATCATGATGCGGCATGTTTTTGGTACGGTCATGCCGATTTACTCCGACGCTGTATGGCGCTCTCCTAAGTCTGTGTAAGTTCCGATGTGCTTCAAGCATTTTTGGCGCCGCGCTGTGTACGATTCGTTGCATTTTCGACATCCTGTAACGTACCAACCAAAAATGAAGGAAAGTATCTGCTAGGAACGATATGATTTTCTCTCCTTCTTACCAACACCAATAACGGAGACTGTGGAAAGACCACCTTCTCCACCTCCACAAGAGGGACTACCATTATCAGGCAACCACCTTAAAGATGATTGAGGATAGTAACCTCATACAGTAGCATACAGGCATAGGATACCATCGAGTCCATGAAAGTCAACCTCTCCTTCTATGAAAAGCACAGAGTCGACAACAAACTTGAAATCCCAGACCAAGGATAATTTGCAGCTGCAACATGTTATCATAATAGATACATTTTTTCATTTGACATTTGTTCAAGCTTCTACCAATACCGTAGTGGGACATAGTTTTGAAGTTAATATGATAAAAAAATGAGAAAAAAATGGAATTGGACAAAGGGCCATAATTTTTGAAAATATTATAGCCAGAATAATGTAACTTGTCATAAAATAGCCTGCTGTTATTGTTAGCTTATGTTTGAAGACGGTCCATATAATAGTTTGCAAGTTATTAAGAAAAAAACATGACACATGTGGACGAACCCGGTTGTCTGGTTATTTGCGGCGTCTCAATTCCACAATACCGAGATCTACCATCCAGTAAAAGTCTATTTCCAGGGACCTGGAATCCCAGCGTGTCAAATTCCTACCTTTCCAGAATTGTCTTCTGTCTAAAGTCCTGTGTATAGCCGACCCCCTCCCTTCAGTTCAGAGAAGAACCTAGCTTCGTTCAGGTGAAATTTCTATCGCTAGATTTATGTATTTCCTGAAAGAGTCTGGTTGTAGGACCTCAGTCAGTATCGGCTTTAATTACTGATAGGTGAGAAACCTTTGTATGTAGCCAGCTACAAATGGACTCCGGGTTTGAGCCCCGTTCAGGCTGCATGTTTTTCTCAACCTGTCATATTATTAACTTTCCCGCATATGATATTTGTTTTATTACATTGCTTGAGTGTTGTAATATTTTACTAACTTGCCTTGCTGGCTTGCCTGTGTTGTATTTTAACCAGTACCAACTTACCCTTAATAAAATATTTTATTCGACAAGTCACAACGACAAAATGTCATTAATTTTCAGGGATGGATTACGATTTAAAACAATATGTATTTTAACTGCATTTACTGTATCCTATACATGTATAGTCGCGCACGTGCATCACGGACAGGATTACTGTATAGCAATCGTACAATTGTTACATCAGTCGTACAAAAGACGTACACACTGACACACTCAATTAAGATAATATGACACCAATTGACTTAATGTCCTGTGATATGACTAAATCTAATGCAAGTTTGAGCGATGTGCTAAAACTTTGAATAAATTACATCCAACCCTAATGCTATTTGGAAAACGCAAATGATGTCCCACTATTGTTGCTATAAATGTACAATGACAATAGTTTTATTTAGAATAAACTGCCAATGCATACACTATAGGATATTATAAACATGTTATGTACCAAATCTTCGAAAGAATATTTGCTTAGCAAACAAATAAAGTTGAATATCCAATTCAATTAATTGTAAAATCTTCATAAACTGTTCCTCTGTTAGTTTTATTCCTTGTGTTGGCGATTGAGGCTGAACGTCCGATCGTTTGAAATGCAACTTAAAAGTCTTTGCGAATAATAAATCCGATTGCCTGGGATATTCAAACAGTCTAAAATATTCCATCGATTGTAAATTCGTTTTGGCTGATTGTAACCATAGCATTGACCTTGACTTTTTTAGTTCCGGTTGGTGAAGGTCATTATAGCACCCGGATTCAGCCAGATCTGCAAGCATTCTTGTCATTCGATTTGTTGCCATATTAAACTTGCAAGCGATAAATTCGTCCATAGTGACCCCCTTCCATGTATCAGATAGGAAACAGGGACGTACATCCCGCCATAATGGTTTGTTTGTCCCACCACAGCTCAACGTAGAATCTTGCCACGCGTTTCCATCATGTACGTGCTTCCATTCACTGAGGTAGCGTTCAAATGGATCTCGTAGTTGGGTAATGTAAAAATACCTGAAAAAAGGAAAGTAGAACATATGTTTTATAGCATTGTACCAATTCATCAAAGGTAGTTTTGACAAGGTTCGGTCGCACATTAGAACTAGTGCCGAAATATAATTAAACTGATTAGGTTTTTATATATTAGAAAATGGTCTAATTTATTATAATTTATTTATAAGATGGTTTTTATATATTAGAAAATGGTCTATTACAATCATTTGTTATATTTTATCATATTTATACCGATACAGAAAACAAATCTGATGAAGAGTAACGTCACGATTAATATTGCCCGAATACATTTGTTGTATTCTATGGGATTTTGACGTTAATCTATAGAAATTTGAATTATGCAACAATTAAGCTGTATGCAAGACTCCTTTATCATATGTTTTCACTTAGCGACAGTACGTATTCCTTTTAAAGATGTGTTGGGCATTGAGACACCCACATGTCCGTAGCTGTGTTCTATATAACCTGACACTAAATGGATTAATTATAAAATAGTGCAGCCAGATATTTCACTCTACCTGCCAATGTATACGAAATAAATGAAAACGAAGCAGGCAGTAAAAGATAGATATACTCTATGCTACATAACGTGATAACACTGATATATTTGAAGGCGAGAATCTGTTTAAAAAGTAGTTTAATGAGAAATACAGAACAACATATAAAAGTAGCTGGCAAACTGTTAAATGAAATAACATGCACTTTTGCCATACACACGACAAAATTGAGATCATCACTGGAGCCCTTGAAAATCGATGTTTTTTTATTGAATTTGAATATTGAGGTTTAATCCATCGCAAAACTGTAAATATTGAATTTAAAATTGTGGTCTTAAACTTTCGATGCGGATGTTATCATTGACGCTATCTCTATGTGAGGTTTAAGTACACCATAATATATTGTTCCAATTAAAATGCATCAACAGCAAACTTTTCACATACACCAAGGGTCTGATTCATTAACGGTCTACTGATCGTTCAATCTATTATAATTTAATCTACTGTACTTCATCATTATCCGTGTAACGGTTCGCTGAAACCTTATAATTATTATATTCATTTCATTAACCAAGTTTTGTACGATAACAGTACAGAAGTATCAGATTATTTATATTGACACGTACAATAGTAACCTTAAAGTGTTGAACACTGTGGAGATTTAGCTAAATTGACCTCTTTGTTAGTATCCCACGGTGAACAACAAAACAAATTGCTAATGGATACGCATACCGGTGTACCAAAAATATAGCTTTGTCATGGCTAAAACATTAATGTTACATTGAAATGTGATGCTAAAGAAATGTAAACTATATGCATGTTGACGATTGGTAGAGCGAATGCTTTTAGACCCTTGGGTCGTTTGTTCGAATCCTACGCTTTAACCGTTATGGTAAAAAATCTGATATTTAGTTGGAAGTTAAGAATACACCTTTTAATGTACTATTACTAAATGTATGTACATACTATACCGTTAGGAATAACTCGTTTAATAATCGATGTGAAACGAATTACTGAATTCATATTGCAATGTTACAATCTTTCTCCGCGCATATGCATTCAATCTAGTAAGTGTTTACAAAAGGAGAATTGTACGTAGCCTATATGTGTACTTCAATGCTTCATGTCTAAACACGCTATCCAGTATAAAATCCTTGATTGATGCGATACTTGATAGTGCGTAGATTTACCTTCTGTGTTTATCACGTTTTCCTTCGAGTTTGTCAATGGCTGGTGTGATTTCAGAGTGAAGTCTTGTCCAATCGGCATGAAGACCAGCTGGCCATGACGTCACCGCGGAGTTATACATCCAGATGTGTTCATTTGGTGGAAGACACTTCAAACATGGTCGTAGTTTGGTCCAGTCACATTTGCATGGGAATGGTAAGTTCAGATCCTGGGTCACGTGTTTATCAAAATGTAGTCCCCCAGTCTTTTGTATGTGTAGGAATACAATGACGTCTTTTGTGACGTCATAAGTCTGATGTAAATAAGTCTGAGCATGAAACTCGGGTTCTTGGAAAACAAAGTTGCTGTCTTTTAAGTAGGATTCTATAACACTCTTCGATCTTTGGTTGAAGTAATGTTGATTCAACACTTTCATCATAAAAGTCTGGTTCGAAGCTGCCAATTTCTTGAAACCTGCAAACGTCATCATTTTACTATTAGATATGGACTGGTTTCGCATCTGCTGTAATATTTCCCCAGTGTGTTCACCCTTTCCACTTGTGTATGGAACCAGACTCCTAGTGGTAACAAGGAACGTACTATCCCATCCATCTTGATTATGTAAATTCCTGTTTATTAATCCTATTACACACACGAACATTATCAGACAACTTGCGCAGAAAATAAACCTCCGTCGTTGGCGCATCCGCATAATTAATTAGTGAAGTTTAACTTTTTTTTTTCGAAAATGTACAAAAACGAAACACAACTGAATAAGAGTTGTTGTTTATATATATCGTACGAACGTCTTAAACAAATGCCTTAAAACTATAGCTAACATTTCTTCTAACCACAAGGGGTGTAAATCATGAATGAATTAGATGATTGAGACATAAAATGGTTTACATTTCAAACGGTTAAGCTTAATCACGAACCATGAAATATCCGCTGTACTAAACAGTCGTATTATATGAATGTACATCATCTTCCTTTGATACAGATCATGTCAAACGTCTGAACGCACCATTAACCTAATAAACGAACCAACATTTTCGATAAAAACCACCTCTTCGTTGAGCTACATGCTGTTACTTTGAGTTACAAAATATTTGTCAAGCGTCATAAATGTACGTTTAGTGTTAACGTTTTACGCCAGGGCTAAAGTTTCTAATATACACACATTTTTCGAGCACAAGGAACGGCCCATTAGAATGTTAAGTATTCATCTAAGTAACATTAAATCATTTTATGTTAGAAACCTTTTAATAAACGTTAAGAATTTAGTGTTAAAGATGTTTTTATACGTGTTATTTATGTCATAAATATCAGTTAATTTGAATGGAATTATGGTGTGACGCTGTTGAAATGTGTTTTATATTATACAGTGTTCATCGAGTTTCGTTTAGGCTAATATTCTATCAAAATAGCTAAATGGCTCCGTGTGAAAAAACATAATTCAAAAGTATGTGGCGAATATATGCAAAGCATACTCCGTTTTTATTAACTTGAGATTAGTTGCAAACAAAATTAAAATGAAGTGATCATCCAATGAAAATATGTTTTACAAACGATTGACCAATGAAAAGAGAGTATAAACAGACGGTATAGCTGCAGTTATGAATCATCCAATATCAAATTGTAATACGAATACGTTAGTGCCGAGTATTAGATTTGTATTTATCTTCTCTGTGCTTGTTTGCGATCAATGCAAATATTCAAACTATACAAATATGCAGAAATTACAAACATTAAATCATCATTTATGATCTGAAGTGAATGAGAAGCCGGGTCGATATTTTTGTTGAACATAATGTTTACTAAAGACAAAGCATACAAAGCTAAATGTCTTATATATTTACTTAAATATATACACTGTAGTACATGCATATGTTATGCTCTGTTCTGTTCAGTGTTTATTAATTAATACAGATCCTAACCTTTCTTTACTACGTGAGGTGCATGGGTGCGTGAGGTGCGTAAAGAGCGTGAAGTGCATGGTTGGGTGAGGTGCGCGAAGTGCATGGATGCGTGAGGTGCGTGAAGTGCATGGATGCGCGAGGTGTGTGAAGTGCGTGAGGTGCGTGAGGTGCGTGAGGTGCGTGAAGTGCGTGAAGTGCGTGAGGGACATGGGTACGTTAGGTGCGTGGGGTGCGTGAGGTGCGTGAAGTGCATGGGTGCGTGAAGTGCGTGTGGTGCGTGAAGTGCATGGGTGCGTGAGGTGCGTGAAGTGCGTGAGGGACATGTGTGGGTTAAGTGCGTAGAGTGCGTGGGGTGCGTGAAGTGCGTAAAGTGCATGGGTGCGTTAGGTGCGTGAAGTGCGTGGGGTGCGTGAATAACTTGAAGTACCGCGTGGCTATAGATGTATGCAAGCATTAAAACTGCAAAGCCATTGTTATTATATTTCAACAATTAGTGTGTAAGAAGAGAACATCTTTAATAAACGGAGATTACCACGCTACCACCGCCACATTGATCTTAACTATGAATAATTAATGAAGCGTTTAATTGATTTTGGTTTTAAATATTTCAGTCATAAGGGTTTTACTTATTTACCAACGATACTGTGTCAATTGCCGAAGATCTACCCTTTAACGTATATTCAAATTGAACCTAAACCGTGAATATTTTAATGCGTCATACCTGATATATGCCATCTCGTAAATTGTATATATAGTAAGACACGTACTTAAATGGCTAGAACTGTTTAAGTTTCCAACATTAGTTTGCTTGTTAACAGTGTTATTCGCTATAGAACAGATAGTTTTGAATTCCAATACGACCTGTTTCCAAAGACAACCAAGTAAGGCTACACACGAGTGTTTGCTTACGTTATTTGCTTATAGCAGGGCCAGTTTAATGATGATTGATGTTCAAATATTGGTCGTTTTAGACACGTGTCTGTTTAACAAAATACAATGGGGTTTAATTATAAACTTTAGTTGACTACTGCAATTGTTACAGAACAGAACAGAACAGAACAGAACAGAACAGAACAGAACAGAACAGAACAGAACAGAACAGAACAGAACAGAACAGAACCTATATATGCCAATGTAATTAAAGTAGGTTATTATGACACAGGAACTACAGTTGCTGGAAATGCTTTTATACGATGCTTGCCAAGCCAGTAAGCAATAGAAGCATGTACCAGTTTCATGAGTTTGGAACAGAGATTGAACCCTCCACCTTGCGTTGCTGATATCGACAATCTTCATACTAGATCACATGGGTCGGTTCCGTTTACTACGTGGTACTTAGTATGGATACTCCACTTTAAAGGGTCAATCAACTCTCGAAATCGGAGGTGCTATTGACCAAGGAAATTCCATTGTCTTGATATGACAGATTGGCACGCGACAAACCATTAATAATTTAACCAGCTGGAGGCTGTCTAAACGGAACCTCCGATGCATCATAACTGGGAGGTAACTGCGTTTGGACTATATGAATGCAATACTCCCATTGACCCGGTTGTCTTCCTTGTTATATGTGTTACACTGAACTGGTATATATAAGTACATTGTATGTACACGAAATTTCACACAAAGTTTGAAACTGTCCACGCAAGACTAAACGGAAACGTAATGCTAACTTAAAAGTTATATGATAAAAGTAATATTAATACTTTATAACAGATAAGAAATGATGATGAAACGATAAGTGACAGAGGGGAAAAGAGAGGCCGGAAAAGACTAGGGTAGATAAAGAGATGTGTTGAGGAGCAGACAGCGAGGCGGAGAGTTATTGTGTTATTTCCTATGATAATGTATGTACGATGGAACCTATGTCAGTCGTTACGTAATATAGGCAGGCACCTGTCTTAAACAGCCAGTATCATAATTATACAATTATAATTGTGCATTTTGTATCTAATGCAACTGAATTAAGCGTCCACCATGGCGTATTTTGTAACCTCTACCTGTTGTAATAAATAACGTAATGGCAGCACTTAATATGAACTGGCCATGCTGTTTATATTTATTGCTTAACCCTCAATAATATATAGGACTCTACGACATATGCACATTTGTCGAGACTACACGTTAGAGTAATCAACATGCTGAGATTATACGGCGACGTCATTTCTCTGTTTACAACGTTACGGTATTTGCTGCATTTGCACCAAAAGTCTCATTGCATGATGTTATATGACGCGTCACATATTATGGCCAATTGAGTAACTGGGAATTAATTTCTCCCAATACTTTAACGTACAAATACGAGTGTTGTTCACTAAAGTCGCGAACTTTGTCTCCCATTTCAACACTACGCATAATTTTCCTGAAATTCTTTCAAGTATTATTTATTAGTTTTTCCTTTACATGTGCGTGGTATCGAAAATTCAATTCCTTCTTAATTTCGGTAATTATACTTGATTAACTAATGCGGGTTGGGTAGAGTCAGCGCATGCCCTTTTATATTTTTTAAAAACGTGTCGGCTTTTATTCAAGAGCTTATAACTTAAAAAGTGTTCTTATTTGTGCATTAAAAATATGCCGATGTCGACACCATAGTTTCGCACGTTTTTGTGCGAAATTTAAGGTCGATAATGTCATTACCAGCAACACTGTGAATTAATTCGCACCGCTCCGGTTTTCGCGTCATTCAAAAATGGCGACGTCACGGAAATGTGCGGTGCAAAGAATTACTGCCGAACTATAGTCTAACACCCGCATAATCAAAAACAGAAGTCCAACATACAAATAATCGAGGGAATGTACGAGGGGTGTTCCAGAAATATTAGGATTTTTCTCATATCTTCTTACTCTACATTTACATTTTAATGAAATTTATCTCATATGTGTAGAATTGCATGATCTATAATAATAATTATACTGATAACAACATGTTTTCGTTGTTGTTGCTGATGCTTATACAAAGCGTTGTCATAGCAACCATGTAACGCACTGGCGGGTCACACTGTAAATTTTTATTATTAACCCTATACTTAACACGGGAATATCTCAGTTACCACTGAAGAAATAATATTGGCAAACTATGTGCCTTTACCTTGATGACACTGACGTGTGCATGCAAACTTACGAAAAAATCGCTGTTTGTTTGTGATCACGACTGAGTAAACAAGTGTATATATCCAAGCGCGTCATGGACGAATCGACGTCAACGTCAAAAACTAGAAACCGCGCCATTGCTAAATTATGTTATAATTTGGAAAAAAAACCAATGTAAACCATTAAAATAATTAAATAAGCAAAATGTAATATCATTCAGCATCTATTCGTGTTCTATTGGCACAAACTGTTCACAGACGGCGGAGGTATGAACTAACAAGTGAACACAGGTCAAGTCACAGAAAAAGTAGTTTGACGTTGAAAGACACCGTTCGTACACTGATAGACGCTTCTAGGTTAGAGAAATTTCTTACATCACTGTAACTCATTTTTGGGAACATTGGAACAGAGACAAATATTAACAATATGGACAGTAACATCAGATCTGTTTTGAAAGTCACCCGCCTCCATGGTACATGGTGTATTTATCCAATTACTTTAATATTTCGCGTGTTTGTCAGTGATAGATGAAATTTTATTTACAGCAAATTTGTTTGATACATTTCTCATTTACCGCGCTGCTTTAAAAAAAGTCCTATTACTTCTGGAACACCCTACGTATGTAGGACTCTTATCGTCGCCTCCACTGAAGTGGAGGCTACTACTGTAATGCTTTTTCTTTTTTGCCATGGAGCTTCTTTTTCTGTTCAGTTAAAAGCCGTGCATAACGTCACAGCAGTTAGTCGTTAAAAAAGTAGTGCGTCGTTTGTTTAACATTTATATTTTTAATAGATAAACCATGTCATGATAATTGTTCACTAAAACTCATTTTTATAAACATTTTAAAAAGTAATAACGACAACTAGTGTAAATCAATGATTACGTATTTATTATCGTAGTAGCGTATTAATTTTCTTACGTTGTGTTTACTTTGAACGTGTTCCATGTTCTATAAATAGCCCAACAATTACCGTTTGATTTTCACGGCCCATGCTTTGAGAATGAAATATTCTTCTTCTTCTCTTCATCTTAAATGAACTACACTCCTTCAAAGCTCTGAAGATTATGTGTAGGCGCTAGTTTTAAAAACAATTTTGAATGTAAGTGTATGATACAAAGAAATAATGGTTTGTATTATAATACATGTGCAAGTTAAAAGATTGATTTTATAATCAAACATTAAGATTAAAACTTTGTACAATGGTTGCCATTTAGTATGTGAATGTGGAGACCAAGACAGGAACAGTGACAATGGTCTTAAAAACATCAACTGAGTCTGCTTGGTGTGCGGTTACGGGCAACATATTCCACTGGCTTATTGTTCTGGGATAGAATGAAAACTTATACTGATCTTGGGATGTACCGATATGCTTGTAGCCATACCCACTACTGTATCTAGTTCTGGGATCCGATG
Organism: Spisula solida; assembly: GCA_947247005.1. Classification (NCBI taxonomy): domain Eukaryota; kingdom Metazoa; phylum Mollusca; class Bivalvia; order Venerida; family Mactridae; genus Spisula; species Spisula solida. Next base: position 36,771,377 of record OX365956.1, on the reverse strand, counting down.
TGATTAATAAATTATTTTCCGGGTATATTGCGACAGTATGATGTATAATTTTGTAAAACATATTTAAGCGAGCTCGTGTTCTTCTAATTTCTAGGGATGGCCAATTTAGAGTGTTCATCATGTTTGAAACTGAGCTTGTGTTATGGTAGCGATTGGTGGTAAATCTAGCGACCCTTCTCTGGACTTTCTCAATTTGAATTTTTTGGCATTTGGTATGTGGGTCCCAGACAGAAGAGGAGTATTCTAATTTAGGTCTCACAATGGCTTTATATGCGTGTTCTTTGACTTTTGGAGAGTTTATTTTTAAATTTCTACGTAAGAAGCCTAGGGATTGATTAGCTTTGTTGGAGATTGAGTTTATATGTTTGTCCCATTTTAGATTGCTTTGTAGTGTTACGCCTAGATATTTAGCAGATTCAACTTTTTCGAGAATGTGGTTGTGTAGTTTATATTGAAAATTTATTGGAGTTTTTTTTTGTGTAACGGTAAGGCTATTGCATTTATCAGGATGAAAGTGCATGAGCCAGTCCTGTTCCCACCTGCCAGCAGCATCCAGGTCAGACTGGAGGAGATTAGCATCGTTAGTAGTTTTTATTTCTTTGTAAATAATACTATCATCGGCAAAAAGTCTGAGTGTGCTATGTTGGATGTAGTCTGCAAAGTCATTTATGTAAATTAAGAATAGGATTGGACCCATAACTGTGCCTTGTGGTACACCTGAAGTCACTGGGACTTTTTCTGACATGATACCGTCCAGGGCAACAGTCTGGGTCCTATCTCCTAAGAAGTCTGAAATCCAGTCAATAACATTGCTATTAATGCCATAATAGTTTAGTTTATAAAGAAGATGTTTATGTGGTACTTTGTCGAATGCTTTTGCAAAGTCCATTATGATTACGTCAGTTTGAATTTTTTTATTAAATGATTGACAGAGATTTTGTATGAATGAAATGAGCTGGGTTTCACAAGAACGTGAGGATCTAAACCCATGTTGTAAGTCATATAAGATATTATGTTTTTCCAGAAATGACATCATGTTACTAGAAATGACGTGTTCCATTATTTTACAACAAATACATGTCAGTGATATAGGTCTGTAGTTTATAGCATCATGTTTATCTCCCTTTTTAAAAACGGGACAGACATTTGCATGTTTCCAGTCTAATGGAATTTTGCCAAGTTCAAGAAGTTTGTTAAATATTATTGTAAGTATAGGAGATATATTATCTTGACATTCCTTTAGGACTCTACCATGGATGCCATCCGGGCCAGAAGCTCTATGGGGATTGATGTTAGATAGTAGTTTGGTGATGCCATTTTGTGTGATTTGGATGTCCGACATTTTAGGGAATGGGCTGGGTCCTTTGTTGGGAATTTCTTGTGAGGTTGTTGGAGTGAAGGCTTTTTGGAATTGGTCGTTTAGAATATTAGCTTTAGACTTTGCGTCTGTTTTAAGCAAGCCATCTTTACGTAAGGGTGGTATGGTTGAATTTTCTGTTTTCTGCCCTTTGATATATGAGAAGAGATTTTTTGGTGGTTTGTTAAATTTAGTTGTACCTTCATCAGGGATTGGGATATTGAATATCATGTTTTCTATGTAGCTCCAGTATGCTTTCCTTTGTTCTTTTTGGATTTCAGACTTTAGATGTCTTAGATGGTTAGTTTTACTTTGTTTTTTTGTTACGTTTCATAAGCTTGTGTTTATAGTTGTTCATTTTCTTTCTCAACTCGTTCGTGATCCAGGGAAATTTATTTTTTAGTTTACATAGCTTTGATGGTATGTGTTTTGAGATTGATTTTTGTAGATTTTCTTTAAAAATGTTCCACAACTCATCAATGTTAGTACAAGTTCGTTCTTTTTCTAATATTTCAGAATGAGTTTTGATTAGGTCATCATTAAGACTATCCCAGTTTGCCTTGGAGTATTTCAAAATGTGTCTGGGTTTCGGCTTACATCTACGTAAAGAAGTACTACAATCACACATAACAATATCATGGTCAGCTTCTCCAATAGGGGGGGGGGGGGGGTGGTCTCAATATTATCAACAACTGATGGATAATTTGTTAAAAGTAAATCTAGAGTTTTTTCTTTCCTAGTGGGTTGTTTGACTAACTGGGTTAATGAGTGGTCTGCGATAATATCTAGCAATTCTTGATGTTGTTTGGCGTTTGGTTTGCCAGGTATAGTGCTGGATGAATACCAGTCAATGTTGCCCAAGTTAAAGTCCCCACCAATTAGGAGAATTGATTTGGAATTTGTATTTATTCTGCTAATGGATTCATTCAAGGATTGTAGGGAAGTTTTGTCATCAGGGTGGGGCCTATAGAAAGATCCAATTATCAACTTTCTGCTGTCATGCATTGTAGCATCAATCCAAACAGATTCACAATCAGTCTGTAACTCCTTATTCTCGACTGCCTGGTAGTCATTTTTGATAGCTACCAAGACACCACCATAGCTTTGACCCTTACTGTTAGGGGGTCTATCTTTCCTAAACACTGAGAATACACTTGTATCGAAGTACTCAGAGGATGAGACTGAAGGGTCAAGCCAGGTTTCTGTACCAATTATTACATCGGGACATACAGAGTCTAAAAGAGCATCAAGTTCAGGTTTTTGTTTTTTATGGATTGAAAATTTAGACCGATGGTCTTTAGAGGATGACTTGTGTCTTTTGTTTTTATATTTTTACCAGTTTTAACTGGATTTTGTTGATTTGGTTTTGGAGACGAAGAGGCAAAAGGTTTACCTGGGCTATCATGACTGCCAAGAGTCGAGAAAGAGTTAACTGACGTGAATGTGCTGTGGTTGAAGAAAGAGCTCGAGAAATTTGGTAGACCACATTTAAGGCAGTGCCAGGACAGGTTACTACAGTCCATGAGATTATACATGAGATTATACATATTTTCAGCAGCATCACTGCATTTAGCGTCCCAAATGCATTTATTTACGATAAATATAACCAAAGAATACAATAGATGTGTGTATGAACTTTGATATAACGTAGCAGACGAAATTTCATCGTGTATTTTCGAAAAATCGAAAACGAAAGTGACTCCACGTGAATGTTTACGCACGCGTTAAACGTTGACATTAAAGTCCGTTCCGTCCGGTCCGGACCCGGATTATGAACAAAAAAACGTATTCAGGTGACGGAGGAGTTCAAGAATGATAGTTTGTGAAATATTTATGTTAATCTACTACTGGTGTAAATGTTTAAAAAGGGTGTTCGGCGACAAAATAAAGACTGCCAAGCCTAAAAGGAAAAATCGGTCCTAGTTAACAGAGCGAAAAACGTCAACCACTAAGACTGGCGTCAGTCGGTAAAATGTGAAGGCTAAACATGGTATGTGTTAAACTGTTGCACATAAAATCTTTCCGGAAAATTAATATACGTGTCGGGGTATCTCTCTGATCTTTAACTGTCATGTTTGATTTACGAGAATGCGTCGAATTTTTCCAAAATTGCATCAGTCAATGAAGCCAAGGTGCTGAAACAAAAGAAACGACGTCGTTGACGTCGTAGAGTGTGCGCCGATCGGACCTACTGCAGGTGCAATAAAACCATGCAGAATTTAAATACTTTAAGATACTAAAATCAAATTGAGCAATTACAATGAAAACATATCTTTAAAAAAGACAATGTATGCAAATTGTGAATAAAATGGACAACAATACAATAAAAATCAATGTTCGCGACTGTTGCGGACCACCCACGTATATGTATGACAACCAAACGTACAATATAATTTCAGACATGCGTCCGTTCAACCGACTGTACACCCCCCCCCCCCTCGATCATTGAGTCGCATGTCGAGTGTAAGCACGGGACCACCGGAAGCCACAATACATTGGCTTCACGTGGACATTTTCAATCACATACATGCGCGTAATTATTATTCAACTCATCCCCGAAAATTCGCCACACAAACATAATCAGAATTACTAGCATTTAAATAATATTAAACAAATATAATGTTTCGGCATGAAAATCTTTAAAACGCTATTCAGTTACGCTACTGCTATTATGCCGCTTTATGATAATGCATTCATATGTATTCAAAGCTTGGTAGATTTGTATAGCCGGTTTGTCATTTGATATTTAAACATACTTCCTCTTCTTACACGACTACCAATAGTATGCCGGGTGGAATATTTGTCCATATAGTTTAACAGTATAATATATACACGGTTTGTAATATTGAATATTTCAGTATAACTATTTACTAAAAGCTTTAGAACTTAAACGTTAAGGAGACGAACATACATATAGATCTAACATTGACAGATTTTACGCAAAATAAATACCGGGCTTTGGTTATGTGTAAGGTATAAGATTGAATACGGATATAGTAAACTGGTAGTCTTGTATTTTTTAAAAAGAAAAATGTCACATTAAAAAAACAGTACAATTACCCGAATAAGAGTCGGACTTAAGTTACATGAACATAGCATTCTTCTTTCGGATAAAAGTGATAAATTATCAACACAATGGCTGTAAACTTTGGATTTGACGGAGAGGTAAGACATGCTTGTATTATTATATCTAGTTATGGTTATTATTTTGGATGACACTGCTTACGGTGCTAGTATGGTTCAAAGGTAATTTTATTGAATGTAAATGGAATTATGAGTATAAGGATTTGTATTATTAATTGCGATGATAATTTGTAGAATTGAACGAGATAACAGAATTAATGATAGAATATTTTCATCTTATGTGTTCCATGATAGAACATTTTCATCTGATGTGTTCAATGATAGAACATTTTCATCTTATGTGTTCAATGACAGAACATCTTCATCTTATGTGTTCAATAATAGAACATTTTAATCTTATGTGTTCAATGATAGAACATTTTCATCATATGTGTTCAATGATAGAACATTTTCATCTCATGTGTTCAATGATAGAACATTTTTATCTCATGTGTTCAATGATAGAACATTTTCATCTTATGTGTTCAATGATAGAACATTTTCATCTCATGTGTTCAATGATAGAACATTTTCATCTTATGTGTTCCATGATAGAACATTTTCATCTTATGTGTTCCATGATAGAACATTTTCATCTTATGTGTTCAATGATAGAACATTTTCATCTTATGTGTTCGTATTAACATTGCTCACGGCGATTGAGAAGTACATTATAGGTTCGAATCCCACTATTTCTAATGACCCCGATGATCAGTAGAAGGTATTGGTTGGCGCTAATAATGTCTTGTATAAAGTTAATTCCTTGGCTGGCTGGTTCAGTCACATGAGCATGTGACTAGTTAGTGTCCATGTGACTGGACGTGTATACTATGTATGTTTGTAGAATTGATGTTCAGCACGGCAATTTTCCTTTACTTACCTGGGACAGGTAGAAGGTTCATTCGGTTAAATAGTTCTGTATTTTAATATATTCATTTTTCCTTAAACGATGTAAATGTTATCAACGCTAAAATATGTATACATTATTATTACGTAACAGTATGGAGCAACACCATACCGTACTATTGAATAAGTGTAAATCATCTAATGTCATAGATTGTATAATATTATATATAACGTTAATTCAAGGTACTCGGTATACATATGATAATTATTATTCATTTTTACTGAATCGGTTAATATATGCGTACATATAAAAAACACTGAAAATGAAAAAAATTGTCGTTTTGGCGAACACACAACATGCTTTGAATACAGCTATTTTTTCAGCTGGTGAGTACGTAAAGTGTTCGAACAAAGCTCCAAGAAAAGCTGTCTTCTAATACAGTTCTTGAAAGGCTGGATTCCATCGTAAAAATCAATTACGATAATATATACATACCTCAAGAATATGACTCTCGCATAAATTAAATGAGTGAAATTTGACCGATTCATTATTTCAGTGTAGCAATACCACGGGACTGTTACATCACATAAGACTACAAATCCAAGACCCAGGGGGCTGGATAAAACGATCCAGCTGATAAAAAGGATCCTACATTTCGTGAAAAGCTTATATTTTTTTCCTTAGACTAGCGTATGTTTCATAGAAATCGGTATAGAAATAAACTATTTACGGCTAAGCAAATTTCGTCTTGGATTTGTAGTATTGTAGTATTTAGTTTGTATGTAAATACCACGTGGTATTGCTAAACTGTAGTATGTAGGTCAATCTCGTTTCGGAGCCAAAACGTTGTCAGTTACTTAACCCTACTTTATATCAATGATATGCATGCGTTTGCGTGTATTGTATTTCTTGTACACTGTATAATGTGCATGCAATTATTTTGTGATTACAATCTGAAAGCCTTTGTACTGTTGTAATTGTACGCATCACTTCTATGATGTTGAATGTGAAGAATATTCTTGTTTTAAACAACCAGTAGCGTAGTTATATGTTCTAGTTGAATGATATCAAATTTTGTGATGTCTAATTTTAGTAGAATGTTTGTGGTAATATATATACTGTATGTATAAATTTGCGACATTGCCTTCCGGTACAAGTGTACTCTTTCAAAAAGTTGTTGTCTGGTACAAATTATATTTAGTTTCGGCCATGGATTATATATTCATGGATCATTGGAACTCAGACTGCAACATGGGACCTCTTGTTTCCAAAAATGCGCCACCTACATCTAGACCACAAACCGCTCCCCTGATTAAGTCTAGGTAGATATAAAACGCGTTCGAATATTTTAAATATTCAGTTCCAATCTTAAATACGTGATCGTTTATGTGTAAAACTGATACTGAAATCTGTTTTTTATGTTGGTTAAATTTGGCATAAATGCTGAGAAAATCATATAACACGTTTAATATGAACTTCCTGTAGAAACGCATATGTGTGTACTTTTGTAATAGTTCTCCGACGACATGCAGGACAAATGTACACATTAAAAGGATGAAGTCAAATTAATATTATAGTCAAACGATATAAAAACTTCCTGAAAAGCAATGCTGAATTTTCCCCCACCCAAAGTTTATGTGATCAGTTCCCGTGAATGGCGATTATCTACGTGAATAATAAAGATCAAATATTTGCAATGTAATCCTCGCATTACGCAGCGTAACTAAATTACTATTGAACGTGATCGATCGTCAGTAGGCTGAACGTATTTCTACTTCCTAGTTTATTGTGTTCTATTTAAAGGTCGATTTAAATAACCGATTCAGAACTTTTATTTTGCGAATGATAATAACAGAATCAATGAAGCATAGCATTCTAATCGTTATAGTACATACATCTTGTATAATTATTTTGCATTAAACACAAATGCATCATGCTGTGTAGGCACACACACCTTGGTATTCAACACTGCCGGGCGTTCGTTAAGGTAACGGAGTATAATCTATTGTGAGATTGAGCTTGTTTTTTTCAAAAGCACTTTATTCTTAAAGTTGAAATGTGTTTGATACAGTAAGCTTAGTATTATGATGCACTATATTTACCCTTGATGTTAAACAAAAAAATAAATAACAATACAGTGGATTTATTGAAGCATGACAGCACTTTCATTGCAAATCTTGCTCGTTCACAAACAAAGTCAACATGACACTATGAGTCAAAGTTTGTTTTTGGAAACATAGTCAATAGTATATATAAGGAACAAACTCTTATAAAGAAATAATTATGAAACATATTTATGAACTTGTATCATGCAAAAACTTCAATGACCTTGTATACATTTTCAGTCGAAAACTAAATAAGAGTTTGTTCCCTGGAGTTTGGCTCGTGACATTTGCCAATTTGTGTGTTTATGAACGAGTACTGAAAGGCACACACATTCTTTCGAAAAACTATTTTAAAAGGTCGGCCCTTGTTTAACGAGTTGTTTGTGTTATTTTACAGTGAAGGTATACCTACAATACATGTCTGTTTGCTTAAGCCCTTTAATTTTCTTAAAAATCTAAATTATTGTTTACCACCCCCTCACACTTCTGATCTCACACCGTTCCCTTAAACACTAAACTGATGCTCCTGTATATTTCTAATATAATGTACTTGGTTAGATTCTCGACCGGGAAAGCTTGGCCATTTCTGAAAAGCTTTTCAGCCAACTATAATGATCTGGGCTGGTATTCACAAAGCATCTTCAGTAAAAACTTAAATATTTTGACTTAAGTCAATCATTTGTGCAGCTCATATGTCCCGCAATTTAAAAAATAATCTATGTTTTCTCAGTGATTATAGTAGCTGTTTACCTAATACTTCAGCATCTTAATTTTCTTGCTTAGCTGATACACTTAAGAAAAAATCAAATGTTTAAGAAATTCCTTAGTTTTCTGCTAAGAAGCTTTGTGAATACCAGCCCTGGTTGGTTACCCAGATGTTGGCTCGCTTGTAGTGATGTTGTACCTTGCGTACATCAACAATAGAAATACTGTCCGGAAATAAGGCCATACATATATTGAAATGTTAGCATCCTTTGTATTTAGTGGGTATTCATTATGGGGATATAGTGGCACCCATATAATAGTCAGCCAAATTGACTTAATATGTGCCATCTACTTTCTGACCAAATTCAGTACACAAACGCTTTGCCTTGCAACAGACAGAGCGAAGCCCGGAACCTATTATTGAACTACAAAACTTACGGCCCACCAACAGGTCATTGGATATCACAGCCAGTTATTGTAACAATGGGATTTAAACCATACATGTATAACTCTCGTTTACATAAACTGATTTATCGACCACTCAGCCGAATTTTTAACTCAATTATTATTTAAGTCAGTAGTGTGTAATACTACTTTTTTGTATGTTTGCACTTAATAGGAGATACGTTTTGATAATATCTAAAGTGTTTGATTGGTAGAAATATCCCTCATACGCACATTATTAAACATCAAATGACTATGAAATTTATATAAACATGTCATATACATTCTTTATGAGCCCGTATGTGCAAGATTGCATAAACTTTTATAATTGTAACAGTTATATTTTTATATACAGTAATTTACTAACGCCTTCTAAATGACAACTGATAAGAAAATATGAATTTATTAAAAATAAGTTGTATTTATAGATAAGTGTATTCAGAAAAGTCAATATGCGTGTCATTCTACGTACATTATATACACAATATAATAACGTGAATAAAATAAATATAACATGTCATTTAGCAATGTTTGCGCTGCAATATCTGACAAGTACGAATACAGCCATTTAATTTTGAAAGCTAGGTTTATGCCGCTTGTTATGTACAATTTGCAAAATATTGTCTTTATACGTAAGAAGATAATGCTTTTAAAAGCTACAAACCCCTAATAATACCATCACCTTAGGAGTTCTCGAGCAGGTTTTCTTAACAAATCAACTATGCATGTACATTTTTAGGATCTGACACATGGCGAATTAACAGTAACCTGCAACATTAATCATGCTCTAAGCAGTTCGCTACCGAGTCAGATTCTCTAACCTGCACTCGGCAACCGAGGACGGCAGTTCGCTCCCGAGTCGGACGCTCTGACCTGCAATCGACCACTGAAGACGACGGTCCGCTCCTGAGTCGGACGCTCTTACCTGCACTCGGCAACCGAGGACGGCAGTTCGCTCCCGAGTCGGACGCTCTGACCTGCACTCGATAACCGAGGACGGTGGTTCGCTCCCGAATCGGACGCTCTAACGTACCCTCGACCACAGAGGACGGTGGTTCGCTCCCGAGTCGGACGCTCTAACGTACCCTCGACCACAGAGGACGGTGGTTCGCTCCCGAGTCGGACGCTCTAACGTACCCTCGACCACAGAGGACGGCGGTTCGCTCCCGAGTCGGACGCTATAACGTACCCTCGACCACAGAGGACGGTGGTTCGCTCCCGAGTCGGACGCTCTAACGTACCCTCGACCACAGAGGACGGCAGTTCGCTCCCGAGTCGGACGCTCTAACGTACCATCGACCACAGAGGACGGCGGTTCGCTCCCGAGTCGGACGCTTTAACATACACTCGACAACCGAGGACAACGGATCGATTCCTAGCCGAGTTAGACTAAAGACGAACTTAAAATGTAATAGTATTAGTTTTAATTGTATGGTACTTGCGAAACTCCTCTGACACTAAAGCAACGGGTTCGAATCGGAATGAGGTATCGACCGTGTAAAATAAAGGTTGAAGAATCTTTTTCACAAATGACCTTATCAGTTAATTAGTAAAATCTATGTAACATACACATACGTGAAACTTTAACGATTAATAAGCTTTACAAAAGGAAAAATCGTATTATCAAAGAAACTAGTAGGCGAAAACTTGTCAATAAGTATTTAAAGGTGCTGCCTCACAGATAGTGCTAACTTTTTTGTATATCGTGATTTTCCAACCTAACCAAGTATCGATGTAATAGAAAGCCACTGACGGTTGCTTTATGAAAGATTTGGTGCAAAAAAGCAATTTTAACCACTCTCAAAAAAAAGCGCTAAGTTTCCTTCCAACATTCTTTGTGATTTGGTAATTCACTCGCGATCTAACTGTAGCATCAACAAACTACAGCGTTAACATCAGTGAGGTATTTGATTAGTTTTCTATTCATTTTCATCAAATGCGAACAAATTTCAGGCAATTTAAGTAATAGTAGTGTTAATTCTATAGGATATTAATACCCTATAGAATTACTGATGTAAAATACTAGATAACTACAAAATCTCGAAGTTTCTCAAGTTATTTTAGGGGTCAGTATGGTTGTTTATGGGATATACAGGCAACTATACCAAAATTACGCGAATATTTGACAATTTTATTTTTTGGCAATACACCAATACGTGAGGCAGTCCCTTTAAACCAAACTCGATCATGTGGAATTGTTGACACCTACCTTAAAAGTTTTTATTATAATGAGAATATTGAGTTTCCAAGTATGTCATTGTAGTATTTTGGTTGTATTGTTAACGCAATTTACGTCAAGGAAATCGGATACGTCGGGTACATGTGAAAATGCAATCACCGTGTTGTAGTTGGTGAATGAAATAAAATAGAAATTTATATCTACTCGTGATGGGCATTATTTGTGTTCCGGATAATTACGCAGCTATTTTTCGTCTTATTCTATTATTAAAATACTCGGAACGTGCGTGTGTACATTTTAGTATGATATTTAATTTATGTACTTATGATAGGTGTACTCGTTTGATTGAATACTGCACCTGGACTTGTCAGAAATATTTTTAGTATTTCCCACTGTATCTGACCGTTTGGACTGCAAAGTATTCGGTGCTATACACCGTTGACATTAAAGAACCAGACTGTCTATTTAATATAATAGCTATATGCGCACTGCTGCAGCGCCGGACAAGCCTGTATCTAATGTCTCTCTCTCTTCCATCAGGGGCTTTCTCTCAGTCTGTCCCTCTGGTCAGATAATGCTCTATCGTACTGGTAGAGGATTCCGCTTGATCGGTGCCCTTGTGTCTGCAACGCTATATAAAGTAAAACGCTTTTGAACGTGCGTGTCACATGAAGAGGGCGCTATATAAATCTGGTTAATTTATTTATTTTATTTATAAAATACTATGAGAAGGTAATTATTAGACGTAGTCCGTCGTTCAAATCCTCTCTTGTATCATAGCTGTAAATTATAATTATGGCATTGCTTATAAGAGAATGGTTTAGTTTAAACTGATCGTACAATGAAGCTCCATGTGGAGCTTTATTCATAGCAAACAATGAGTTTAAAAGTTGTACTTCGGTTTGTCGCCGTGTCTCCACAGATAGTTTGTTAAACACGGAAGTCAATTGATCAACGTCACAGATCAGGAACAAATACCATTGCCGATGCCGAGCATAGCCTTTATTTGCCAGTCAGCTTTCTGCTGAAATATGGCAGGCATATATATGTGTGCCTCCACCCGAATTTGAACCCGGGTCACCAGATTAGACGGCAAGCGCGCTAACCATTGAGCTAAGGAGGCCACCATTCAAGTGCATTTTTCCTAACGAACCTAATTATCTGGGGGGGATATGCATTGTTCAGGGTTCGTTAATCTGATTGATCGGGGGTATAAACTTATACCGACTGAGCTGCTGGTTACACACATACGTTTTCTTTTTTGAGTACGTTTTGCATGAAGCTGTGTTTGTTGTATAAGATCTATTTCCGTTTTTTTGTTGATATTCTGTTATATTAAGAACATTCTCCAATAATATGGCACTTATAAGCATATTTTGTAACAATATTATAATGTAATGGTATCTGTCGGTTTTGCATTTTTGGTAATCGCAAATGAACGCCGTCCGTCCGTCTATCTATCCGGCCGTACTAACACATCAGGTTTATCTAGCTTTTGGCCCCTTAAAACGGATTTGTTACAAACCTGTGTTTATGTGGCTTATTTCATTAAATGTGACTAAATTAGTCACATAAAATTAGGTTAATTCCGAAGAAATAGTCACATAAAACTGGCCCGTCCGTCTGTCTGTCAGCGGCTCTGCTGGGTAGTGACCGGCTTCATACGAGACTGTCCAAATATAATGTTACTGTTATGAACGTTTAACTTAAATCAGTTAATATATATATATATTCTAAAACTGTCTCGTTTTAAAACCCATTATGGTCATACTCGAAGGAGCATGCAGTTTGAAATAAATTTAAAGCGCAACCATCACATCTGCCATTAATTGCAAATGATACACGTCATTGTGAAATAAAAGTATCTTATACCAAGAATAGAGGTACTAGGAGGGTCACACTTACAGGAAAACAGTTGATGGTTCACGGTGTCATGTTGTCACGGTATCATGATGTCAAGGTGTCACGATTTTGCCTTAACGATTTTTGATTTCGAGAATTCATTATTTGAATTGCAGAAAAAAGCTACAACATTAACTTAATGACTTTAACTAGTATTTCGAAAAATCGTGAACTTGTAAATTTATGAATTCAATATAACGAATGGAGTAATTTCAAATCGTGCATTCTTAAATCCACGGGTCGAACGTCGTACCAGCGTACAAGGAACTCAACTATCGTTGTTAAAACATTTTTTTTAAATAATCATCATTATACGTATATTTACAGCAGTCTAGCGGACCAACCACGACCGGATTCAGGAAATATCGGGACACTTTTGCTATTCAGGTATAGTTACATTCCAACATTCGGTTTTGTCAGACCTTTAGTTGTAGTTCACCCGTTTTATTATGTCTCCTTTAGTAAATGCATTTTGGTGAATTAATTTTAGTCTTACTACCAGTCCAATTCTATCCAGTTACATACACCTGTAGTTGTAGAAACATTGCACAGTAATCATTATGTAAATATTGTTAGCCAACTCTGTCTTTAAAGACCGCCCATAGGAACAGCAATTCCAGTTATTCTTGTTGTGCGTGGGTCTATCTTATACTTCTAAGTCGCAAATCACCCGAACGCTGGACGGCGATCTGATTGCATTTGTGACCTCGGTATTAATAACATGTTAATATATCAAGGAATTGTAATGGGATTATCAAATACATGGTTTTGAAATAGTAATCTTTGTTGGTCTTTAATGACAGGTTAAGTTATGTTTATATTTATGCCAGTGTCCATGAAAACCTTCTATGTTGACATTATTATTATTATAATTATGCGAAATAATGTTTGTAGAAAAAAGCTCTTACATGTTTATTGGATTTTAAGTACATGTAATTTACTCATACTAGAATACCCATACCCATATTACATATTATTATTATTATACTTAAAATTTAAAATGAATCATGTTCATACACCAGGGACCGGACTTACAACCAATACTTACACTCAACACTCAGCACTCAAATATTAAAAATGTGATATAATGAGCTACTTTTTGTCCTAGATTGCATATTAATAGAATTAAAAATATTCTAAAACCTGATGCTTTGTTGAAATTTAATTTCAGGATTTTATCGAATATGTATAAATTTTTGTTACCGTTACGTCATTAACGTTTGAATGACGTTTTTGATGCTGCCCTAAAAGGTTCCTTAATGCGTCTCAACAGAAACAGCTTTAACTTCTTTAAAGATTTGAATCAGATTTCATTACATTTTGAATTTCGCGTGATTATAATTACTTTTTTCAAATATTTTTGTGATAATATCAGGTTATTCAAGAGACCGTTTCGTTTTGACGTGATAATTTTACAATAACCAGTTTGACATGCGTTTAAGATGTCAATAAGTAGACTGTGTCTTTAACTTCGTTACTAGTATCATAATTGTTGTAAAACAAAGTATTTATAAGTTATATGTTATGTAAGTATTATATTGTTATTATGACGAAGCTCTGGGCATATATCAATGAAATGCTGTGCGTGGAATAAAACTGTTTTATAAAGATGTTTCATCAGTGATTACTTAGATATGACATCGATAATAAATTTTGTTGATATTAATATTGACGTCAAACTATAGTAACCAGTAGTGTGGGCTTCTTTTAATCACTATAATATTTTCCTCTGTATACTAGTTTAAGAGTGAATCCGGTTGCGGTTGAAGATATAACTAGATATAACACCCATTAGTTTACACCCACGACTGACATTAAATTTTTAAGTACAGCCCATTGAAGTGAGCATCCTCGAACAGACCACTAATTCTGAACTAAAAAAATAAACGTCATATGTTTGGTTTATGTGTCCCATACGGGAGACGCCCGCGAAAATTGGTCCGCCAATTTTTGTCCGAACTACGTACCGGTACATTATTTTCTAAGATTTCAAACCATTTATTTACAATTTTAGATATTAATTTGAATGTCCTGACTTTTTGTCCTGTTCTGTGCAAAACGGATATTGATGATTAAATCAGAATAAGTAAGCTTGTTAAGTTAGTCAATGCAACAGTCCAACAAATAAATAACCACCCGGTAATTCTGAGTCTCAGTAACATGTTTCCTCCTCTAATATAGTCACACCTTTGTGTACGCTCCCCACATATATTTAATATATTATATTTATAATAATTATATTATATTTATGTAAATTCTTTTTATGAATGTATGAATTTATTATGTAAACAATTCCAATACTGTACATATTTTTTACCTATTATCTTAGATACCTGTAGTGCCTGTATTTGATATTACTTATATTCTATTATTACAACATATTTTGGCTACACTAATTGTATTTAATCGACATGTTTATACCTTTGTTCACATTTCTATGCCGTGGTGCGACTGGGTCCATGTATAATAAACGTTGATGGCGCGCCATTTTCGCATGTAGGGAAGACAACTCAGAATTATTAAACTGGATATAACAATATACCTTACAAAAGGAGACAATTCCTGACCTTTGACCTATACACCCATGAACAATTACACGCTAATTTCACGTTCGATTCGACATTGAATTTTACAAATAGCTTCTTTGATTTGTTTGCTTCGTTTCATTGTCAATTTTCATATTTAGTTGCTTGACACTAATACGCTTCCATTGATTTAAAAATATGATTTGCTTTAGCCTTGGGTGTGATTGTAGTTTTCACATTATTTTATTTCCCACGAAGTCGCCGCTTCGAACTTCTGACGATACAGAAACAAACAGTTTGGTGTCCGAGGAAAGTACCTTGCCAGAATTATCAAGGGCTGAGGAAAGAGCAATACGGCTTTCTGGTACCCAGTTTGTGCCTATACAGGTAAGCTGGCAAAAACAAAGAACCGACCTAGTTATACAGTTTTATTAATTATCAATTAGGGTTTTTTCATTAAACAATCAAGCTACTATGCGAGGGCTCCTTAAATATTAAATATTTACCGCCTAGGCATTTATAAACGCCAAGGCAATGAGTAGTTAAAATTATCAGATATAAAACTCTTTAGAAAGAGGAGGGTTTCACTAAAACTTTTAATACAGTAACCTTTATTTATAATATATCACTGTTTGGTGATATTGCGTCTTGATTCCATGAATTTGAACACACGTTCGTTGTAATATTTCGTTCGTGAGTCCGTTGCTCTTTTCTATCATTAGTTCTATTTTTTGCTCACCTGAGGACGAAGTGCTCAAGGTGAGCTATTGTGATCACCCTTTTGTCCTTCGTCCGTCGTCCACCGTCCACCGTCCACCGTCCACCGTCAACAATTGGACTGTTAACACTATAGAGGTCATAATTTTCACTTAATTTGTTTTAAACTTTGTCACAATGTTTGTCTCTAAAGTTCTAAACTGGATCATATGGGGTAAAAAGCTAGGTCACCAGGTAACGTCAACGAAAAACCTTGTTAACAGTCTAGAGGTCACATTTTTGACATTATCTTAATGAAACTTGGTCACAATGTATGTATGTATGAAATATAGGTCAAGTTCGTAATTGGGTAATCTGGGGTCAAAATCTAGGTGACCAGGTCACATTAAAGAAAAACCTTGTTAACAATCAATAGGTCACAAGTTTTACCTAATCTTTATGAACTTGGTCACAATGTTTGTCTCTAAGGCATCTAGGTCGAGTTCGTAACTGGGTCGTCTGGGGTCAAAAAATTAGGTCACTAGGTGACATCAAAGAAAAACATTGTTAACACTCTAGAGGTCACGTTTTTTGCCGAATCTTAATGAAACTTGGTCACAATGTTTGTCTCTATAAAATCTAGGTCAAGTTTGTAACTATGTCATTTTGGGTCAAAACATAGGTCACTAGGTCACATCAAAGTAAAACATTGTTAACACTCTAGAGGTCATGTTAATTGCCTAATATGTATGAATTTTTGTCACAATGTGTGTATCTGTAAAATGTAGGTCAAGTTCGAAATCAGGTTATCTTTGGTCATAATCTAGGTCACCAGGTCACATAAAAGAAAAACCTTGTTAACATTCTAGAGGTCACATTTTTTACATAATCTTAATGAAACTTGGTCACAATGTTTATCTCTATCAAATCTAGGTCAAGTTCGAAATCAGTCATCTTGGGTAGAAACTCTAGAGGTCACAATTTTCACCTAATCTTTATGAAACTTGGTAATAAGCTAGGTCTCTGTCGAAATTGAGTCATCTGGAGTAAAAAACTAAGTCACCAGTACACATCAAAGAAAAACCTTGTTTATACGCTAGATGTCACATTTTCACCTCAACTTTATTAATCCCGACACAAAGTGTGTCACTGTAAAATCTCAATCAAATATTAAGGTCATATCATACCAAATACTGATTTTGCCTAAACTGCTAGCCATCAGGTGAGCGTTTTAAGGCCAATGGCCCCCTTGTTTCTTTTGTTTGTCCGTCTTTCGTTCGTTCCATTTTTTCACTTGCTCTATGTTTATAGAAAACACCGGAGATTCAAATAACGCCTGCATCGGTAATATATTGCACGTGTGTCCAGCACGACCCTTTATCATAAATGCATATTGTCTTTCGATTATGATTGTTATTAAACATAAATTCATACATCAATATTGATGGCATAGATGGATTTAACTCCGATAATTTGACCTGATCCTGACCTTTATGCATGAATATATTACAAGGTTCCTGCGTTGAATATAATAATATATATTTCCACGAGCAAATCGTACAATATCGGTCCTTTAGATTTGTGTTGGTAATATACTTTCCGCTTATGCAAAGATACAACCGGGTTATAAATATAGACAATAAATCAGCTGTTAGATTATGCTAATAGAAGGTCGAGAGTCGTGTCAAATTCTCCTGACTATACATACTAAGAATATATTGATTAATGAAATAATACACGTAGTTGGTTGTATTAACAACCCATTTAAGACTGCATAACATAACTATTAATATAACATATAAGCAGTTCTTACATTTCGTTGAATACTACGAGTTCTCTTAAAAAAGCTTATTTTTCTGTCAATAATCAAGGACAATACAAATAATTTGAAATATTAATGAGTAAATAGACAAATCTTTCTGTTCAGATTAATCTTGCGAGGCAGTCACAACAATCGGACATAAGTGAAGTACAATACTGGGTAATATTTGTATAACAGAGTTATTCCCCTTGCATTTTGGTACATTGGGCGCTTTTTGAGTTTACACAGCCTTTGCACGAGCACATTCTTTTTCAGCCGCATGTTTGCAAAATACTGTCTTGAAAATTGACACGATATTTACATTTTGTATATTTATTTGTTTATTAGTCCCCTACCGGTTTTTGACCGTCAGTCCGTCCGTCAGAAAATCTGGATCCTGACAACTCAAACAGTTTCCAAGCTAGATTTATGAAACTTGGTATTTGGATAGGGGGCAATAAGGGGATAATGCACGTCCAAAAATATTTAGATTCCGACCAAAATTGTGGTTGCTATGGCAACAGAAACATTGAAAATGGCTTAAAACCGGTAGAGGACTTCTGTATTACATGTTTTAATTTGTTTTGCACATAGTTTATAACTACAACTACGTACACTATGGATAGGCAACAGACGGAAGTCTACATAATTCATCCCTTCCACTGATTTGCTTATATGATAGGATTGTCTTGTGTCTGTATTAGAAAGAATCTGTTAAGAATCTCCTATTAACTTTAAATATGCTATTTTGTTAAACAATATACACACTTACTAAGATGATGAGGGGTTAAGATAGACAATCATTATATTTCTCATACGTCGTATAATAAACATGTAGAATTCTCATGATCATTGACGAATATTTATTAGAGTGTATAAAGTCATGTTGTTTGGTAGTGAGCATATTGTTTCAGCTGAATGTTCTAAATTTTAAACAAATAAGGGATTGTGTTTGGGGTTATAGGGAGGTTGCAAAACAAGCTCGTACGACAACACGTACGTGATCTACCCAGACACGTAGATGTACTAGTAGTTATTTGAATTGGCTAGTGAAACGAAATTTGTACGTGTGAGGTATCACATGACAGTTAAAGCACGGTTTTCCTAAATGGTAAGGTCGTGGAGTTTCTTCCAGCACACAAACATACGTATGTGACGTAGAACACATATCTCTACTAATAGCAATTGCATTTGCCACACATTTTGCAGTTTTATCAACTACAAATACCCGGGTACGACGTTCTGCGAACTCGTAGGCGTACGATCCATACACGCTTCGTTTTGCAACCTCCCTAATCTGGTATCAAACTTGCGAATTAGATGGCCGGGGTTAATCCTTATACCAGCATAAACATAATGCGGTTATAGTCATGAAAGTTTGAGCTGGCAAAAAACCTAGCTGTTAAGGCATTTGATTTGAACACATATCGTGGAATGTCCAGAGGTCTTATGCACAACCAGTTTAAAACTGAAATTCAGACATAGATTTCAATTATTAAACAATAAATTTACTTACATTTCTTTCCCATTTAGTCCAAAACGATTGAAGATGTAGAAGTCTTGATCGCTGTTGTTGTACTAATATGCCAATTTATATTAACATTGATACAGTTATAAGAATATGAACGGGAAATAAACGAACATACAACATTAAAAACAATTTGTGTATCCAATTCTGAGTTTCGGTCTTAAATTGTATGTGAAAAACGTAAGCGGAATTCACAAAGTATCTTAATGGACAACTAAGCATCTTAAAATTCCTTGTATCAGATATATAAACAGGAAATCAAGATTTATCATTTTTTACATTGTTAAGAAGCATTACGTTAAGAGCTACAATAAGCAGGAAGAAAACATTGGCTATTCTTCGTTTCTTGGGAAATATGTGCAGCTCAATGTTTTCACTTAAGTCAAAATATTTAAGTTTTCCTTTAATGATGCTTTTGTGACTACCAGCACTGGTGTGGTTCTGTGTTTTATCATGTGTTATCACTTTCTAACACAGTCTTTGTCTTTTTTCTTTGCACATAGAAACCGACGATGCACACAGATATGGATGACGACGACAAATACCAAGACATTGCATCTTGGGTAAAATATTTGGATGTTTTTAAAAAGTTTGTGATGAGTATAGCTCGCCGGAGATAACACTAGCCTGATCAATAAAAAAACATGCATAATATAAACCCTACAAGGTCGCCTGACCGCTTGTTTTTAGAGTATATTGAAATTGGACATCGAAAATAATGCATTTAATTTTGATTTGTAATAGAGAGAGGCTAGTGTTATCCTCTGCGGACTATATTTATAGAAGTGTGTTGTACACGTGTGATAATGCATTACGTTTGTTTTGAAGCAGTATTGACTTTGATCGTAGTGTTTTATGATCTAAATTTTTGCATAACGTATGATGTCCAGTAGCTTATCTTTGTCCCTTTCGGTCGTAATAGGTAAACATAAACTATTTTTTTCAAATACTCAATAAATACATTTACAATAGTTTAATATACTATAAGATAGAATCTGACCTCTGTGTCGTAACCTTTAGGTATCCACAATACAAGGCATATAGCATATATAAGTGCAGTCACAGCTCAATACTGGTGTTCGATCTATAGTAACATACTAATGTTTATAACGTAACAAAGGCTATAAGCACTCGTTGCATTGGCTACTGTCATGTACAAAACTCTTTGAAAAGTTTTACGTTGCTTGTGGAGACTTGACAGAGAATAGTTGCACTGACTAGTACTTGATTCAAGGAAAACTGAACAGTGGTTAACCTTGTCCACCGTACGCATACTGAGTGTGGCTGAAAAGTATTGACGACAAATGCATACAACACGGTGAATGTTACTAGCATTTGGTATTACTTAGTTGATATTATTGTCGAGGTCTTCGAAGTTGGCACTTACGTCGTAGCTCGTCAGTCAGATGTTAACTCGTAATGAATTCATAGGTATTGCCTCGTAGCTCGTAGCTAGTTATTGTCGCTGGTTTACATATCATGTGCTGCCTGATAACATGTTGATCAACTAATTTGTAAAAAGAATGAACACACACTAATTCATTTCTCGTTTTTTGATTGCCTAAATGCTTAGGTTGATGTGAGTATTGATTAATAAAAATGATTTAACAATTGTAGAAGCCATCGGATGACATTACTAGAGTCATAGAGGGGAAGACAGGACCAAAGTATACTCGAGAATGGGTATGGTATTAATTTATACATGCATACTTATCTCAAAATTAATAAAATTAATATTGAAATATAGGTCAAGTATTCATGTTGACATATTACTATATTTGTATTAAATGAAATTTAAGTATGCATAAACACACATTGTAATGATCATACTTAACCAGGTTCTTTCAAAAATGTACATTTTAATATAAGAATTTTCAGTCTCTCAAAAGATATATAAAAAATGTATAATTAAAATAAAAACGACTATTTGTTCAAATTTACGAGCACATGTTCCTCGTCATGAATTCCTAATTAAATTTCCAAAGAAGAGCATGGGCTGGAAAATCTAAAAGTTATTTGTGTCATTTATTGTAATAATTATCAGAAATGCGATTGAGCAATGTGTGGAACATGCTTTTTTAACCAAAGGCACATGTTCAAACCTCTCACACCGTGGTTACGGTGTACCTTCAAGGGGAAGTAACTGCGACGAAGAGTTTCACACGAGCGTAATGGTTACAACACATACATTATAACCATAATTACTGACTGGTTCCTTTCATTTTAGGATAGTCACGGCATTGAAGTGTCAAAGGACGATAACCATCCTCCTATTGGCATTATACCATCAGAGGCACGAGAAAGTACACCGGACTCAGTAAGTCATGTATTCGCTTTCAAATTATAAATTTTAATATGACATTTCAACCATGTTATCAGAGACGGGGAGGTAACTCGTATGTTAGAGACATTCTACACAGGTGATTGCCTCCCTGTTTTACTTTTTACGTCCTAGATCTACTTCTTGAGAGTATTTCGCATACCTCGTATCTTGAAATGAACAATTATCGAGGTGAGCGAACAAACACTCCTCTATTTTTATAGACAAAACATACTTAGATTTCTTTTACATTTTTATGAAAACGATGTACCAATAAATACATATTTAATGTATTGTCACAAATACAACAAAGTGAAATACAGCCCGACACATCATATCATTATCATCCTTATTTACGATGTGTTATATTATGGCATACATTTGCGAGACGACATTACACAAGCTGCTTTTACTCGAGATAATTAACGTTGCAGTGATATTCCATAAAACACTTCAAATTAAATTTTGTCCATCGGTGTTCAAAAATGGGGTTGTATTGTTGAAACACCTTCGGCAAGGGAGACACAACTGTGACCATGGCAATCTCGCGGATGAACACAATATGTCAACAACGGAATGGTAGGTCGACAGAAATGTATTCTGTATATTCTGACAATTTAACTCGATTATTCACAGTCCCATCTCTGTACTCTCTGTTGACTCGATCATGCATCTAATTATTCATGTCTCCCCGGTAGGCACCAAACTCTCGTGTGACTCAGATGGGACCGTATGATAAGCAAGGCACACAGCCTAGCTATGATAAGAATTACCAAAGTTTAATATAAATGTATTCATCGTTCATAATATTGTCCATGCAGGTTGTGGCTACAGGAACGTTTATGATCAATCGTACGGATAACTATAGACCTTCAGGTGTGGAATTCAGTCGCGCCAACTTACAAGAGCATGCCGGACAGGTACGTGACGCTATGGTATGCATGACCTACCGTCTGATGTGATGTCTGTTTTAAAAATGTAATATTAAAAAGCTCTATGAATCATATCTAACACGGTTTCAACACGGTCATTTCTTGCTAGAAGCAACGTTTGTGTTTAGAGTACATGGTCAAACCCTAAAATCGCACCGAAAGCCCGGTGGCGGTACCAGTATAAGGCCATTGCTTTGCCGCCTAAACGACACATAATATCTATACTACCGTAATTACACCAGTTTCTCAGCCACGATCCCTCAGCGTCGGTTGGCTTTGGTGTACACATTGACAATCCGAACACAATGTTCATTTCAAATCATTTTTCCGGCCCGGATTCGTTATTTTATTTATATTACTAAGCACACAGTCATGTGACTTTAACACAAATTGAAAAAACAAAATAAACGTTGCGGTGACAATTGTACTTTGGCTGAATATTATGTATCCGACATATATCAAATGACGGTCACAACTCACTAACCATAGAAACGTGGTATTTTTTCTTCCTGGTTCATTGTACAGGTTTTAAATATCATGTGCACAAGCGCATTGTTGCAAAATAATTGAGCGAATACAACTTTTTCAAAATGTTTTAGCTTATATATAAATCTAAAAAAAGCTAAATTTGGCTGAAAACTTATACTAGATATTCAAATAGTGCGAAAGGAAGTTCCTAGTACAAATTTGGAAAGTGATAAAGTGAGTATAGCTTTTATTAAAAATTATGTAGGCCCTACGAGACGTATCATGATGTAGATACAGTTTATATAATAGATACATCACTGCTGATGGTAATCTGTGAATGAGTGGGTTGTTTTAAATTGTCTATTCATGGATACATTGTTCCGTAATTACCAAATTTAGAACCATGACGTAGATGGTCTATGTTAATGTATCTTCCAGTATAAGATGCTGTTACATGTGGCATACAGTGGATTGTAAACTTTAATGTACATGTATATAGCACGTAGAATTTGTCCTGATTCTGACCTTCATGAATAATTATATTACACATACCAAACTATATTCATCATTCGTCAAGGCTCTTAACTCTGCATTTTCTTTGATTAAGCCGGTACATACGTTGGAGTTTTGTCCCCTGCTGACCCTAATCTGCGTTAAATATTCAGGACTTCTATCTGTTTTATTATAAGACTGCAGATTATGGACTGAGATAGGCATACCATACACATATCACACAGTTGTAATCGATTAAGTGCATGGGCCTGAATATGTTGTACATGGACATAGTTTATTATGTGTTAAATATTGTGGCAACTTGACTATATCAAAACGCAGACTTCACCATTGACTTTGTTTATCAATTTACACTATTTTGGAGGTTTAATCCTTGCTAAAATTGGTCCAACCATGTTATCCACACTTCACGCACATTAATGTTTCAGGTTACATCGTGCACATATAAATAATGTAATAGATAATTGTTTACAAACAATGTAAATGTTAGAGTTTGTAAAACGTTTCTTCAAGGCCGGATAAGAAGTATCCTAATGGAACACAAGTACAATGTACATGTAATTACATTTCAGCTTTGGAGAGAGATTCGAATATTTTTTTATAATTAATAACCGTGTTTTGCCTGGGTTGATATACATGCAACAAGATACTAATTTCAAAGTAATAGATACAAGTCAATATCTACTAGTAAACAGAAGCATAATTATATTTTACAAAATGTACTTCACTGACTCGGTACCCATGCCAAAGACCTAAATATACTAAGTATATTTAGGTCTTTGCCCATGCTGACAAATAGCCATACGATCATTTTTTTCTCATGTGCAACGGTATAGATCTGACACATTAGCCGTTCCTGTCTATTTTAAGATACTATATCATCTTTAAAATCTAATCTTGATTATATGAACACAAATGGTCCATTATCAAGACAAATGCACATCTTTTGGTGTGGACACATATGTGTATATATAATAGAACTTGACTGCAATTCGAAGTCATTATCGAAAACATACTGGAACAAAATAGCCTTTATAAATTAAATTTAACGTTTTGTATGATGGTTATTTCATATGGTTTTAATGTATTGGATTTCAGATGTTACATTTTTTTCTCGAGGAACCAAAATCATTCTTTAATGAATTCCTTAATAGTTCAGATCTTTATAATGTTCCATCAAAAGAAGCATGTCGATTTTTCTGATTTTCTGATTAAATAGTTCTAGCCGGGCATGACTTATCAGTGCTAGGTCAGGAACCAATTAACACCATGGGGAACAGACTGATATATCTAGACCAAGGCAAAAACATCTGCATTGGTGGTTACTTAATTAATCAGTATAATACACATATAGAAGCTTTTATTGTCTAACCATTTATAACGGTATTATCGATATCAATAAATTAAATAAATTACATTTGTTTAAAAGTCCTTTGTAATCAACGTGTTTTTGTCTAAAACGTCTAAAGTAATTAAGTGTCACAGATAGATTTGTATAAGTCGGGTATCAATTAACACATTGCCCTTTCATGCTGTTTCTGGTAGAAGAAACGATTTCTATCTTTACAATCTCTGTAAGATCATAGCAATATTTAGGTGCATATCATATTATTACTATTAATACATGTTTTGATAAATAATGTCAAATGACAAAACACAGTTACTTGTCAATTCAGTAACGACCTAGTTAAATGTAAACGAAGTGCTGTGAAATAAACACATCTGTTACTTGAAAATATAATTATGAAATGAACATGCAACATGTTCGTAATTAATTTCAACTAGGCCCTACTTCGTAAAATTATACAGTGAAATACTTTTAATTTATTTAAATATAATTTTCATTGGCTAAGTTTCATATAGGTTCCATCAGTGATAGAGTAGCAACGTAATTACTGTTACACCACTATATACTGAGTACCAGTAGTTGGTGTGAATCTTGCTGACTGCTAATACTAGTAAGGACGTTGAGTGTTTAAGTGTCAGTTATTTCATGGGTCATTTTCAGAATAAAAAGGAAGCAAGAAGAAACGGTGCTATTTTACTGAATTTTCATACATTACTTTATTATCATATGTTTAACCTGGTAATATCAACACTGAAGTTTTATGTCAAACCAAAGGCGTTCAATAAACGCTTAAAGTATGCAGGTTTGTCGAATTGGAACGTTTCTGCTATAGAATGTATATAGTATATGAAGGGAAAATAGTGGGTCAATTAAACAGAAAAAGGAAGCAAGAATATATACAGTAATAACGAATAGAATTATACTGTTGGATAGATAAATAATTAAACTATACTGTGATATCAACACTATTGTCACAGTATTAGGCAAAAATGGTTTAAATAAGCATTTATTAATTTGTTCCTATATATTTCTATGTAAAAATCAGCATCGGTCAGGTCTTGATTTCTTATCAGTCGGTCTAGCATATACGGTCAGATGGTGGGTGGTACTGATAACAGCCGAATGATGAAAATAGTTTAACATGAAGGTTCTTGCGTTGAATATATAAATTTCGACAAGAAAATTGTGCAATATTAGTATTCTGTAGATTTGTGTTTGTATTAGAACGCGATACTGCCAGCTTATGAAAACATACAACCGGGGTTATAAACCACAGTAGTAAAGTTATGCTAATAAAAGGTCGAGGAACTTGTCAAATTCTCTGGACTATACTATTATTAGGTTGATGCTTAAACCAGCTGTGTTTTATTTTCTATTTCAGAATATTGGGGTATCCCAAACGTCATCAGCGTTTTCTAAAGTTGGACTTGGTGTTTCCATGCGACATCTCGTAAGTATTTAACTTTCCTTACTAGGTTACTTCACTAGATGCTTCAAAAGCTGATAATTGACCTTCGTCTAGGCATTGGCTAAGTGGTTAGCGCGCTTACTTTCTAATCTGGCGACTCGGTTCAAATTCGGATGGCGGCACACATATGCCCACCATGTTTCAGCAGAAAGCTGGCTGCCAAATAAAGGCTGTGCTCGGCATTAAATAACCAATTTCTGTCAGTCGGTGTTTCTTATGGCTTTTTAGCGGTTTATTCACTCCATGGGAATTCACTCCAAAAACACTTTAGACGAAATGGGAATTTGAAAATTAGACCAAATGGGATTAGACAAAATGGGAAGTCCCCTTTTTAGCTGACTATATTCAACACGTTCCGCACTGTTATCCGTAACACATCGTTTCTCAACCGTGTTCTAGTTGAAAATCATTTAATTTGAAAATTCGTATATTTATACCAGTATTAACTAGACCATAACCCTGCATATAATTCCACAATTACACATATAAAGATATTAAGAACAAGACAGCGTTATATTCGTATACAACTGTACGTCTGATACAACATGACTGTTTTGTGACAATAAACCACAAATTATATCACGGTCACAACCCATTAACATCGCAAACAGGGTATTTTCATAAGAATTTACTTTATACGTATTTGTACTGTCACACAAGTACGCACATTTTGGTTTAAGCCACCACTGAATCACGATAAGTTAGTGTTAGTTTCAGGATCAAACTTGAGCTAAAGCAAATAAAAAAATAACAATAAAATTGTCTGGAAATTTAGACTACATATATTACATTATGCAAGTAGACGTTTCTTCTACGAGCTTGGGAAATAATAAAGTGAGTAAAATTAACGCACTGTGTTGATATATAATTATGCTTTTAAGTACTTTTGTATTTTGGTTTAAATAACGATTCTTCACTTTTAGTCGATTCTGAAACAATTTCTTTCAACTGAGGTTAATCACTCTCGTATCTGGTAAATAATTCCCATGGTTTCCATGGGGTATGAGAAAAGGGGCATGCCAGCCGTTCATTTTATGCTGAAACTTTAGCAAAGGAGTAACCGGTACCAGCCACATGTAATGGACACAAAACTATTAATATGCTGCGGCTCTAGAGCGAACCAGAAGGCCGCCCCCCGCTCGTGACTTGAAGGTTTTCCATCGCTCTTTCTAAAGTTACTCTTGCAGATTCCCGATTAGCCTGTTTTATTTAAACACTGTATGGCCAAACGGAGTAAAACTCTATAAAGCAAAGCAATTAAACGTTGGATTCACACTATAGCTGGGTTCACACTATGAACGTTTGTACCAGCGTTGGTCAGCTTTCAAAAGTTGATACAATGAGCCCAAACGTCAGTGAAATTACGTTCGCAAGGAGGAATATGTTGGTTCACACTGCGAACGTTGTGCATCTAACGCACACTAATTTTTGGGAACGTTTCCTAGCTCTTCACTGCGTTTGACAGCGGTTTCTAGCGCTTAACAACGTTTTATATGCGTTACTTATATTTTATCTGCGTATATGAACTTTAGCTCACGCAATTTAGCGTATGTGCAGCGGTTCCTAACTTAGTCTGACTTAGCCGAACGGTTGCCGAACGCCAGTATCCGTTGCTCAAAGTTAACCTAAGTTATGGAAACGTTGTGGAAAGTTCGTCTGCGCTAACCACCTGCGTTCATATCGCGTTCATTGTGCCTGATACCCGTTGGCCCACGTTAGACAAACGTTCATTTGCGTTTGGGAAAGTTCGCTTACGCAATGCGTTACTATCGCGTTCGTTGCGCTAACTACACGTTGATCTCCGCTAGAGAAACGCTAGCCTTAATTCATCGACACCGCCAACGTTTCGGCAAACGTTTGCCAATGAAGTTTAACTTAAGCAAACTTTGATCAACTTAATTCAGCGTTTACAAACGGAGCACAACTTATATCAGCGTTTATTTCCAAACGTCGACAACGTTTTTGCATGTTAAAATTTTTCAACGAACACAACGTTATTCAGCGTTCACCAGCGATCATCAACTTTTCATCAACGTTTAGTAACTTTTACTAGCGGAACTGAACGTTTGCCCAAACGTCGGTAAACGTCGGCCCAAACACCAGAGTGTGAAACCAGCTTTAAAAGTGATTGACAACACACGTTCAGCGTTTAGTCACCGGTCACGTATTCTAGCATTTCTGCAGCTATCAGTTGCCGTCATTGGTGGCATTGGCGGTATAATGTAGCTGTATGATTTTATTTAAGCACTTACGGACATTTTAAAGTTACGTCAAATTTATTTTTTTTTGCTACAAAGAAGGGTAAATGGAGTGGCGATACAAATAATAATTCAGTTTATCAACTCCTTCAGACCGTATCTGTTCCGATTTTACTGTTGTTAAAGAATTTAAATTTAAACATAAGTTCACGATTTCCGTATTTGCTTTGATAGAACAGTACCCTGCTGCGTAAATACTACAGGTAGTATAATGGATACTGGTATGGTCTGACTGTATACTGGTATGGTCTGACTGTATACAGGTATGGTCTGACTGTATACTGGTATGGTCTGACTGTAGACTGGTATGTTCTGACTGTATACTGGTATGGTCTGACTGTATACTGGTATGGTCTGACTGTATACTGGTATGGTCTGACTGTAGACTGGTATGTTCTGACTGTATACTGGTATGTTCTGACTGTAGACTGGTATGGTCTGACTGTATACTGGTATGGTCTGACTGTATACTGGTTTAGAATATAACCTACATTATGAGCCAATGAAAACGCCGAATTTTGGCGGTAAAATGAAAATTTAATCATTAAAATTTGCTCTTCATAGAGTTGACGTCATGCAATGGCGCTACTTTCTATCGGCCAATCAGATTGCAGAATGTTATATTCTAAGTTAGTTAGAACATATTAAGTAAATTTTAATGACTAAAAAGGACTCGCTTCGCTTCGCTCGCTCCGCCCTTTTTAATCATTAAAATTTACTTAATATGTTCTAACTATAACATGGTCTGACTGTATACTGGTATGGTCTGACTGTATACAGGTATGTTTTGTCTGTATACTGGTATGGTCTAACTGTATATTGATATGGTCTGACTGTATACAGGTATGGTCTGACTGTATACAGGTATGGTCTGACTGTATACTGGTATGGTCTAACTGTATACTGGTATGGTCTGACTGTATACTGGTATGGTCTAACTGTATACTGGTATGGCCTAACTGTATACTGGTATGGTCTGACTGTATACTGGTATGGTCTGACTGTATACTGGTATGGTCTGACTGTATACTGGTATGGTCTGACTGTATACTGGTATGGTCTGACTGTATACTGGTATGGTCTGACTGTATACAGGTATGGTCTAATTGTATACTGGTATGGTCTGACTGTATACTGGTATGATCTAACTGTATACAGGTATGGTCTGACTGTTTACAGGTATGGTCTAACTGTATACTGGTATGGTCTAACTGTATACAGGTATGGTCTGACTGTGACCTGGTATGGTCTGACTGTGACAAGATTTAAATGAGATTCCAAGCTTATGCCCGTTCAAGTATGATAAATCTCAGTTTTTTGTGATCTACTAATACATGCTGTACATGTTGGTATATTTCTTGTAACTTTATAATTTTTATGTTATTCCAATTTTACAGGTGGGTGATATGAATAGGATTCACCAAACCACAACCAACCACGTGGCCAGTCCAGATAATGTACATGTAAGTAATTGATAATGTACATGTAAGTAATTGATAAAGTACATGTAAGTAATTGATAATGAACATGTAAGTAATTGATAATGTACATGTAAGTAATTGATAATGTACATGTAAGTAATTGATAATGTACATGTAAGTAATTGATAATGTACATGTAAGTAACTGATAATGTACATGTAAGTAATTGATAATGCACATGTAAGTACATATGTAGTTCATCTTAGGGTGGTTTTAGGTTTGTATAAAATCATTATTATTCGAGATAGTTGAATTTTCATTGATTTCGTTGACCACGAAATATATTGCCCACGTTTTTTTGAACTCCAAAGTACATAACATGGTCTATCTCTTCGATGTTTTGTCATCCACGTATTTACTACCCCACGAAAATATGTGATTTTACAGTATACATGTAATTATATAAAAAATATCATGTATGAAATGCAATTAGATATATTTTATGCTGGGCAAGGTCTTTGATAAGCAATGTGCCGTCTGTTCTGGAGTCGCATTCAATACTGATCTTATTTAATTTAAGTATAAAGATAACCAATCATATGACCGTGCTGACCAACAGTTTAACATAGTGTGAACTAATTGGTTATCCTTATCCTTAAGTCAAGTAAGATAAATATTGAATACACCCCTGGTCCATTCTGTCACTGTATTTAAATTGAATTGTATCATGTATTACTATTGTATATCATGTTAAACAAGTTATGTTTATTTCAACAAAACGATGTAAACCAATATTTTAAGAAGGAAGAGTAATATAATACATTATTGCAAAAATAAACTGAAACACTAGTAACCATAACTGCAAGCGAATGACTAAACATTAATAACAATACGTTAGATTAAGGAAAACTGTACACTCATATCAAATGCATGTACAATGAAGGTGCAAAGTGTTTTGTAAAGCCAAAAATACCAGTTATGTAAGGTATATTATCCTACAGTCCAGTTAGGATATTTTGACAGTGACGTTGCAGTTTATGTGTACACAAAAGAAATAACCATTGCCTGAACAGATATAGCGAATATATAAACCGATTTCGATAACATGGATTTCTTGGTTCGGCGCATTCCAAGCATTTAGGGGAGCATGTTTTGTTATCGGATTAGAGCAAAATTGCAGCAATTTACTGGATGAAATCAGTATAGCAGCGTTTCACTTTCAATAGCCTCTGTGCCTAAGTGGATATGTACGTTGACATAATTATATCTGTCATTTGAAATCGTTGGTTTTGAGTTCAAGCCCAACAAAAGTCGTATTTTTACTTTGCATAATTTATCATATTATTTTATTTTTATTCGATATACTATTATATAGATCAATATTCAATATATAAACTTGTTCGCCTGGTACGATGTTAAACGTTCTGTCTTCCTGCATGTATTTTACATTCTTTATGGGAGTTTCCTGAGTTAACTTTCTTTACAATTAATTTAAGTTCATACCATTTATCAGTCTGATACCACAAAACAAAACAAAACAAAACAAAACAAATCTAAACAACAATTTAATATAAGCAAGGAATTATTTATATGTTTTTTTATAAAAAAGATAGACAGTGTAGGGGTTGAACCTAAAACTTTATTCCATTGGTATTTGAATCTATCTACTCTGCCAACTGCGCTATGGTTGCAATTGAAACATGTTTGCCTTGTGTAGCCTAATAAAGAGTTTTAGTGCATGTTATCAAAGCTGGATCACCTGTATTATGTTTATGTTATAGCCTTCGTATATAGACAAACTGTCAGATTATCGAAATCGGTCTATACATGTAATATGCTACTTTAGCATTGAAATTATATTTGTTTATACAGTATAAGCCTTTAAAATTGGTTTTACATCGTTATAGTGGACTCAACTGCTGCGTCACTGGAGTTGTGTATCCTGACTAGGCAAAACCGAGACTTGAGTTTTTCAGAAAATCATTGGCATACTCGGGTGCTAAATTGTGGAACTCACTTCCATATGATATCAAAGTATCTGAAAGTGTTAACACATTCAAAAGCAAATATCTAAAGTGGTGGTTCTCTGGTGGTCAACAAACCATTTCTTTCATTTGAAAGATCATTTAGGTCCTGGTCTTAGCTCCAACCAGTTGTGTCAATGACTTACTGTATCTATTCCTTATATATGCATAACAGTACATTTTAAACTAAATTTGTTTTCAGCCAAGTCATATTTTTTTGTTATTGTTGTTATTGTTAATTGTTATCTTCTGTTATTACTGTACATATTATGTAAATGTGTTAATGAGGCTCACAGGGAAGACTGGGTATACCCAACTGTGTTGCCTCTATAAATAAAGTCTTTATTATCATTATTATTATAATAGTATTAAGTTAACCATATATGACTGTGACTCAATTACATGAAGCGCTGTTTCATTTATGTATAATTATGCATGTTCTTGTAACAAACGTGTACAGTTTTGACTCTTTTGTGCAGAGGTAAAGTAGAAAAATCGCAATCGATTATTTATCGGTAATTATCGGTCGTATTTTTCGATTTGCTCTCAATTTAGATGTTTTGGTTGTCTAACTCTCAACCGATTTTTTTTGAATTCGCAGTCAGTAAGTTTAGTATGACGATCGCACAATTTCATGTACAAAACTCACGGCAATACTCTTTTATGTATTGCAATTTATAAATTTCTTGAAATTATAACTAATCGGTTGTAACTACTGGACTGACTACTACAGCGCGCATATGTGATTATTACTGAAGTGGAGGCTACTATTGGAATGCTTTTTCTTTTTTGCCATGGAGCTTCTTTTTCTGTTCAGTTAAAAGCCGGTCATACCGTCACAGCGGTTAGTCGTTGAAAAAAGTAGTGCGTCGTTTGTTCAACATTAACATTTTTAATAGATGAAACCATGTCATGATAATTGTTCACTAAAACTCATTTTTATAAACATTTTAAAAAGTAATAACGACAACTAGTGTAAATCAATAATTACGTATTTATTATCGTAGTAGCGTATTAATTTTCTTACGTTTTATTTATAACCTATGGTGTAATGCATCATCTGTCACGTACTACGACTTAAATAATGGTATCATTCAGACATTTTCTTTTAGATGTTTTCTAATCATTTCGGGTACATAATATTATTATACAACTAAAATTCAAACATTTGCGTTTTAGGTTGATTTTCAATTTTTGATTTAAATCGTTAAGGATGGAAGGCATGTGCGCCTTTATAGCAATACTCACGTTACTGTGGGTAATAAATGCATGTTTAGCAATGCATTGTGACTTTGTTATATATATACAACTGCATTGAAAACTAACATGTGTGTGAAATCATAATTCGATGTATTGATTTCTTATATGTGACGGTTGTGGTATTATTCCTTTAAAAACACTTTTCAAATATAGTTAGAAAAGGTCCCGCCGAGTAATTTTTGCCTCGGCGCTGTACTTCCGATTAAAATCAATGAGCTATCAGGATATCGGGAACAGGTTACGCGTGGTCTAGGGGACATTTTGGGGAAGTCATGAGACAGTTTGTAATATCGGAAGATATTGTGATGAATCGGGTGGTATCGGAAGAAAAAGGTCATATTATACAAAACTGAAGTACAAAAAGCATGTTTCAACATAAGTAAAGAATAGTTTTCAGGCAGTTGGTTCGTGTTGTCTCAAAGTAGCATGTTTGTACGTTCGACCTTATACGTTTAAGCCATCGATATCGCTATATAAAACGGTTACATGCTCCTAAATATACATAAACATGGTAAATAAAGGTTATGGTTTGATTTTGTATTGCAACTGATAGCCCTGGAGCTATATCTTGATATATCTGTACCGGGTATGTACACATGATACCGTGATTGCTGAATAAGAATGTATAACTACGTGTAGCTACCCCTATGCGTACAAGTTCAAAATTGAATTTGCTTGCGAGACAAATGGTGTTTGTAACATTGAGTGAAAGTTGTAAATGTATAGTTTTTACATACTATAAAGCGCAGACCAACGAGGGCGACAGAGATACGGCGGCTGAACAATAAACTCAAATTAGTCCATGTGTGATAAAATATGGTTTGGCCCGTGCGCACGCATACTTGTATCTGTGTTATACAATGTATACATTAATTCCTTCGGTCACACGTCATGTACTTGTAGAGATTCCACACACTGTGACTTAGATTCTAAAGCAAAGAGACAAATAAAATTGTAACAGTTGTAGCTTCGACATGTTACAGTTGTAGAAAGGTGCAAATTCAGCTTTTTGACACGTTATTGGACCTGCTACCTTTGAAAAGGACAAAACTGCACCTCATATTTGAAGCAAATGACCTAATAGGCATGTTTTTACAAAACATACAGTCCCTGTCTCCACAAAACTTTCCAAGATAGCATTAACCCTTATTAAAACTGTCTGTGTTTAAATGTCAGTTTTTGTACTATAAAAGAAAATCAGAAAAAACGTTTCTCCTTAAAACATAGGTCTTCATAGCTTCGGCATGTTGACGTGGTACCATCAAAACAAGAATCGCCAAACTGTCAAGCTTCAAGGTTGAAAGTATAGAGTCTTTATTTAAATGTTTATTTTACAGTTGGAAAATGACGAGACGGATGGTCCAGTGGAGAGACGCGTGGGTGCAGAAAAGCCGAGTAAAAAGGGAATGGTGAGTTTGATTGACTCGAAAGTTGGTGTTAAATGACTTACGAGGGGTGTTCGATATGTATTGTCACTTGAGTCACAAATCAGAAAATTCGTTAATATCTTTAAATCTTTACACATTTCTAGAACCATCAAGATTTCCACGATATTTCGTGAAAAAATCAATAAAATTTAATTACCGGAATGTTGTCTCTGTTGTCTTTTCAAAGGGCTAGTAATAGACACTGCGACTTTGTGCGAATAACTGTCGATTAAAACTTCCTTTCGGGAAATATTCTTATTCCACAACTATCATACCGTAAATAATGTAAATTCCTTGGATAAAAACATGATTTGCTGTACTTGATTGCCATTTTAAACAAAATAAGAGCATTTCAAAGTCGCGAAAATAGGTCTCAAAATTAGTCAAAAAAGCATGCTACTTTTCAATGAAAATTTTCGATTAGTTTAATTGATTGGAATTTGACATATCATACATGTATGTAAGCCATTGACCATCAACATTGATTTTTGGGAAGAACTTGCGATCAAAGTACAATTGATATGAAGTTATTGGTGCGTGAAACAACAAGCATCTCTTGGTATAAGAGTGATCTCCCTTGTTTTGACCGTCTTACTCGTAGACAACAAATATTTTCATTCTGATTTAAAGTTCTAATGGAAGTATAAGGATCCAGTTATCGTATCTTATGTTGCAGTTTAAAGAACACTGACATTTACTTTTCTAAACAACTACTGCAAAGATGACACAAATTTAGCTTAAAATTAACATGAGGCCAGTGTACTCGAGCATACCCTCTTCTAAGTACAATAAATAACTTAATTGTTGACGAAAGGCTTTGTAATTTTCCAAATATAGAATAGAAACATGCACCTTTTAGACAGTAATCGTAGAATCCTTCTAAATATTGCCATAGAAAAATGTAAAGGACAGTGACAATACATATCGAACACCCCTCGTATAAGCTGCTGACATTCTAATGGCCATCAACTTATGAAATACTAGTATTTGGAATGATATGAACATTGTTTTCTGATTGAAACACGCTTGAAGCATCGTTTTTTTCGTCAGCGTATGCCATCATTATTGTGTTGCTAGTATGATGTTACACTAAATACATGTATCAATAGGCTAGCTTGTATATAGGCCTACCAACATTACTATATTATATAAGCGCTTGTTCGTGATGAAAATGTTAAATTGATTTAATTTATACTTATTTATTTAGAGCCAATTGTGAAACAAGTTTTTCTAACTTATATTAATCGCTTTAGACAACTCATTCCTGATGTTATCCATCGCCATTTGGGTATGAGAGCAGAGAAGCCAATTTCCTTTTTATGCTGAACATCTAGCAAGAAAAAATCTGGTACCATTTTTATTTGGTCTTTCGTAAGACGCGGCCTGGGATCAAACCGGGACCTCCCGCACTGCCACTTTTAAACATTTGTAAACGTGTTTTTTAATTAAATATTTTATTAAACGATTTGTCACACATGTATTGTGCTATATATACATTAGTTTTCATATTATATTGTATATTATTATTGCAGTCTATGTTGTTACCAAAAATGATATTGTGTATAGTAGCTGTGATGATAGTGATGGCTGGCATAGTCGCAGCGATTGTACAATTCAAGAAAAGTGAATATGAAGGTAAACACGCCTTCAGTGCACTTTGTTTACAGCACAGGAAAAATTAAGTGCATAATTTATGTTCTGTAGTCATTTTCAATTGTCAAACGTGTTTTACACATGTGCACATGTTCATGAAGTTGCAATTTCAGAATTATGTTCGTATTTTCTTTTCGTACCTAACAGTGTAGACGGGCTAAGAATAAATTGGTCCGGTAAGTTATAAGACACGTTCATAATTAAAGTCTGCATCACAAGGCGATTCTTATCAGCCTATTTTCATGAAAATCGGAACAGGTCATGTTTACCAAACTGAAGTTAATAAAGGCTTGGTTTTCCATAATAAGTAAAGCGTAGTTTTCTGGCAGTTTTTTTTCTTGTTTTCTGAAAATAGCGTGTTTGTGCTTACGACCTTCTCATTCTAAGCCAGCGATTTACAGATTTCAACCTCAACCATTTTTCAAAATTGGAAAAGTATTTAAAACAGTATAATTAAGAAAACAAAATAACAAATATCTCAACTATCAAAACGAAATAGTGTTGAATGTAAATGGTTTGTAAATTTATATAGATAATTATTTTTATCTATTTTTTTACTCTTTTATTATCAGGTTCAAATGTGGTAATAAAACCGAATCCTATACCCTATCGTAAGTGCCCATTTTATATATTGTTCTAAATATCTCCATTTGTTGTAATTAAACAAGTAAAGCAAATAAATAAGGGTCATTGCGTTCCTAAAATTATAAGGAAATTAATTTGATGCAATGCACTGCAACGGAACTAGTGTGACGGAACAGGATTTTGCGTCCGAACGGAACGAAGTGGAATGTAATGTGCACTCACTCGTCTTTATTTAAATCAACACCAATAGAAAAAATGCATAAGGTACATACACACATGTACTAGGGTATGACGAATAAGATATTCCAAAATTCGAAATTCAATTCTTCACATTTGTATTATTATTAATACGCTTGAAGTTATGGATATTTTATTTTATCACATGTTTGACGTCGCGGTAGCGTAATGAAGCCATTATTTATTTTTGATAATACACTAGTGTAATAAAGCATTGACGTGACGTCACTCAAAGTATAGACGGCGTCGTCAAATTTGCGCGTTTAAATTATTGTGAAAATAAGTAGTTATTTTTATATTCCGGTCGGAAAAGGCTAACATGTGATAAAAAGAACATTATATTTGTGACTTTCCACATTAAATTTATTAAACTCGTTGATTAAATCGATAAAATGCTCGGCAAAGCCTCGCATTTTATTTTTTTTATTCAACTCGTTTAATAAATTCGATATGAAAAGACACTGTAATATCCTCTATATGTGAAACATATTCATATATTAAATTACAGTTGATTGCCCGGACGCGTCTGTCAAACTTGGAGAAACTGTCATCTTCTGGTGTATATTTGACTTGAAACATGAACTCAGAAAAGCTCTCGTGGCATATCACCATTTCAATATAACAACAAATGACAAAGTAAGTGAATTGAATGTCGCAACAGCATGATTTATCCTTTGGTCAAAGTAGAAAGATAGAATGAGTTAAAAGTAAAAGACTTAATAAATATTGCACCTAATGGTTGAAATGACGATGTGACAGCTAGTCACCCTTCCGTACATAACTTGCGAAAACATGCCTAATTATGGGCCTAATTAAAGGCTTAGACCCGACCCCTTTGTCTAGCTTGATACCCCTCCCTCAGAAAAATAAATTCAAATGCAAAAACACGGGGTTGGCAGCACTATTGTGGGTATAACCAGTAATAGCTGTTATAAAAAACCTACATTCGATGCCTTCTTTAAAAGGACTGACGGGCCCAAATACTTGTGCACGACGTTGATAATGTGATACCCTTTAGTGTGGGATGTATCCATGACATATCCGTATTTGGACATCGAAGCCTGAAAATACCGTTTCGGTCAGTACGCATTAGTATGCTATGGTAGCAGATATGATGCATCAACTTATAGTAAAAGTTAACCTTCCCGAGTCCAACGTTTTTTTGATGCAGGATTTACTGAACTGTCTAACTGCTCGCCAATAAATCACATATGATATACGAGATAAATAGATAACGCCGCTTTAGTGTAACCTTCATACCGATCTGACCTTAACTAAACCTTTAGAGCAAAAGTACATGTAAATCTGGATCACCCCTCGTACTAGTATATGGGGAGTTTAACTTTACTCATTAAGTGGATACCTTAATCACTCGGACAATGAAGGGGTGTTCTGCTTGTAGTGATGTAGTCATGTCTGTGAAACTCATGACGATATATTTAAAATTACGTATGTTGTTAAATATGACTTACTATACATGACTGTATATTCTAGATTACCAGCGACGACCTTTTGAGATTCGACCACTTCAGAGATGAAAATAGTACCCTTTTAAACATTACGTTCACGAGTGACGAATGGAAGGCTAGATGTAGTACTGAGGGACGATACTTTATCAAAGTGTTTAGTGTAGACGATGAACTTCTTCATGAAACAAATGTTTCGATAAAGTTAAAAAGTAAATACGCTTATTTGTTGTCAAAGTTATTGGTTGATCCATGTTTTATTAGCGTTTGATGCTAAAATAGAGAAACTACTTAAAAGTCGGAAATGAGAATAGTAACTGTTATCAATTCAGTTATCAATTCGATTTGTAAATAGTTGTTGTAAATCGAATTTTATCCTTTCGATTTAACAACTATATATATGTTTGCATTCAATTTTGTCATTGTTATTTATGCTATTAGTGGTTTACTCATTTCCTACCTGTACATGCATGCTATTGTACACGCATGACTTTTCGTTTGAAATTTGTCTGTGTACGTAAAATATGTCGCATTTATCTCCACGAATTTAACAAAACAACACATAATGTTACAGGTTCTATGTTGAATACAACATTTGAACAGCATCTATTCGACACCTGCCCGACAGATGGCGAAGTAAAGACATACTTCGAGGCTACGTGTTCCATAGCTGGAGACTGCAATTCCTACGTAGCGTCCATCGTCCGAACGGGTCATCGTGGAACTGAATCTTTAAACCGTATGTATAAACCACGTTTCATTGGGATATGTTGATGCTATTTGGAACGGCACTTGGCAGCTGCTCAGCATGTGTATAATTAAGGATAATTATGTTAGTAACGTTAAGACATCCCTGCTATAGCGCTGGACTGTCACTATGGAGAAACTGGTTAGATAACTTTATCGGACATGTAATAAGGTAGTTATTATGGTCTTTATAAACTTACATTAGCTACACCAATGGCCCTCGCATCATTACGAAGGAGCTTACAGGCAAACATTCTAGAACAGACACCTGAAAAGCATGATTAGCCATATTACTGTCCATTGCCGGTATTTATAAAGCAACTTTTTTGAAAACTAAGAATTTTCTTAAAATTTCTTTCAGCGTATAAGCTAAAACACATTCAGATTATTAATTATTTACATGAATTGTATGCATTATGTAGAGAGCTACTTTAATCACTTAGGAAACATGAGCTATTCTTCAATTTGCGGAAATATGTGCATTGTAAATAATTGACTTAAGTCAAAGTATTTACGTTTTCCACTAAGGTGATTTATAAATACCAGCCCTGCATTATTGGACTGAAACATATGTTGTGTAATGTTTTTAAGTTTAATGGTACCAACCTATGACGAAATCAAATACCTATAACTGGCCACCTGCAATAGTTCAAGTGTGTACTGAAAAGTCATATGTACGATTTATAGTACCGGGTAATAGTCCAGTCAGGGTAAGACAAGAGTGAAGCAGCGGTTAAGTCCAACGTTACGGTGTAACACCAAGGCTTATACAGACAGCGAAAATTTCAATGCTAAA
Source organism: Spisula solida (assembly GCA_947247005.1). Taxonomy (NCBI): domain Eukaryota; kingdom Metazoa; phylum Mollusca; class Bivalvia; order Venerida; family Mactridae; genus Spisula; species Spisula solida. The sequence continues at coordinate 36,731,242 of OX365956.1, read as the reverse complement.
CTTACATACTATATACCTATTCAGACGATGGTTGTAATATTTTATGTACACATAAACGGCGATGTCACTCTCACACTATACTAACTGGACTGTGCGTTATTAATGTTATTTATATCTTATGTTTTCTCAGATCTCATGAAATGTCAGAGAAATTTCACAGATGAAACCGGATATAGTGTAAGATGTAACGCTGATGTACCCGATGATATGATGGTAGATACCTCTCATATAAGATGCAGAATGACGTCATCACTAACAAGTCTCGAGAGAGCGTTCGTGTTACCCCTATGCGAAAAGACGACATGTAAGTTGTTCGATTCTACTATGTGTACATCGTATATTATATTTCTTATAGAAATGTTTGTCTTACAAGTTTAAGATGCGCAGAACATGCATTTACATGACCTATATATATATATATAGCCTAAATTTGAATGTCCGCTTAGCGTGGATTACGACAATCGAATGTTACCCCGTTTCCATGCCATACCGAATAATTACAAATGTATATAAACTGATACTATAGTGCACAAAGGATAATGAGAAAGGCCGGAAAATGTGGTTTTCCACAAAGATGAAGTAATCAGATGTACAAGATTCATCAGTGATGTTTTGAGTACGATACTGACCTTATCTGTTTACTTTAGTAATTTGTAAATTAAACCAATTTTGCAACAGTTGACCAAACCGATCCATGTTTGTAAATATCACATTATCCTGGGCGCACTATATGGTTAGTAATCTAAAGGGAATGTTGACCTCCAAATCTCATATCTTTGTAGATGTACTCATACCAAACACATCTTCTACTTATATATATTTTCTACAGCATGTTTGACAGTAACACCAGAAGAACCCTACCCGTTCAACTGTTCCGATAAGTCAACACACGTTGGTAAATTAATGAACGCCTCCTGTAACTTCGATGCTCTAAGAAACTGTTTACAGCCAGGAAGGAAAATTTTTAACTTGCATAAAGATTTAGCCGGTGAAGTGAGTTGCAAGAAGACGAATACCTCAGTGCCTGTGTGTCGTTTATCGTGGTGTAAAGACTATAGATACATATTGAAGAGCGTTCGACCGGGCCAGCTGATATGTGGTGGTAACTTCGTGGAACAGGAATATAAACCTACACCTACCACCACGCCTGCACCCCTAACTTCACAGAACGTTAGATAATGAGTGTGTGGTAAAATACAAGTTGTATTTTCGGTGTGGTATTATACACAGGTAACTGTATCATAAATAAAATATGTTTTTAGAAAATGTTATGATATCTTGGATAACACCAACTTTATTAAAGAAAAAAATATGTTTTACTCTTTATAAATGATACAGTTACCTGTGGTATCATATTGTACTTTATATACAACTAGAGTTGTGGACACTGGCTATTACGTTCAAGTTGATATTACCTCGGGTTATAATACATTTCTGACCAATTTTTGTCACGTTATAATAGCCCGGCAAAATATAAAGTCACAGGAAAACGTCATAGATATGACAATGTTACTATTTACATATTAGTAACATATTATAGAGCACATTATGATCCATTGCAACCTCGAAAGTATTATTGTTAGATATGTGTTACACTCTGAACACTTTAGCAATACTTTGTCTGCGTTGTTTTCATAGGATTAGTAATGCATAAATAATTACATCAAAACTTTAAGTAACATCTAATTTTGTCCAGATACGTCTTGTATAGATGCATTTGGAACAGTTTTTTCTGTACATATTTGACATATACAGGTAGGCCCTATTACGAGTTGACCCACGAACATATCGGCTTACAATTTATTGGAAATCAGCAAAATATTCGCCTTTCACAATTATGACAAAGACAATATTCACAAAAACAAACAAAAAGTTTAAATATAAACACACATTAACAACATTAATAAATATTTATCTATATACATGTACATACATACATGGCTATGATCATAAGACATCGATGAATTCAAGGGAAGTTTTACGTAATTGTTGAGCTTCTTTTATAAATTTTGCAAGATTATATAATATATTATACACTTATTGCTTTTTGTTGACATAATTGAAATGAATGTTTGGATACTGCTAGAAACAATTACATATTAAGTATTTTAGTATCATGTCTCTGTATAGTCAGCAGCATTCATTCAACCAATAGCACGTTCAAGTTACAGCGATTATTGTTATATTGTTGATATCATTGCATATAATACTAGTACATAATTGCGATATTACGAGGATGTAGTTGACGAGACGCCATATGCTTGTACATACGTAAATCATGAATTGATTTGACCAATAAATGGATTTATCTTTAATTGTAAAAATATTCGCACTGTTGCTCGTGTTTGCTGCACAATCCAGTGGTTTCGCTTGCTAACCTTGGACACAAACTTTCGGCAAACAGATGGGCGGAGCGTTCTCTACATTGATGCACCCAAAACATATTATTTAAAGTTGTTTATTTGAAAGTCTGCCTTAAGTCATATCTCTGACTTAGAATTAGAAGGTCGTAAGAACAAAATCAATATTTTGAGAAAACAAGAAAAAACTGTCTGAAAACTACTCTTTACTTACGGAAAAATAAGCTTTTTAAACTTCAGTTTGGTTAATATGACCACTTCCAATTTTCATGAAAATAGGCTCATAACAAGCACCTTGAGATGTAAATTTCAAGTATGCGTGAGTCTTATAATACTTACAACCTTCTAATTCTAAACCAGCGATATATCCAGTTTATTTCACCAACTGTTTGGAGTAGGTCTATGCACGTAATGTGAGTTCTTGTCATTATAATTTGTTTATCATACTGTGTACCTTTGTAACATACTCATATTGATTTGTTATATTTATTATATTGCATGTTTTGTATAGTACGTTAACCGTGTGTGTTTCCGTCCACAATTCATGTTCATACTCTTACATACATTGATACATAGTTACTTACCTTATCTATAATTAAGGGGAGGTAACTGCACCTCAGATTTTGGTACCATTGTACAACACTTCTCTTATTCATCATAGGACAGCATACCGATAATACATTATTACGTCGGATATTATGCTATATGAAAACGTGATAGGTGTCGCACTATACATTGCAGTGTCTGGTAATGGATAGCTCATGCGCAATCGTGAACCATCGGTTATTTCTGTTTTCGCTATCGTTAACCATCGGTTATTTCCGTTTGCCCTATCGTTAACCATCGGTTATTTCCGTTTGCCCTATCGTTAACCATCGGTTATTTCCGTTTGCTCTATCGTTAACCATCGGTTATTTCCGTTTTTTAAATCGTGAACCGTCGGTTATTTCCTTTTTCTCAATCGTGAACCATTGGTTATTTCCGTTTTCTCAATACTGAACCATCGATTATTTCCAGTTTCTCAAACGTGAAGCATCGGTTATTTACATTTTATCAATCGTGAACCATCGATTATTTCCATTTTGTCAATCGTGAACCATCGGTTATTTCCATTTTCCTGATCGTGAACCATCGGTTATTTCCATTTTCTCAATCGTGAAGCATCGGTTATTTCCATTTTCTCAATGGTTATCTCCAATTTCGCAATCATGAACCATTGGTTATTTCCAATTTCGCAATCGTGAACTATTGGTTATTTCCGTTTTTTCTTTCTTTATTATCGCATACACGAAAACTTTATTATCGCATACACGAAAATAGAACAAATGTATTGTGTCACTTAAAGTATTTGAGTTTCGACGGAAGAATATATCTCATGAGCCTAGCGAAGTTTAGCCTTGCATATTTCTTCGATTACTTCTGTGGCAATCGCTCGGGTTTCGTGTGACTGCTGGACGATCTGCCTACGACCATTGTGTGAAATATTAACGTCACAAATGAAAGCCACGACACAACCTAAATCCTCGCCATATCGTTTTATTTTTCGCACAACAATTGTGTGATGTATGTGATATGTATAAATGTCTGTGATTTTGTCTGCGAGATGGCCATATCTACTTATTTGTATGTTTTGTGCCGCTGATGTGATACACAGGTAACAGTATCAATAATTTAGAGTAAAACAATTTAAAAACATTAGATCTAAGATAACATAAACTGTTTACAATACACATGAGCCAGTCTCCATGAAAACCTGCTATATTGACATTATGTAATTACTGCATGTAACAAGGTTTTGAAAAAGCTTTCAGACAAGAAAAAATGATATATCTATAGATTCAATTTTAAGACATTTATTCATATATTACTATATCTTAGCTTTAAAATGTCTTATGCATTATGTCGAAATCATTTACTTCGTTGCTATTGTGACCAATTTCAGAAAAGTACTCTGATTGAGAAAAACGAGGAGTTAGTTGATTAAAACAGTAGTAGCCTTTTTCTAAATGTGAAAATTTACAATTTGAATGTATATTTTAGAACCTAAAACATCATTCTAAAACTTGATACCATTTTGACCAGTTTATGTAAAGAATAGATCAAATGCAATATTTATAAAGTACTTGTTACAACGACGTCAAATAACGCTTGAATGACGTTTGCGACGTCACGCAAAAAGGGTCTGAATAGGGCCTCAACAAAACAGCTGTTACTTCCTTAAAAATCAAGATACTTACACAATTTCCTTTGCATTTTGCTCCATAAGATTACTCTTATAAATAATAAAAATCTCAAAATCAATTTTTTTGTCAAAACAGCAGGTTTTTATGGAGACTGGCTCATATGTTTTACTCTTTATCATTTATACAAGTGCCTGTGATGCGATACAGGCTGAATAAAATTTTAGATACGGTGTGAAATTAAATTTTGAAAATTTTTAATGTTGGTCCGATTGGCCATTTTAACTTTAAAGTTAGCCCATATAACATGTCAACATAATATTATAGTTACTGATTTAATAAACATACCTGATCTCATGTATCATATAATTAAGATTAATAATGATCATGACTGTTTGAGGGTTTACAATAAACATGTTCACCACACATGCGGTCGTATTGTTGTTGTACTTACTATTGGTGTAATAATGCGTATTATGAACTTTATGAAGTTTTTATGTCATCTTCCACAATTTAGTCGTGTATTAATTATAACTCCTCACATAAAATACGCTTTGATTTTGAAATCTTGAAAAAATATTTCTGGGGGCAATACTGAAGTCAACCCGCGAAGACCTTTGGAGCCCGATGCCTAGCCAACCCGCTACCAAATAGCACTATCGAGCGCGTCCTTGTGCAGCGGATCGCCGTTTCCTATCATAGAGCAAACAAGCGCTCAGTAGCGTTTCAGTTAGACAACGGGCTCCATATACTGTCTATGTATAAATCACAATGTCAAGTATATAGTTCAGCGATTTTGAGTCGGGTTTTACTAAATTAATTCCCACGCGAGTGATTGACAACTCATAAAAGTTCGGGATTATATTTTGTTTATAATTGTTTAATATGACGTACTACATGCCAAATCATCCTACATGAGAGACTTTGAACAGATGCAACGGCGAGCTTCTTAAGTTTATTCTCAACGACAATGAGAGAAAGGCACCCAATTGAAACACCTCGGACAATTTCTAACGAATCATCGGATGCTTCCGGATTTATTACGGAAAGACCCGAGTAGTTGCGATCGGAAGGCACCGGGATGCATCACGAAGATACACAAGGACTTCCAGTGAAAATTGTTAAAAAACAGCGAAATATAATTAATCGTTAGCCATCCTTTTCCCTAGCTCACATCTCTCTCCCAGCATATTTTGACTTTTTTGTCATTTTATATTAATATTACAAAATATAATTATTGTGTATGATAAGGTTTGATAAAACTTCGTGGCAAAAGGCTAAAGTATATCCCACACATAATACATACATAACATAAAACAATTAACGATACAAGATAATAACAAATTACATAAAACATACACAAAACAATTAAGAGCACTGGGTACTGTTTTATCAAAGCACTTACGATAATCTTAAAGTTACGCTCAAATTTAAATTATTTATATATCTTTAACAACTGCAAAATTGGTAACATATATGGTTTGTAGGAGCTCATTAGCCTAATCATTTTAAGTATTGCAGATCCACACCTAATAAGTGTAAACAAATTATAAAGAATTTAAATTTGAGCGTAAGTTTACGTTTTCCGTAAGTGCTTTGATAAAACAGTACCCTGGAGAATGACACATTACATAATACATAAACCAAACCATCCGTTTACATCACTGGAGAATAACACAATACTTATTACGAACATAGCTACACGTTATTTAAAGCACAAGAGGGCAGCTTATGGTATGGTACATGATACAAAACAGGTTACAACCGTAAATACTAACGTAATGCATCCTTCATACACAAAGGCATGTCGTAGCACTAGGGACTAATACATTACATAAAATATACACTTAAACAAGTTTTGACACTAGAGAATAGCACATTACATAATACACACATAGCAACGTGTTATATAGCTCATGAGAACAACATTTTGCATAGTACGAACATAAAACAAGTTACAGAGCTAGAGAATAGCTCATTACTTACTACAAACACAAAGGCGAGTTGCAGAACTAGAGAGTAACACATTACACAATACTACACAAAACAAAGTACATCACATCACTAGGGAATAGCACATTATAAAGTTCTACGTACGTTTGTAAGAATAACATATTACAACACTTGAGTATATCATATTGAAAAAAAAACCTAACAACACATAAGAGCTTATTATTGGGCAGTACAATATGAATTATGTTTCAAGACTCGATAACAACATAATAATGTATACATACCTGCAAAGAAGACCATACATGATAACAACAAATTACATGTTACAGACAATACAACAAATTGAAACCCATACGCATGGTAAATTACATAATACATCCACATATGTAATTAGCAATAAATGTTAACAACACAGTGCATATAGTACTTATGCAGATTATAGCATTACATAAGATCCACTTAATTTATAACACAAACTACGACACATGGAAACATGCTGTAGCACAAAGTCACATAGAACATAACAAATACAAATGACAAACGATAGATAGCTAAGAATGTAACTACAGTAGATTAATAACCACTGGTACCGTATTAGGATTAATGTCAATAACTCATTAAAGGTGCTGTCTTACAGATTGGGCTAAAATGTTTGCATATCGTGATTTTCCAACCTAACCAAGTATTGATGTAATAGAAGGCCACTGACGGTTGCTTTAAGAAAGATTTGATGCAAATAAGCAATTTTAACCACTCCCGATATCGCCCACTGAGTATTTTTTTCTTGAAAAAAACGCTAAGTTTCCTTCCAACATGCTTTGTAAATTATGTTATTCACACGTGATCGAACTGTAGCATCAACAAACTACAGCGTAAATATCAGTGAGGTATTTGGTTCGTTTTTCGATTCATTTTTATGAAATGAGAACACGTTTCTCGCAATTTAAGTAATAGTAGTGTTAATTCTATAGGGTAGTAATACCCTATAGAATTATTGATGTAAACATACTAAATAACTACAAAATGTCGAAGTTTCTCAAGTTATTTTAAATGTCAGTGTGGTTGTTTATGGGATATACAGGCAACTATAACAAAATAACGCGAATATTTGACAATTTTATTTTATTTTTGCAATACACCAATATGTGAGGCAGTCCCTTTAAATGTATCATTTGCACCATTGTTTTGAAGCATAACCACTCGAGATGTCTTAATGTCGTTAAACGCGACCACTTATTAGCATTATAGAGGTAGCGCTAATGGGTAGAATTTAGAAAGCATTGTTCAATCAGTTGATCTAACCCTGCTTAGTGTATGACAGGATCACCATATTATCTGCTGATGTAGGACAACCACACACTATGTTATCCAGAATCAAAGAGAGTGGGTTATTTTCAATATTGTTCATCAAGAATTTCGGCTCGCCCGATCGCGTACGTTCGGGCTATTTGCCATGCGGATGATAAACCCGTCCTGTGTAAAGTAAAGACTAGCACAAATGACGTAACAGAAAGCATTATCTATGCAGCCAATTACCTTAAATTTCTAGTGAATTTTTCATCACTGTATGCTGTTCTAGTCTAAAGAAACTTTACCGGAAATGTCAGCTTGGTAACCGTGTAGATTTCCATTCAAAGCATAGTGTGTTCAATGCACGGGTTAACCCGTCTCTATATGGCAGGGAAAGGTGTATAATTATACTGTACATAAAATATAAAGTCATTGCATCACTGCTGTCTGTTATTCGTGCATTACTTATATATTCATCACATGCATGTGTAAAGAACGGTCAATAAGCCGTATCACTGTTATTTTTAAAGAACAAAAACACTTTTCGGCAAAATTGAAGAATTTTATTTTACTTCCCAAAACATAATAGGTTAAACTTGATAATACTAACTATGAACAATATAATGTCCTGAGTCATAGTTATGATATCACATGAATGTATTGAACTCCATGCAAAACATATACATGTCCTGGCATCGTTGGGTGCCTGGCATTGAAATGGGAATATAGCGTGTCATTTTTAAATTATATGTAGTACAATCAGTGCTGTCAGTTATACTCAAGTTGTGAGTGGAAAGGTTGTATAATACGTCATATATACGGACGATATATTTTGTCTCCTTTTTCAAAAGTTGTCTTTGTTTTGCTAGCTAGAGTGTGCTTGAATTTGGAAAACTTGTGATTTGACAAATTTGAATTAAGGTATTTGTAGTTCTAGATACTAGTCAGGTGAGTAAATAATTATGATGGTGTCGTCAAGCGTATGATGTTTTCATTGTGGTTTCAACGACTTTTAATTAAACACCTCGCATGTATTATAACGACAGAAACTGTGAAACCAGGTCCTGTATCCCAATTAACTTTTATTTGTTATGTAATCAAACCGATGTCCTTAAATGCTCCGAAAAATCGTAGTAGGGTAAACCACTTGCTCTAGTTAAAACATTTTTCTTTCCATGTCCGTATTTTCAGCCGTGATCAGCAAAAACAAGAAGGGGAAATACGGCAGTTCAAATTTTTACAAAATGTCGATTATTTCTCTCACAATGTATGTCTGAACGTTCACGATACCATTAAATATTATTTCGACACAACATATATTTGAAATATTTTAATTAGGTCTCCTACACGGTAATAAGACTTGGGGCGCGTTCGGAACGCTGTTCCGCACATGTTCCGCACATCCCGGACAGTGGAACACACTTACGAACAAACCGGAACACTGTTCGGAACATGTTCTTTCTGTGCCCGCCACAGAGGTGGTGCAGCCAGAACAGTCACGTGGTTACAGCAAGAATATTGGCCGCTTGTGTAATAAAATAGAATATAATAAATATATTTTCCAATTATGGACCATTGCGGGCAAACAGTCGCACTTAAATATATCCACATGCATATTTCTTCCTCCAATAATACGGCTGCAACTACAATTTTGGTCATCTTTAACATTTTACTTTCTGTTCCGTTTTGTTCGTAAGGTGTTGGAGTAGAACATTCGGCACACTGTGCAGGACAGTTCCGTTTTGTTCGTAAGTTGTTCGGAGTAGAACATCCCGCACATGTTCCGAAACAGACGCTACGAACATGCCCTTGTATTTCGCACAGAGGTAAGTGTCGACCTGATTTTGAATGTTGGAAAAAACTTTACCTTTGTTTACCTTTGTAGACGAGGATGTCACTACTATATCCATTGCATGTGTGGTTATGTAATTGTTAAAACTTATAGTCAAATTTATTGGAATTATGTTTCAAAGCTTTATTTAACGAGTTCTTAAAAATGATCACGTTTAAAAAATATACTGTACGCACTCTTCCTGTAGATCTTTCCAATTACTGGTTGTTCAGATGACAAAGTTGTTCATACAGCTCTTGTTTTTATGATGTATTTTGTTCATTTTCATACTATGTCCCCTAGTGTTTGCATTGGTATTCACAGACTGATATAGAGTTCAAATGCACCATGTCAAATTTGTTCATAATTTTGTATAATTGAAGAAACTTGGTGCCAGTACGGAATTAAATCACATGCATAGGATGGTGCCAGCTTGTGTGGTTGCATATTGGAGAAAGATTGGTTCATAATTTGCAGCATAATAGGGTACAAAATCGAAAAGCATATACAAATCACTGTATGACAGAAAATTGCAAAACAAATTTACGAGGTAAAACTGACTTACACTATTTCCATCGAACAGTAATCATTCTAATTTATAATGGACTTATTTTCACGTTATACAGTGAACTTGTACATTTAGAAATTGATAGTCCTGCTAGAATCATCATTATATATTTTTGTAACAAACTGTCAGGGGAGGTAACTGCGCAAAGCCTAGCATAAAACATTTGGTTTAGTCTGTCCTTCAGACATTTAGCGTAGTCTGTCCTTCAGACAGGAATGTTGACGTGGTAAGTTAGTTTTCTTATTTATATTAAATATGAGAAAGTAATTGATACTTGCTACTGAAATATTGATCATTGCATGAAAGTCCTTAGCATTTCTCTATGATGGTAGTGAGTTTGTTATCCGAATTTGGCAAAATACCGGTTTGTCATATGTTTTCGCGATAGTGCATATAACTCACTTTTATAACTCTCGAATGGGCTTCTAAATTTCTGCATTGTTCTTGTTGAATTTTGTTTCGACGAACCTGGGCCTCTTGATGCAAATTTATAAAAAAAAGTATGAATTCAGTAATTAATTCACAGTCAATTGAAACCACGCCTCCCCCAACCACAGGGAGGTCCCTCACTGCTGTGTGAGTGCGGGCTTTTGTGATTGCGGATGGATGTAGTCGTGACTACCCAGCAGTTATTGGTTGGGGCAATTTGCGGGGTTTTACCATCTGTATCAGGCCTTGACACTAACTATTTTGGGCACTGGTCCGACAGGGCAAAAGTGCAAAATTTGTAAATAGGACAGTTACTGGTCCTCAAGAATTTTCACTGGTCCTTCTGGAATTTCACTGGTCTCGGACCAGCGGACCATTGTTAGTGTCGAGCCCTGTGTATGGCCCTGGGGGCAAGGATTTTACCAGGGGTTTGAAAAGCAAATTAAAAAATATCCGCCCTTCCAAGGGTTTTGAGGGGGGCACAGTGGTCTAGTGGTAATGCACTTGGCTACTGATTGAGAGGTCCCTGATTCGAATCTCGGCCGGGGCACTTGGTCATATATGAAACGCTTTTCAGTGTTTCCCACCTAACTAGAGACAAAACTGGTTGGAAACCCAGAGGTAGTCTCGCGTGTATCGGTGCTATACACTGAGCACGTTAATGAACCAAGCAGTCTATTTGAAATGAGCTAGGGTAACGCACCCGGATTCCTTGTATTACACCTCTTTCTCTTGATTTTAAGTCTGCCAAGACAAATGTCTACGTCCCCGTAAGGGGTTTGACATTAATGGAAGATAGATAGATAGGGCATGCTTGCAATTGACTGGTGCATAGTCACTACACATGCAGGGCTCGACACTAACACTGGTCCGCTGGTCCGAGACCAGTGAAAATCCAGAAGGACCAGTGAAAATTCTAGAGGACCAGTAACTGTCCTATTTACAAATTTGGCGCTTTTGCCCTGTCGGACCAGTGCCCAAAATAGTTAGTGTCAAGGCCTGCACATGTATCTGTGCTAAACAATAGGCACGTTAAAAAACAAAGAGCCTCTTTGGAAAGAGTTAGCAGCAGTAGCGCATCCGGATCCCTTCAAATGTATCACACAAAGTTCTGTCTCTTCCCCTAAAGCTGGAGGGCACTTGTTTCTAAACAAATGCAAACATTTATTACAAACGCATTACAATTTTATATATATTTATAGTCTAGATAATCGAAGCTCAAAAGTAGACCCTATATGTAAATGTTTATTACATGTATGCCCCCCCCCATCTTTGATACACTGTAAGGGGGTACATGTACAGTGGAACTCGGTTATAACGAAATCCTAGGGACCCAGAAATTTCTTTCGCTATATTCGATTTTCGCCATATCTGTACAATGAAAGTTTGTTATATATGTTCGGATATATCGTATTTCGTTATATACAAGTATGTTAACATCATTATGTTTGCAAGTATACATGCATGTAAAGCTTGCTCTCGAAATAATATTGTGCTCGAAGCAAATAAGTTAAACATATATCATGATATGCTGAACAATCTGTTGTTATTATAAACTGCCTGGTTTGAATCAATCAGTTTTTACTCTGGACGAAGTAATGCATGATTCTAGCTGTTTGACAAGGTCTGCTTACAAAACGTGTCCACTAATTATTATCTTGATTTGAGTAACGATGACGATTTTGACTAGTGACATGGTTGATTTCTGGAAGGCAGCCCATGTATCTCATTTGTCTTCAATATTACGTTCTAAGTATTTGTACTTTGCAATTTCGTTTTTTACTTGCATTTACAATTAACAAGATTAATAATAATCTTGTAAATTCATCGAACTTTAGGGTATAATTATTGGTTTGGTCAGTTATTTGCAATGTTTAATGCCCAAGGCACTAACACTTTACACCTTATTAAGATTGCTTGCACAAACTAATTTCACACAATTACCGCCTTCGTTATAACTGAGCAGAAATGCACTCTAAATACCTCATCGGGAACAAGAAATCATTACGTAATAACCGATTTTTCATTATATCCGATTTCCTTATAAGCGCAGGCCTCAACAATTTTTTTTCAAAGCACTCGTCCTGCAATATAGACAAATTAGAAAACCCCAAATCTTACTTGTCCTGCTATATAAATAAAGAAGGAAGATATTGTGCAGGACGAGCAGACGAGTGGATTCATTGAGGCCTGAAGTGGGTGGTATAACATTGCAATAAAGGAGGACACAGTTGGGGATTTTTTTTTTCGTTATAACCAAGTTTTCGCTATAAGCAAGTTTGTTATTATAAGTGAGTTCCACTGTATATTCCTTTGCACATGTAGGTATGTCAGTCTGTCGGTCGGTAGACCAAATGGTTTCCGTTCCATAACGCTTTGCCTTGGGATCTTCAAACCTTACATGTAGGTTGGTTATCAACAGTAGATGACCTCTATCTATTTTGGGGTCATTAGGTCAAAGGTCAAGGTCACTGTGACCTTTACCATTTCTCATGATTTCTGACTTTTCTAATATTGTGTTAGATAACTCAAGAATGCTTTGGCCTAGGATCCTCAACCTTAACATGGAGGCTGTCATCAACAGTAGACAACCCATATTGATATTGAGGTCAGTAGGTAATAGTCAGGGTTTTTTATCGCGTTTTGAGCCCTGAATTAGGAATTTTAATTGACAAAATGCTGAAATTTAACCAAAGTTAGGACTCTAACCCAGGTGAACCATAATACTAATCCATAGTTCTGCTAACTCAGCTGGTCAGGTGCCTGTTGTAAGTCATTGTTCACAGCTTAATACTATTTATATATTTTAATATCAGTTTTTTTTTTCAGATTTTAATAGGAGGGACAGATACATTAACTTGGTAGCTTCTTATACCAAACATACAATATTGCATATTTAGGTGAGTTTGTTACAACATTTAAAGTTTTGTTAAATTGTATAAAATTAGTTTAAAAAAGTCATTAGTTGTTTGATCATTGTTAATATGTTTTATTCTGATTTCATACAAATGGCTTGTTGGAAATTTTATCCTGGTGACCAGGGTTTTAAACACTTACATGTACAGTTTGTGCCTGTTGTTGGTGCCCATGCTGAACGGTGCCTTCGCCTAGCAATATGACATACAAATGCAATCAGCAAATGCAGGAATAACCAGTATCAAAATGAATGTTGCTACATCACATAACATTAGTCTTGCCTATATGTTCAGGGCAACTGTTTACGGCCTCAACACAGTAAAAGTCATTAGTTGTTTGATCATTGTTAATATGTACTTATAAATTGCACTGTTTTGAAATAAATAGGTTGCGCCCATTGGTTGTTGGGTTTGTTTGTGTGATGTCTTTAACACAGGTTTGACTATTTAAATTATTATATTTTTCAGTTTAATATATTCAACATCCAGACTTGGAGATATGCGTCAGTTAAAAGGAAAAGAGAAGAAAGAAACAAAGAAGGATAAAAGGGAGAGAAGAAAGGATAATCTAGAAAATAAAGCAAATGTTACTAGAGTTGTCCTCCCTGTTTGTATTGTCTTGATTGGGTCATTAGTTGCCTTTATATTGTACAGTACAAACTTCAAATTGTGATAGCCATACTCGTTATAAAAAATACTCAAGTCATTGTCAATATCATGTATAGTTCACATTGAATCAATGATGTATTTGCTAGTTAATTGTTTTGTTTGTTAAATGTGGAGTATTGGTTCTCTTTCATTTGTTAAAATTTGTTCATTTTGTATTGAAAACAGTATTGTTCAATTACATTGATGTTTAATGCCAGTTTTGTTGAATACTGTACTACACGTTCCCATATATGTTAGCTCACCTAAGCAGATAGTGGTCACATTGAGCTATTATCATCATTTATCTGTCTGATGCCCACACTTGTGTTTCTTTACACTGGAAGAGGTCACAGTTGATGCTTTTTTAAGCCCACCTGTTACAAAGTGACAGGGTGAGCTCATGTGACCACACTTCGTCCGTTGTCTGTTCACAATTACTTGTGTAGTCAATAGAGGTCAATAGTTGGGCCTTATTTTTATGAAACTTAGTCACAATGATATTCTTAACGAAAATGTAGGTGAAGTTCGAGATTGGGTCATTGTGGACCAAAAACTAGGTTACTAGGTCAACTCATTGAAACCTGTCTGTAGTCACTCAAAGTCACAATTTTGACCTAATCTCTATGAAACTTTGTCTCTATTGTCATCTCAACAAAATCTAGGCCAAATTCGATATTGGGTCATCCGGGATCAAATACTTGGTCACAAGTCTAGGTAAAAATCATAGAAAAACCTTGTGTAGTCACTAGAGGTCACAGTTTTGGCCTAATCTGTATGAAACTCTAGCCAAGTGTCAAATGTTTAGTAAGTGGTGTATGGTCCTTTATATTTGTATAATGCTTATATGGTGCTAAAATAATGCTCAGCTTGTAAAGTGTCCATATATTCTAATACAGTTGTGTATGTAAATGTGAAGTCCATATTGAGCGCATTGTTTAGACTAACCATGATACATTTTACCAATATGTCATAATGACATTATGAAATACATGCAGTAATAGGAAATTAGAAATAATTGTGAAACCTCAATAGTACCACCACACTTGAAAACTGATCTCATCATTAAATTCAACTTCGTATGGAGGTTGAATACATATCAAACATGTGGTTTTAATTTCGAACTGTTATTATTATTGTCCCCCTTTCATGAAGACACTATAGACAATTACTGTATCTAGCTAATTTATGTCAATAGGGCCGTCAGTCTGTAGAAAAACACTTCTTGATAAAAAAATATAGGAACGATTTGTCCAAGAATACTTAAACATTATTTGTGGATTGGTTTTTACATGTAGATTGCCTATATTAATGTTGAGGCCATTACACATAATTTCAAAGTCAAGAAACTTGAAAAACGTTCTTGTCATGGAATCAACGTATGCCGAGCATATATAGTGATTGTCAATTCATCTGTCCTTTCCGTTGAGAATGATAACCAAAACGTTCAAGTCCTTCTTGGCATTGCTTTAAAACTTAGCATAGTTGTTAACCTTCATAAACACCTTACATTGTCAACACCATGTAATAATATGAAGCATTTCAACAGAAGTATGGCCCCTTGCAAAAAAAGCTAACCAAAACTTTCAAGTTTTTGAAACTCCCATATTTTCAAAAGCCATCGAGTCATTGCTTTTAAACTTGACATACTTGTTGACTATCATAGTCTGTATTGTTAATAAAGTTATCCAACATTTAAATAGAATAATGGCCCCTCATTAATTAAACTAGATATTATGGACAATGCCTCAAACGGGGGACATAAGCGTTTATTGAACGCATTATTGTGGATACATGTGTTATGAATGCCTTAAACATAGTGTCAAAAACAAGAACACGATTGTACTTCAGTTGTTATTTATATGTTAGATAACATTGTCGAAGGTTTTTTACTTTATGTGTTTGTTGGTTGTTTCTTATGAGACTTAAACATCGTAAATTTTCAAACAACTATTGATTTTTAGCTCACCTGCCACAAAGTGGCCAGGTGAGCTTTTGTGATTGGTTTTTGTCGGTCGTCCGTCTGTCATTCCGTCTGTTAGACTTTTCACCGTTAACACTCTAGCACTTTGATCTTCACCAAACTTGGTCAGTAGTTGTATCTCAATGAAATCTAGGTCAGGTTTGAAGTTGGGTCATGTGGGGTCAAAAACTAGGTCAAAAGGTCAAATAATAGGATAACCTTGTTAAAACTCTGGAGGCCACGTTTTTGCTTTAATCTTCATGAAGTTTATTTCAAAATGTTTATCTTGGTGACCTTAAGGTCAAGTTCAAAGATGATTCATGTGGGGTCAAAAACTAGGTCAAAAGATCAAATAATAGGAAAACCTTGTTAACACTCTGGCGGCCACATTTTTGCTTTAATCTTCAGGAAGTTTAATCAACATGTTTATCTTGATGACCTTAAGGTCAAGTTTGAAGTTGGGTCATGTGGCGTCAAAAACTAGGTCAAAAGGTCAAATAATAGGAAAACCTTGTTAACACTCTTGGGGCCACATGTTTGCTTTAATCTTCATGAAATTTGGTCAAAATGTTTATCTTGGTGACCTTAAGGTCGAGTTCAAAGTTTGGCCATGTTTAGCAGGTGAGTGCCCCAGGATCTATGATCCTCTTGTTAATATAATGCATCATTTTGTTATCATTTGAAAGAATGGTGATTTACACTGTTTTACTCGTAACTGACAGTTGTGACATTAATATATCACATGCTCCTGATGACTTTGCCACAGGGACACATTATAGAATGTTTATCAAATTATATATATCTGAATAGAGATCTGATTTTTATTATGAATTCATAGTATTTTATTGTATTTTATCATTACAAATTTTATCAAAATAAAGCTCAAAACATGGTACATTTATTTTGTGTTGAACTTTAATAACTCTATCAATATGATTATTTGGACTTAGTCGCTATAATCGTATACGTACTACTTTACCATCAGAATTCCTCATTGTTTTCTAGAGTCCGATGTACCAATTTAACCTGTCTTAGTTTTTGGCAGTTTTCTGCAATGCAAGATCTTTACTTGCGTGTCTGATATGTAAATTTAAGTTGCCAAAACGAGGAAGACGGCACAATGCATTGACTATCTGAGAATCTGAATCTGAGAGACAATTGAAAATAATTGTCCAGCTAAACACATAGCAAGTTCTCCCACTGTATCTACGTGTACATTGGATTGCATTGATTATGATGAAATGACATAGCTAGTTGTTAGGTGGATACTGGATTCCGCTTGTCAGTCCGTCCATAGACGCACGCTTATGGACGCAACACCTCAGTTTGACAAAATGTTTTTCAAATTTCACAGATTATCAACCTCAACGTGTTGATGCATACGAAGGGGAGAATTTGCGTTCGGATTGTCTTTGTCAGAGGTTTGACCCGTTGTTTAGCTCATCTGTCACAAAGTGACCGAGTGGGCTTTTGTGATAGCTCTTTTTCCATTGACATCCGTCCATTCACAATTTGCTTGCGTGGACACAAGAGGTCACACTTTTGACATTATCATTGAAATTGGTCACAATGATCATCTGAACAAAATCTTGTTTTGATATTGGGTCATCCGGGGTCAAATTTATCGTTAGGTCAAATCTAAGTAAAATATTGTGTAGTCACTAGTGGTAATAATTTGGACCTAAACCTATGAAACTTGGTAAAAATGATCTTCTAAACAACATTTAGGCCAAGTTCGATATTCGGTCATCTGATGTCAAAAATGAATATTTGCTCTCTATCTTTCTTAGTATAGCATGTGTTTTGAATTGAATTAGGTTATAAACATGATAGTTGTGTTTGTTAGTACATAATTATTCTCTCATTATAAGCCATGTGTTTGATTAAAAATATAAAAATATTGTCATAACAGCCATTTTATGCATTTGCATGCTAGCCGAGATGGCATTCTTTCGAAGGCCCCTAGCATTCTATGATCTAATGTGATTTGTTTGTTTAAGTATGTAGTGTCTCGTATTTACATGGATAATATTCATATGATTATATACATCAAATGAACGTACACCTAAGACAAATTTGAGGTCAAGGTCAAGGCCATTTCAAGGTCAAAGTGAACAAAATAGCTGACAAAAAAGTAAAAAATGATATTTCCTCTCAATTTTTCTTAATATAGCATATATTTTTAATTCAATTTGGTTATGAAAATGATAGTTGTGTTTGTTAGTGCATATTCTCTCATGATAAGCCATTTGTTTAACTAAAAATGTATCATTTTGAGAAAAAAACATCCATTTAAGTAATCATTATGAACCTTGGCCAGAATTATGATCATCTCAACAGGAGTATTT
Organism: Spisula solida; assembly: GCA_947247005.1. Classification (NCBI taxonomy): domain Eukaryota; kingdom Metazoa; phylum Mollusca; class Bivalvia; order Venerida; family Mactridae; genus Spisula; species Spisula solida. The sequence goes on along the minus strand of OX365956.1, from coordinate 36,712,760 downwards.
AACTTTTTTGTCTTACGGAATATGGCATCTGTTACATTCAGTATGTAGTTCCAAGGAAAGCTACCAATTATTATGAATACTTGATGATTTAAACAAACCGCACTTGAGAACTTCCCAGTGTTAAAACATTCTAAACAATGAAATATTCGTTCCACTCAGAACCATACTTTTCTATGACGGTCATGTTCCTGCATATGAATAATTTCTATGAGTAAACTACATTAAATTTTAAACCGAGATAAATATGCCACTTTTTAGTTCTGTATATTTCAGTGTCAGAACGAAGTGAATAACTTTGTCCGCATTTGTTGTCCTCCGAATTGGTTTAGTTGCTCTTATGTCTCTCAATATTCTGCGATATCAGCGAATTAGTCATTAATTCTATTTTACGAGGATTTTACAAGGACCATTTAGAAAGTATTAATCAGTAGCCAATAACATGTTAAGTATATAATTAACGAGTTGAAAAGTCGACATTTTATAAAGATACAACTTGAGCCCATCGCACGAATAAAACAATATTCAAATCGGAAATATATCCATTCAACCATATGATATTTTACCAGCAGGGGTACACGTAGATCACTGTGATGGCGTTGTAAAAGCATATTCATAATTAGTAATCGAAATGGATGATATTAATGTTCATTTATTTCTATAATTCAAATCCGATTGATTCGAAACTTGCACATTTAATGCGCCATATACTTGTTGAACCCGTGGTTAATAATCATTATTGTTTGGACGGTCTAAATGACTTTAGTTGTACAGGAATCTGCCATGTTCCAAAATTTTATACTCTTTAAAGACAGCATTTTACTTGAACTGTGCCTATGCGATGTTACTGGACATGTTTAGTGGTGAAGTCAAACATCTAGCTGAACTATTCAGAATTTGTCCTTTACAAAAGCTCAGGACCAGATAACACAATACGTTTTATGAGATATTTTTTACCAGTGCTTTTGACAACCATGTCCTAAAATGGAAACGCTTTCATTTTAGAGGAAGAAAATACCACGAATATCTAGGTGAGAATCTAGGTTGTTCTTTAAGAAAATTTTCATTTTTATATAGTCAGCGGCACTAATGTTGATTTATCGCCCACTGATTAATACTTTCCAAATGGCCCTCGTACAACGGTTGATTTATGTTTGTACATTTTCCGTAGCGTACTACTTTTAAAACTTCCTGGTACGTTCGTCTAAATCTGGTAAACATGTAGCAATGGTTGACTGCATTTGAATAAGATCTCTACATTTACATATAGCCGTTACATTTGAATAAGACATGACTATAATACTAAATAAACATCTTAGAGGTTATAACACTTACATGTCGGGAAATATAAACATCAAGAAGTAGATACGTAATAATGGCCGAATTGTTTATACATTTGTTATTCATAGTGATCTTTACCGTAAACGTGTCAGTTTCTTCAGGTAAATCATTTTCCTTTATATGTCTGTTATTTGTTAATAATCTGGCATTTGCCAATATGTTTTAATGTTAAGTCTTTTATGTAAGATGTTTTATCAAAGAATGCACTACTAGAATTCAGTAAGACATTTTTAACTACGTTCAGGGTATAAAACAATACTTTAATACGTTTGGTACATGTATATACATGTGGCAATTGTGCTGTTTAAAATTGGTATTCGTTGAATGAATTTTTTCATAGAGGTTCCTTTTGTAATGTTTATCGTGAAATGCTTGGCATGCCCTGTCCGATTTATCATTATATTTTCGGATTTAAAGCGTACAAAGAGATAATGCTATAAATTTGGATAACTGTATTCATGAGGTCAAATCGTTAACAGGCTATCGTAATAAACTATTCTTATCACTAATTAAATATTCAAATGTGACCGCTACTCCCTTTAAACAAGTTTCTGTGCATGATGTCTAAAAATTGCGATTTAATATGATCATACTTATAACATGTACTAGTTTATTTCTTAAAGATCCTGTAGCTAAAATTATACGGATCATTTTTTCAAATTCTTTTAAGCACCAAACACCTCGAAAATATTCATTGCAAGGGATGTTAAACGTAAAAGTACACGTATACCTCTACCCAAATGTATATAAGCATTAACCTTTTATTCATAAGCTTTTTATGAGAAGTAAAGGTACTTCTGCATGTATTTTTGCGAATATAAAGATCAATTTGTAGTTGTAAATATATCCACATTAATTGGGCTGCCATTAAGTTTATCGGGTTACTTTCACTTGGTTCGACTTTCAAGTACTCGTCGACCGGTATTTTATTTAACAGTTTACGAGCGACGATGAATATCCTATATTAAGGTTTATTATATCTTTGACGTGTCCTATGTTTTGAGAATTTGATATCTATACTGTTTCGTCCTTCTTTAACCCGCCGTCTATGTATGGGTTAGAGTTTATTAAATATTTTCTTAAAAGATTTGAACCTTAGCGAGCGAAGCGAAGCGTGGTTTAAATCTTTGAAGAAAATATTTTAAACTCTAACCGACTTAGTGTTGGCTCCGCCTTGAATAATTAAAATCCCAAGAAGCACGAGATTCGCGTTACTGTAAATCGGTCAGTACATGGACACTAATTGGCGCGAAAGAGACGCGTAAAATGGTCAAATAGACGGTTACATTTTATTAGGTGTGTTTAACAATAAACTGTGTTTTAACCATAAAGTCGGTGAAGTTTGAATTGTGAAATATATTTATACCCCGTTCAAATGAATGGTTATTACTGTACGCCGTCTCTAAAGCTGCATTTATATCGGTGGGTAAAACCACAGGTAACTGTATCATAAATAAAGAGTAAACAAAAACATATTGTTTTTATAAAATTTATAATATACAGTCACTGAGGTGCAGTTTGTTTTAACAAACATTTCATTAATATTGGTGTTATATTAAATAGTTTTATATAGTCGAAACTAGAGAGATTAGTCTTTAATTTGTTATCAATATCAGTTTAAAAATCCGCCTTTAATAAGAAAATAAACCCACAGGGCGTGAAATAATTTCTTTTTTCTTGTTTAGAATAGCATTGTCGTTTTCATTGAATGCACCTCAGTGATTGACTGGACACCGTAATATACATTTCATGGTATATTTTTTTAACGATACTGTTGATCAAATTCGATGAGATTTTGCATGGAGGTAGTTCTAACAATATTGTCAATGAATGTAAATGCTTTATGAAGATACCGAAAGCCAATTTGTGTTTTCGATACTATGAAAATCTGACCCAATTAGTACAAATGCACCTCTATAAGATAACATAAAATTGATAAAAAAAAACTCTTTATCAATGAAACAGAAACCTGTGGTTGAAACAAACAGGGTGCTATTTGCATATCGCACGAAGTTCACGAATAGGCGTGGTCTATTTGCGCATGTGCAGTGGCTTCATTTTACTTCTTGGTGAAGACGCATTAATTCGAAAAATAGAACGTTCTTCATGGATTAGACGACGAAAATCGAGACAGCTGATTGGTCGACAAAGTCGTGCAAACACTAAATCAGTGTGTGTATCATAACACACCGTGTCCTGAAACTAGGTACGGGGGAATACCCAACAATGTCCCACACAATTATGCCCCATGTGATCATTCAAGCCTTATAAATACTTCATCCCATAATTAAGTAAACGCTGGTGTAACTTCTTAAACGTTTTTGCCGTTTAGAATTGGATCATGACATCAACCCTTGCATATTTGATCAAGTAAAGGGAGTAAATGGGTTTAATTATTATTGTGAAACACCTAACCTGGGTTCAGCTAATGTCACTTAGGTGTGGCATATACTTCCCGACAATCACTCGATTGAATTGAGCATTCTTATTGCATTGAGCCACAATATGCTTAGTCACAATTTTAGTAAAATGATAATAAAAGTATGTAAAAAGATACAAGTACTGTACAGAGTATTGATTTGTAATGTATTGCCTAGTATTTAATTTGTGTACGGAGTTTTGAACAACATTATGAATAAAGTAATCACTTACTCGCAATATCCAGTGTACCGGTATACCGAAGTCAATATAGTTATGACAGTGTGACACTACAATTGTTCTCAAAAAGATTACAACACGGTCCAGGTTTTCGGATGATGATGTCTATTGTCTGAAATCCCAAATGTTTCTGATTTGTCTGTAAAAGTATTAATAAAGCTTAAATTTGATTATGTAAGGGACATACAACCTCATTTATTAATGTATTTACCATCTTAGACCTTACCATTCGTCTGTGGCCATTCAACGAGCGAGAAACAGCAGGATTCGTGGAGGTTTACAATGAAGGAAAATGGGGATTTGTAGGAAGTCCAGACTTCCGCTTCAACGATTTGACGGCGTCGATTTTGTGCAAGCAACTACAAATAAGGTATTATATAGTCATTGGTCATTCTCAATAAACGAGTGAAAATAGTGTTACAACTATTGTGTGCATATGATAGATGTAATACCTGTCTACTATGTGTACAAAGAAAATTATTTTAACTTTTATAATTTATATAAGTTCTGGAATTTTTTTTGTTATATGTGCTGAAATGACGTGTTCGTTACTGTCGCCATTGCAATTGACTAAACTTTACCACACGTTAAATGCTTACAGACGATATATCTTCAAACTTCATGGACATATTGCTTTGATATGTTTCATACTTGTTCACCTAGTCCATGGGCCAGTGGGGTGAACCCTCCCCCCGCTAGGGAATTTCGGACACTATATTTTTCTGAAAGCCTATGATCAGTAGAGTATTTTTCCAAAGTCTGCACTTTGGCCGTTAAGATTTTTTGGGGTAAAACGTTAAAAATATGAACGAAAGTGTGAATTTCTGGAATTGGTTAATTACTATCACATTTAGTAAGTTATTTTGTAATTAAACACTTTCATGGGTTGATATTAACTCATAGTTTAAATCTGCAAAATTTTAGTCCCGTGTTATTATGCGAAATGGGATATTTTTGGGGTAAAACATTTAAAAATACATGAAAAATTGCACATTTTGAGAATCGGTACACTTTAATGGCAGAATACAGTGTCATTGATCTTTTTTGGGGGGTAATTATGAAAGGCTTTGACCTACCAATACTTTTCCCAAAGTCTGCACTTCAGACATTGGGGCGATCAGCAGGAAAAGCAAAAATAAGATTATCCCCCATGCTTTTAAATGAAGTACAAATTGTAACGATGTATTCCCTTAACTATGCTATAACACATTGTGTCTTACTGTATTTTAATTGCAATTGTGAATACCAATAAAGGCATATTCCCAAAATGTATTTTAACATTTAAATGCACAAAAGGTGGGTCTATTATGTAAAATGGCCATCAAAATGGCCGCCAAAATGGCCGCCTAAATCACTAAAACATTGTAAACAGCCATTCTATTTATTTACAAGTACTCACAATACGATTTTGAAATCTATTTCCATTTTTCACTTTGTTTGCAATGTATGTTATAGTTGGCATCAGTAATATATGTATGAATTGTGTTTAATTATACTTATTTAACAAGAATGGTCGGGGTAAATATACATTCATTTTTTTTCAAATGTGATTGTACAGCTAGTCCTTGTGACACAATGGCTGTGCATCATGGTTGTGTCAGGAATGGCTGTTCTGGGTGGTTGTGAGTATCCAAGAGGACTAGGAATCTCTTGACCTGGTAGTTGCCAGTACACACTCACACACACCATGAGCAGACAGTTCTACTGGATACACACATCCATGGTCTTATAGGATGTGCACTATCATGTGGAGCCATGCATGTACATGGTAGTTGGGGTACCCACTATGACTAGGAATGTATGTATGAGTATCCAATAAGAACACCACAGTCTGTACACGGGGGAAGTGATTACCCAATAGGACAACACATGGTCGCACCTAGTAGTTGGTAATTCCCAATCCGACAACTGATTTTGTACATGAAGGTTTCGAGTAGCACATATGTTATGAGTGGTCAATAAGGCCAAGCATGTAGCCACATGGCGCGCCTGAGTTGTCAATTGATGATCGGCAGTATCCAACAAGAATGTCTGAACCTATTAGTTTTGAGTATCATATACGACCAGCAATATATGTAAAGGGTGTAAAGAAAGTTCGTTCCGGTTTTTGAAAAGCTTTTGTATACAAAACTATTAAATATATTTGCACCAAATTTTGCATTTAGTCTCCTGGTATAATGACATCATTATGTATAACAGTTTTAGCTGATTTGACTGGCAATATTTTTTCAAACGCATTGAATAGATTTGTTGACCTTGTTTCGAATATGACGTAAACGACGTCGTGGCCCGGTAAAATTCGAAATACTCCCTTTGTTGTCCACTCACTGTATCGTTGTGTATGTTTTAAACTTGTAATGAACTAAACTAATAATTAACCTTATATAAGATCAAAACATCATCTAAGTTATGAAGCTGTAAGACTTTTCGTTTTGCAAATAAATACCTTTTGTTTTCCTATATACATATATTTTTCTAAATGGCGCGGTTTTGTCAACTCGGACGTTTCTTTACTTTTGGATTTATTTAGTTACTCTTTACTTGAAAAAATGAGGCATGTCTTCGCCAATGCCTTATGATGTTCGTAGAAGTTGTTCCTGTAATTTTCCGCCGTTATTTTTTACACAGTCGGTCATTTTCTTTACCCTACTCTCAATTTTCGCTTGACGTTTAGTCATGTCACGTTCGACGAAATCTACACCCTGTACTTGCAAATTCATAGTTGTGCTCCAGTTTTATGAGTACCAGTCCAATAGCCATCAATATCTTTAAGCATAAGGTGTTGTTAAACAATATGAATGTCTAAAATGCCTAAATCTGGCTATGTTTCATTTTTGCAGTTATTTCTGTGTGTCGACTCATCTTTAAAATGGCCGTCGACGTAACGTTAATGTTCGCTTACTTCCCCGTTCTATAAATCCATGGCAACAGTGTCCACTAGAACGGAATCCAAGCAAAAATAACCCACTGATCCTAAATTTAGTACTATATCTTCATAGCAAATTTCGTAATGTTTCGCTTTGTAAAAATAAAAATACGCCATACTTTCTGACCGGAACAAACTTTCTTTACACCCTTAACATGGTGGAAATGAGTACCCAATTGCACCTATAGTGTCTGTACATGGTGGTTTTGAGAACCAAATAGGATCAGGAATGTCTGTACATGGAGGTTTAAGTCCCCTCTATGACTGGGCATGTATGTACTTCAATAAGCAGTTACGAGTACCCAATTAGAACATGGTAAGTGTGACTACCCATTGAGACGAGGAATGAATGTACCTACTAGTGGTTAGTACCCAGTCTGACCAGCAATATCTGTATAAGTATGGTGGTTTTGAATATCAAATAGAACTAGGAATGGTATTGGCTATGCTATCAAATTAGACTAGGACTGTCTCTGCATGGTGGTAATTAATACCCGATAGGACAACTGATGTCTGTATAGGGTCGTTTTTAGTACTAAATAGAACCAATATTGCATGTAATGGTTGGTCGTATGTACCAATTAGGACTAGGTATGGACGTAATTATTGGTTTAATAATAATTTACCCAACAGTACCAGAACTGCCTATATATGGTTAGAGTGTAATTTTGAATACCCATTAGGACTAGGCATGTCCGTACCCGATGGTCGTAAGTTATAACTAGGACACAAATTCCCAAAATTCACACTTCCCATTTATTATTTTTGTAATTTTCCCCCAAAGTATCTCATCTGGCAATGTATATTTGAAATCTTAAACTGCATGTTACTACAAATTTATCACATTAATATTATTTAGTATTTAATATTATTTATTCCTAATATTCCCACTTTTCGGTTTATATTTTTTAATGTTTTACCCCAAAAATATCACACTTTGCGTAATAACATGGCTTTAATTTTTTGCTGTCTGAAACTTTTCACTTATAATTTTTAGCGTTTTACCCCAAAAAAGCCATTTTGCACAATAGCAGCACTCTGATTGTTTCAGTCTAGATAGGAAAAGTTTATATGTACCTGTTACAGGGATTTATTTTAAAATAAAATAATAAATAATATTGTAGTTAACCAATTCCAAAAATTCTTACTTTTCGTCTATATTTTTTGACGTTTTACCAAAAAAATCTTAATGCCCCAATGGCCAAAGTGCAGACTTTAGGAAAATACTCCAGGGACCATATGCTTTCAGAAAAATATAGTGACCGAAATTCCCTAGGTGGGGGAGGGGTTCTATTGGTGGCTCATGGACTAACCATCATGACCCCAACCCCTACACAGGGGTAGGTAACTATATCAAGTATTTTGGGGAAAGTATGCCCCCTTTTTCAACTTAGTGCAAATGTTAAAGTTTAGGTACAGGTTTTTTCGCCTCTAATATTTTCAAAGTGCATTCACATATTGCTTTGCATACTTAATCACCATCATGACCACAGCCCTTACACAGGGATAAGTAACTCTATCAAGCTTTTTGTTGAAATTATTTCCCCTTTTGGACTTGGAAATGCAAATGTTAAAGTTTAAGTATAGGGGTCTTACAGCTAAAGCGGGGTAATATAGCCCTTTGGCTGTGGAAACTGTGTCATTCAGTTAGTTAGTAGGTCATCCGACTATACGGGCCTTTCAACGTTTTAATACTGTTATTTAACTTTTGAGACTAAAGGCTGCTATAACTATTAAGTTCAGCAGTTTTACTGTTGTAACTAGGTCATTCAGCGTAGGCATTCCGCCTTTTGGTTGCTGTATCTTTTCTCTACTGGGTCATTCAGCTAGTTATAATTTATTATACTTTTCGACAGCTTGGACTTGGGCGGATCTGCGCTTGTTTAGTTGGGCATTGTGCTTTGTGTGTTTTTAATATTTTCTGTGCTCGGCTGGTTAAGTTGAGTGCTGCCTTCCCTGTCTGACTTAATATAATCTTTTTAAACTCTAATATCTTCAATGTGCATTGATATGTTGCTTTGGTACATTGTATACTTGTTCACTATTATGACCCCAACCCCTGCAGAACATAACTATTTAGCTATTTTGTTGAAATTATGCCCCCTTTTTGACTTAGATATGCTTATTTGTTCACCTTCAAGACCCATAGGAACTACACATGAGTAGGTGACTGTCCTGCAGTTTGTCGAAATAATCTCCCTTTTTCATCTTAGAAGCCCCAACCTCTACACAGTAGAGGGTAATACTGCTGATATGAAGCATTTTGTTTTGAATATATAATGATTATACTATACTAGCATGGCACTGCCAATAGTGGAGCGCGCTGTTTGTGGACAGCTCTTGTTTTCAATAAGGTACGCGTTGGATCGTCGGAGTGGGTTGTCTTGTTGTTCGGCTTTTCAGATACTTTTTCCTTGGTAATTTGGGTGCATACGCTATGTCTTTAGTTATGTAGTACACTACGAAGTATATAACCACTTGCTAGTCCATGTCAAGGACTGAGCCTCTACTTCAATAGCTGAGGTACAAGTTCTCTAAGCTGTCGTCGAGATAAAAAGCATATACATTACTCGAATTAGAGGGATAAATTAATGTACAATATAGAGCAAACACGCCGGGACTTTGAAATTTGCTCGAATTAGGCCGGTTGCTCGAATAATCGCTGCTCGTATTACCGAGGTTTTACTGTACTTACAATGTTTAACGGGTTTGTATAATAAACATATCCGATTTTGAAAAACGCCAGCAGATACTACAATTTTGATATTTTAAACTGGGCATTACTGCAAACATATCACAATTGTTTAATATCAAATGAAATAATTAATGACATAGAGGTCTACCGATTCCTAAAATTCACTATTTTTGTTTATATTCCGAATGTTTTACCCAAATATATCTTATTTTGCCCAATATATTAGATTTAGATATTTTGATATCTTAAGCTGTATATTCATATGCACACATTATAGTGGTTTGTTATCATATAAAATCAGATCAGTAATGATACTGTAGTCCACCGATTCCAAAAATTTTCGCTAATTTTTACGTAGTTTTACCTCAAATTTAGCGAATTATACACAACAGCCTGAAACTAGGATCTTGATGTATTAAAGCGGATTTTCCTACCTACCGTTCACAGATATTTATTATCAAATAAAATAAAAGACGGCATTGAAGTCGGCCAATTTCGAAAATTCGTATTTTTCGTTAATATGTTTAACATCTCGTACATCTATTTTTCACATACGCTTGTCGCTAGAATTTTGATATATTTAACTACAGGTTACTACCTACCTACCTATTTTATTACAAATTAATTGATAAATGATAGTGTAATGTACTGATTTCTTAAATTCGCACTTTTATATGAGCCAGTCTCCAGAAAAAACCTGCTATTTTGACAAAAATATTTATTTTAAGATTTTCCATAGTATTACAGAATAATGTTAAATAAGCAAATTGCAAAAGAAATTATGTTAATATCTTGAGTTTTAAGGAAGTTACAGCTGTTTTTGTAGAGTCCCTATTCGGAGCTTTTTGTGTGACGTCGCAAACGTCATTCAAACCATATTCGACGTAACTGAAATAAGTATTTCATTATTACACCATTTGATCAATTCTTGACATTAACTGTTCAAAATTGTTCCAAATTCTATAATTATGTTTCACTTTTCAAAATATATAACAAAATCGAAAGTGTTTGCATTCAGAGAAAGGCTACTTCTGTTTTAAACAACTAAACCCTCGTTTTTCTCAATCGGAGTACTTTTCTGAAATTGGTCACCATAGCAACGAAGTATGTGTTTTCGGCATAATTCATAGGAAAATTTTAAGCAAAGGTATAGTACTATATGGGCCAATTACTTAAAATAGAATCAATAGATATGTATTTTTCCTTATTTTAGAGCTTATAACAATCTTGTTACACATAGTAATTAAATAATGTCATTATAGCAGGTTTTCCTGGAGACTGGCTCATATATTTCGTTTATATCACGCATGTTAATTAAATTAACATGCGTGGTTTATATGCTATAGCAACCATACAACTTAGTTTGAGTGGGTCTCATGAAAAATGTTTTCAGCGTTAGCTGTCGAGCTTAAGATTGTACCTACTTTTGCCCATTTTAAAAACCAATGAAATATTTCTAAAATAAATAGCAGTAAATAAATTATTGAGCCTGGTAGGTTAGAATATGCTATAATCATCACAAAAGACACCGCGAAAAATTACATTTCTGTTAAATGTGTAAACGAAATGTACAAAAGATACATACCGAGATTTGTTATTCGCGTTACTATCGGTACTAAGTGTGTCGCAATGTTAGCTGTTCGACCTTAAAGTGACCACGGTCAAGTTAGGAGTGAAGCTATACCTGTAAATACCGCTCATTTTACCTCAGTTGCGAAATTAGCATCATCGGGTAAGCGTTAGTTTTATGAGCAGAGGGCCTCAAGTGCAAGTTCAAAATTGTAAAGGCCTAGTATATTTTCTGATTTTAAATTTTCCCATTTTCTTTTTGTCTATAATTTCGACGTAAATGTAAGGTAATACCCATCTACAGCTTTTTCAGATAAAATGCGTGCTAAATATTAAAATCTGAGATAAGTTTGGAATATCGCTATAATTGCCGGACATAGCGGTCCGTAGAATCTAGACTACTACACATACCTATATTATTATTCTTATTTGATGTACGAACTAACAATATACATGTATAAATATATAGATTCTAGTTTGATATGTGTTTTTCAATGTCAACGAGTAGATGAAATAACGTCCGCATTTTCATTGAAAACAAGTACACTTATCTGCTATTTGCTGGAATATAGCTGTAACTTGTCCCAACGCGCCGCCACTCATAAAGAGTATAATTATTATGTTAAATAGAGAACACTCATTTACTCAGCGACTGAACATATTCCTGAAATATACCGACACGTCAAAAATACAACGTACCGAGTATTTGAGATGAATTTTTGTTATTTACAGTTCGTTTGGTTACGGGGATATGTATACACCTCTGGGGTCTTATGAAAGCTTTATCGCGCTGTCGACTATAGACTGCAAAGCGAATGGAACTTGTATAATTCCAGCATATTATAGCAGCGCCAGTTTTATTATGAGCGAGAATGCAACATCGTTTCAATTGAGATATGGAAATAGCCTTCACTGTGTTGGTGAGTACACATGCTATACTTGGTTCAATCGCTAGTTTCGTCAATTGCCACTAATTCATAATTTCCTCTGTAGGAACACTAAAGTAGCATACAATGGTTACCGTAGCAAAATTACTTACAATAGTATACTTTTTACGTAGTGTCTGTGGGTGTTTTTGTTGATGTCGTAGTCTAACTATAACTGAAATACCAACGAAGCTTGTCTTGTTAACGTATTATTTAATTCCGAAGTGAACTGACATATCATAGAAGACAAACTTCGCTTTATATACCCAGTCATGTATATGCCTTAAGATATGTGTTATAATCCTGTCATAATCATGTCCGGCATAAACAATGGAACATGTGGGAGACATCCTATCCGACAGGGAAATCACCAAATAAGGTGTTATATTTTAAGATCAATTTTGATGTTTAGGTGAGATAAGCTCCACTTGACGGACGTGTCAGATACTATTATCTCAAATCACGGACATGTCAGATAAGAAGTGTTAACATGTATAATTTTGGGATTAATAAAATGTATTTTGACAGAACTGATAGAAATACATAATGGAATAATTAAGTAATAGTATAGGTTACAATTTCATGCTAGTCTTAGTACGACTATTTTGGAATTTATAGAAAAACATATTGAAATAATTAGGCTATAATTTTGTTACAATTGCATGATAATCTTGGTATGAATATTTGCTAGGTTCAACATATGTTAAACACATGAATGCATTTTTCACTACATTACATAATGACAAATCGGACACGGAAGCACCAAACAAAAACAGCCGAGCACAACATGCCCTTCAAGAACACACACATAACAGAAATAGCACAGACTACAAGCATACGGCACAATGTCCAACAAAAGACTGAATGATAAAATGAAGCGAAACCGCTGCAAGACTAATTGTAGGTGTCATAAAAGTCCTTAGAACGTCAAGAACCACTGTAAATAGTATAACCCTACCAGAAAATACGTTAACGAATAGGGGAAGGCGCAAAAAAAGAGCAAATGCAACTACCAGCCAAGCATGCAGCTCGTCTAAACAAACGTTGACGTGGGCAAGTAATTTGTCTAACGTTTAGAATAGGTTATTTCGGTTACATTTCAGATTCGAAATTGATAAATGGAGAAACGTACAATGTCGGAATTCTACAGACTGCTGTTTACGGGCAAATATACACAATATGCATTGATGGTTTTGGTATGAAATCAGCAGAAGTTGCGTGTAAACATTTGGGATTTGAGTAAGATATTATAATACATAATCGTACATCCGCCTCCTGTACGCATTTTATAATAAGCACATACTGACTTGTTCGTTCTTCCGTTTTAAATGGTCGACCATGTTGTCAGTGCTTCATGTACTTGTACATATTTGAAATAAAGACATAGAAAATTGAAAAATGAAAGTTCTAGACGCGGCTAATATGCATCATAGGTGCATTGTCACAATGAGATATTCTTTTCATTTCAGCGGGACAGTCAGTTTTTCTGCCGTAGATTCTGAGGGAACACAAACTTACCATAAATGGTTTGTTTGTGACGGTAGTGAATATTCATTATTAAAGTGTAACCAATCAAAGGACGAACTATTAACTTGTCAGAAGATAGTACAACTAACATGTAAAGGTATTATATAGTTTAACGTTTTGTATATTTACGTCCCGCCTCAGACTGTGTTTTGTTGTAGGCACAACCATAGGAACCTTTACTATTTAGCTCGAGTCCCATGATCACTCACTATAACGAGGGTTGCAAGTGATGCGATATATTTCTTGTATCAATAAAGTTTTAACAACAGTCAACTGTGTATCAACGACCATTGTATTAGCTTTAAATTGGTACCTCGCATTTTAAAATACACGAAGTGTAGCTGTAACAATAGGTCGATTAACACTGTCTAACCGTGTATAATAATGCTAACAGGATTTGGAAATGTCACTTTTCTTTGACCAAATTCGGTCCCATTTAAGAATCGTTGTTTTTTTATTGCCGGAGCAAATTCAATATTTAAATTAGCATGTATTGTGAAATGGTGTAATGGAATGTCTTATTCATCAACTACTTGATAGCTTAAGAAATATAAAAGTGGTGTAATTTTATTCAAAAAAGGAACCTCATCCACGTCATTCAAATACCGCAACATACTAGAAAAGGGTATTAAAAATTAAGTATTCTTGGAAACTAGTGGAAGATTTACAATTAGGCAAATAGCTCAATGTGTTGGCACTGACTCATCATTAAGAGCTATAATTCACAGAATTGTCAATCATATTACAAAAATGAGGAAGATAAGTGCAGATTGGATACCCCTACCTACTTTGAGACACATCCAAACTGTCCAAAAGTAGCTGAAACCATTTTGTAAATAAATAGCTTAATTAAATATTAAATTGGACAATGGGTATTTGCCAAGTTTGACGTAGGTTAATTCCTTCAAAATGGACGAAATATTCCGAAAATCGCTGCCCATGCAGCAACAGGTTTAAAGAATGGTAACTATGTCGTTGCAGAGCAATGTGCCTCCACATGCAGCAGCCATTAACGCCACTTACTGAGAAACCTAATAGTTCTTGAGCTTGCAGACCATCCTTATTTGTCATGCATTGTCTCTTGTGACCTTTATTTGTTTCCACGACTCTTAACATGCTTTGTCGGAAAAAATATCAAGTTCGTCAAGATCTCGGTTTGGCTCTTGTCCAGTTTATGCACACTGTAGTCGCATTTAAAAATTTATTATCGGAGTGAAACTTCACATATAATGAACGGAATGAATACTGCAAGGGGGTCAAAAGCTGCTTTTATTAAAATATATCAATGATACTTTTTCATGGGCTTAGTTGCATTCCAATTTGAACACCCCTGGTACATGCTACAATAGAAGTACTGTTCGATTCGATTTATGGCGAAAGAGCATTACTGTGTACTTTTATTAGTGGTGAATGGATATATACATGTATTTACACTTATATTAGATATTATTATAGCGCTAGAGATATTCCAGTGATGTAAATATCTCAATTTTGAAAATGGAAATATGTTATATCACAGCTGTACGCCTGATATCCACAAATGAGTATACTGATGAGGGTGCAGTGGAAATATTCTACAACGGAACATGGGGCTTTGTTGGTGACCCAGGGTACGCGTTTTCTGACCAAACAGCGCAATATTTGTGTGCCAGATTCGGATTAGGGTGAGATTTTCCATCATTACGTATATGTTCTAAAAGTGTTTCTTTATATCCCCTGCCGACGGCAAAGGGATATAGTAAAAGTCAGCGTCCGTCATACCGCCCGTCCGTCCCATATTTTGTCCAGAGCATAACTCTTAAACTATTGGTATTGACTTGAAACTTCTCCTTCAAGGACATGTAAAGTGATCCCGAACCATAACTCTATATGGCACAGTTTTGAAACCATCTCTCCTTTTTTAATTTTAAAACATTTTTTTTGTCCAGAGCATAACTTAAAAACTTGTTAATGTATTGATTTTAAACTTGATATATGAATAGATGGCAGCTAGGAGAAGTGCAGTGAACAAGGGCCATAACTCTATGTAGCCAAGTTTGTTTATTTTTAAAATATTTTTGTACTTCATATTTATACAATTGATTGACTTGAAACTTTAAATATAAAATTATTTCCTCTTAATCAGAGAAGTTCCTGTGATGCAATTTCCTGATATTTTTCCTTCTATTGAACTTAGCCTGATTCTGTTTTGTTAATTATCTCACTTCATTTTATTTTCCTAACATCTTTTCTTGTTCCTTCTTTTTTATATACTCCTGTTCCTATTAAGCACCCGTTAGTAGCAAACATATACGACAGGGATGTCCATGTGAACATGGCTCTTGTCTTACTAGTTATATACTAGTATTATTATTATAGTGGAACGGTGGCCAAGAGGTAAGCGCTCTCCACAACTGGAGGTCAATAGAACTTCAAAAATCACCGCAATTATAGGAAAGTAGTTAGTGTCCTATTAATTTCGTTTTAATTATATTTTCTAGTTGTGAATGTCGTACGTTCAGGATGATATATAATTATATAGGTTGTAAATGGTGATACTATTCAAAGTGGAAAACACGATTAGTGTTTTTTACATAAATTTCATGGTGACTTTGAGAGTTATCTCTTTTTTGTGTAATCCTTATTGTTGGTGTGTCTGTCATGGTAATTTATAAATGCATGTATGGAGAAGTTGTTTTATTATTCATGTTGTTTTATTTATCCATGTATGTACATTCAATACCGAATAAAATATATTAAAATATATATATATATATCTATCTAACCTATGCGTTACTTTAAAGACTGTTGTAAATGGTCAACCTCTACATACACAATCCTTATATAATTGTTATTGTTGATAGACTTTCAGGATTTGGAGCGATGGCACATACACTCGTGAACTATGATAGTATGGCTTGGTATAATAGGCTGACATGTCTTGGAAATGAGTCACATGTAATGGAATGTGATCTGCCTAATACGAACCCAGTACCACCGGTAAAACATACGTATAACAGAGGAAGTTGGCTGTATTGTTTTGGTAAAGTCATTATGACATCAGTTTATGAATAGTGTATGCAATTATTCACTAATATTAAAACTTTATTCTTTACTTGTCACATAACCTGCAGTACCGTAAACACATGTCGGAAATATGGTTTAGCACTTCCAAAATGTGCAATGAATACTTAAATTAGCGATGGCGTGAAGTTAAGCCAATCCATGCTTTGTTCGGCTTAATAGCAAGTTTGTCGCGTCTAATGTCTTGCTAGTGTTTGGTTAAACCCTTTTCGGAACACACCATCATTTAAAAGAAATTGGACCTTCTCTAATGTTATATGATGAATAGATTAATACATTCATGCTCATTATATAGCAGTTTTATTAAACTCGGTCGACAAAATAAATATCACGCTCGACAAACCCTCTATCCCCTTCCGGTCTACCATGTGTTTCCGATTCACTGTTTTAATCGCTACCTTTTTCTATGTTATAGTTAGAACATATTAAGTAAATTTTAATGATTAAAAAGGGCGGAGCGAGCGAAGCGAAGCGAGTCCTTTTTAGTCATTAAAATTTACTTAATATGTTCTAACTAACTTAGAATATAACATTCTGCATTCTGATTGGCCGATAGAAAGTAGCGCCAACGCATGACGTAAAGTCTGTGAAGAGAAAATTTTAATGATTAAATTTTCAGTTAACCGCCAAAATGCGGCGTTTTCATTGGCTCATAATGTAGGTTATATTCTAATGAACATTACTTTATTCGTTGTTTACACACACGCTAGATCACACTAAGTCTATATTTTATTCACATATAGGTGCCTCCCTATTCCAAATAAGAATCATGTCAAGCTGTTTGTCAACACTTTCGTCATTCAATCATTGACATTTTCAAATTTCCCGCAGTCCCACTTACTTAAAACTTTTAATCAACGTAACATAATGGTACTCGTGAAAATATACGACGATTCAGCAATAAAAGTTATTCCTTTGCCTCGTCATTTACTGTTTCAGATTTTAATATTTCGAATGTGCGATTAGTAAATGGTTCTTCGTACAGAGATGGAAGAATTGAACTTGAAATAAATGGTCGATGGGGATCAATATGTACCGTTGATATGACGTTAATTGAACTTTCAATGGCTGGAAACATCCTATGTCAGACCATGGGATTTATGTAAGAATGTTTATAATATTTACATTTTTATAACCTGTCAGTATGGCTTTTTTGTTAGTGAGCATTAAATTGCTGGAAACATCATTTATTCACAGCCCAATTGATAATGTCTAACAACATAACTATCAGTGCACTCGTCTGGTCAAGCCTCATGTCATTATCCCTTTTTTAAGATATTTCTTTAAACTTGTTAAACAGTGATCATTCTGAATACGCCCGTCTGCAAATGTGTTGTCCAGTTTTTCTTATATTAAAACGTCATGAATACTGTTTAGTTGAGTTGTGCTTGTGATTAGATATGTATTCGTCCTGGTGATTGGTTCTGGTCAGTTGGCTCTTGCTTCGCATATGATTGATGCGACAGGCTGTCGGAAGTGGGATATCGAGTTACAGTTTAGATCTTTGTTCTATGTACCTTTTCTTTTTCGTGCCTTCCTTTGTGTATGCCTTTCGTGTCTTGCTGTCCTGTTGAGGACTGTCCCTAATTGCCGATTTAGTTTATAGAAAATAGTGCTAGTTTCGGACAAGTGCCGTAATTGTTTTATTTCATGATGTTTGTCAATAAGATTTTGTACAATTATAGCTACGTGTTTGGCCTAATAGTATACACTAGGTATATGCATACTCCTTTTATTCCATAATGACTATCAATTATACTGCTATTGCAACGTCAAGTAAGCGTGAACGGGGCAACTGAATGTTCAGGTCCTCGCAGTCGTCATGACAATCAAAAACACAAGTCAAATATTCTAAATATATTCCCTAGAGCATCTCATTCTCGTTTCTGCATTCATTCTTCATGGAGTCAAGAAAATGCTCTATTTGTTTACCCTGATGACCGGAAATGACGTCGTGATCATCATATTGTTTCCTGGAAAATGTCAACATTCTTAAATTCCAGTTTGTGGAGATAATCTTGACCGTAAATGTTATCCATAATCGTTGTTTTAATACAGTTAAGACAGTTTTAATACTGAAGTCAATGTGTCCCGCTCATGCATACCTGGCGTTGAAACCATAGCAGCAGATCGAATCGTCTGAGTGGAATAATATAAGTATGCATAAATCTAATGAAAAGACCAATCAGGTAGCTACAATAATTATTGTAGAACGTACCTTTCGTTGAAAAATATCAAAAAATAAAAATATTACGACACTTGTCCCAGAAACTGTCCACACACCCCTCGTATATAAAGTATTATATATATATTCAGGTCGAGTGAACTAGTTTATCAGGATACTGGGGACAGTACGGATCTGTTTTGGATGAATCATGTACAATGTTCAGGCTCAGAGACTGCTATCTCAGAGTGTCCACACTTAAAAGGCTCTTACCACTCTTGTTACAACACACCTACATATATGCGGCTTACCTGCAATGGTATACTCAGTCACTTCTTATGTATTTACTTTAATAGGCGACTACTTAGAGTTATTACATGGTGTTAAAAAAGTTTGTTCTCAAAATTTAAATTCATATCAAGTGTTATTTGAGCTATGTACGCAGTAGACAATTCTAATTTCTTACTCTAATAGCTTCATCTAAAGCCAGGAAGATTAGAATAATGGTAGACGCCACCGAAATTTAAACTGAAAATGTTACAGTCTACGGAGCTCAGAAAAATAACCTATTGATACTTAAACATTGAGAACGAACTTTTTAACACCCTGTATATGATCAAAGGCATTTCAAATGCCGATAATACAAAAAAACACTGTCTTATATACTGAAACTAAATATAACGCCTGATTATATTATATTTAATTTCTTACAAACCAATTGTTCAAAAATAATGAAAATATGCCAAGCTATTGTCTATCATGAATATTTCTATTTATATCACATCATTCGGTGAAATAACTAGCAAAATATTTGATTCGTTAAAAAATCTGGTTATTAAAGTTTTATTACGCACTATAGAAATTATAATTCTACACGATCACTTACTAACGGTCATTAAAACCATCAATCTACTTCCTCTACAGGAAGCAAACCCCTGTCAAAGTGATTCAAAGCATACATGTTTTGTATTATATATCATTCTGTATTTATTATCATCATTGCGTAACTACTTCTAACTTTGATTTAGTTTATGCGTCTACAAGAGCTAACATCCGATCCGCGTAATTCGGGTGTTTCACAAAATATAAACAATCTAAGAAACCAGAGAATTATGCCAAACATACTCAGCAGCTTAACAAAATCCTATTATCACAGATTACGACGATTGTGAATCTAAGCCATGTTTGCATGGTGGAGTATGTGTCGATGCTTTCAACAATTACACGTGTGAGTGTCCGAGTTACTGGGGAGGCGTGAACTGCGACATTGGTAAATATGTAAATTGTATGTAACTATGCTGTACAAAGATGATGTGGCCTCTGTAGCTCAGAGGTTAGAGCGCTTGTCGTCTAATCTGGCGACCCGGGCTCAAATCCGGGTAGAGGCACACATATATGCCTGCCATATTTCAGCTGAAAGCTGACTGGCATATAAAGGTTATGCTCGGCATGAAACCTAAATAAATAAATGATATGTATAAACAACGTACTAGGCTACCCTATGTCTATGGATTTGTTTCGTACTTTTTATTTGATAGATTTATATACAAGTAGCGATTATTGTATTCAAATAGTTTAATTGCACTAAACTTACTTTTTCAAGCCATCTGAATAGCTTGATGGTATGTTATATTTTTAAAACTATTACCATAATGATTATAATTGCTGTTTTAGAAATCGAAACAAAAGTACTTTAAACGTATTTTTATTGTACCTAAAATATAATAGAACGTCGGATAGGGAAGGCAACACCCAACTTAAAACATAAAAACATCACATACAACAATTACACGGCACAATGCCAAACTACCGAACGAGAAAATGAAGTACCCAAGTATCAGCTGTTAAAAAGCTAAATGACCTAGTTTCAACAATAAAAAAACTGAACTACCTAGTTTTAGCTGTCTAAAGTCATCAGCAAGCTTAATGTCATAGTTTCAGCTGAATGACCTAGTTTCAGCAATAAAAAGCTGAATGCCCTGGGAAGCCGAATGAGCTAGTTTCAACAAGCTGAATGCCCTCTCTGAACCTTACATATTTCAGACATTGACGACAACTGCGCAATTAGTCAATGTTTTAATGGAGGAACATGTGTTGATGGAGTGGATTCATTTGAGTGTTATTGTGCGGACGGGTTCGACGGCGAACTATGCCAGAACAGTACGTGTTTGTTTTGTCTATTACATACATAACTCTTCCTCTATATAGGCGATATCCCCGTATTCATATGCAAAATTCCCACCAGCAATCTATTGGATGAATAAACAATAAAAATCTGCCATTCACCAATAGCTAGCTGGTAGTACTAATCCCTTTGTAAACAAACATGATCTCTCCTATACCTTAATATTAGTATTAAATTGGAGGCAACTGCCTAGTAAATGCGTATATACGAGTTTATTATACCTCACCTGACCTCTCAATGTATTTTCCCCATTGGCCTGCCGGGTGATATTTTGTTCGATCACATAGTAATAACACATGGCAAAACGAGGCTGAGCTATTTATTGAAATATGTACTATTTGAGTCCGGAAAGCACCCTGCTAGAGAGTAACTGTACGCTATTTATACATTGTGTATATTTCAAAATCTGTCTTAAGTAAATCTTGTCAATTTCATGTAACATTATCATAACGGCAATCTAAGAGCTGCTTACATTAAATTTTGATGATATTTTATAAAATGCTTGTAATTTTGATCCGTATACTAAAATAAATAACACATGGCTGCGTGGGTGACAATAAATAATACCTACTATCACCCTCGCAACCATGTGTTATTGATATAACAGTATACTATATAAATAACATATAGCTTCGAGGCTGACATTTTTACTGTCACCCTTGAAGCTATGTGTTATTTATTTTATTACCCCAAACTTTTTTCAGCGATTCTCTACTGTAAACCAAGAAATTATTTTATGCCATTTAATTTAGCAGAGCTCTCATGTGGAAGAAATTGAAGAAATGATAAGTAGCCGCCAAAGAGTTTAGAAAGAAAATGTCTCGTGACAAAAAAGTAATGTCAAAAAAGTACTATCACCCTGAAAATGTTCAATCACGTGGTATATTGATCCGCTTGATCGTAATAGTAAGAATACTACCTGTTTGTCTTTGGGAAATTAACATTACGAAAAAAGTGAGGGGTAATAACGTAACATAAACACATGCAATTGGCAATTACATGTATAATTGTATAAATATTGCCCCAGACTTTATAAAAAGTTTAAGAACACCACAAAGGGCCTTCCCATGAAACCCCATACTGTATACCGGTATTTGTGGGTTTTTTTTAAATCGTAATGCTCAATGGAATGTTAGTTTGCTCTACCTACAATGAGTTCATCTTTGAATGTCTGTTTATTTCCAATCACTTGTGGAAATCTTACACTTCGGCGCTGACTTACTTTCATTTTAACGGGATCTGCATTTTTGATAAAGTTTCTGCCACTAAACTACTACAAACAAAAAACGTTTCCAAATTAGAATAATTACAAACTTGCGTGCGTAAATTTAAGATTCCCGTTAATGTTTTGATTAAACAGCACCCGACAAATCATGTAAGGATACTACTTATAATAATAGTATTATGTAATTATAAGACAAAGAAATGAGTTTAATGACGCTTTAGTCTGGTCAGTTGTATTGTTTCAGATATAGACGAATGTGAACTAATAACGTGTCAAAATGGCGGAAGTTGTGAAGACAGAATCGATGGGTACACGTGCTACTGTAGAGATGGATTCGAAGGAAAACATTGCCAAATTGGTAAGAACATATCATAGAATACCAATTTAAGTAAAACTATAAAGGTAAAGTTGCAGTTTTACTGTTGTTACTAGGTCATTCAGCGTAGGCATTTCGCCTTTTGTTTGGGACAAGGGCTGATTAATTTTCTTGATTGGCAGTGTGTTGGGCACTTCTTCGTTTTAGGACTTCTGAGAGCTAAAACTCGACATTATAGTCGTTTTGCTGTGGAAACTGAGTCATTCAGCTAGTAATAATTTATTCTATTTTTCGACAGCTTGGAATTGGGTGGATCTTTGTTTGTTTGGTTGGGCATTGTGCCTTGTGTTTGTTTTATGTTTCATGTGCTCGGTTCGTTCAGTTGGGCATTGTGCTTTGTGTGTTTTAATGTTTTCTGTGTTCGGCTGGTAAGTTGAGTGCTGCCTTTTCTGTCTGACTTAATATAATCGTTTTTAAAGATATTATTAGACATACTTTCACCACGCATATGTTATGCTAACAAACTTGTACAACAGTTTAGATTTAAAATTAAATCCTCGATCCCATAGAGGAATTCCACATCGGCGTTGTTCTTCTGATTTCTTCCGATACCACCTGATTCATCACAATTCCTTCCGATATCACAAACTGTCTCTTGACTTCCTCAAAGCATCCCCTAGACCAAGAGGAATCTGTTCCCAATGTCCTGGTCGCTCATTATTGAAATCGGCAGTACATCGCCGAAGCAAAAATTGCTCAGTGGGATCTAGGCTTAATATCAAATGCTAAGAACATATAGTACCGTATAAAGAATAGATACTGATAAATGCATTTTACTAAGTTGGTTTTCTATATTACAGTGGCGACAGATCAAACAATGTTAATCGTGAGTCTGGCATCAGCAGCAGTCTTTCTATTGATAGTGACGGTGGTGGTAATATGCTGTTGTCTACGATACAGACGAAACAAAACGAAAACGCAGAACAAAATGCAGAACACAAGTGAGTCTTCTTTAAATTGTTTCTATGTTTAAGAAGTTTAAGAGTTTAGTAATGGGTCAGTACTGAAGACGTTGAGATTGTTAATATTCCATTACCCATGTTAACAATCCTTTGGTATTGCTTTTCTGTAACCTGCGTATAATTTTCTCTGTTTAATGAAGCGTAATAAATATAATTATGCTAACGGCATAACGAATGTTTTGATAAGCGTGGACTTGATTTCCCTACCATAAAGAAAACCAATTGTGACTGAACATTTCAATATATCAGTCATTCTCAATAAGCGGGTGCACATAGTGTCGCCGGTGGGTTTTGACGCTATGAGCCACTTTCCAGAACTGCTATTATGTGCATGTGATATGCTTAATATATGTCTACTATGTGTAGAAAGAAAATTGTTGTAGCTTTTATAAGTACTGAAAAAAGTGACGTTATATATGCTAAAATGACAGGTTCGTTACTGTCGCCAATGCAAAAGACTAAACTTTACCACGCGTTTAATTCTTACAGACGAGCCTAATTAACATGGTTAATATTATCATTCCTTATGCTGTTTAAGATATTTAAAAGTCAACCGAATCGAACGTAAACGGCTTTCATAATTGTGCATCATATGTTCGTGACTTGAAATATTCGTTATCATGTACACAACTAAATCCGTAATAAAATCCGATAGTTGATTCAAAGCTCGTTTAAAGGCTTTACATTTCATACTGATGATATACTGCCGTCATGCATGCGGTTTATACTGCTGGTGATAGGGTTGTTATGTCGCAAAGACGCATTTTACATAGGAGTGTTTGTCGTTGTGAGGGTAGGCATATTAACACACCGAGTTATTTTCATTTCATAATAGTCTTAATTAATAATGATAATCAAAATGGTTGGGAAATATGGCACTTTTGACACTGTTTAGCTTGCCATGAATAGGCATACACTCGGATACCAGGAAAAGCATGTTATACATAGTGATAACATAGTGGTAACGAACATTTCATTTTTTAACCAGCTACTTTATCTGAAAAATATCCACCCGTCCATAATTTTACAACATACCAGACTATACATTTGACTGAATACAGCATTTCGAGCTTGTTTGACATTTAGCCTTATCTAGAAAGCAAGCATAATGTATATAACAGAATGTTGAAATACAAAATTACACGCAATATTAAATTGCTTTAAATGGTTCATGTAAATGTTATTAATATAGTCATATATATATGAGTTCATTGAATACGATAAAAAGGTGTATTTGAATAATTTTGTAGAACAATAACATCGTTTAGTGCTTTTGCAGTGATTATTGTTTCTGTAAAGCTAAGTTACGAAACATTTAACGGTGGCACATTCGCCCCGGCATTATCTTAATCAAATGCTCAGACGTATTTAAACATTAAAAATGTCATTTCTAACGTAAAATTTACTCTACACACCCTTTGATTAGGACATGATGGATATTTAACTTGAACCGCTTTATAAGATTCTAGGCGAACAGTAATTCGTGGAGTATAAAAATGCAGCGAAATGTTCGTTACTATAATGTGGCTTTGAGTGTGATAGCATATCACAGAAACCGATGCTTCCAGTGAAGTAGATATTATAAGATACGGACGTATATTAGATCCAAGCAAGACAGTTAGGAATACCGGATATATTGTTTGTTTGCATGTACAAAAGAATGGTAACGAACATTTCTATACATTCAGACTTAAAAATTCGTTACCATTGTAACCTGTCTAACAAAATGTGGCAATTGTATTGATAATTAAATTATCTAATAAAATAAAGTCATACATGTTCTTATTTTACAGACCACTAGCTAAGGAGTAATTATTTATAAAGTTGTCATAATTTGCTAGATGTGTGGTAATAGAGACTGGTTGACAATATTAGGCATTGAAATGTCTATTTATAGATAAAGTAAAGCTGAACTATTGTGTTTGTGCTTTGTGGGCCATTTGTGTTCTTAAAAATAGTTTTCTCACAGTTAATGTACTTAATTTCAATCGCGTTCATATATTACTATACCTACTACGAAATGTTCGTTACTTTGTTCCAAGTCTTAAAAAACTTGAATAAATCTATTATGAGCCAAATGTTTCACATAACTTGCCATCCGTAGTTGTTTTAAATATCTCTTGTTTTACACACACGATTTTAGTTATGTTAATTTCATTCGAGAACAAGGCAATGAACTTTGAAACATTTAAGACCCTTTAATATTTCACCCAGTTTAAGCCGTTGTATCAAGAGCAAAGTTTGTTGCATGATGTTGTTGGTAAATAATGCTTCCTGCCAAAGCCCTTTTGTGCAGAATAGACGTCTGATGCATCACCAGCTTAAAATAAGTGTTGTTTCGTAATTAATAGCAACACATGATCTTTAAACTAGATTGACAACAGGAGATGGCGTATAACGAACATTTCAAATTGAAATATACATTATCACAATAGCTATTTTCAAACACTCGTACCAATGTAACATAATGCCCTCTTGATAAAGCCACTGTGTTTTTTTTGCTGCCGAAGGTTTGAATTTTACAATTATTTGTATAATAAAGCTTAACGAATACATTGAAATTCACTTTTTCAACCACTGATGTGCACCCGCTTATTGAGAACGAATAATTTATGATCCATTGTAAATCATATTAAATTGTATTGAGATCTTGTATCTTTTGTTTAGGTTCACCAGAATCCAAAACAACCGATGTACAAAGGTTTGTATTTAATACTACATTTCTGCTTTGTATGCGTCCATTATAATCATAAATAATATGGAAGGTCACCGTGACGCCATTCAGTCTTATGCAATGTGCACGCCAGTAGACTATTGACTATATGAACAATTGCATATTTATACCTAGGTATAATAAAATAATGATTTTTCCATTAACATTGCTGAAAGTGACACAGATACAGTTTAAAATGTGCAGAGTAAATGGCACTTATGGTGTACATTTGTATCAATGTATATTTAAAGGGTATTGAAAGTTATTTGACCAGTTCTAAAGTAGGACACTACGAAAAGCATATCAGTTCATTACGGACTAAATTGACAAATTAAATGCGTAAAACCATTCACGCACTTTTCTACTGTTTCATCAAACTCGCAATGAACAGTGGTACATTATAATAATTGTTTATGTAATGACGTCAAGGACGTTTAATACGCATATAAAGGGCTTCTTATAAGAGGAGTTACGAATAAATGTCTAAACCATCTTATTTCTATAATATATATTATATTTTTGTCGGATGTGATAAATAGAATATCATAATGTTGATTAATTATTTAATTTATGAAACTCGAATTGAGGCGTTCATTGTTTTTATAAATGTATATAATATATGCATGTGTATAAGCTGGTGGCATACATGACACATTAAAAACTGTATTCACGTATGGAGTAAAATGAGAAAACATCGAATATGAAGCTAGCATGACATTTTATTCAACTCGTTCCATAAATTCAATAATGAAACCATACTTCCAATATCCTAATTTTCCAGGGATGGTACAGATATTACAGGTGGTGGTTATACCAATGTGTACAATATGATATCCGGCACCATGACAGACTATTCAACTGTCAAAGACCAAGAAGATGAAGAGGTTTACAATGTGATAAAAGACATAGATGTACGAGAAGTCAATTCTCGGCCGACTCGAAATGCGCATGGCAAGCTTAAAGAAGACGAGCATGGTTATTTATCTTTTAGTACCCAAAATGAAACTGTGAACTACAATAAAGGAATTGTAAATGGTGACACTATGATGCATTCCAATGGACGAACATCTGGTGTACCCACTGATATAAATAATCAATTGCGAGATTCCTACTTGACCCCCGTCACGGCTGTCCCAGGTCATACTAAATCCAAATCAGCAGGACACAATGCCAACTCGGAACGAACTGATCCCGAAGACTATGATGATATTGAGGTGGCCATGTCAACCACGATTGCCAATACCGACGACTACAAGCAATACAGCAACCACAATTTTGAAACTAATGAACACAATCAGGTAACATGTAACACATCTGTGTTAGAGCCAACTGATCCCGAAGATTATGATGATGTAGAGCCATGTCCTGTCAATGGAAGTGAGATCCATGATGCTGATTATGATGATTACGATGATACTTTTCCAACACCTGCTACTACGCATGACAACTCGGTTGGACGCGATACTTACCTGCAATCGAAGAGAATTGAGGATGCTTACGATGATGCTTTTCCAACGCCCGCTACTACACTTGACAACTCGGTCGGAAGCGATACTTACCTGAAACCGAAGAGAAGTGGGGAAGCTTAATACGATATTTTCCCAACGCCTTCTACACCAAATGACAATACTGTAGCACATGTTATTTACCTTAAACCGGGGAGTGTTGGTAACTGTCTTCAAGATAAAAGGGACATCAGATAACATTGGTGTCATTAGATTTTCTTATTAGGTTATTAAGCTAAATATACCCCAAGGCATATTGTTGCTTTATCTGTCATTGTACGACAATATCGAGGGGTTACAGCCAAAACCTTCTATCTGATAAACTTGGCCAAATTGACTTTTTAAGTTAAATGAGTTCCGTATCATCATTGTTATTTATTCTCAAAATTATTTCAAAATATCCAACTTAATTAATTAAATATTGATAATAGTCATTTTGAGCTATCGTGTATCTACAGAACTGATTGGAGGCAGAACAAGTTTTAAATCAATGGCCTCTTAATATTTGCGTAGATGTAACATTAACATCTGTTAGAATGAATCAAATCTGTATATCAATCTCTACCAATAACATGTGTGTGTCTTAATATAATATTTGTCCCGCTCGACAGTTCCATATAAAACAATGACATTTTGGTTAAATGACATCAGCCTTGATTTGTCAATTTATATAAGTCAACAACAAGGCACCGGGTGCTGGTCTGTAGTACATACAATTTCATCGCTGTAAGTTAAATGTCAAACCACAGTTGTTGTTTATATTGCTGTTTAATAATAGCAGCTTCACTCGAATAAGATGTCAAAGTGTGACTAAAATGGATTGTATACATTTAGCTATGTGTGATTGAAACAGGAATACCTTATACAGAGAGAAAAATGTAGTTTTGGCGAAAATTATTTTGACTACTAGTATTCCTTATGGATTTAAATGTTGTGCGTTTAGAAACACATTAAATTGCTTTCATTTATTTAATCTTTTTGTAAATGAGAAGCTCTTCTAATAATCTTAAATAAAGAACATAAAACTAGCTAATTCTTAATTATAACAGTAAGTATAACTTACTTAGTAAACGTGTATGTTCTTGAATTTGTTAATTTTGTAACAGCTAATATGAATTATTTTTTGGAACGGTGCATGTATTGTTTAAACGAATAAACTATTTATTACGAATCAATTAATGATGTTCATTCGCCGAGATGGATATTAACATAGCTGTGTAATGTTTGATTATAAAGGTGTATAAAGTAAGAACTGTAATACATGAAAAACAGAAAAAAAACTCTTAAACATTTGAATGTGTATTAAGACATTCAGTTAAAAGACTGTTTAGCCACTACGTAAGCAAACTTAAGGAAGGTGCTAGATGCATTAACTTGGTATCAAGTAATGGTCAAGCGTTATTAATTAACTTTCCTAAGGTAAAACAGAAATGACCACAATCACAGCGTACAAACCTAATCACTGTATGACTTATTGGGATACTATACAATGCAAAGTATGTGCCTTATTGTGAGTAAAAGCACTTGTGATTTCCCGTCACTGTGTGATTCATTGGTAGACTATACAATTCAACGTGTATGACTTATTGCGATAACTGGAAGTTGATTCATTTATACTCTTAGACAAATACGTGTATCAGGAAAATATACGTATCTTATGACAATATCTTCCAACACTACTGTATATGCAAAAGATTGTTATAGCTTTATGTATTATCTCAATAAAAAAACCATATGGAATGACACATGGCCCAGTTGTTGCAAGTGATATATATATCAGAGTGGAACGGTGGTCGAGTGCTTAGCTCGATCAGCTACTAATCTGGAATTCCAAGGTTTGAATCTCTGTCTGGACACAGGAATTCTAGTCAGAATGACTGGACTAGGACATCCCGTCTGAATTCCTTGTATCACACAAGCATCAACCTATCTCTTCTCCTTGAGGTCATTTGCCAATTAGGCAGAGATAAAACCGCACTACAACTGTCTGTCGAAAGCAAAAACGATAAATCATACATTTCAAAGATATTGAAGTTTTAAAATTTCTGTAGTACATATTTAAGTTGCTGTACCAATCCTAAAATATATTTTCATTTTAAACATATTCTGTATCTTATTACCCAGTTAATATTTTAAATGTTCATACCTGCTTGTAATTCAAACATACCAACACATTTTAAATTTTAATTTACAAGCCGTAAATATTAAAGTTTTTAATGAATTTATAAATTTATGAAAAACTTTATTAATTACGACATGAAATTTATAAATTCATTAAAAAATATTAATTGCGGCATGTAATTCTAATTGTATTTGAATACAGTGATGACACTGACTTTCGTAATTAATTTTAAAGGTTTCTTAGCTTGTGGCCATGGTGAACTGCAATTATAGTACATAACCGTATTGGTCATTATCCTATATATATATACATATATTTACAATCGCAATTGCATAATTTTTATGTTTTCAAGTCACATTTCCTTTTCATTTAATATGCCAAAATGCTACATCTGTTACGGAAGCAATTTGAGCATTGAATGATATTCTGATTTACACTGACATTTAAGCTTAATCAGACCATGAACCATATAATCTTTTCTTAATGTTTTTTGTTAGTCCACAAACATCAATTTATATGAAACCAGAGGATTTCATCACTGAATATGATAAAAAGTTTCTAAAATTTTCATCACATGGACGTTTATCGTAAACTCCATATACATATATATGACAATAATATGGTTTGACATTTTAAATGTTTTGATATCAGGAGGAAAGTAGATTTGCCTACCGGTCTAGTGTAAATAAGCGTGGTATAGTGTGGACAGGTTTCCCATTATTTTATCATCAGCTGCTTGCCACATATATATATCGTATTACATTTGGATCAGGCAAATGTCAAATTGTATCATTGAGTGAGGCTTTGAAAACCAAAAAATATTTTGGCATTTAAATCACATTATTCCTTACAATGTTCACAAATATTTCATATTAGTGTTTAAAGTATTCAACTGTCTACATAATTTAATAGTTTAACTTTAACAATAACCATATCTTAACAAATGGTTATTAAAAAACGCTCTGCTGAAAACATAAGGAAATAGCACATAGCAGGATTTGGCTCTAACCCCTCGATATGTCTGTAGGACTCCTAAATGTTTTCAGAAATTAAAATAAACTCATGTAAAACATCATACACATGTAAATACGTTATATCGATGCGAGAAAATGGTTCCATAACTTTTACATAAATTTGGGGTTCTACATAATTATTACATCAGTAAAAAATGCGAACAAAGGTTTGTCACATAATCTTTACCCTGTATTTTTTGTGCGTTTTATATGTACTCGGTTGCATACAGCATTTCATTACTCAAAGGCATTCTTTTCATTGAATGACTTTGAGTAATCACTTTTGTTTGTTTATCATATTTAAAATATTGGTTGTATTACTTCAAACTGCTTGAAATGTAGTTTGGTCGGTATGTTGATGGTATAAATGGATGATTTCACATGAGTGGTAATGTCGTCTTAAATGTCTCAAACAAGTCATCAAAAACAAGACTTTATAAGAAGATTTGTGAGTCACTCTACACTTAAAATATATATTTTTGGTAAATTTGTTTTGGTCAATTTCCAACACTTATAACATCTGATCAAAGCAGTCTGATCTTCGATGTTGAGGCTTGAAAACAATACAAGCTTCTTGTGCTGAATAAATTAATACCCTCAAGCAAATGCCTTACCAGCCATTTAAATTGATGTTCATAGTAAATACCGTGTTTATTTGTTATATTGCCCGCTTATAAAAAAAAACCGAAATATAAAGGACAAGGTTCACTAATGGTTTAATTTGGCCATGTGGTTTTTCCAAAAATAAGAATGCATGTTCCTATAAATCTGTCCTAAAATTCAAATAACTTAACGTTTCTTGTGTTAAAATGAACGTACATATTTTATCCAAATTTCCCTCGTAATTTGTTCACAAGACTGCCAAAAATATGTCATGTTAAGCCCAAAATGTCATTTTTGTAACATTTTCACGACTAGTAATGATGCGAAACTTTCGAAAAAACCACGATGGCATTCTTGCGACACTTGTATATTTTCAAAAACCAGTGTTATGCAGGCTTTATATAAATTATGTAAAACATATCAAAGTGTCGCAAGAATGCCATCGTGTTTTGGAAGTTTTTGCGTCATTAACAGCCATGAAAATGGTTAAAAATGACATTTTTGCTAAACATCACATATTCTAAGTAGATTTGTCTACATTATATTACTAGGAGAATGGAGAAATATATGCTTAACGTTTTGAAAGACAATCTTAGGTTTTAAGACGTACAGGACAGACTCATAGGAACATGCATTTCTATTTTACGATAAAACACAGGGCCAAATTAAGCCATAAAACAACTGCTACATTATAGATTACAAGAGGACCAAAATAATTTGCTCGACCTAGTCTGCATTACGTGTTCACACTATATTTCGACGGAAGATGTTTAGGATTTTACTCGAATAATTGTGCATGTTTGGTAATATGTAAACGTAAATGTTATGTTTTTTATGTTACTAATCTTCACTGGAATATATCATTCTAGAATACTCATGCTATTATCCGCATACAACTAGAAATAAAACATGTATATAACTGAATTTTCGTATGATTGTTTATTTTTTTTCCTGTATAAAATATGTTAAATCGTGTTCATTACATTATAAGCAACCAAGGCATTTTTTTCTAAGTACATAAAGGGTAATAAACTTTGTGCAGAATGCAGATCAGAGTTATAAGTCATGCTTGACATGGTCCAATATTGACGATGAACAACTGTTGCAAGTTTTTAAGCAATAGCCAACATATTGTATGAGAAAATTGAACCTAAACACAAAACTTAACTAAGGTATTTTCTAACAAGGGGCAATAACTCTTGCAAAAGGCAGATCGGAGTCATGGATCATGCTTGACATAGCAAGGTTTTGATGGTAAACAAGTGTTGTAAGTTTCGAAGCAACTACTCAGATAGTTTAAGAGAAAAGTGTACCACCAAAGCATTTATATTCTAACGCCAATAAGGGGCAATAATTCTTGCAAATGCAGATCAGAGTTATGGGCCTTGCTTTATGGACTCAGGTATTGAAGACGAGCACATGTTGCAAGTTTCAAAGTAATAGCTTTGATAGTTTATTAATAGAGTTTGCCTATACACAAAACTTAACCACGCAACGCAGACGCCGATGACGATCAAGTGATGACAATAACTCAAAACATCAGATAAGATTACAATGTCCGGTGTAACATTCGGCGACTGCAAGGGTAGTTGATTATAAGTATACATGTCAAGGAAAGGACAAGGTTCATTTATGGCTTAATTTGGCCCTGAGTTTTCTCGAAAAATAGAAATGCATCTTCCTATAAATATGTCCTATGTTTCTAAAAGCCTAACACGGTCTTTCAAAAAATTAAGCATACTTTTCCAAATTTCCCTCTTAATATGTCGAAAAATCTACTTGAAATAGGTTATGTTTATAAAAAATTGTCATTTTTTAGCCATTTTCATGGCTTTTCATGGCGTAAAACCTTCCCAAAAACCACGATGGCACTCTTGCCACACTTTGATATTTTGTACATATATAAAGACTTGCAGAACACTGGTTATGTAAAAATATTAAAGGGTCGCAAGAGTGCCATCTTAGTTGTTCTGAGTCCTTATTGACAAACAGAAAACCAAATATCTTCAAGTACTATAATTGTTCTTTATTTCAATGTATATACTTGTTCACATGTGATGTAGATGATGATGGTAAAAAGCTGAAAATAGAAAGTTATTCAATTACTTAAAGCCATAACGTATACTTAGTCCCAAAAAGAATAAGGTATGAATAATACTAGGTACGAATCATAAGGTACGAATAATACCGAGTACGAATCATAAGGTACTAATAATTCTGGGTACGAATCATACAAAAATTACAACAACAATAAGGTACGAGTAAGATTGGGTACGAATCAAAAGCGTTAAACCGCGACAGTAAGCTTGTACCGACAGATTGAGATAAACAATGACAATACATATGATCTATATCCTAAAACACAAACAAAATGATCAAAACTCACACTATGGGGGCTTTAACAGACTAATACTTCTTGATTGTTTAATGAATTTACAATATGGCGACCTTCTGTCCCGCTGGCGCGTTATCTCCACTTAGAAGAGTAGCAATTTCTATTTACCGAAACGGTAGAGAAACGAAAAGACTCGTTACCGGCGTTAGTGCCTTATGCACTGGCAGCACACTCCCCGTCCGATGTCACTGTTGACATCGCTTAAAATTACATTTCGCTTACGAAAACATTTCGCTTATGAAAACATTTCGCTTATGAAAACATTCAACATATACTAAACAACTTTAAACATTCGAAACAGTTGAAACACAAATCATGATAATCACAAAAATTGTATGAAACTTGTTCTCACTCAAACAAATCAATAACTAAATTTCAAAAACATCCAACTCTTACTTGCTTTACATGTGATTTGC
Organism: Spisula solida; assembly: GCA_947247005.1. NCBI lineage: Eukaryota > Metazoa > Mollusca > Bivalvia > Venerida > Mactridae > Spisula > Spisula solida. The sequence goes on along the minus strand of OX365956.1, from coordinate 36,678,379 downwards.
ATGACAACATGTAGTCACATGAAAATACAATGATATCAAATAGACAGTAAAAAAAACACAATAATGTACATAGCAGATCACGAAACATGATTAAGGTATTCAGTTAATGTCTACCATATACGTTAACACAATTTCGCATAAATGTCTCAAATGGCACCGTGTATCAAAGTTTATAAATTCAACACACACAAAAAAAACACTGTCTATCAAATTACAATCTATACTCAAACTAATGATTGCTTCCTGCACCCATAGCAAATTTAAGGCGATTTGTTACTCATTAGCCAACAGTACTAACTCAACTACGGGCCTGGTGAGGAAAACTGGTTTTCCACTACGGATGACCTTAATCTTAACAGTACGTACCTTGGAGTCTTTACTTGGGAACACCTCAGTGACAACAGCAACAGGCCATTGATTTCTACATACAGTGTTGTCTTTCAAGAGAACGATATCTCCTTCTTTAAGATTGGGTCTACTAACATTCCATTTAGGTCTTGTTTGGAGTAACGAGAGAAATTCAGATTTCCATCTTCCCCAAAATTGGTCAGCTAGCAACTGGACCCTTTTCCATTCTGACCTGTACACATCCTTTAAAGACAAGTCTTGATTGAAATTAGAAGGGATTTCAGACTTATGAGTGAGTAGTACAGAGGGACTGAGTATTTCAGGAGCTTCCCCATCTGAAGATACCGGAACAATCGGCCTGGCATTTACAATAGCACTTACTTCTGCCATGAATGTTACAAGGACGTCATGAGTCAGATTTTTGTTTCCATGTTGGAGTAACAAACTGTCGAGAATCTTACGCACTATACCAATCATTCTCTCCCATACCCCACCCATATGGGAGGCATGAGGAGGATTGAAGACCCAAGATATTTGTTTTTCTTGAAGCATCATTCTCACAGGACCATCTTCAATATTTATGGCATTTATACCCAAATCTTCGCAGGAGCCCGTGAAGTTTGTGCCTCTATCAGATCGGATCTCAACTACATTACCCCGAATAGCGATAAAACGCCGTAAAGCATTTATAAAGGCACTGGCACTCATCTCTTCGACAAGTTCTATGTGAACAGCTCTAAGACTTAGACAAGTGAAAAGTACAGCCCAGCGCTTACTGGTAGCTTGTCCACCTCTTGTTCTACGAGTTACAACAGACCAAGGGCCGAATACATCTGTGCCAACATATGAAAAAGGGGCAGTGGGAGTGATTCGATCTGCAGGTAAATCAGCCATGAACTGGGTTTGCGTTTTACCTCGAAGTCTGCGACACTGAAAACACCCGAACAATACAGAAGAAACCTTACGTTTCCCGCCAGTGATCCAAAAACCTCCAGACCGCACTGCGCCTTCAGTTAGATGTCTGCCCTGGTGCTGAACCTTTTCGTGAAAATACCTTATAAGCAACAAAGCAAGATAGCTCTTGCCAGGAATTATTACTGGATTCTTCTCATCTGTGGGTAAGGCTGATCGACTTAGCCTTCCTCCAACACGTAATACACCTTTATCGTCTAAGAAAGGATTTAAAGTGAGAAGGGAACTGTTGGTATGTACAGGGAGACCTTGACTTATGTTAAGGATCTCATCCTTGAACCATTCAGATTGAACAATCTTGACTACCAGGAACTGGGCTCTGTATATCTGATGTCTTGAGGCAGCTTCTGGACATAGGTGCCAACCAGAACACTTAGAAGTTGTATTGTAAGAATCACATACATGCTGAAGATTGCTTACTGCTTTAACAAGTCTGGAAAAGGAAGAGAACCTTTCAAACCTATGGGAGCTTAGCGAAAGCATATCCGGACTAGATATCTTGGAAGCCATAGTGACAACCTCAGGGCGTACTTCCTTGTCCTCGTCTGGATCCAGCATTTCGTATTGAGATACGGAGGATTGTAAAGCTTCAATAACTTGAGGAGAGGGACCATTTATCCAGGAGCTCTTTGACATCATTTTGGCAACTATGCCACGAGTGCCAACGTCCGCAGGATTTAGCTTTGTGTCGACATAAGACCACTGGGAAGGTTGAGATGAACTCAAAATACGTTCGACTCGGTTTGAAACGTAAGTATAAAATCGCCTTGAACGATTAGAAAGATACCCGAGGACAACTTTGCTATCTGTAAAGAACCTAACCTTATCCAATGTCACTGCTAAGTTGTCACCAATAAAACTAGCAATCTCTGTCGAAAGAACAGCAGCACACAACTCAAGGCGAGGTATTGTGTGACCGCGAGAAGGTGCTACTTTGGCTTTACCCATAACGAAGCCTGTCTCATAAAGAGAGCCTGGTTCCAGGCTCACCAAGTAAGCCACTGAAGCAACAGCTTTTTCTGAAGCGTCAGAAAACACATATAGCTCGTTATGTGAAGACAAACTCAAAGAATGAGAGAAATATGTACGAGGGATTTGCACCATTTGTAAGAACTTTAAAGACTCTGTCCAGTCTTTCCAGAGTGAAAGATACTTCTCAGGCAAAGGGTCATCCCACTCAACATTGGATGTCATCATCTCCTTTAACAAACACTTTCCAACAATGGTGACTGGAGATGCAATACCTAAGGGATCATATAAGCTGTTTATAGTGGACAGTGCGCCACGTCTCGTGAATGGTTTTGTCTCATTTGAGACATCGAAGGTGAAGCAGTCCTTCTGCAGATTCCAAGTCAATCCTAGTGACCTTTGTACCGGTAGATCATCCTTAGTGAGATCTAAACTGGCAAGATCTTTCGCTAGATCTTCTTGTGGAAACGCAGCCATAACTGTTGGACTGTTCGAGGCTATTTTGTGAAGTCTTAATCGACCATATTTGTCGAGAGCTGCTTGTGTCTGCTTCATCAAGTCGATAGCCTGCTCTGATGTCGTAAGGGACGTCAGACCATCATCGACGTAGAAATCAGAAGAAACAAACTCTCTAACATTTTTGTCAAATTCAGGTAAGCACGCTTCAGCCGTCTTACGAAGCCCAAAATTGGCTACAGCGGGTGAAGGTCGATTTCCGAACACGTGAACTCGCATTCGATATTCAGTAAGATCTTTATTGGGGTCATTGTCTCTATACCAGAAAAATCGTAAGAAATCTCGATGGCATTCGTCTACTCGAAAGGCGTAAAACATCTGCTGAATGTCTGCAGATATAGCAATCTCATCTTTCCTGAAACGGATCAAAATACCAAGAAGGCTGTTAAGTAGGTCAGGGCCTTGCAAAAGAACTTCGTTCAGAGAGATACCCTGAAACTTTGCGGACGCATCAAATACGCCACGAATCTGGTCAGGCTTTTTATGGTGATATACCCCGAACAACGGTAAGTACCAACATTCTTTGTTTTCAGGGATCTTGGGTGCGACATCTGCGTGACCTCTTCCGATTATCTGATCCATAAAGGTAACAAAATGTTCTCTCTTCTTGGGATTCTTATCTAAAGAGGAGTGTAGAACAGAAGCTCTGTTAAGAGCATAGACCTTGTTATTTGGGAGTCTGGGCCTAAGAGGTTTAAAGGGCAAAGGGGCGATCCAATTCCCTGAAGGATCTTTTACCATTTCCTTGTTCATAATCTCGAGAAAGACCCTGTCGTTAACAGAAAAGGCTAATTTGTTGTCATCTTTTGTTCTAACGAACAAATCATCAACTGCAGTGCTAGATCGTTGCTCTGAAATACTGAACTTATTAGAACACGGCTGAAAGATAGATGGCCTTCCATTTTGTAACAACAAAGTTTTATTACAATTTACGACTTCATCCATGTGCATTTGGCCTAGACATACTTGACCAATTACCACCCAACCTAAGGCAAGACGTTGGGCAAAGGGGCCATTATCTGGACCAACAACCTGATCAAGAACGTGATGGACTGCACCAAGGTCCCGACCAATCAGCAACAATATCTCCGCGTCTTCGTCCAATTTAGGCAAGTATGGTGCAATCCTCTGCAAATGAGAAAAGTGAGAGGCTATCTCAGGAGTAGGGATCTCCTCCCGTACATTAGGAATTCTAGGGCATTCTAGAAGAGGAGGTAAGTGAAACTTAGAAGATCCATCAATGGATTCCACAACACAATTTAGTGCTTTTTGACCAACAACTTCAGTAGGGCCTGAACAAGAGTTCAGTGTGTAATGAATAGGTTCGGTAGTGGGTTCAAGCTTTTTGAACAACATCGGGCTAGCAAGAGAGCGATTGCTCTGTTCATCAAGAATGGCATATGTTCTCAAACGTTTGGAGTTGTCAGATCGATTATATATATCTACCAAAACAATCTTAGCACAAGATCTACCGCTTACCTTTGTGTTTCCACATACCTGGGTGCATGTCACTCTAGCTATGTCGTGTACTATACCTGGGGAATTCTCCCCGCCATGAGCCGCTGTATTATTACTTTGTTGTGTACTAACATGTACTAACGACAAATGTTTTGCACTCCCACATTCACTACAACTTACATTTTTCTTACAATCTGAGGAAACATGACTGTCTGTGCTTAAACATTTATAGCAAAACCGTTTTTCCTTTACAACTTTCCTCCTATCAGAAACGGACATACCATTAAAGGATCTACAGTCCAGTAGAACATGATTGCTAGTGTTATGTATGGGACACTTATCAATCTTACTGTCTGCACCTGCATTACTAGGTTGACTTATTTCTGCTTTATTGCAGGATACTCGTGGCCTATTGATAGTACTATTACCTGTGTTTGTTTTATCATCATTAAGCTGGCTTACCAACCCTGGGTCATTTCTCATTTTGGCAATTTCTTTTATGAAATCCACAAAAACTGAAAAGGGTGGGAAGCAATCATTATTAGCCCGTTTATACCCGGATGCTCTATTCACCCATCTCTCTTGGATATTAAATGGTAGTTTATGAGTAATGGACATGATACCCTCAGACGCATCAAAATATGACAGTTGTAAACTGTATTTCCTATCAGCCTTTAAGGCTTGTATTTCCGAAAGAACATCTACAAGATCATAATACTTTCTGGGTTCCTTCGGATTTATCTTAGTCATATTGTTAAGTTTCTTCATAACTGAATTTTTCACTAGTTCCGGTGCACCAAACCGTTCATTTAGCCTTTCCCATATTTTGGAACAACTTACAGATGGGTCAGCTATGTATACTGACCTGAGACTCAACGCGTATTTTTTGGACTCTGGACCTAAATACTTTACTAATAGGTCCGTTTCTTCGCCGGCGGTTACACCTAGATCTTCAACAACTGCTTTAAAACTTGTCTTCCAAGAATAGAAGTCTTCAGGTTTGTCGTTAAAGTTACTGAGACGCGTTAGCACAAGATCTTTCTTTAGTAGAAACCTGGAGATGTCAACACCGGGATCAGTAGTAGGTTGATGACATATGAATTCTTGGTGATGAGATTCCTGTGGCTGTTTATCGAAGGTTATGAAGTCTCCAGATTCTTTCATTGGTTGTGAAACGAATTCTGTCACACTTTTCTGGGAGTTGAAGAAACGTTCGATGTTCTCTCGGGTTGATAGCTGTTTGCCACGAGGTAAATTGTCTGGATCCCTAGTTGCGTATGACTTTTCAGAATCTTCATCAAATTCTTCTAAAACTGCAGCTTCTACTGCTGAAGCATCAGCTTCTTCTCTAGACTTAAGCAAAGTTAATTCATGCTGTATCATTGCATGTTTTCTCGTCTTTTCGGCGTGTGTAACTGCTAGCTTTTCATCTAATAACACTTGTTCCTTTTTTAAAAGAGCCTCCCTTTCAGCGTATTGTAATTTCACTTTCGCGGCTGCTGCTTCCGCCTTTTTAACAGCCATTAAGGTGAGCACAGAATTGCTGCTTCTAGATCTTGATGATGACTTAGAGTGTCTTGACGTGCTTTTGCTCATATTTGATTTAGTATCAGATTTTGATACTGCACTATCAAGTTGAGATTTAAATTCTCTAAATTTAACTCTGACTTCCACTTCTCTAGACCGTAGATTGACCAAGTCTACATTACTAACGTCAGTGCATGTTCTAGTAAGAAACTCGTAAATCTCATCATATTGACTTCTGTATTTATTGAATAAGCTGTCAAAATGTCCCTTTTTTGTCCACAGTTCGCTATAAGGAGAATCTTTTGAGATAAATATGTTCGCATCAATAAATGAATCTACCTCTGATCTGGACTGACTTAGTCTTTGCGAAAGTTTATCAAATGTCTGTGAGTACAGAGCCATGCCTTTGTCAGTGTGTCGTCTCGTTCTTGAGCTTTTTCTCATATCAGAATAACACACAAACTTGTTAAGTCTTTGATGAAGCTATAGTCTTTTTACTGTTCTGAGTCCTTATTGACAAACAGAAAACCAAATATCTTCAAGTACTATAATTGTTCTTTATTTCAATGTATATACTTGTTCACATGTGATGTAGATGATGATGGTAAAAAGCTGAAAATAGAAAGTTATTCAATTACTTAAAGCCATAACGTATACTTAGTCCCAAAAAGAATAAGGTATGAATAATACTAGGTACGAATCATAAGGTACGAATAATACCGAGTACGAATCATAAGGTACTAATAATTCTGGGTACGAATCATACAAAAATTACAACAACAATAAGGTACGAGTAAGATTGGGTACGAATCAAAAGCGTTAAACCGCGACAGTAAGCTTGTACCGACAGATTGAGATAAACAATGACAATACATATGATCTATATCCTAAAACACAAACAAAATGATCAAAACTCACACTATGGGGGCTTTAACAGACTAATACTTCTTGATTGTTTAATGAATTTACAATATGGCGACCTTCTGTCCCGCTGGCGCGTTATCTCCACTTAGAAGAGTAGCAATTTCTATTTACCGAAACGGTAGAGAAACGAAAAGACTCGTTACCGGCGTTAGTGCCTTATGCACTGGCAGCACATAGTTTTTGGGAAGGTTTTACGTCAATAATAGTCGTGAAAACAACCAAAAAATGACATTTTGGGCTAAACATGACATATACGTCATATTCTTGGCAGTTTTGTCAACAAATTACAAGGGAAATTGGGATATATGTATGCTTATTTTTTACACAGGAAATGTTATGTTATTTGAATTATAGGACAGATTTATAGGAACATGCATTTTTATATTTTGAAAAATCACAGGGCCAAATTAAGCCATTAGTGAACCTTGTCCTTTAAAACCATTCCGGCTCATTCCGACTGTAGTGTGACAGGAATATTAACAACACCATTGGATTATTCGGTCTTTATTGACTTTGGTTCTAAGCATATAGCAAATACAACGAATAGTTAGTGTACGTATATGTTACGTGATACATTAATATACACGCTTGAATGGAGACATTTCTATTCCATCGTGTGTGTATGAAATTATAGGGTGTTCAACACTGCTCTAATATAAGTGGTCACGGCTCGTACATAAAGCAACCGATTCACCCGATCCGTTTCCATCCATGGACGGTATTCTTACCAATACTACATGTACCTTACAGCCGTAACCGGGATCCTTACCGGATCGCCGGGTTACAGATCTAACTAACTGGAAAACGACTGTGGCTCGAATGAACAATAGTAAAACAATCGGAGAATACTAATACGAAGTTATAACAAATCAGTACCTAACGTCAATTTTCGTAAACGTAAATGGCGACCTACATACATACTCAATTTGCAGACGCAATATATTTGCAATAATTACCAAAATCGTAACTCATATATCAGTATCATTTATGCTAGTCATGGCTCGGGACAAAGTAAGTTAACAGCAACAAACAATATTTGTCAGTAGTGATAATTAACTTTATTTCTTACACTGAATTATACATGAATAGTGTCAAATTCTCATTTTCCTACACCGATCTGAAAATAAAAGTAATAGTATAGCATAAGTATTACGATTCCATAAGATTGCAATACGACTTGTTGTTAGATCAACGATTGTTGGAATAACCTCCAATCCGAAGGATACCAATTAAGCCTGATTTGAAGAATTTCGTCAAACTTGTTAAGGTACAATGTACATTATCCTTACTCAACAGTGTTATCGTTTATGTACAGAATGCTAAAACGTGTATTCTCAATGTTTATGCTTTCATGTATTATTTCTATACGTGTAGCATGGAAAGAATATAAACCATAGGATGCAGTTCAGTAGTTACCCAATTGCTCTAATTATTCTAGCATTAAATATGTTGTACTAGTGTAATACTAGCGCCACTATGTACCGTTGGTACGTTATTGGTACGGCCGCTACGGCGTTTAGTCTATTGCTATTAATGTTGTAAGAGTTATCTCCCTTAGTTTTTATTACGCCTTTTGTAGTCACGAGAAGTTGATTCACGTTTCTCTGCCAATAAAAGTTGTTTGTATCGTTACCGTTGTTCCTTATTACCTGGCGTGGTGGCAGCCGTGGGATTCATGGACATTTGAACGTACAAGTTTTAAAAACCAGTGTATGGAACAACTTGCTGTAACAAAAGCAGTGACGAGACAGTTTATCTTTAATTGTTAAAAGCAAATTAACTAATATGGCTGGTGTAAGGGCACCAAAACAATGGTCCCTAACCAAAACAGAAACAATAACATCGTTTGAAGGGTGGAAACAAAACCTAGAGTATACACTTTCCCTAGATCATAACTTCGCCAATTTTCTTGTGGATGGTTTTACATGGGCGAAAAAGACAGCAACTAACCCACTCAGGGGTTTCGTTGACGATGGTGATGCTGTTCCAGAGGCCCAGAGACGTACAGCAGCACAGAAGAGTACCCATCTTGAACTAATGTTGGGGCAGATCGCTAATTTCTGTCCAGTGATCTCAAGAAACACAATTGTAAAAAATTCCACATCAATAAATTGTATATGGCAAGCCATTCGATTGCATTTCGGTTTCCAGACATCTGGGGGACATTTTATGAATTTTGACAATATGAAATTGGAACATGGAGAACGCCCGGAGGATTTGTTCCAAAGGCTTACCAGTTTCATTGAGGACAATCTTCTTCGCTCTGATGGGTCTATAAGACACCATGGTGACGTCCCGGACAGCGACGAAGAGATTTCGCCTACCATTGAAAATTTGATAGTACTTACTTGGCTGAGGCTAATTCACCCGGAACTCCCAAGTCTGGTAAAACAGAGATATGGTACATCGCTAAGGTCACAGACACTCGCATCTCTTAAGCCCGAGATATCTCTGGCCCTAGATTCGTTGTTAGAAGAGGTTCATTCTGTGGCGGAAGTGAAAGTGTTGAGAGCATCATTCCAAGTGAAGAACAAAGTTTCAAGCAAAAAACCTTCCAAATCGTGTATCTTGTGTAAACAGGCTGGCCGGCCTAACCAGCACTTCTTAAGTAAATGTGCATATCTCCCTGAGGAAGACCGAGTATATATAAGTAAAGCTAGACAGACTACAGCACATGATGACTCACCAGAAGTTAGCGATGATGACAACGATCATAGTAACTTCACAGTAGCTGCTACATCCAGGCGCGTCAGCACCAAACAGTCGCCATACTTTAAAGTTTTTTTTAAACATTTTCCGTTACATCTAACACTTGATACAGGAGCTGAAATATCAATGATTAAGGCTTCAACTGCTGCGCGCATAGGTGCAGTTATTACCAAGAGTAATCAAAGCGCTTGTCAAGCTGATGGATTAACCCCCTTAGAAGTGATTGGAGAGACTAGACTAAATCTATGTAGACAAGAGAAAGTCATGTATTTGGAAGCTCTAGTTGTAAGCGATCTTGATAGCGACATACTTGCCGGGATCCCTTTCATGACGCGTAATGACATTTCAGTCCGACCGGCTAAACAACAAATTACCATAGATGGTTGTGAGGTTTTCAACTATGGTTCGCGTGTTGGTGACAAAGACCTTAATCGCGTGAGACGAGCTCAAGCCTACATCCTACGAGCAAAGGCTGGTACCATTTGGCCAGGAGACTATGTTGAACTTGATGTCCCATCTGACTTCACAGAGGACGGCATTGTAGCCGTGGAACCGCGAAATGATACTCATTACAATGATAATTGGCCAGGACCACAAATAACTCATTTGATCGGTGGAAAAATTCGTTTGGTCAATGACACAGTTAAACCGCAACAATTAAGGAGAAACGATCAATTATGCCAAGTGTTAAATACGTGTGTGCCATCCATCAATGACGATGGTAACAATATTCCAAGGGTGTCCGCGGCGGCTACTCACATTAAATGTAACTCTGACACAGTCAAACTTGATCCAGATGAAATTCTTCCTTGTGACATTCGTAAAAAATTCCAAGAACTGTTAAGGGAACACGATGAAGTTTTCAGTAATGATATACAGGGTTATAATGGGGCAGAGGGATCTTTTGAAGCAGTTGTTAATATGGGACCAACTCAATCGCCACAGCGCAAAGGTCGTCTTCCTCAATATGGACGCAATAAATTAGTGGAGCTACAAGAAAAATTTGACCAGTTAGAGGCTCAGGGTGTATTTAAGCGGCCAGAGGACGTTGGCGTCACCGTTGAATATTTGAACCCGTCATTTCTAATTAAGAAATCTTCAGGTGGATTTCGTTTAGTAACTGCATTCGGTGAAGTTGGTCAATACAGCAAGCCACAACCTTCGTTAATGCCAGATGTAGACTCAGTGTTGAGAAACGTTGGACAATGGAAATATATCATAGTGGCGGATCTCACAAGTGCGTTTTACCAGATACCACTGTCGCGTACGTCGATGAAATATTGCGGTGTAGCAACACCGTTTCGAGGGGTTCGAGTGTACACTAGAAGTGCCATGGGAATGCCTGGCTCTGAAACAGCTCTAGAAGAATTAATGTGCCGGGTGCTTGGTGACTGTTTGCAGGATGGCTGCGTTGCAAAATTAGCAGATGATTTGTACTGTGGAGGGAATAGCCTTGAGGAACTCATTTGTAACTGGACCAGAGTCTTACAAGCATTACGGAAGTGCAACCTGAGATTATCCCCGTCAAAAACCATAATCTGTCCGCGGTCTACAACAATACTAGGGTGGGTTTGGAAGGATGGCCAAATCTCTGCCAGTCCACATAAAGATGCAGTCTTGTCAACATGTCAGCCACCAACTTCTGTTCGCGATCTTCGCGCATTCATAGGCGCTTATAAGATGCTTGCAAGAGTTCTACCAGGGTGTGCAGAATACTTGGCATCGTTGGAAGCAGCTTCATCTGGGAAAGAGTCTCGTGATAAACTAGTTTGGACAGATAGTTTGAGTTCAGAGTTCAGGTCTGCACAGCATGCCTTGAGCACACACAAATCTATAACGCTTCCTAAGACCGACGATAAGTTATGGATCGTTACTGATGGATCTGTTTCAAAACATGGTATAGGTGCTACTTTGTATGTCAACCGCGGGAGCAACAAGTTATTACTACCAGGGTTCTTTAGTGCTAAACTCAGAAAACATCAAGTGACATGGTTACCATGTGAGATTGAAGCATTGAGCATAGCCGCCGCCATTAAGCATTTTGCTCCTTTCATCATTCAGTCTAAGCATAAGCCATGTGTATTAACGGACAGTAAGCCTTGTGTACAGGCTATATTGAAACTTGGTCGAGGTGAATTTTCCGCAAGTCCTCGTGTTACCTCATTCCTGTCGGTAGTTAGTCGGTATGACGTGAATGTACAACATGTGGCAGGGTCAGCAAACTTTCCTTCTGATTTCGCGAGCAGAAATGCTGCTGAATGCTTTGAACCTAGATGTCAAGTATGTTCATTTATTCACCGTCTTGAGGATTCCGTAGTCAGATCGGTAAGCATTCAGGACATTATTCAAAATAACAGTCGCTTACCATTCACATCCAGATCAGCCTGGAAAGACCTTCAAACAGAGTGCCCTGATTTAAGGCGAACTATGGCTCATTTAAGGCAAGGTACGCGTCCGTCCAAGAAACTGACTAAGGTCAAAGATATTAAGAGGTATTTAAGCGTTGCTTCAATCGCAAATGACGGGTTACTCATAGTAAGACGCAGTGATCCATTGTTACCTCCAGCTGATTTAATCATCATACCGCGCAGTGTATTGGATGGCTTGGTGACTGCTTTACACTTGAAACTTGGTCATCCGACCAAGCACCAGTTACAATTGGTTCTTAAACGGCAGTTTTATGCGTTAGATCTATCAAAAGCAATTGACAGAGTTTGCGAGAGCTGTCATACATGTGCATCACTCAAGCAATTTCCGGAGAGTCTTGTGAAACAATCCTCTGAGGAACCACCTGAGCATGTTGGCATCAACTTCGCTGCAGATGTCTTGAAGAGAAGTCGTCAACTTGTACTTGTCGTTCGTGAAACAGTCACATCCTACACATCAGCTTGTCTCATTACAGATGAAAAAAGGGACACGTTACGCGATAACTTGGTCAGCATGATGGTTGGAATGCATCCACTAGATGGCCCAAACGCAGTCGTCCGCGTAGATCCTGCTCCAGGCTTCATTGCTTTGAAAGATAACAAATTTCTTGAACAGTATAACATTTCACTTCAAATTGGACGGGTTAAGAACAAGAACAAGAACCCGGTTGCTGAAAAAGCCATTGGAGAACTAGAAACTGAACTTCTACGCTTTGAACCAAGAGGGGGTCCGGTGTCTAGTTTAGATCTATCAATTTGTGTGTCAAGACTAAACTCGCGTATTCGCAATCAGGGCTTGTCAGCACGTGAACTATGGACACATAGAGATCAATTTACCCATGAACAGATTCCGTTAATAGATCATGACATTGTGTTAAATCAACATAGTTTACGTGATAAGAATCATAAATACAGCGAGAAATCTAAATGCCCTAATGTTACACACAATTTGAAACAGGTTAGCGTAGGAGACTTAGTATATGTGTATTCGGATAAGCAGAAATCTTGTGCCAGGGACAGATACCTTGTTGTTTCTATGGATGGTGATTGGTGCTTCATCAAGAAGTTCATTGGGAATCAACTACGCGCTACATCATATAAAGTAAAACGTTCTGAATGTTACCGTGTTGAGAGTGACATTCATTCTAACCATTACTTAGGTTTGGACGATATCGACAGCGAAAGTGAGGACATTGAATCAGTGCCGCGTGTTCCTGAAATGGTTCAGGTACCACCTTCGACATTAACCACACCGTTAATGAATGACAATACAGTCCACATGGAGCATCCAGAACCCCAGGTGTTAATCGGTGAAATTGATGACAGTCCACCGGTGGATGATCCACATTCTGACATTCCGGATGAAATTCCACAAGCTAGGCCACAACGATCCCGTAAACCTCCAACATATTTGGAGGATTATGTTACATAAACAATTTACGACTATTGACCATGATACGTTATTTGTAAACCTGACAGTATATTTACAGTAACGCACATTTCGATCATGATGTATTTGAACGCTTTTGAATGTTGGGTTGAGGAAAGTTTCCGATTGTGTTAGGTGGTCGTATATATACATATAATATGCTTTGATGTGCCATTGTATGTGTTCACATGTATTGTTCAATGTTATTTTGAGATATATATATGATTAAGAAATCATGAAGTTAAAACTAGGATAGTAATATTTACATGTATTTACTATACAATTTGAAAATTCACCTGACATATTTTGTGTTTTGTATTAATAGCAGTTAAGTTTTGAGTTAGTACTTTTAAAAGTACTGTGCAGGGGTATACTTTACATTTTATGTCATGAATCGTAGTACGTAAACATTTATAATCAAATTCAGTTGAATGTTAACTATGTGCATAGATGAGAATAGGTGTTTTTATCCTCTAAAGAAAAAGAGGTTGCGCCACTATGTACCGTTGGTACGTTATTGGTACGGCCGCTACGGCGTTTAGTCTATTGCTATTAATGTTGTTAGAGTTATCTCCCTTAGTTTTTATTACGCCTTTTGTAGTCACGAGAAGTTGATTCACGTTTCTCTGCCAATAAAAGTTGTTTGTATCGTTACGGTTGTTCCTTATTAACTGGCGTAGTAGCTTGAAACAAAAATTGTAAAATTAAATGAATTATGTGAGAATACATTTATTACGTGTACATGTAATTGGATTAAAAGAAAAGTGATTTAACTGACCTACATATGATTATAAACCTCACCACTGTATCATTTCGTGCGAGCATGTATCAATTAATTTGTATGACTTTTTGCGAGAAAAAACCCTACACCTTCCGATCACTGTACCAGGGATGATCCATATATAACGAGAAAATGCTTATAATTTCGTTATTACTTAGTATTTTCTAAACATATTTTATGTGGTGGTTAATACATATATTAGGAGAAAACGTACGAAATAGTTTTCGAATATATCGAAAAATAAATTGTTTAGAGCATTTTTGCCGACGTATGAAACCGGTAGGCGGGGCAACGTCATTTTGCACCTAGTAACGTTATTCAGAATTTAACTTTGATCAATTTGACTATGGCATTCAAAAGGCCTTACTGTATTTTTTAAAAACTTTTCAGATTATCGTCCTTTAATATTTATACGTCTTCGCCAATGCCATACAAAGTAGGAAAAATTCTCACGATAGTCATCCGTAGGAATTTCTAACAAAGCATCCAACATTTTCGTTCGTAGTTCTGACGTGACGTCACGTTACGTCCACTGTGCGTTAGATTTCTAGTCTCTTCCAAGTCAATTAAAATTTAAATACGTTATTATGTTAACAAATTGAAGCTTTTGACACGACGTGATTAAGAAATGATTTATGAATATCGTCGGTAATGTTTGCTATCAAGGAACGATAACACGTGCGTGACGTAACGAATGACAACACAATCGGTGTATGACGTCATCATCAGTCAAGCGAGTCTTATGTGACCACACGTTTTAATTGTCACCAAATTGCTGTTGCTTACATTGAAACTGTGAGGGTTTGAATTTGCGCGAAAATGGTGAAAACTCCGAAAAATGCCCCGCCTTGGCGAATCGAGGGTTACCTTAGCAACCATAGATTTTAGCATTGTGTCGCTGTAATCATAGAAATTAAGGGAAATATTGCTAATGTATGTTTTTACTTCCAGCTAAAGTTTCAGTAAAATCTAACAGATCATAACAAAATTATAAGCATTTTCTCGTTATATATGGACCATCCCTCGTATATTGAATAACTTGAGCTATTTGGGAGACTATACAATCCAGTATTTACGAATTATTGCGATAACCGGAAATTGACTCCTTTATGTATTATAAAATTGGCAGTATTAATAGGTTAACTTGATCAGTACTTGCATAAACTAACATGATACATAAACTTACCTGGCCGAACCCCGCACAGAAGTTACATAGTGGACAAACATCACATATGTTGGAACTTTTTAAAATACCAGATTCGTACCTCGTTGTAGCTTGGTGAACTAAACAAACATATTAAAAAGTAAGACATTAATGTTCGTATATTCTACAAAACAAGTGACCATCAAGGGGCGTAATTTAAAGATGATGACGTTCTATGCAAAATATCAGAGCTGTAGGTCTTGAAGTTTCAAGAGAAGAATTTTGAAAACTGTAAAAGACTGTATATATACATGAATGTACAACCCTGTTCGTTATAACAGTATGACCGTACAAACTCAACTTTCGTGTGATAAAAAGGTAAAGGAAAATGTTTTTATTTTGGAGGTCGATATTTTTTCCGATTCAATTGCATCGTTGAGTATACTATGGAATGAGGGATGTTAACTAGTGTGCCATTTCCTCGTTAATATTCGCTGAATGCCAACGTGGTCATTTGATTGTAATTATTCTGTTTGCTATCCGTTGTTTGTTTGGCTCATAGCTCTTGGGATGAGGAAACTTGATATAGCTAGCATCTTAATATTCCAGTTTATTGATACGAAAATTTTGTTAAGAGAACGAGTAAAAGTGGTGTCTCAGTGTACAAATACATGTATATAATACAAACAACAACAACAACCAACATAACATGTCAATGGTGATTTACTATAAATAAACATGTATATTGGTAATATTTTTTACCACGATTGTTAATAGATGTTGCTAAATGTACTCAAGAAGGTTGGGACGTAATTAATATAAATTAATATAAACATTAACTTACTTGTACATTATCATTAATAAAATAAGTGTAAGTCATAATCTTAACATATAATTGCTTGTATTGATTCGTTGAGTAAAGTTCACTAATATTATGTGGTGAACGATGAAATACAAACAACTAGTTTATTTGTAAAGTAATCGACAAAAATGAATGAGAATGGAGTACTTGGTTCGTAATAGTCGTATACTGTCACATGACATGCCTGACTTTTTACAACAGGATCTTTTCTGTCCAGCTTTACATCAACACACGAAGGCGCAGAAGATGGTTGCTAGATATAATAGAAACAAAGCGTATCACAGTTTTTTTCATGACATACATTTTGTTTACATGTACATTCTATTCAATGATATATGCTTTTTGACAACTGGAACATGGGCTTTCGATATTTTAACAGCTGAAACTTGAGAAGAAATTCATTTTTTCGTTCAGTTGTGTGTTGGACGTTTTGCCGAGTAATTGTGATAAGTTATGTTTTAACGTTTTCTGTGCTCGGCTGGCTAAGTTGGGTGATGCCTTTCCTGTCCGGTTATCATCCTTTTGGTAATACAGTCAAGCAAATTTGAAGTAGGACATTTTGGTAATAAGGATCTACTGTAATTGTAAAAGGGCGGCAAATTATCAAGATGGTTTGCAGCAGTTCAATGCACAAATGTTGCGGTATATTGTTAAGGTCAACACAACGTTGGCAATTGACTGCACACGTGAGATTAACGTTACGGTTACATGTAGCTTTCTGGTCGGGAATTGGCATTGGTTTGAAAGTAAATACTGCTTTAATATCCACTACATTATATACAATGTTTCTTAATTAAAATAAAAACATAAGGATATTGCCATGCTGTCGAAGTACAAGTTGAATGTCTTCCATTAGTTTCATGTTTCTTTATGGATGTTCTTGTTTTAAGTTGGTCATTATCTGGCTGAAATCCGGTTGGCATCTCCACTTCCATTACAATCATGCCACTTTGTGAACCTCCCTTCCAACTGAAATCGAAGCAAAATTAACGCCTACTAGTTTGATATTAAGTGAAACTGATTTTTTTGAATACAAAATCTACATACAATGCCCTATCCAGGGTGACTCGGTCACCGCCCAGTGCTAGGTATGTTTATGAGTCTGTTTTCCTCCGTGTTTTTCCCTTTGCAGAATAATATGACAGCCAATTATTAGCCCTATTAGATTCATTGGAATTAGTTAAATATCATTAGTAATTCACTTTAAGCAAGCAACCAACACTTGCGCAGTTATTCTGATTAAATTAATTAAGGAGGTACGAGCTGCCTTGTGCACATGCGCGAAATTTCAAAATCGTATTAGATAAGAACAAACATGAATTTTAGTTTCAATGATCGCATATGAATGTTTATTAATGAAAATAAACATAATATTATCGCACAAATTAGATATGTTTAACTTTTTATTTTTTGCATGTATGAAAAAGTGGGTGGGGAACGGCAAAATTGTGAATAATATTGGTTCACAATAAGTCCCTACAATTGATATTCAGTTTAATATAATTCTACACCATGTTGTTATAGGAAAGACCAACATTAATGAAAATGATCCGGCTCAGTATTAATTGTAACGTTTAGTTGGCATGAACAAATTAGCTGAACACTTCAGACCAATTCCGAATATATAGCATGATCAATATATTTTTGATCACCTTATGCATGGCCGCACTGTAATAGCGTTGACAGTTTCCTTGACGATATTCACAGTCACACCTATATGATCATCTATCGTTGATCCAGATACATAATAAGACATCGCCACCTAATAAATCAACTAATATGTGAAATTTTCACACAATGTTATCATTTTAATACAAAAATAGTTAAAATAAGTTTATCTTTGTTATTGATTTCTTACAATCCTCAGATTATAGAAATTATCGAAAAATTGCATTTGCGTCATTCATTTAGGAATAAGTGGACATTCCCTATTTAAAATGGACTGTCTTACAAACAATAACTTAATTAATTCATTATCAAATTTAACTACACTATGGTTCATAGTCAATTAAATGTCTACGCTCACCCAAATCACGTGCACTCATTGACAAGTACATTTAGTCCCTGAAACTAGTCTTGCTTAAGTGCAATACAATAATGAAAGTAAATAACGCGTTGTGCACATGTGATTTAGTTAAACTGATATGCGACTCCCTATTATTTCTCATTATTTTGACACATGCAAACTACAAGACAATTTGCTTACATCTATAACGGCTGATCCAAGGCCCATTGCTTGTATAATAACATTTGATAAAGTGTCCGGTAACTGAAAAATATAACTGATTAGTATCTGTCAATGCAACCTCTCCCAAAAACAAACAACATCATTTCATAAACATTTGCATTAATGTGCAAACACCTCGTGAATTAAACTCCATTTTCTATATTTTATCACATTGTTTAGTTGCCCTTTTGCTTGATATAATTAGTTTGTGATTGACATTAGCGACTGAAATGTTAGTAGTTCATGTTAGGTATATCCACGTTTCATCAATTTTAAAGATATTTAATTTGACGAATGATTATCCGCCCTGTCCACATTACCCCCTCTATACATGTATATAATAAAGGCTTTTCTGCGAACCTATTCATGTGCAACTATTGTAGATATATTGTATGCCAATGTAAATATAATTAAAATAATTACTTTTTGTCAACAATGCTTATTTATTCAGAATGAAGTGCTCTATGAAGTGATAAACAATGAAGTATTGTTGTACATAACACTTGATTAGGTGCTAAATAATCATCGTGTGTTTTCGTTATTGTATGACTATCGTAAGAATGTTTAAATTTGTTAAAGAAACAAGTCGGATTGGACGACGGGGGAGCACGAATATTCACTGGTGCCATATTAAGCGTTACAAGCTATACAGTATTGTAGTTCAAAGCTAAACCAACATTTACCTCCACTGTATGTACGACATCAAACGTCGCAGATGTTGTTGAGTACGAATGTGAAAATCCAGCACCGAACGCATTAAACTGTACATTATATCCAGGAGGGCTTGCAGTATGGCTGCTTGAGAATTCAGCAAGTGCTTGTAGTGAGATAACTGTATCCTAGCAAACAGCAAAACAAACAATTACAATATGTATTCCTTGAATACCATGCCAACGAGCACACTACTATTCACACAGTCCTCGGTAAATAATGAGTTTTCAAATAATGAAAGATCCTAACATCATGTTACTAACATGTAAATACTGTAGCACACGGATAATCCAAAACCAGAGAGAAACAGAAAACCACACACCAAATAATCGGACACGTCAGTTTATTTCATACATACATTTCATATATAAAATTAAGTTTTTTTCCGACATATAGGTTTTGGTGAGTAAACCACGCAACAAATCAAGCACTAGGTCATGTCTTACCTGCGTTGATTGGAAACCACCGTTTGGATTTCGCTGAGCCACTAACCATTTTACTATAGGAAACGCTTCGGATGATTTACCAAGACTCATAAACGTAAGTAAGCTGTACGATGTAGCTTCAATATCAGCTGAAGGAGCTCTAGTTGCTAAAGTTGATCGTCGCTTGGAAACATGAGAACTTGCCTTCCAATACATCTTATCATCTAAGAAATAATGAGGTTGCTTAACTTAAACAATTTGAATGATAAAGCCTATATATGTCTTCAGATCGCTAACTAATGATGTCAAACGTAAGTAGACATTAAATCAAACGTGTTGACAGCTGTGGTGTAACTGTGGTCTGTATTGTTTTTTAGTTCTGTGCTCGGCTTTTTATTTTGTCCTGTCCGATGTTTATTATCTTATGTCTATCCCAGTGCTACGGAAATCAGAACATGCTTAGCAACAACATCATTATAGAGATTCCTCTTTTACTTATACCAAAAACAGTCACATGCTATTTGAATGTGGTAAATACCGGTAAAGAAAAGGATCTTAATATTGTTAACTGTTGGAGATATTTAAAGTAACAGTTACAAAGAAATATAAATCGCCAAGCAACTGTAATATAAAACCTTATTTTACCATCAAGGATAGCGACACTTTTTAGTTTAGTGTAGCATGTCGATCCAGTAGAACTACCAGATTTGGCCAATGCGTAGCACAATAATGATAAAGTGTAGACATCATGAGCTTCATTTAGCTTAGATTCAAGGTATTGTGTTCCTTTAGTAATTTTCTGGTCTAAATTGTACTGAAATAGAAATAAATCTGTATGAACATATTTACTACTTGGTGGCGTAGAAATACCAGACAAACAAAGGGTAATGCCGACATAATGTAAGCAACTAAAATTTCCCAAAACTTACCAACTATAACTCTACTGATCTAAATGAGAGGATAATAGAAAGTAAGTAAGTACGAGAGTAAAGTCTTCGTTTTACGAGGCTAGCATATTTACAATAATGCAACCTTCCATATGGGCCACAAAAACATACATTCATTTGCTCGTACTAAATAACTTACGTAATTCATACATCCTTGGATGCTTTACATAGATATTTTGTCTTCAAACATTTATATCAATACTAGTAAGACACTACTATGGTTATAAAGTGGCCCCCGTAGCTCAACAGTTAGCCCGCTTGTAGTCTAATCTGGCGACCCGGGTTAAAATTCGGATAGAGGCACACATATTTATGCCTGCCATATTTCAGCAGAAAGTTGACTGGCAAATAAAGGCTATGCTGGGCATTTTTTTCAGTGTGAATAACATTATCAACAATACCATAACAACTGGAACATGTCTGTTTTCAAGCAGAGATATCAGTATGAAAGCAGTAAGTTTGATACCCGATGAGGTACCAGCCTGCAAAAAGAAAGTTAAGTGAATTTTGTATTTATATAAAATGTGTCATGTTTTAAATAAATAATGCTTCTCATCTACTATAGAAGTGAATAAACTTTCTGTACATCAACATTACAATAAAATAAACGAAATCTCAATTAATCGACTATCTAACACCAATCTGTGCACTGTTGCTGATTTTTGATAACAACAACGTTTTCATAAGGATCTAATACGTTTAATTACAACGACAATAAGTGAGTTTACAGAAATATCAGTACACTGTGCATGTATTACCAATGTTATATTTTTAATCATATTGTTTACACATTGCACAGTAAAGACTTTAAAATTATCACATCAGTGACCAATTATAAATCAAAATTAAAACGAACATGCACACTGGTTACAGGTCAGACGACACTAAAAAGAGTACAGTTTCACATGAACTGAATGTTTCCTTACTTGCATGGCAGTGTGAATAATGCGTCCCGGCTCATAGAACGATCCGTCAGAATGCTGATATCTTAGCAACCATGACATTCCCTTTACCATTTCATCTTGATCTATTTTGAGGAATGCTTCTGCTTGATGAAAACATTTTAGAACAAATGCTGTCAACCTGTATAAACATGAGTTGTATGCAGATCATTCGCTTTGACATTTTTGGTTTGTCTTTAGCAACCTTTTACATTAAATTATACCCCTTTACATTGTCCAGTATATGACAATAAATAACGTTATTTTCGTATCCTGCACTATATACACTGTCCAATGACTCAACAATAAGTATAATGGACTTAGAGCAACAGTACTATATGCCTGTATTAACAAAATGATCCATACATATACTGAAGAAAATACCTAATTGCAAAGTGTCCTTTTTAACAACATTACGTAAGGTATTAAAGCTGGGACAGTAGTTCGTTTAAATGATTAATCTGTTTGAAGTACTTATTGCCAAGCTATATAGGTAATACAATAAAGCTATATAACATAATGAGTCTACATGACTTGCTATAACACAACCGTTATCAATAAATAACTGCATGCTTCTGTATTGTTCCTTGATAGTGAGAAACAAACGCTAACGCATAACTTGACCGCCATAAAATGCAATAAGTAGGACAGACGGGTGGACAGGTGGACATACAAGTGCCTAAACATTGATTTCATAAATCAAGTTATATTTATATAGTAGTTAAGCATTTAACATGTTACCAGGAACTCCCAGAGCTGTCGCTATTTCCAAAGGCACTAAATGATCCATCTCTATGACGATACTGCATTTCTCTTTGATAACCTAAACATAATAATTATTATGATAACTTCATAGTGAATAAACATGTTCCGAAAGCAAAATGTGTAAAACAGACCGGGCAGCGAAGGAAACATTCAGACACTTATCAATGTTTTATGGTATCAATAATTTATATATATCAATACGTGGGAAGACGATAAGGCCGCTGTTGAGTACAAACAGCTAAGTATCGTTGTCCTCTGTCAAGTCAAATAGTGAGTGTCCAGTTAAACACAGGACACAGTTTCACATGTTCACTCAGCCTAAAACCGCTTAGAGATTAGTGTCTTATACCTTTAAGGTTCAAGTTTCTTATGACATATTTAAAAAACAATAATACAATAATCAGATATCAGATGCAGAATGGAAACTGAATTCAGCAACCACATAACCTACTGTGTATTGTTCACATCAGTAGCATGGTGTCAACCTTTTTAAGTTAGATTTGATGTATACATTGTCAGGCTGCTTAAGACAGAATAGGTTAAAAAACAAATGAGATGCAATGATATCTGTTTACTGAATGTACATATACGATATGCCATACCTGACTCAAGAATTGACTGCGATTTAGATCTTATTGAACTAGTCAGTTTTCCTGCACTTTTTAGATACTTTGTGATGAATATATCTGGAGCGAAATTAAGCATGGTTTGCTCTCCACATCCATACGGCATTCTTATCAGATTTTGTAGACCATCAATAATCGGTACCATGAAATCACCTTAAACAAAGATATTAATGTTATACTAACATACATATATAATAAGACAAAGTGCAAATAGGTTGTATAAATCATATAGTATTAATGACTTTCTCTCTCAGTTCAACTATTTACATTAACGTAGAATTGAAAAGGGGTTAAATGTCTGCGACCGACCGGGGATAAAACAAAACAGATGAGAGGGGTTAAATGTCTTTAGGTGTGAACTAGATCCAGTTAAGAATTACCAAATATAAAGTGTAGGACAACTATCGTTAAACATTATACAGTATTCATACAAGCAGTATCGATAACGCAATCATTGTAATGGAAAAAATAAGACACGTGAGAAAAGTTGTTAATGTTTGTGTGCTTACTTTTGCCTATTTAGCATCATTTATGTTAATTTTGAACACATGATGTCAATCTACATTACCTGTAACAGTCATTTTTGATGACCGTGTACCATTAACCATATTTTGGGGATTTCCCAGTACAATAGTTTTTGTAAACACCGTTCTGCTAGGGTTAACATCCACCAAGTGTTGTTCATTGTCAATCGTACGGACTCCGTGAGGCTATAAAACACATGACAATGCAACTTTAATTAACCATATATAATATTAATATGCAAAATGTTTATTAGTAGTAGGTTACAACGTAGATCACATATGCCCGTTTTTCATATCTCTTAAAGTAAGAAAAAAAACGAATCATAGTATTGTACGGATGACATTTGTTTCTTTCATTTCATCGAGTTATTACATACTTAAGGAATTTAAGTCTACGAAATCGTCATCATAGATGTCAATTTGATTTGATACATTGAAATGAAAACCCATTTATACAGTGACTAAAAATTACATGTTTGAGTATTCCATTAGAATTTTGAAATAGCCTTATCGTGTAAAATAAAAATAATACAAAGATATTACAGTCATGTATTTAAGACACTTACAAGGACCGTTACATTTTTTACTACACTGTCCATTGCAGAAGCGGTGAAGAATCCTGCTTTAGCTGTGACTTTTATGCTCACTACACCAAGTGAAGAAGGTGTAAAATGAACATACGTAGAATGTCCTTGGTTTGGTTTCACCTGTGAATTGAACAAGTAGGAAATATTTGGTATTTTTTTTAAAAATTACTAGTCTTCTTGTCATTAAGCAAATATACTACAAATTCCAAATTATGTAAATAAATATCTAACGTGATAATCCTATGTAAGTCTATTACTGTATTATGTCTCGGCCAGAACAATAATCGTAGTTTATACCACCCAGGATGTCATATTCGTATTAACGTATGAATACAAAATATATGCTTACCAATGTAGATGCCGGAATGGGACTGTTTGGATTATCCGATGTTTCAATTTGCAGAAATACCTGAATTATTCAAACAAATGAAATACTACATCGGACATTGATGCAAAACAGCAAGTAGAAAAGATCGGAAAAACAATAAGAAAACACTAAATACAGTTTATGCCAAAGACCGGTACCGTATCGAACATAATTATTATGTTACTTACCATTAAACGTACAAATAGGAAAAAAAACAAAAGCAAATAGCAATGGCAGTCAAAAGTAGAAAGAATATCCAATGCAATTAACGTTAAAATACCGAGCATAGACTTTATATGACAGTCAACATTCTTCTGAAATATGGAAGGCATATAAGTGACTACTCGTATTTAAACCAGTGTCGCCAGATTTGTATAGAAGACAACCGCTTTAACCAGTGAGCTACGGAGGCACACGGTGGACTGAAAAAGAACAGTGATAGCACCCTTCTATCCAATAGTATGCGATGACACTTTTTTAAAATACCAAAATGTAATTTTTATTCTACTAAAGTTTACATTTCGTCAATGCCAACATTCTAGCTAGAAATTTGAAAATCCAACATGTTAGTGTATAGTTATGGGAATAACAGGTATTCCTCCAAAATATCGAGTCCCTTTTATTTAGCAAATGGGGAAGCCGTATTTTACCTGTTGTGTCAATGGAGAATAGTTGAATACGGTAACTTGCAATAAAAATTCTTCACCGTGTATAATAGATGACGGTAAATCCATGGTGACAAAGAAGTCCTTTTTGACAGTAACCTAGGAAGAGGGAATCTCATATTTAATAGAGAGGTGTAGGCACTAATGACATTAATTTTTGTTATTTAAAGCTTACAAACAGGTAATCGATGCGTTCTCGAGCAAATTGTACGGTATTACGTCCAGGATTCACAATTGCACATGGTAACAGATGAATATGCGTGGAAACAAGCGCTAGCATGTTTCTGATATTAATGGTATAGAAGGATTGTTTCAATGTCTAGTTACTTTCATTATATTAAAGTAGTGTTGTTTTTTTATTCATATATCCTTAAACCATTGTCTTACTTACTGTCCGGGTGGCCTTAAACAAGGATGTATGGCGTCACCTATATTATTTGTAATTTTCATAAATGAACTCGTAAAAATGTATGAACAGTCAGACTCTCGTGGGATACAGCTATTTCCAGATATTACGGAAGTGCTTTGTCTTCTGTTTGCGGATGACTTAGCGTTGGCTGCCGATACCATTATCGGTCTCCAACGACACCTCAACCTTTTAGAAACTTTCTGTAACAATATGCTAGTCAAGGTTAACATTGACAAAACCATAGTGATGGTCGTTAAACCAGGTGGATGTGTATCAAGGCATGAAAGGTGGACATATAATGGACATGTGCTAGAGATAGTTAACAAGTTCTCATATATTGGAACAACATTTACAAACCAATTATCTTTCTTCAGAATGGCGAGTGGTCAGGCTTGTACGGCTAAACGTGTTCTTGTGTCCATTTTATCACAAATGTATAAATATGACCAATTACCACGAAGTACCTATTTTAAAATTTTTGACACAAAAATAGTCCCTGTCTTATTATATTGTGCTGAAATATGGGGTGTTCAAAGTCATACATCTATTGAAATAATCTATAACTATGCCTGTAAACGTTATATGTGTGTAAACAAGCGTACAACAAACGCTACTGTTTTAGGAGACTGTGGTCGACATCCCATGTACATTTTGTCTGCAAAGCGTGTTATCAAATACTGGTGCCGAATAATCAAATTATCTGACGATAGACTAGTAAAGAAATGTTACAATATGTTATATTATCTGTCAGAGCATGGTAAAAGAAATTGGGTCACTAGCGTAAAAGACTAGTTGTTGTCAGATGGTATGGGTGTGTGGGAAAACCAGTATGTAGTTAATGAAAATGTATTTGTTAAGCAATTTGTTACTAGATTGACTGATCAGTATTTACAGGAATAGACCACAACTATTCACGATGATAAACTGTATTCATATCAAAAGGTACAAAATTGTATTGCTCATGAAACACATATAGATATTTTAAATGTACGTAAATTTCGAAGTGCTTTAGCTCGTTACGTACTTCATCACATGATCTTCGTATTGAAAGAGGTCGTTACGAAAATACCCCAAGGCATGAACGTATATGTAAGCTCTGCGGTTGCGGGGTAGAAAAATTATATACATTTTGTATTAGTCTGTCCAAACTTATCACAATTAAGATCTCAATATATTCCACCAAAGTATTACAACAGAGTGTGTATGCAATCATTCAATATATTAATGAGCAACAGAAATGAGCGTATTATAAAAAAAACCTTGCTATGTATGTTTATTACGGTTTTCTTGAAAGGAAACGCATGTTGGCGTCTGCTGTTTGAATTTTGGTGTTTTTGTGGCACTCATGTGCGGTAATATAAATCCAAATATGTAAGCGTATTTCAAATGTGTTGAATTATGTTTTCAATTGTATGTGATATATATATATATGTGTGTGTATGCATGTAATTGTGTTACATTTATGCTTGTATTACATATCTATAGATGTATCAATATGTAAAATAATATATGTTGACTCTGGGCCGGTGGCCGCCATGTCAAATAAAATATTGTCATTGTCATACTAGTTTATTTAATTTACGTAACTCAAACACTAGTATTTAACTCAAACAACAACCTGAGTTACTAACGTATATAGTAGCCGTTATTGTATTTAAACACACACAACAGCATATTACTGCCGCGCATCACTCTTCACATAAGCCCACCTTCGGTTTTGTTTAAGTTATTCCAAACCCTGTTGTAGGATTAGTTGCCATGGTCGATATCACCCAGGATGTTATTGTATCAGGTACTTGTTTGTTTATATTCAAAACTCCGCTACCACTGCAAAACAATTACATTACTCTTACATTGAGGTCAGGTATCTGCATACATACTTATTAGCATCACAAACGGTATGAAACATGTACACAAACATTTGTCGAGATGGCATATAAATGTGTTTATGGTTTACATGAATTATATTTGTTACGATATTTGATATAATGATTACACTTTAAGTTACATTAACTGTCAACATATAAGCAATGTGCAGTGGAAAACCCGTAAGGGCACGCATTGTCCGTATCATGGATGTACGATATGTAATACTAAAAGTATCCCAACATCAATAACGACGTAACGTAACAATTTGAATGAAACTTCTTTGAAAAGGACGTTGTGTTATAATGCAAAATAGTATGCCGACCTTCATTTTATTCATATTTAGACATTTAACATTTTGGCGCGGTAACGGACTTTTGTCGATGTTATAAGTATGCATTTTATCTCGCGAAACTTCACAGACTTGTAGCATTTATGATAATTTAGAAATACGACAATTAACGTGTGTTACAACTATATACTTATTAACAATACTTTAATACACTACTCAACATTTATAACCGATCACTTCATATATTTTTAAAAATTCCAGTCATTTAATATCTAATTAATTTTCTGACGATCCTTAATGTATAAGCCAAGTGTAAACAACATAAAAATAAAACTTAAAGATTATTGTACTATTTCTTAACATAATTATTCCATATAATTGACAACCACCCTCAAAACCAGAAAAACACAATTATTGGATTAAATGCAATGTCGGTATCCCATTTTCCAAACATGAAAATTGATAAACAATAACTTTATATGGACGATCAGACAACAATAAAAGCATATCACAAAGTTTTACTGCGAAAGGTTGTTTAGTCAAGAAAATGTGAAACAAATTAAAAGCATCGACTTTTACGATTTAGCTGGATTTTCAAAGTGACAATGTAATTCACCATAGGGAACTCAGTGTCGCCTATAGAGATAAAACGCACTTATATTTTGATGTACAAATAAGACAAGTTACAATGTCGCTGTTTAGTTTGAGATTGATTATGAACATTTGCTGTGGATATATTTGCACGTGAATTTACAAACACCTTCTCAGTTCGATGCAAGCAGTATGAAGAATTAGTAGATGACGTCTTGATTTCTGTATTCATTACGGATGCATCGGCTCGTATCCGTATACAAGTACCTGGTTGGTAGTTTGCTCGTGTGGCGTGCAGTTCGAGCGCATCACTTCACATCACTGGGGGAGCAGTGGCATAGAGGTAGGGCGCGCACTTCGGGTCGAAAGGTCCCGGGTTCAATCCCCGTCTGGACCACTGCTCAATTTCTCTGAGCAAGAATAACCAACATGCTCCACTCAACCAAAGTGTGAATTGGTGCCTGTGAGGGCGATGTCTGTACACGTTCGATAGTTCTTGGCGCCGCAGATAGGTGTTGGCTGCACACGCATCAAGAGAGAAATAGTCTCCCCAGGGAAACTCGAACGCAAGATTCCTTAGGTACCCAATGACCAGCGAAGTTAAAATGTCAAAGGGTGGCTGAACAGCTGAACTGCTGAAAGCAGCCCTCGAATATTAGTAACTTAACTTCTTTTTTAATGTTTTGGCGGAAGCATTTCAAACCTTGTTTTATAGAGCTTTAACAAACAGTGGTCACCAACAAGCTTGTACAACTGTCTGTCTCATCTGAATGTACGTCTCTTCTAATATCCAACAGAAAGTCATATCTTTTCCAGCCGAAATATGGTTTCACATCCCGCCAAAGAAAGGAACCCCACAATGATACGGTGGTCGTTTGGAGGCATGTTCTGAAAATTATATGTACATCGGGAGTAAATCATCGAGGCAGTGGGACAGGCGTATAACTTCAGGACCACATCGGGAGTCATCCTATGTCTAGCGATACCCCACCCCAATTCCTCACGATGACCCAAAATGTCTCATGACTTACTCGAAGTTTCCCTTCAGAACTACAATCCCGAGACCGCGAGTGTGTCCCCAAAATATCACTGCCTAGCGTATAAGTACCCATTGTTACTGGTATTCCCGAGTCTCTGGTGCGCTTCTGGGATGCCTTCCTGGGATATTCCCGAGATGACAGCGCCAATGCATCGGGTAAAAATATGCATGCATTGAATTCTCCTGACGTATGTACATGTACTCGCGTTATTGCAAGATGTCTCAAGAGTCCCCAAAACGTTCACGGAAGCTTACCCGAGACACCGGATACCTTCCCTGAGATACATGGGATCCAAGGCGCATTCTAAGCTCTTAAATCCATCGGGAGTACATCCCCGAGGAAGAAGAATTGACGCATAAAGTCTGGAGCACATTGATAGTTTTTGCAATGCATCCCGATACTCCTTGATTACCATGATTCCTCCTGATGTCACAACTTGTCTGATGACCTCCCACATACTTCCCTTAGACCACGAGCAACCTATTGACGATGCCTCCCGAATCTCCATCGAGAGTTCATCCCCTAGACAAAGACATACGCAATGGGACATGTATAAGCTTCAAGCGTCTCAATTGATACCTCGTGGCATTAAGAGACCAAGAACAAGACTGAAAACTGCAATGCGAAGAACAGTAGAGGCCGAACCTGAGCAAAAAAGGAATCAATGATGAGAACTGAATGAGGAGTAAGTAATGCATCCTTCGCTTGAAACACTCAAAGCATGAAAATGACCCTCGCATCTTTTGATGACAGTTGGCATACTTCGCGTCGTTTCGTTGTCTTCTGTACATTGTGGTAGCTTTCTCTTACAACAAGCTCGTTCTTTCTTAGCAACGTCTCTGACCTTGTTCGCAAACTAAAGGAAAGTAACTCAGCGAGTATCGACTTTGGTTTTACTCATTAGCAAGATGTAATCGTTTGACTGTGGCATGTGCATACTATATCAGGACCAGATATAATTCGACGCATCGGTCGACTTTTTCTACCTCGTTTGTTTCCAAGTTGTGTAGTCTTTACTGATGAGCTTATGATTTGTAAAGTCACAATAGAATCGTTCAAAAAGGTAATTACTCATATGTGCATTCAATACCGTCCTAATCATCATTACTTACTACACATTGCTACTGAATAAAATATCAACAAAGTGTATTAACTAAGGCTTTATAAACATTATGAAAGTACGGACAAGTCAGGGTACAAAAGAAATGAACTGCAATTGGCTAAGAACAACGTTTTCTTGTTCTCCAATACGACTCTATACATGCAACTAAAAGAACATACGTTTACCCGGTAGTTTGTTAACAAATACCAACTTATTAATTAAGAGGTTAATATACAGTATAACTTCGATGCCTCGAACAGTATTTGCGTCGAACACCCTAGATGCCTCGAACTGGTTCTTCGGTCCCGGCAAAATCCCTTCTTATATCATATATAGTATGCTAGCATGTTTATATCCGTTCCCACTCGTCTTAAACATGTCTTTATTGTGTGTATGTAGCATTTTTTGGCATTTTTGAATGAGTAATTACATGATAAAAGAGTTATATAAATATGGTGAAAATGAAATAATTAGGAGTCATTTATACAATGTCTCCATTGACGAGTGATTGACAATGGCTATCGGACGCCTAACTATCAGCCAGATGACTGGCGAAAAATTCAACAATTATATTCATTATAAAATTCTTTTCACCGTACAATAAAGGTTCGGTATTTTTAAATCGGCAAAAACCTTCTCAAATGTGAGTGTGCCTAACATGTCTCTATTAATCAAGAAATCTGAAAACTGTAAATGTTTTTGTTAATTACATGACAACTGTACTTGTGATGTGCCATGTGTTAGTCTCGAATAGAAGAGAATTCAATGCAACAGCATCAAATTACACTTAATTGGTATATTTTAAAAATCTTTGCGATATAATTAAGGCAATAAATCATACGCTGTAATTTCAAGTTCGTATATCCTATTACAGTGAAATATCAGTATTGACAGACACTGTTAACAAAATCTTAAAGAGTAGTATAGGGACCGTCATTAAAAAATATCGACTTGAAAATTATTTAGATCATACATGTCTTATTTAAAAGAATTCATAACAACCTTTTAAAACAATGTATTAACAACAGTCTCTTAGCTATATGTATGTAAATAATCCTTACAAATTAATAATATGTGTGTATATAGGTGCATTTTTAATATATACTATTGCTGTGAATTTTTATTAGTCTAATATAAGTCTGTACTAGAATGGTCACATAATAATGTTTCTGTGATATATAATGTGACTGAAATAAAGAACAAATGAAATATAGTAAAACAATAGATGACTCGAACACTATCTAGGTCGAACACAAGTTTTCGCACCTTTCATTGACTCTTGAAATACATTGCTCGAATGCGGGTAGTCGGCGACATGTGTATTAAGGTTGTGTAATAGGGTGTACTTTATATGTTGTATTTTGAGATTAGGAAGAAAGACAACTCTGCCTAATTTGTGTCTAATTGTGATTGGATTACTTCCCTTGGACCATTTGGTTTTATATGTTCATTCAACCATTGTCTTCCCGCTCTTGATGCTTAATCCTTTAACTTGGTCAGCTGACTTCTTTGTGTGAAAGGTATTTCAATCAGTGGACAGAAAGAATTTGAAGAGTGCAGTTGTTTCTGATGAATATTTGGTTTGTCAGCAGAGATTGATTGAATGTGTATGTATGATTTGTCCCTTTGTATGATTTGTCCATTGGTATTTATGGTTTCTGACTTTATAGTGATTTAGAACCCTGAGTTGTGATTACTTTATTTAGACTTTGTAATTGTTAGACAGGTACATCTTTGCACCTGCATTCATATTCAAGATGGCAGTACATTAATAGTATATTAATACCTAATTGATTACCCCTAGTGCTAATGACATGAAACACCAGCAATACCCTATCTGTTCACCATGTTTATTAATATTGCAGTAACCAACACGGAGAAAGATGAGTGTGTTATAAGAGTGTGTGACTAAGAATACAGTCGGAAGAGCCTAATCCACAATTGGTAGGTTTACCTGTGTGAATGTATCTGTGATGTATATGTGATGTATTTGTAATGTATCTGTATCTGTAATTGTAATGTTTTAATAGTAATATAATTTGTGTGTCGGCCACTAGATTGGAGTCATTGAAATAGCCCAGTCATGACTACATTGTGCAGTATTATATGTATTAATGTATGTATTGATTAACCTGTATATATTATTGTCATGACCTTGTATTTAATATTGTTCATATTGTGAATTGCAGGGCTTTGAGGTTGAGGTTGAGGTTGAAGTTGAGACTAGTAATAATAGATAGTATAACTGGAACTTTGTGTTTTGCTCATATTTGGTCCTGAACCCACCTATCCATAGTGGTACCACCAAGGGTTATCTACCACCCGGTATTTGACACTTTAACAAATGGCGCCCAACGGGGGACCCCCATGCAACATGCACAGAAGATTCCAGCAGTAACAGTACGATCCATAGACGGAGACGATAACGATTGTTGGGAGTCATAGTCGTTGGAAGAAGAGGATCGATCAGTCCACAGGAAGTGATATATTGACTTTACAAACTTTGTGTTGAAGTGAATTAGGAACAGTGACAGTGATATTTGTAGTGTTTTTTAGTGTTTAGGACTATATATTGTGATCTAGTGGCCATTCTTAACTTCTGAACAGATTTGTGAGTATACTATTTTTGTCATAATTATATTCATAAATTGCAGTTTACTTATACATAGTTGGTAATCGTTTGTCTAGTTAATTATATTTTCCACTTTCGTTTAAATTAATTGTATATTACCAGACTATAAAACTGCAGTTTGTGATATAATTCAGTGTGATATTGTACATGAAGTAAGAAAGATGACTTTCACCTTGCATGCATGATTTTATAACTTCCCATAATTTGGTGATGGTTCTTTACTAAATGTCCAGGTTTTAATACCAACATCTATTCTTTAGAACATCCATACATTAGTAAGCTGCTATCTTGAACTTATGTTTCCAAAACGTAAATATTTGTTTGTACGTAGACATAACTCAGGCGTGTTCTACTTTCACTTTGGTCCGGTGTGTTTACATTTTCCTGGTTCGTAATTTCTCGTATTTCTTAAACTGTGAACGTATTTTGTTGATTCAGATCAATTTATCTAATGTTTAATAGTCGATTCAGACCCGTTTTGCAACTTTTGGTCCCTCAGTTTCGTTGTATTTGTGACAATTATCATTGTTTGTCCGATTGTCGGTGATCAGCGAGTTTGCGCCATATTTGGAAATAGACTTGTGACGTCATTAGCAGGTGGTGGAAAATCTCGTTTTTGATTGGTTGACCTGACAGATTTGACCCGGAAGTAGCATGACGAGTACGTAAATGGGAGGAGTATAACTTTCCGGAACCACGTGTAGTATATGTAGCTATAGTAGGGAGAATAGTTAGTTTGCATCAATTTAACTTGAAAACCTTGATGTATTTAGTTTCAACATTGAAGTTGAATGTAGATGTATATTTATTTATATTGTTCCAGCCTTCCGTTTAGTGAATACAAAAGGTGGACATTATTGGTATTGATTTAGATAGTTTTATTGACATTTATTTATGTAAACATTGCATCCTGAATGTAAACATTGAATGCCAGTAAGCTGTCAGATGAAACAGAAGAAGATTTACAGTGTATCCTTTGATTATTTAATTATTATGATGGAGTACATTGATTAGAATAGCATTTTGTCATACTGGTATTGAGTTTACATACACAGGTTTACATGTACTTATTTATTTACAGGTTTTATTTGTGGAAGTGCATACATGCCATACTTTGCTGAACCATTTGCAGGAGATTGGTGATGGAAATGCAGGAGATTTCAATAAAATGCAGGAGATTTTTTTTGCTCGAACTATCGACTAAAATTAATGAAGTTTATATGCAGTTTGCACAGTTTACATGCTTCGTGAAGTAATTTAATCTAGTGTTTGGGATGATATTCATGATGCAAACAACAAATGTCCAGTATGTTCAAGTCTTATGACTCATAGTTAAAAGATTTGCAAGTAACCAAACCAAATGCTGACTGGACATGTATTAGTTATTGTTACATTTATGCTATATCAGTTCATTGATCATACATCTGAAAAGAAGACATGTCAAGCAGAAGATTACCTGATAAAAAACATAGAAAAGAACTCATATGTTCAAAATGGTGCTAACATATTAATTCAAACTCAAAAATGCATTGATAATACAGAAATAAAATCAATTCAGTTAATTTATAAAGCTTAAAAAATGTATCTGAAATTGATGTGGACTGAATATCATGCAAATTCCAAATTACAAACTAAAACTTTTTGAGGCCTTTCCCTTGATACTGTAACTGCAAAGGGAAGTAACTGCTACGAGTTTATTTCTGTAATGTACGGTCATGTGTGGGCTTTAAACCTAACCAGTAAACAAACATATTTTCGGCTGCTTGGGAAGATGTTTATCAGTTTATGACACCTTAGCATACTCTTATCGGGACAATTATCGATTGTTTATTGGAGTGACCACTCTCCTGGGGTGTTATAAAGGTTTGTTATGTAATGACTTGTTGATTAATTGTAAGTTTATTACCGGAAATTACGAGGAAAGTGAAACTTTAATAATTCTGAGATTCTTACGCGGATTTTTGTCAAATCCGGGAGTGCGTGAGTTGAGGCTCAAATGCGGTAGACTCACGCACGATCCGGGAGATATGGCATGTATGGAAGTGATTCTTTATAATTTTTTCAGATTTATTTATGTTGTAAACTCTGAAAACTATTGGTATTGACACAGATTTAAGAGATGTGTTATTTTGTCATTGAGATGTGAAGTGAATTAGTTTTTTGTGTTGATAATATAACAGAATAACTGTAACAAATATCTGTTATTGGAATTTGATTATATTGATTAATATTACTTAGCATCTTGATGTGACTTGGTTAAATAAAAGCCTAATGGTTCATCAGTAGACAGTTCTGGGAAATTATCCATAGTTCCTGGGAATTGAAATTCTTGTAAATTATTTTGGATTTATTTTTTCTGAATATTATTTCATGCTTGAATTGATGTTTAATTAAATTTAAACTGACTTTGAAATAATTTAAGAAATTATCATACTTGTTTGTACTTAGTAATTGGATACTATAAATGTTTGCTTTACATATGTCCAATTTTATGATAATTTGAATTAGTCGCTGAAATTTGTGCATGAGTATTGTATGAATCATTTGATTCATTTGGTCAGATGTATTGTAATTTGGCATTTTAAGGACTTAATTTTATTGACACTTGTAATCGTTCATTGTGTATGAAGTTCACATGGTGTCATGTGTTTACTTGAAATTGTTTGTATTTATTTTATTTGTGTTGAGTTGTATATATGAAGGTGTGACCTTCTGTGAACATACATTGTGACTGTGAACTGTGATAAACAAGTGAAGATACTTTGTGATGAACTTTGAACATTGATGAATGAGTGAATACACAACTTGTGAATAGTGATGAATAAGTGAACCTTCATTGGTTGAACAGTGATAACTTATTGAATGTACATTGCGAGAATAGTGTTAAATTTAGTGAACATAAATTGTGAACAGTGCTAAATTTAGTGAACATATATTGATTGAACAGTGTTAAATTTAGTGAACATAAATTGTGAACAATGCTAAATTTAGTGAACATATATTGATTGAAGTGTTAAATTTATTGAACATAACTTGTGAACTGTGCTAAATTTAGTGAACATATATATATTATTGTGTGAACAGGGAACATATATTGATTGAACCGTGTTAAATTTAGTGAACATAAATTGTGAACAGTGCTAAATTTAGTGAACATATATATATATATATATATATATATATATTATTGTGTGAACAGTGAACATATATTGATTGAACAGTGTTAAATTTAGTGAACATGAATTGTGAACAGTGCTAAATTTAGTGAACATATATATATATTATTGTGTGAACAGTACGAAATTAAGTGAACAGTGAGCTGACTTGTGTTAAATAGTTCACAACAGTTATTTGAAATGATGAATAAGGAAGAAGAAGGCATGGAGTCTACAGAAGCACAAGATGAGGAAAAATGGTTGAAGTTAGACCAGGCAAGTGGAGGAAGTGTTGAAGAGGAAAAGATATTTAAGATTACCAAAAAGGACATGGTTTTGCTGGAACTGTTACATCAGATGCCCGAAGAAGAGACCGACAAACTTATGAAACATCGACTCAGAAGCGGGGTCAAACTACCAGAATATCACCCACCAGTAGAAACTAAGACCGAAGAACCTCAAATAGATAACAAAATGATTAGGAACAACACTTGGCAATATCCGAAATTTTCAACATTTTCTGGAGAATCCTCAAAATCAGATGTATCCTTCGAGACGTTCAAATTTGAAATTTCAGCTGTTAGGGAATCCCATTCATTTACACAAGATCAAATATTATTAGGAATCAGGAGAGCAGTAAAAGGACAGGCGGGGAATATTGTGAGAAGATTAGGAACTCAAGCGACACTTACACAGTTAATGAAGAAATTAGAGAGCACCTATGGACGGATGGAGACCAAGGAAACTTTATTAAAGATGTTTTATTCCTGCAGCCAAAATAAAGACGAAACAGTAACTGATTATGCTTCAAGATTGGAGGAACTATTCAGCCAAGCGTGTGAAATAGGAGCAATAAAACGAACGGATGAACCAATTCTTAAACAAGTACTATACCAAGGATTGAAACGGGACTTGAGACAGATGGCAACTTACCAATCTGACAAAATCACAGATTACGATCGCTTCAAAGTAGAGTTAAGAAAAATAGAGGCAAACTTAAGAGACGACTCCGAAATCATGAACAAACCATGCAAGCCAGTGATTCCGCAAGAGAAAGGAGAAGTAAATGAATTAACTGAACTACTGAGAAAATTGAATGACAAGATCGACGAACTAGCAGCCAAGAAAGATAGTAATGAGAGTGATACACAAGCGCAGAGAGGATATTATGGTGGCAGGAGATGGAACCGGGGACGAGGAAGTCATGGTCAAGATAGAGGAAGAGGTAGAGGAGCAAGTAACAACCAGAGACCGTTAGCAACCAGTACCTTTCAGCCCACATGTTACAACTGCGGGATAAAAGGACATTTGGCACGTGAATGTAGTCAACAAACTATGACATGCTTCGCCTGCAATGAGACTGGACACAAAGCTAGAGAATGCCCAAACTAACATCAGCTCGTGCTGGAGGATCGCAGACGGGCTTTGGTGATAGGAATGATCCACAAATGATAGGAGAAGTCAATGAGGTCGATTTAAAGATCAACAACATCAGTGCCAGAGCGTTGATAGACACTGGAAGTGTAGTCAGTTTAATATCTGAATCATTTCACAAACAACATTTGACAGAAATTGAGATCAAGCCTCTTCAAAATATCATAAACATCGAATGCGCTGATGGAGAACAACTACCATATTTAGGCTACATCATGGCAGAATTAGATACTACAGACAGCTTACCAGAAGTAGAACAACATATGTGTATATTCTTGATAGTCCCAGATACATTTTACTAGGTACTCTACAGTTACACCAATTATATTAGGAACCAACATATTGAATAGTCTAATCATAGGATGCAGAGAGAAATTTGGGGAACAGTTTTTACAGAGAGCCAAACTTAAAGTACCATGGTATTTAGGATTTAGAAGTATGGTACTCACAGAAAGAGAATTAAAGAAAAGAAAGAATAGGATAGCAATTATTAGAAGCGCCACTTCATCCAGAATAATAGTCAAGCCGAACGAAACAATAGAAATTCCTACCTCCACAGACAGAACCATTCGATACCCAAACACCAACGCATTAATTCAGGAAACAGATCAGTCAGAACTTTCAAAAGACATTGATCTTATGCCAGCAATTGTTAATTTTAATCAAGATAGTAGGAACCACTTTAACGTCACGTTGTCCAACGTTACCACCAATACTATCGTCATCGAACCAAGAGCCATCATAGGGGAATTACAGCCAGTAACCATAGCAGAAGAAGTGTTTGAAAAAGAAGAAACAGAAAGCTTAGAGAAGAAACAGGAAAAAATAGTCAAACAGCTTAATGTAGATGAAGATAACATTTTGAATTTAGAACAGAAGAAGCAACTACAAGAACTACTTTTAAAACATAAAGCCATTTTCTCAACCAGCGATACAGACATAGGACAGTGTAATACAGTAAAACACAGAATCGATCTGCTTGATGAAATTCCCTTCAAACACCGACACAGAAGATTACCACCCAGTATGATCGGAGAGGTTAGAGAGCATCTTGAGCAGTTGCGTGCCAGCGGAGTCATCAGACCCTCAAAGTCTCCCTATTCATCACCAGTAGTATTGGTAAGGAAGAAATCAGGCAAACTTCGTATGTGTGTGGACTACCGAACACTAAACAGCAAGACGGTCAAAGATGCATATGCGCTGCCAAGGATAGAAGAAATATTTGACTGCTTGGATGGGGCTCAGTATTTCACTTCAATAGTCATGAAAGCAGGGTATCACCAGATTGAGGTAGAAGAAACTCACAAAGAGAGGACAAGCTTCACAGTAGGTGCTTTAGGCTTTTGGAAATTCAACAAAATGCCATTTGGTCTTTCTAACAGTCCTGCCACCTACCAGAGAGCTGTTGAAGATTGTTTGGGAGACCTCAACATGAAGATCTGCGTGGTATATATTGATGATTTAATTATATTTAGTAAGACATTTGAGGAACATTTAGATAATATAGACAAAATTTTCAACAAACTTCAAGACTATCAACTGAAATTAGCCCCAGAAAAGTGCAAATTCTTCCGAAAAAAAGTACCATTTTTAGGACACGTAGTAAGCTCAGACGGAATAGAAACTGACCCAGAGAAGATAGAGAAAATTAAGAATTGGCCAACACCTAGTTCACCAGACACATTAAGATCCTTTTTGGCATTTGCTGGGTACTACAGAAGATTTGTAAAAGACTTTAGCAAGATAACACGACCACTTTTCGAACTATTACCCCCCACAACTGAAAAGAAAGGAAAGAGAAAACAACAATTAGAATGGAAATGGGGAGAAGAACAACAGAGAGTTTTTGAAAATTTGAAGAAATTACTGACATCACCCCCCATACTTGGGTACCCAAATTTCACGCAACCATTTGAGCTTCACACCGATGCATGCCTTAAAGGATTGGGAGCAGTATTATATCAAGAACAAGAAGGCCACAAGAAGGTAATAGCATATGCGAGCAGAAGTCTATCAAGATCAGAGAGAAATTATCCTGCTCATAAGTTAGAATTTCTAGCCTTGAAATGGGCAGTGACTGAAAAATTCTCGGATTATTTGACGGGTAGTAAGTTTACGGTACTCACCGATAACAACCCCCTCACATATGTTTTTACTACAGCCAAACTAGACGCAACAGGACAAAGATGGGCATCAGCCATAGGCCAGTACAATTTTGACATTTTCTACAGAGCAGGACTTAGAAACGGAGATGCCGACGGGATGAGCAGATACCCTTATGAGTATGAGAAACTAGACTCAGAAGTGGTAAGGACAGCATTCTCCAACAGAATAGCGTACATAGAAACGGTCCCTTCATACCATCTCAATATTGTTGAAGCCATGGAGGACGAAGGACAGGTACTTGCCCAATTGGAATTGAGAACAATTCGCCAGCAACAGAGAGCAGATCGACTGGTGGAGAAGTGGAGAAGAGCAGTCATTGACCAAGTTCTGCCAACAAAAACATACAGCAAAGAAGACATTACCATGAAGAAGACTTTCAAACATCTGAAGCTCAAAAGAGGACTGTTATACAGGCAAATTGAAGAAGAAGGCCAAAATACTCAACAGTTAGTCATACCAGAATGTTACAAGAGGGATGTACTAGATGGATTGCATAGAGATATTGGACACCCTGGTAGAGACAGGACGACCAGACTGATTAGAGAAAGATTCTACTGGCCAGGTATGACCTCAGACATTGAAACATATGTAGCAAACTGTGACAGATGTTTGAGAAGGAAAGGTCCTACAAACACAAGAGCGCCACTGGTAAGTGTTAATACCACATACCCACTAGAGTTGGTATGCTTTGATTTTCTCACACTAGAAACATCAAAAGGAGGCTACGGAAACATCTTAGTCATAACAGACCATTTCACCAAATTTGCAGTGGCAGTACCGACCAGAAATCAGACAGCTAAGACAACAGCAGAGGCATTTTACAATGAGTTCATATTGAAGTATGGAATTCCAACCAGACTACACTCGGACCAGGGGGCGAATTTTGAATCGACCATAATTCAGGAACTATGTAGGATTACAAGCATGAAGAAATCACGAACATCCATATATCATCCTCAAGGCAACGCTGGTCCCGAGAGATTTAATAGAACTTTACTTCAAATGTTAGGATCCCTCGAAACAGAACAGAAACTTGATTGGAAGAAATACATCAATTCATTAGTATATGCATACAACTGTACCCCTCACGAAACAACGAAGACATCCCCATATGAACTAATCTTTGGAAGAAAGCCCAAATTACCCATTGACATCATGTTTGAGAATGCAGAAGAGAAGGTAATACAGAAATCAACCCAAGAATACATAACAGAACTTCAGGAAAGGATTGAAAGAACTAAAGATATAGTAAGACGACATACTGAGAAAGCCAAAGAACGACAGAAGAAGAACTATGACAAGAAAGTCCGAGGTGCGACAGTAGAGGTGGGAGACCAAGTTTTAGTGAGAATCCTAGCACACAGAGAAGGAAAACATAAACTGTCAGATAAATTCGAAGAAGATATTTATACAGTCACTGAACAACCAAGACCAGAGATACCAGTCTTCAAGGTTAGAAGTAAGAATGGACGAGACAAGGTGTTACACAGAAATCACTTATTTCCAGTGAAGACTCAGGAAGAAATCATGGAGGTAGACCAGAATCATCAGGATACAGAGGAGTTAGCTTTGAGTCAGGGAGAAGATGGAACTTCAGAGTATAGTTCACAAGAGTCAGAAGAAGAGAGTAGTGAGAACAATGATGACGTCAGCAGTGATTCAGATTCAGAGTGTGTTTATATGCATAGACAGCACATAAGGGGTGGTCCGGACACCAGCAAACACTGTGGAGATGATAGAGTACAGAGTAGAACAGAAGAAGTAGAGAGTATACAGAGTACAGGTAGGTATTCAGGTAATACAGAGGTAACAAGTTCTAGTAGCAGGTACTTGAACAAGGCAGCAGACAGGGAGATATTGGTAAGTGTATGTGATGAGAGCACTTCACATACGAGAGCTGACTCAGAGGGATCAGAGCAACAACAACAGACAGACACTGATGATGAGGGCGCAACAGAGGCTAATGGTGATGGCCCAACAGACGTTGATGATGAGGACGCAACAGAGGCTAATGGTGATGGCCCAACAGACGCTGATGATGATGGAGCGACAGACGCTAATGATGATGACACGACAGACGCCGATCATGATGGTGTGACAGATGAAGAAGATGATGGTGTGGGTGTTAATGATGATGATGAAGTCACAGAGGTCAATGAAACAGAGAAGAAAGAGCTGTTGAAACCAACACCAAGAACCAGGGTCACCATAGTCAGTAGTAAAGAGGTACACAGAGAACCACCATCAGTACAGCCAAGAAGATCTGGAAGAGAGAAGAAGCCACCAGACCGATTAGGTGATTACGTTATGTACAAAATGCAGCCATCACCACAGGATGTGAAGTTAAATTCAGTAGCGGAACTTGTTAAAACAGGGATATTAACTTCCATGGACAGTGACAAAATCAAGACTATTGTTGAAAGTGTTTTAAAATAAATATGTGTGTACTTATTATTTGATGTGACTTCAAGTAATAGTATTGCATTGTACAAGTGTCTTATTTTATTATGTAAGTTGTGAGAATTACCCGTGTTATGAAAAGATGGTAATTACATGTGTTTTTATATGATTATACTAGTATTATGATTATTTTTGGTGAGAATAAGTTGATTTGACTTGTTTAAAATTTAAAGGTATTTTGCATGATGTAAGACTTATTGTGAGGACGCAAATTTCATGCACAGGGGAGAGAATTATAGGTAAGGTCTTTAATTTGAGTTAAGTGATACAGTTGAGTAAAATTTTTGAGTAGAATTTGAAGTTAAGTGATACTTAATTTGAGTTAAGTGATACAGTTGAGTAAAATTTTGAGTAGAATTCGAAGTTAAGTGATACTTAATTTGAGTTAAGTGATACAGTTGAGTAAAATTTTTGAGTAGAATTTTGATTTGTGATATTATGTACTGTTTTAATATGACTATGTGTTGACTATAATAATGTATTAGCTGAATACAGCATTTGAAAAAAAAAAAGCTGTTCATTGTACGGATTATTTTTTTAAATTTTATATCTATATGTGTGGTTGGAGAAGATTATTTAATTAGGTGGTTAGATTTCTACATTGGAAATCATATTGGTATTGTAAGAGTACTAGATACTTGATGAATTTTATTTTATTGATATTTGACCCTAGTAGTACTAGTAGTAGTTAAGATAGTTCTAGCTATAGTAATTGTAGTTAGCAGGCTGTAGTACGAGTAGTGATAGTTGTTTACTGACGGAGGACACGGACGGGGAAATGACGGGACGTCATTTTTCGGAGAAGGGAAGTGTGTAATTGG
This sequence comes from Spisula solida, assembly GCA_947247005.1. Classification (NCBI taxonomy): domain Eukaryota; kingdom Metazoa; phylum Mollusca; class Bivalvia; order Venerida; family Mactridae; genus Spisula; species Spisula solida. The sequence continues at coordinate 36,635,561 of OX365956.1, read as the reverse complement.
GTGTACTTTATATGTTGTATTTTGAGATTAGGAAGAAAGACAACTCTGCCTAATTTGTGTCTAATTGTGATTGGATTACTTCCCTTGGACCATTTGGTTTTATATGTTCATTCAACCATTGTCTTCCCGCTCTTGATGCTTAATCCTTTAATTTGGTCAGCTGACTTCTTTGTGTGAAAGGTATTTCAATCAGTGGACAGAAAGAATTTGAAGAGTGCAGTTGTTTCTGATGAATATTTGGTTTGTCAGCAGAGATTGATTGAATGTGTATGTATGATTTGTCCCTTTGTATGATTTGTCCATTGGTATTTATGGTTTCTGACTTTATAGTGATTTAGAACCCTGAGTTGTGATTACTTTATTTAGACTTTGTAATTGTTAGACAGGTACATCTTTGCACCTGCATTCATATTCAAGATGGCAGTACATTAATAGTATATTAATACCTAATTGATTACCCCTAGTGCTAATGATATGAAACACCAGCAATACCCTATCTGTTCACCATGTTTATTAATATTGCAGTAACCAACACGGAGAAAGATGAGTGTGTTATAAGAGTGTGTGACTAAGAATACAGTCGGAAGAGCCTAATCCACAATTGGTAGGTTTACCTGTGTGAATGTATCTGTGATGTATATGTGATGTATTTGTAATGTATCTGTATCTGTAATTGTAATGTTTTAATAGTAATATAATTTGTGTGTCGGCCACTAGATTGGAGTCATTGAAATAGCCCAGTCATGACTACATTGTGCAGTATTATATGTATTAATGTATGTATTGATTAACCTGTATATATTGTCATGACCTTGTATTTAATATTGTTCATATTGTGAATTGCAGGGCTTTGAGGTTGAGGTTGAGGTTGAAGTTGAGACTAGTAATAATAGATAGTATAACTGGAACTTTGTGTTTTGCTCATATTTGGTCCTGAACCCACCTATCCATAGTGGTACCACCAAGGGTTATCTACCACCCGGTATTTGACACTATAACAGTTACAAGTTGTTATAATTACTGTATTTAACAATTGTTTGTGTACGACTGCATTGTATAACCAGTTTTTAAAAGACTTAACTTTATATAAATCTATTAAATAGTTAATGAAGGCCGACCGGGAAATTGTAATTTAACTTATTTTCGTTAATGAAATTCAGAAGCAACTACATATCAGAATATAACATAATCCTTTTTTAAATTAAAGTACTCGTACTTGTATATATATCAAAAGTTTTTGTTTCATTTCCATTTATTTATAGGTAGTCGAACTTGACCTCGGCCATAAGAATATTCCGTGCGCTCCTTAACATAAAGACACTATACATGTATAACAAGAAACCTTAGTAAGATTTGTCAATTATCATATAAATATTTCCGAGTATTCTTTGGATTTTTTAACATTCGAAGAGTTTGCCGAAGATAATAAATCAGACTCCATGTCAATTTTGTCAAACTATTATATTTTGTTATTATAATGAATACTGTTACAAAAATGATACACATGCAATAGTTATGTAAATCAATTATGCAATACACACACACACACGATTTGTACGGTTTAACATACTGGCATCAGTTCGAACTTATACACATGAGTACCATAGATGCCTCGAACAGGTAGATAACTCGAACTATTTTCCCGGTCCGAAGGTAGTTCGAGGCATCGAAGTTCTACTGTACCAGGCGACATTTTACGTTGACGACACAACATGTTTTCTTTGATCGGAATTGGTATAATTTGTATAGCGCAGAGAATTTGACATGATCCTGACCTTTATACATGAATATATTACAAGCTACTTGCGTTGAATATATAAATTTTCGCGAGCAAATCGTGCATTATCGGTTCTTTAGATTTGTGATGGTATTACACATCGAGCGTCTTTGTGATATTCCCCGCTTATGAAAGCATACAGCCGGGATTATTAATATAGACAATATATCAGCTGTTAAATTATGCTAATTGAAGGTCGAGAGTCGTATCAAATTCTCTGGATTATAATAACGGTATAAACTAGTGGTTTGCCGATGATTATAAGTATAAATAATACAGTTCTAAACGTCATGTACAAACATATATTGTGTAATGAGACATATGTATTGCATTTTGTATACTTATAAGAAGACACTGCTTGTTTATCACTCAGATACAGATCCTTATTTGTACGCTTTTTGTCATACATGTACAATAGATTATCAATATTCATAAATATGCAAATGAGTTAATTAGCATAATATTTAAGTAAGTCGAAATCAAATTCCACAAACAAATCATATTATGATATAAGGAACATGTTTAATGAGTGTTTAATGTTGATTCTGACTGTATTGAGATTTTTACGTTCTGGTTTCAATTTACCCCCACCCACCTTTGGCGGTTATTCTCGGTGGAATTAAATTATATTAACCAAAAATATACATTTAACGAAAGCTCTATGTCTTCTCATAATTTTGGTACATTTTGGATCTTTAAATAATAGAAATAAGGAAGATATGGCATACATTTGTCAACTATACTAGTAGATTTTTAACAAAAATTTACCAATTGTTGACTTCCTCATTAATATTTATGAGTATGCAAATGTGATAATTTGCATAAAATCATTGCAAATGAAGGACCAATTCATTAGCATCATTTTGATACCATTATACCTGTAGAATTGACCAAGATATGGTGCACTTTTAAGTTGATGCATGTTATATGCACTTAATTGACCTTTGACCTCTTTTATGACCTTCACAGATGGTTTTGCGCGTGGCATCCACCCAAACCATAGACAACTGGTATTGGGCACTTCAAATATGGTATTGAAATACTTCTATTAAAAAATGCCATGTACCATGAAAAATAAACGACTTTTGTGCTGATGGACTCCCAACTATATAATGTATTTATAATGATGTTTGTTAATTTTATACTTTGTTAAAAATGTCGGACAATAGCTAATGTTTCTTTGTTGTACATGTATCCGACTTAAAATTAAAGATTGTATTGTATTGTATTGAATTGTAACACAATCTGTCCCCCCTTGTGTTCGGTATTACCATATTTCTTTCAACGTAATTTTAGACTGGTTTCAACTGACATATATTCCGACACAGTCTACAATATCGTACAGTCAGAACTCGTTATAACGACATCCGATATACTGACAAATTCATTATACCGACAAATTTGGGGACAAAAGTATTAAAATGCTCTTTGTATCAATTCAGTATACCGACATATTCGTTATAACGACATTTTTCTTGGAAACAAACAGCGTCGTTGTATCGAGATCTGACTGTATTGCATGTAGAAGAACCATGGACACAGTCCATTGTAATTATTGACGGGTTTGGCAGTAAAACTACAAACTAGATTATTTATTGATAATGAAATATCGACAAAAGGGTGAATGTATACTTTCTCGCTTAGTTGAATGAAGTTTTTATTCCTATATGTATAGTATTACCTATTCCACAATATTAGTGAGAATCATATAATAACGATTTCAACATTAGCACAGTAAAAATACTGACTTATTGGACGTGACTTTGATCATGCACAGTGGCTGAGTAAAAATAGACACACACCATTACATTCTACAAACCGAAACTACTTGATACCACGTCATATTTTTTCTTTACGCGGTTGTATCAGATAGCTTCGAATCAACAGTACAAGGCGAATATGTTGATCACGTATGTAATAATTATGACTTTTGATCAACCCTAATGAGCTAGGCAGTCATCTTACTCTTACTGAGTTGACAGATTGGTTTTGATTTTTGTTTTGTGCCGAATATTTCATCACCAAATACTTTCAGCCATGGTCTGAGCTGCAGTCATTAAGAGTCGACTCGCCGTGCCAAATGCTGCCAAACCAACATCCGCACAGGGTCACGTCCATACATTACCTTTATCCCTGCCCTCACAATATACCACGTGATGATAAAAACGTCAAATGACATTTCAAAACGGAGAAGAAGACGTTAAAAGAAGTCCTTACGCGTGGTTTTATTGATAAAATAGACGCTATATGGATAGACACAGACACAACGAAGACCGGCAATATACAACATCAATCAGTAGAAATTAGATGTGCCAAAAAGTGATTGTGATATGGTGGGATGAAGTAAATCCCGAATTTAAATGTAAACGTCTTTTTGAAAGCCGATTAACTATTTAGAAGGAACTAGATTATTGATTTATTTATCTTTTCTTCAAAACTTATTAGACTATATCACCTGTAAGGCAATATTTGCTCGAATATTGATACTATGCACGATCGTTAATAAAACAATCGACATCAAACTATTCACATTGCAAAAATAAAAAACCAAAATCGGTTAAACACCCGGTTGTGGCAGTGATAACAGACCGCTTTGCAAAGGGAAGTAACCACTGCGAAGAGTTTGTTGCCAAACATGTCTCTGCAAATATAAATAAAGTATATATAAAAAATTCCTGGCCGCATTAAAAGACATGCGTATAAATTATGTCCCGATAAATGGCATACAATATTAAATTTTCTCTGGGTAAATGAGTTAAACATAGTTTTATTACATTCTAAATAGGGATGAACAAATCGGTGGATTAGAATGTGAAGGTCAAATGTACAAAATTGATATTTTGAGAAAACAAGAAAACCTGTTTGAAAACTACTCTTTACTTATAGAAAAAGAAGTTTTTTAATCTTCGGTTTGGTCAAAATGACAGTTTCATGAAATTAGGCTCATAAGAAGCGCCTCGCGATGCATATTTCAATTATGAATGAGTCTTATAAGTAAGTTGGTATATCGAAGGAGCATTTACGACCTTCTCATTCTAAGCCAGCGAAATGTCGACCGGTTATGACAAGTGATTGCTGAATATAAAAGTAAAATCTTATATAAACCAACCCTAATATCTAAATATTTAGTGGTTAACTTTCATAAATTCCAAGTGACGTGACTATCTGCGAGGCAAGTAAGTAGTTAAAACTATCAGAGGTAGGCCTAACAGGCGACGATTGTCAGTTTTGTATAAATATATCATTGGTGTCGTGTAAGCACTTGAAATAAATGACGTGGCATCAAGTAGTTTCGGTTTGTAGAATATAATGGTGTGTTTCTATTTTTACTCTGCCATTGTGCATGATCAACATGATCTGTGCTAATGTTGAAATTGTTTAACCACATTCAATAATGGTATGGATTAGGTAATACTATACATATAGGAATGAATTTTGTTCAAATAAACGAGAAAGCACCCATTCATCATTTTGTCGATATTTCAATGCCATTATCTTAATTGCCCAACTCGTCAATAATTGCATTATAATGTTTCCTCGGTTCTACTACATGTTTAGACTGTGTCGGAATATGGGTCAGTTAGTACGAGTAAAAAATTCCGGTGAAAACAATATGGTAATACTGAAATGATTGCGTTACGTGTATGGAAAGCCGAATGCGTTTTTAAACTTATCGTCGTGGTCGTGATAATTTGGATGCCGAAAACGTCTAACGTTGATTGATATGAAATATTTAGTATGTGTCAAATTACCTCCCTTTGAATTAGAATAAGAGTATATTAACCATTGCGTTTCTTGTCAACTGATGGCATAAACTCTCATAATTTACTAAGTAATAATTGTATTGACTAACTCGAAATTTATTGGCCGTTGTCTACTAAAGTCTCAAGATTGCATTAATTTCATGAATTTTAACATTTCATTCGGTTCGAATCTCGGCTGGGGAACTAGGTCATTTCTGAAACGGTATTCAGTGTTTCCACCTACTGCAGATAAACTGGTTGATAACCCAAACGTAACCTCAGCAACTTCTTTGGTCCCATTCCTTGCAATTATGTGGGATGTAGAATTATACTTGCCGGTAGGATTGGCCTGATACATTTTAGTATTCTGTGACCTTCGTTAATAATTGCAGATTTTTCTGTGCTGCTCCATAAAATAATAAACACACTTATGTGTTATACGAGGGTCATACGAGTGTCATTCCTTATATAATTGCAATGCCTCGCTTTGGTAGACTTTTTACATGTATGTGACTTATGTTTTGCATTGTTTATAGTGATACACACATGGTTCCCGTTACATTTATTTGCAAACCAGCTTACCGTATGGGGGTTATATGTACTTAGCTTTTAGCTCCACTGTTCGAAGGTGCAGAAACCCGAGCGTCGGCGTAATGCTAATGTTAATGTTTAGGGTAATGTTTTTCAGCGTAAGCTGTCTAGCTTCAATGTTGACCTATTTAACAACCAATGAAATGTTTATAAATATCTTTGGGTGAATCAAAGACAAGAAATTGATTGAATAGAATATTGTATTCTTTTCTCAAAAGGTTATATTATGCCCGATTTTAAATTATGACAATTTTTCTCTTGTGCTAAACTTATTATTAGTTACATGGCAACGATTTTACCCTACCGATGACCATTTACAATTGATAACCACTCTTTAAAAAAGCATGGACTTCAATAAGTAAGATCACTGAAATCAGTGAATTGGTCTTTCATTTACCTCAAAATTAAGACAACACAAAAATTAGACCAGTTTGATTTGGCATGTCTCTCGCCAGGTACGATATTTTCTGACCAGGTATCATCCCGTACCAGGTCACTAGATGACCATGTAACTAATAATGTATGTGACCATGTTTTATCCTAAGCTTTCATTAAACTTCTTGACATCAATAGATCATGTACTTCAAAATTACCACAAAACATAATATTTTATTATTCAGATAAAATTAGGGTGTGCATTTTAGTTTTTAATGAGAAGAATACAATAACATGAAAATGCAGGTTTCTAGGGTAAACTGCACAAATGTCATGGATCATTCTTTATTTCGTATATGAAGTGTGCAGTCAACTTAATTGTCTGTACTATGATAGCATATAATTTTATAACAATATGTTGTAATGTAAATATGTTCATCCCAAGTATGTAGGGTAGTTTTTTTATAATTATACAGGTGGAAACAATTATCAAAGGTCGACAAAACCCCTCCGCTCTGCCACATGTGTGGCTGACAAACTTTTAGCTCATCCTTTTTCAAAGTTGTTTTTTTAATATGCGCATGTTTTCCAGCATCCCACATCATAAACTGTTTATCACTAGTTTATGTTATACAAGAGGGTCATGATGGCCCTGAATCGCTCACCAGAATCACTTTGCTTATGTAAAATAAAGGGAGGCGCGGGGTGGGGCCAATATTGATCCAGGGGTCATGATTTGAGCAATCTCGGTAAAGGTCCACCAGACAGTGCTACTAGCAAAATATATAAGCTCTATGCCTTATATAAAATTATGAGATGTCTGGAGTGGGGCCAATATTGACCCGGGGTCACAATTTGAGCAATCTTGGTAGAGGTCCACTAGACAATGCTACATGCTAAATATCTTAGCGCTGTGCCTTGTGGTTCCAGAGAAGAATATTTGTTGAAGTTTGTTCTATATATCTCTTATACAAAATTAAGGGACCCCGGGGCGGGGCCAATATTGACCTGGGGGTTATGATTTGAGCAATCCTTGGTAAAGGTCCACTACGCAATGCTTCATGCTCAATATCTAAGCTCCATGCCTCGTGGTTTCTTAGAAGAAGAGTTTTAAAGGTTTTGTTACCTGGTTGCCATGGCAACCAGAGTTCTAGATGGATCAACTTTATTTGAGTATTTTTTAAATCCCCCTATGTCAGAAACATCCAGGCAAAATTTCATCACTATTGGTCAAACGGTTTCAGAGGAGTAGATCTGGTTATACATGTATTTGTCATTTGAAAGTGTGGACTGACGGCCGGACGTACGGGCGGACGACGGACGGTGAGTGATCACATTAGGTGAGCTTATAAGGAATCCGGGTACGCTATCTTAGCTCATTTAAAATATAGTCCTTGGTTCTTAAACATGCACGGGGTATAGCATTTCGATAAATTCAGTCGATCATTTACAGCGTTTTCTGAAACGTGGGGTTAAATTTAGCCTCTAACAAAATACACAATTATTGAACGGTTTAGTATGTTAAAGTGCTGTTGTAACAGTGCTGTGCTCAATGATATCAAAAGAGATAATATTTTAATGCATGTAATTTATGAAGATAAACAATGTGTACAAAGAGTTTCCGTTATTATATGAGTCAATATATTTTTTGCAACATTTCACTTACAGAATTGTTTTGATAATTAAGTGTTATATTTGATATTTTTTCTTGTTTATATGATGCATTGATGTGTATCCAGTATCAATATAATATATTTACGCGATAACCACTTTACTTTTTGTTGAGCAGAACTTTTCTCTTGACTATGTAAGAGTGAATGTCCTTCATGTAACACATGACTGGCACGGTACAAATTATTCGCAACATTGAAGGCAGTTTTTGAAAAGATCCAATTTTAGTAGTAATATATTATCTCTAGTTTTTTAAATTTAAATATTCCTAAATAAAAGCTCTTGTTTTATAACAGAAATAATGGTATGCTGTAGATAATAACTTTGTATCATCAATATCACATGTATAATGGCTAAAATCGAAATAAACATACCCTGTTACATGATGGACATGCATGTTACAGGAAGGACAAACTTTCTTTATGGACTAACAAGCCAAAGAGCATTTCATTTTTCTTACTTTTTATAGAATATGAAACATTTAAATCATGGGCAAATGCATTTACAATCAATTGCTGCGGTATTGTATGAATATTTCCACAAAATAGTTAGTTTCAACACCCATATCATGATATGTTACAGGAAGGACAATTCATAGTAATACATGAGTTCATTTACATCCAAAATATATTAATCAGTCAGATGTCAATCAGTGTACGGGTATAATGTCAGTTAGTGGACCAGTCGTGCACGAATGATACTAGGTATCATCCAAGTACAAATGTAATTAGATGACCATGTAACTAATAGTTTACAGCAAGTCAGTTAGTGTGTTGTATGTCAATCTCCAGTGATGGCATTATGTCAGTCAATGTGTCAGCAGCATGCCAGTCAGTATGTCGGCAGAGTCAGTCAGTGCCCGATTCACTGGGTTGCGACAGTGTTCCAGCAGTATGATAGCAGTAGGACAGTAGGTGTACAATTTGGTCAAGTATTTGGACAAAGTTGTCAGCAGATGGCAGTCATTGTGTCAGCAGTGTGCCAGTCAGTGTCTCATTTAATGGGTATACAGTTTACAGGCAGTATGTCAGCAATAAGTCAGACGGTAACCATTGGTTATTAAGTTTTTCAGCAGTGAGACAATCAGTGTTACAGCAGTAAGGTTGTATTGCGTAATCAGTATATCACTCTTTGTGTCAGTCAGTATGTTATTTAGTGGGTTGACAGTGTTTGACAGGATGTCAGAAGGTGAACAAGCAGTACCTCAGTCAGTGTATCGATAGTCGGTCCATCAGCCTGTCAGCAGTAGGTCAGTCATTGTGCTGGCAGTACGTATGTCATTGAGGAAGCATTTTGGCACGCATGTGCCAGCAGTATATTAACCAATGTGACAGCAGTATGCCAGTCATTGTTTTCGCTGCAAGTCAGTCATTGTGTCATTCATTGTGTCAGCAGTATGTCCGTCAGTATGGTGGCATTGTGTCGTCAGTGTATCATTCATTGGATTGACATTATATTGACAGTATTCCACAGTAGGTCAGACGGTGTACCAGAAGTATTTTGACAATAGGTCAACCAGTGTGCCAGCAATACTAGTACACCAGTCGTTGTGTCAACAGTATGACAGTTTTTTTCAGCTGTGTCAGTCAGTATGACATATAGTGGGTTGACAGTGTACTGGCCGTATGTCAGCTGTAGGTCATTCGTGTATAATCGGTAAGACAATCAAATGTTTTGACAGAGTGTCAGCAGTACGTTATGTCAGGCTTGCATTCGCATACTGCCAGTCAGTAGGTCAGCAGTATGCCAGTTAGCGAGACGACAGTGCGACATTGATTTTTTACCACGGCAGTCTCTTTTCCCGTTATGCAATGTTATTGATATCCTTCTATTTTCAATCCTGTTTATCTTTGACATACATTGCATTTAATCTTGTATTATCGTAGGTATGCCTTTTTCAAAGTGAATATGTATCCCTCAGCAACCGAAACTTCTACAGGTGTTATGGGGTTGGCATCCCCATGCAATATACTTAGTAGTTATAATGGTCAGTCATGTCACACAATTTAAAAACTAGAGATCACTCAAAATCAGGAGTTATGACCGCAAGCAATGAATAACCCAAGATATTGCCGGACACATATGTGTTAGAATCTGAGTCTTGTGAAGTATCAACGAAATCCCACTTTTGTTAACAGCAAGTAACACAATTCAGTTATTCCCGTGACATAAAATTATACGAATGCGTTGGTGTTTTGTATATGTGGAACTTCCACACCAATTTACCTTTATCTTGCGCTACACAATTAAACAAATTTTCTTCCTTAATGAGTACAACATTTAAAAGTATTTGATTTTAAACTGGAAATTGTCTCTCCTGTAACAAGATAGTGTCATTCGTGTAACGGACAAACAAGGGTCCAGACTAACAGCATTATCTAGACATGTGTTGATGTTTATTTGGTAGTTGATATAAAACGTTACCCAAATCAGCTCTTAGCTATACATATGCTAGTGGTTTAATTAAGTATTTGGTATTTAAACATAATAATGGCTATCCTGTAACAATGTTTGTCCTTCCTGTAACAAAACCACCCGTTACAGGAATAACCGTTACATGATAGACTTATTCTTAGTAATTCTGATGACACTAAACATACTGCGGATGTGTGAGGTAAAACATGTAGGTTTTATTCACAATACAACCTCGTGTTTTTCAACGTATGTAAAGCATTGCATCAATTTCTATTTTAACACATAAAACATCCCCGTTACAGTAAGGACACTTTAAAAATTACGCATCTACTTGCCAACCCTTAATATCAGTTTTCTCCCGTTTATCGAGACTTTTCATTATGGCACATATGAATGCTTATTCTGGAAAGTGTGTTCTTCAAAACGAGGATAGAAGCATTTTACAAAGCCATAGGGAAGTGTGATTATTTTTACTGTTTGTGCAAATGTTACATGAAAGACGAAGAAGTTGGGTACAAACTTTAAACACGTTTATGTTTAAAAGAAATAGGTGGAAACGTCGCTTTGGGTAGTTGAATAGGCTGACGAAATGTGCATTTGATGTTTGTAAGAACTTCTTTCACATAATTGTATCCCAATTATTAATACTAGCCTATAAACACAAGTATTCTAGTCCAGGGGCAACAAAAAACTAGCATAATTTACTACTTCAAGAGATGTATATACTATTTCTGGATGAATTAATGTTTACAAAACTATCTGACATTATTGAACTAGTTTAGTTCAACCAACCAAAATGACTCGAAATGACATTTTTGTTATTGTTAAAGAAATATTGTAACAGGACAACAGATGTTGCAAAAATATAATATATAGTCGGGAGTCCATACGGAGAAAATATGACGGGCCATGGCATCGGAGAGTAGAATGTGGCATCCATGCTAAATGTTATCTTTGATATGTGTGTAATCTGAAACGGCCGGATGCCATCCGTGATTTTGCCTCGTTTTCTCAAAATTAGGTCAAAGGTCAAATGAGTGCATTTTTTATATATCTCACTAAAAATATCATTATATCTCTGTCAGTTTTCGGTCAAAATATATACAAATGGTATCAAAATGAAGCTAATGCACTGGGCTATCAATAAAAATAACTTTTTACAAATTTATGCATTTGTATACTCATGAATATTGATAAGAACATCTAAAATTAGCAATATTTTTTATAAAAATTCGACGTGTATGAACAATATATTTGTTATAATGTCGTCATTTTTGCTATTTGAAAGCTTAAAAGATTCTAATTTAATGGTGAGATACTACTCTATTGATATGTTAACTGGTCACTTACATTCTCATTGATTTAAGGGCACACGTGTGCTTAGAGTGGGTGGGGGTAAAATGACACATGAACTTAAACTAACACAATAGCGTCTAAAGTATTATAAATAAGTAATATAATTATGTTTGCATTGATTTATTGAATGGGTTTACAAGTAACAACTATTATATTGGTTTTGGAATTGACCAATTCATTTCAAATATGTCAAAATTCGTTTAAGGGGGAATGAGCTACCTACACATAGGCCTACACGTGCACTTCAAATAGTAATTTCGAGTTTAGTGTGATAAATAGGAACAAACATAAAATTAGGTTCAAATTATGCTATATGAATATAAAAAGATGATAATAATCATAATGATATTGCAAATTGTTCATTATACACTTTTACTTGTTCCTTTGAAAGAGCTCAAAATGGGTCGGGAATGGTTCGTTTTAAAGCATGAATACTGTTACATAATATTATATTTCCATACAAAATCAGATTTATATTTTCATTCATGTCTTGTTTAAATAATAATGAATATATAGTTAACACATGCTTTTCATGTAATAACATCTACAAGACGCAAGATTCCTAGGTAGCCCAATGACCAGCGAAGTTAAAATGTCAAAGGGTGGCTGAACAGCTGAACTGCTGAAAGCAGCCCTCGAATATTAGTAACTTAACTTCTTTTTTAATGTTTTGGCGGAATCATTTCAAGCCTTGTTTTATAGAGCTTTAACAAACAGGGGACACCAACAAGCTTGTACAAATGTCTGTCTCATCTGAATGTACGTCTCTTCTAATATCCAACAGAAGGTCATATCTTTTCCAGCAGAAAAATAGTTTCACATCCCGCCAAAGAGAGGAACCCCACAATGATACGGTGGTCGTTTGGAGACATGCTCTGAAAATTATATGTACATCGGGAGTAAATCATCGAGGCAGTGGGACAGGCGTGTAACTTCAGGACCACATCGGGAGTCATCCGATGTCTACCGATACCCCACCCCAATTCCTCACGATGACCCAAAATGTCTCATGACTTACCCGAAGTTTCCCTTCAGAACTACAATCCCGAGACCGCGAGTGTGTCCCCAAAATATCACTGCCTAGCGTATAAGTATCCATGGTTACTGGTATTCCCGAGTCTCTGGTGCGCTTCTGGGATGCCTTCCCGGGATATTCTCAAGATTACAGCGCGAATGCATCGGGTAAAAATATGCATGCATTGAATTTTCCTGACGTATGTACATGTACTCGCGTTATTACAAGATGTCTCAAGAGTCCCCAAAACGTTCACGGAAGCTTATCCGATACACCGGATACCTTCCCTGAGATACATGGGATCCTAGACGCCTTCTAAGCTCTTAAATCCATCGGGAGTACATCCCCGAGGAAGAAGAATGGACGCATAAAGTCTGAAGCACATTGATAGTTTTTGCAATGCATCCCGATACTCCTTGATTATCATGATTCCTTCTGATGTCACAACTTGTCTGATGACCTCCCCGATACTTCCCTTAGACCACGAGCAACCTATTTACGATGCCTCCCGAACCTCCATCGAGAGTTCATCCCCTAGACAAAGACATACGCAATGGGACATGTATAAGCTTCAAGCGTCTCAATTGATACCTCGTGGCATTAAGAGACCAAGAACAAAACTGAAAACCGCAATGCAAAGAACAGTAGAGGCCGAACCTGAGCAAAAAAGGAATCAATGAAGAGAACTGAATGAGGAGTAAGTAATACATCCTTCGCTTGAAGCACCCAAAGCATGAAAATGACCCTCGCATCTTTTGATGACAGTTGGCATACTTCGCGTCGATTCGTTGTCTTCTGTACATTGTGGTAGCTTTCTCTTACAACAAGCTCGTTCTTTCTTAGCAACGTCTCTGACCTTGTTGGCAAACTAAAGGAAAGTAACTCAGCGAGTATCGACTTTTGTTTTACTCATTAGCAAGATGTAATCGTTTGATTGTGGCATGTGCATACTAGTATCAGGACCAGATATAATTCGACGCATCGGTCGACTTTTTCTACCTCGTTTGTTTCCAAGTAGTGTAGTCTTTATTGATGAGCTTATGATTTGTAAAGTCACAATAGAATCGTTCAAAAAGGTAATTACTCCTATGTGCATTCAATACCGTCTTAATCATCATTACTTACTACACATTGCTACTGAATAAGATATCAAGAAAGTGTATTAACTAAGGCTTTATAAACATTATGAAAGTACGGACAAGTCAGGGTACGAAAGAAATGAACTGCAATTGGCTAAGAACAACGTTTTCTTGTTCTCCAATACGACTCTATACATGCAACTAAAAGAACATAGTTTTTTTTTACGTTTACCCGGTAGTTTGTTAACAAACACCAACTTATTAATTAAGAGGTTAATATACAGTATAACTTCGATGCCTCGAACAGTATTTGCGTCGAACACCCTAGATGCCTCGAACTGGTTCTTCGGTCCCGGCAAAATCCCTTCTTTAATCATATATAGTATGCTAGCATGTTTATATCCGTTACCACTCGTCTTAAACATGTCTTTATTGTGTGCATGTAGCTTTTTTGGCATTTTTGAATGAGTAATTACATGATAAAAGAGTTATATAAATATGGTAAAAATGAAATAATTAGGAGTCATTTATACAATGTCTCCATTGACGAGTGATTGACAATGGCTATCGGACGCCTAGCTATCAGCCAGATGACTGGCGAAAAATTAAATAATTATAGTCATTATGTAATCTATTTACTTTTGTAAAATTCTATTCACCGTACAATAAAGATTCGGTATTTTTAAATCGGCAAAAACCTTCTCAAAGTTGAGTGTGTCTAACATGTCTATTAATCAAGAAATCTGAAAACTGTAAATGTTTTTGTTAATTACATGACAACTGTACTTGTGATGTGCCATGTGTTAGTCTCGAATAGAAGAGAATTCAATGCAACAGCATCAAATTACACATAATTGATATATTTTAAAAATCTTTGCGATATAATTAAGGCAATAAATCATACGCTGTAATTTCAAGATCGTATATCCTATTACAGTGAAATATAAGTATTGACAGACACAAATCTTAAAGAGTAGTGTAGGGACCGTCACTAAAAATATCGACTTGAAAATTATTTAGATCATACATGTCTTATTTAAAAGAATTCCTAACAACCTTTTAAAACAATGTATTAACAACAGTCTCTTAGCTATATGTATTTAAATAATCCTTACAAATTAGTAATATGTGTGTATATAGGTGCATTTTTAATATGTACTATTGCTGTGAATTTTTATTAGTCTAATATAAGTCTGTACTAGAATGGTCACATAATAATGTTTCTGTGATATATAATGTGACTGAAATAAAGAACAAATGAAATATAGTAAAACAATAGATGACTCGAACACTATCTAGGTCGAACACAAGTTTTCGCACCTTTCATTGACTCTTGAAATACATTGCTCGAATGCGGGTAGTCGGCGACATGTGTATTAAGGTTACAAGTTGTTATAATTACTGTAATTAACAATTGTTTGTGTACGACTGCATTTGTATAACCAGTTTTTAAAAGACATAACTTTATATAAATCTATATTGTAATTTAACTTATTTTCGTTAATGAAATTCAGAAGCAACAACATATCAGAATAACATTATCCTTTTTTAAATTAAAGTACTCGTACTTGTAGATACATCAAAAGTTTTTGTTTCATTTCCATTTATTTATAAGTAGTCGAACTTGACCTCGGTCATAAGAATATTCCGTGCGCTCCTTAACATAAATACACTATACATGTATAACAAGAAACCATAGTAAGATTTGTCAATTATCATATAAATATTTCCGAGTATTCTTTGGATTTTTGAACATTCGAAGAGTTTGCCGAAGATAATAAATCAGACTCCATGTCAATTTTGTCTAACTATTATATTTTGTTGATAGCGGCTATCTTATGGAATACCAACCAAATTTCTCCCCTGGACGTGAAAGGACAAGTTACTGATAGTTATTAAAATGAATAAATTTGTTTGCGTGGATATTGAAGCTATTAATTGATACCTATACAAAGACATTTAAATTCTCATTGATCCCACCATAAATGACATTTTTTGGATGGATAATGTTCGTAATTAAAATAAAAAATGTTTCCGCATTAATAATTTAATTGCTGATCCCTTTTTGCGTAGACTAGCTGAGGTGTCTATTTTTTCTACTACTGAACTGATCGCTAATTTTATCGATAGTTGTATTCGTTTACCAATGATGCTGATGTTTTCGAATGAAAACAATAATATAGAGTTTCATATAAATTTTCTTTTTTTATCAATTATAGATAATGAAAAGAAAAGAAATTGCTAAAATTTAAACATTAATTTGATAAAAAAAATGTTGAGTCGCCGGAATTGGTCTATTCATAAATTCTGTACTATTTATAGACTTGTTTAAAACGCGGTCAAACTACCGAATCTGCGGTCACAGAATGGGTAGTCTGGATTACCTCCCCTATCACTACTAAACAAATATAGAACGACAGGGAACCAGACTACAGAATGGGTTGGCCCGGGTACTTGCTTCCAAAAGTTTAACGGTAACATATCAGTATTTTAGCAATTATTGTGATATTGTGCTGTTTATTGTGATTATATAAGTAGTTTTCATATATTATGAACAATATCTTGATGATTTTAAAGTTGCTTGATTTGGCCGCACGTGCCCGCAGTTTGGCCGCGTTTTAAACATGACGGCGGAAGTAGATATATTGTTTTGATAAAACTTTACTTATCAAAATTAGCCGGGAATAAGTGAATACAAGACGCGAGTACTTGTTGAACAAGGAAAATCTTCTTTAATACTCATAACGAACGTAGATATGCAATTTCATCAACATCCGATACAGACCTTGAAGTAAGTCACTGTCGTACTCGTACCGATTCGACCCAAAATGTTAAAAAATGTAAACAACTTTTGAACAATGTTATGCATCTATTGTGCATTGCTATTTCGTTTTGCACGCCAATTGTTTACATCAGTACGAGGCATCGTGTGCTACACTGTAACTGTACGAATTTAACACTATTGAAAACTGTTAAATAAATGATAAAATCTGAAATCTTATAAAAGTTCAGTAACCAAAATGAATAAATATCTCAGACTTATGACATTAGATTGATTCAGTCGAGCTGGGCAGTCTTGGATGAGCATCGTTAATCATATGCTCGTGAAATCCTTTTTAATAGTATGTTGTCGATTATCTTTCTTATCTGCATGATGGTCGGGCCAATTTTTTTTCTTACCCACATGATTGACAGTCATGCCAATTATTATTTTCCTTATGCGTCTGACAGTCGTCCCGATTACTTTGGTTATTCGAACGACAGTCGTACCAATTATTTTCCTTATGCGCATGATGCTCGTGCCAATTATTTTCATTATCCGCCGCACGACAGTCGTACCAATTATTTTCCTTATGCGCATGATGGTCATGCCAATTATTTTCCTGATGCGCAAGACAGTTGTGCCAATAATTGAATTGTTTTCCTTATCCGCACGACAGTCTCGTAAATTATTTTCCTTATTTGCACGATGATTATACTGATTAATTTTCTTATCCGCACGTCGGTTGTGCCGATTATTTTCCTTATCCGCACGACAGTTCAGCAAATAATTTTCCTTATCCACACGACGGTCAAAATGTTGTCAGTCCGAATGAATATTTGTCAGTATGAATGAATATTTGTCAGTTCGAAAAAAATATTAAAATGAAAATAGACCTAAAGTTGTACCTTTTAAAAAATTTAATTGCTTTATTGAGAGCTAAATAATTTAGAAATGCATGTTTAGCTTTTAACATATTTAATAAGTGATTGCCAAAGGACCTAATTTGTTGTTTACCTTTTTACAATAACCTGAATGAGCATAGCTATAAATTTAACCTCTGTAGAGCTGAAATACCTCAAAATGACAGCCAATATTTTCAGCTCCCCGAGACTGAGAGTGAAGTAGAAAAACCCTAGGTACAATGTAACTGCACCGTCATCGAATCCCAAGTCCGCATTTAAAATGCAGGAGGGCCTAATTGTGTATTTTTTATGCTCCCCGAAGGGTGAGCATATAGTCGCCGCTTTGTCCGCCCGTCTGTCCATCCGTCACCATTTTGACCGGGCCATAACTTGAAGAGTATTAGAGATATCAATTAGAAACTTCTTAGGTGAATAGACCTCATTGAGGGGAAGTGCAGTGCGCAAGAACAATAACTCTTGATTGCATATGTTTTTAGTTATTCCCCTTTGTAATTGTTCATACTTCATTCTTGTCCGGGCCATAACTTAAACAGTATTAGAGATATCAATTTGAAACTTTATCGGTGACTAGACCTCATTGAGGGGAAGTGCAGTGCACAAGAACCATAACTCTTGATTGCACATTTTTTGAGTTACTCCCCTTTCTATTTTTTTCATACTTCATTCTTGTCCGGGCCATAACTTAATTAGTATTAGAGATATCAATTTGAAACTTCATAGGTGAATAGACCTCATTGATAGGAAGTGCAGTGTGAAAGAACCATAACCCTACAATATATATTTTTGAGTTATTTCCCTTTGTAATTTTTATACTTAATTCTTCTCTGGACCAGAACTCATACAGTATGAGAGATATCAATTTGAAACTTCATATGTGAATAGATCTCATTGAGAGGAAGTGCGGTGCACAAGAAACATAACTCTTTATTGTAAATTTTTGGAGTTATGGCCTTTTGTACTTTTATACTTACTTCTTGTCCAGGTCATAACTCCTTCATTATGGGAGGTATTGATTTGAAACTTTATAGGTGAATTAATCTCATTCAGGAGAAGTGCACCTTTATTGTTTTTTAATTATCTCCCTTTTTCATACAAATTAATGCTTGGCAGGTCCCTCACTTGAACAGTATTGATGGCATTTGATTGAAACTCAACATAATGGTAGAGGAAGTGCGGTGTCAAAGAACCAAAATTCTACATTATTTTCTTTTTTTACCTGTATCTGTAAAAAGTTATTTCCAATTTTGGGACAAACACTTGCTTCGGGAAGCATAATTCGGTTTTACCGATTCATTGTATTCTACATTTACTTTAATCAAATAAATATGTGGAACTATCAAGTACTTCAAATTTATTTTGAATTATGTTAATAATCTGGTGACATTGCAACACTGCACATCAAATTGGTCAAAGGAATGATGACTAGTTTCCAATACCAGTAAGCTATTTAGAATGGTCACATAATAATGTTTCAGTGATTTATAATGTGCTTGTAATTGTATATATGCGAGGGTTGCATGCTACATGTATTTACGTGTTTTTACTTCATATCGTGCAGCATGTGTATATAAGAACGTTTTGCTCATCCATGTAGAAATGCATTTGTAAACGAAATTGCTGTTAAACAATAAGTAGAAATTAAAAGATCTAGATCTGTTATACAATACCGTTACTTATACTCAATGAAAAGTTAGGTACCATCCTATCAATTGACTCTTATATTTAAAATTCACGTTACACTGTGTTAAAAGCCGAACACAACTATGTTTTGACCTTACTGAGAAGTCACAACTTTAACAATATTCAGATGCACACACTAGAAAACTTTTGTACCGATAGGTCATATTGTATACAAAATACAGAGATATTTATAAGTGGTAACTTTTCAGTGACTCCCAGTTTATAATGTCAAATACCTGTGTATATTGGAATATTTCATTTCATTCTATCTGGATGAAACGTTAGAGATTTCAGTCGTTTAGAATAATTTATAACACCGTTGCTTGATATACATGTAACAGTATTCATGCCATGTAAACCACAAAATTGCGGCTACTTTGATGCATTGCATCAAATATTTGTCTTGTTATTATAATGAATACTGTTACAAAAATGATACACATGCAATAGTTATGTAAATCAATTTTACAATACACACACGATTTGTACGGTTTAACATACTGACATCAGTTCGAACTTATACACATGATACATATACCATAGATGCCTCGAACAGGTAGATGACTCGAACTATTTTCCCGTAAGGAAGATAGTTCGAGGCATCGAAGTTCTACTGTACCAGGCGACATTTTACGTTGACGACACTACATGTTTACTTTGATTGGAATTGGTATAATTTGTATAGCGCAGATAATTTGACATGATCCTAACCTTTATACATGAATATATTACAAAGTACTTGCGTTGAATATATAAATTTCCACGAGCAAATCGTGCATTATCGGTTCTTTAGATTTGTGTTGGTATTACACATCCAGCGTCTTTGTGATATTCCCCGCTTATGAAAGCATACAGCCGGGATTATTAATATAGACAATATATCAGCTGTTAAATTATGCTAATTGAAGGTCGAGAGTCTTATCAAATTCTCTGGATTATAATTACGGTAGAAACTAGTGGTTTGCCGATGATTATAAGAATAAATAATACAGTTCTAAACGTCATGTACAAACATATATTGTGTAATGAGACATATGTATTGCATTTTGTATACTTATAAGAAGACACTGCTTGTTTATCACTCATATACAGATCCTTATTTGTACGCTTTTTGTCATACATGTGCAATAGATTATCAATATTCATAAATATGCAAATGAGTTAATTAGCATAATATTTGAGTAAGTCAAAATCAAATTCCACAAATGAATCATATTTGGATATAAGGAACATGTTTAATGAGTGTTTAATGTTGATTCTGACTGTATTGAGATGTTTACGTTCTGGTTTCAATTTACCCCCACCCACCTTTGGTGGTTATTCTCGGTGGAATTAAATTATATTTATCCAAAAATATACATTTAACGAAAGCTCTATGTCCTCTCATGATTTTGGTACAATTTGGATCTTTAAATAATAGAAATAAGGAAGATATGGCATACATTTGTCAACTATACTAGTAGATTTTTAACAAAAAATTACCAATTTTTGACTTCCTCATTAATATTTATGAGTATGCAAATGTGATAATTTGCATAAAATCATTGCAAATGAAGGACCAATTCATTAGCATCATTTTGATACCATTTTAACCATTATACCTGTAGAATTGACCAAGATATGGTGCACTTTTAAGTTGATGCATGATATATGCACTTAATTGACCTTTGACCTCTTTTATGACCTTCACAGAGGGTTTTGCGCGTGGCATCCACCCAAACCATAGACAACTGGTATTGGGCAATTCAAATATGGTATTGAAACACTTCTACTAAAAAATGCCATGGACCATGAAAAATAAGCGACTTTTGTGCTGATGGACTCCCAACTAATATTATCACAATGCAAAAATACAATAAATAGTTAGTTTATATGAAACTTGATACATGAATACACACTGAACAGCGGAGCCTATAATATTATTATAATGACTCATATGCTCCGCTGTTCAGTCGTTCCTTGGTATAGATTCAAAGTGTCTAAATTCAAGGCCAGGGAACATGTCTTTATGTAACGTTAAAATGTATTACATTCCATTCTGCACGAATTGTAGATGATTGTAGAACACTCAACAGATATTCATTTGATGTAATATACAAGACTAAACCTGTCCAAAAATGTATAATCGAAATATCCATACATGTATTCAACCGTGTGTATTAATGTATCAAGTTTCATATAAACTAACTATTTATTGTATTTTTGCATTGTGATAAGAATCACAATGAACAATGCCCTTGGCTTTAAGACCGAATAATCAAAATTTAGTAGTGTTAAGACCCCTATTACACGAGAGTAGGAATGAGCTAGAAGGCAGTAGGAATGGCTATTCGGGATACATTCTTGTTGATTCGAAATAATGAAAATGTAACGTTTGTGTATTCATTCAAATACTTCTAGGTCACATGGCGTCGGAATTAGCGGGATGTTGCCAGAATTAAAGTATATTGATGCTTAAGCGCAGTGCGTTCTAATGATTATGTCTACAATCATAGTACATTCGTAGTTTCTTCTATGTACACTGGCTCATCCTTGTGGCTATTTCGAATGTTTGCTCATTTTCAAAAATGCCCTGATGGTAAGTTTTTGCATGACCTTGCCCAATGATTACAACTATCTAATATAGTAACGACAACAAGGTGAAAGACCTACATACATGTACAGTATACAGAGTGTTTAAAAAATTTGTTCCCGATGTTTGAATTTCAATAGTTGTTTTTCGTGACATCAGAAGAATGTTAACTTTTCTAGCTAAATTCCAGAGGGTTATACCATTTTTTTCTCATCTTCCTGCTATGAAGTGAAGCTATCAAAGTAAGGAATTAAAAGTGTATATAGCTCAGATAAAATTTAGTGTGAGTTTTAATTTTGAGAACAAACTTGTTTAACACCCTGAATGTATTATACATGTATTGCCTTATTTATGTTAAAAAAGCAAATTACAGAAAAAGACCATTTTTGTGACTGTGACTTATGTGAGTCTTTAGTGTGTGTAAGCATTTTTCTAGCTACTAAGTTCGACTGATTGCTGCGGCAGGCTAAGTAAGTGTAGAGCGGTGTTTTTGTTACCGTTATTTTTCACCTTACTGTTAAGTATTATGCATAATTTAATCTGTCAAAAACCGTCAAAAATGTTATACCCGTGAAGAGTTTTCTTTCATTACGACGATAATGTATATACTATGTATAATATCTGTATTTATATATTGAGCATTCAAAATGTCGCAAATCAACATCTTTTGTCTTTTTTTAGTGGAATTAAAAATAGTTCATACTGATACAACTACATATGTGTATAAATCGATTAATCAGGTCAGTCACTTGTTAACATACCATTGTGTACATAAATATTACAACTTCTCCTATTAATGCATTATTTTGATAGATAGTATGTGTATCAATATGTAACTTGGCCGGATCTTTGCTTGTTTAGTTGGGCATTGTGCCTTGTATGTGTTTTATGTTCCTGTGCTCGGTTGGTTCAGTTGGGCAATATGCTTTGTGTGTTTTAATGTTTTGTGTGCTCGGCTGGTTAAGTTGAGTGCTGCTATCCCTGTCTGACTTAATATAATCATTTTTTTAGTGAATAAGGTATTGGTTTTCGATGCCTTTTCCCAATTAAAATGCTTTAAACAATACAAATACAATGTTATGATATTGCAATGTTTGTATTCAAGTGACAGATTGGAATAAACGATAATATTTAATATTTAATCAATATAAATCCATTCCAATTATCAAATTTAAGAAATGTACGTATTGTTCCACATAAAAACCGTATATAAGACACAACCCAACAATTCAAAATTACACATTATACTTAGCAAATGTTTGTTCACGTTTTGGTACCATATATCCTGTCTATGTATTGATGTTTATCCATGAAATTTGAAAACTGTAAACGTGTGACATTTTTATCACGTACAATATGAACATTTTGTGCAGTTATTGGCTGACGAGTAATTAAGTTACAATTATTATCAGTGCAATTGATATAAACGTTTGTAGGCCATTTATTTATATTTATTTATTTCCGTCTCATTTATGTACATACATATAACAAACACAGTTAACGTGCACAACCATTCAATCTGATTATAATAATTCCATCCTATCTAATTCTTTGCAAAATACAATTACATTATGCATGAACAATATATACATGTACATGTATACAACTAAGAGACTGTCGTTAATGCGTTGCATTGATATACTGCTGAATTAATTATCATTTAAGAAACTGAAATTTGAAAGTTGGTACACTAATTTGCTAATAAAAAAAGGTTTTAATAAATCATTTATCACCACGTTCAGACCGTAGATGAACTGATTAACAACAGTCTCTTAGATGTCACTAAAACTACAAGAATTAATAAAACAAAATGCAAATACATGTAAATGTAGACATAAAGACTTCGAGAACATTTATGAAAATCAGAAACTTCTATTATTTGTATATTTAATTGAAGACTTAAACATTACATGTGTATTAACGTGAATACTGTCATGTGTCAAATATTACGTGGATTTCAAAAATATAATCTATACGAAAAAACTTTTGAGCTTTCCAGCGAAATGTCTATACGAAAAAACTTTTGAGCATTCCAGCAAAATGTGGATTTTAAATATTCCAGCACTCTACCACACTACAATAATGACAGTCAAGCTAGTGTAAATAAATTACATATAAAAACATAAATCATAAAGACAGTCGCAAGACAACGTGCACAAAACGCGACTGGACAGTTTATGTCCGTAACTTGAGCAAGACCACCCATCAAATACGCACAAGTGTACACGTCATTTATAAACAGACAAAGCATCGTTAAACTGAACTTCAATGAAACACATGCATCAAACGCAACACGGGCAATCAAAAGCAACAAGAAGGACCACCAATACAACGAAAAAGTGCCAAAGACTAAGAGGACAAACACATCAGCTACCGTAAATAACCGTAAGGACAATTGTAAGTAACAATGGCAACCTCCAAAAATGTTCACTTATATGAACAAGGGACAGTGACAAATACTTGACTCTAAACTCTGATCGCCTGCCGCCTCAGTCAGCCAGTCAGTCAAAGTCTAGGAGAAAGCCAAACACGAACAGCAAGGACAACTAAATTCCCAATTTGCCGACAAACACAATGATACAAATAATCCTACTCAATATGTCCTTATATATACTGTATATAAAAATACGTAAGGAAGTAAATAAGTAAGGATTTCATATAACGAGACTGAACATTTGGTTTTCTAATCTTCCATGTGGGCCTTAAACCTTTGATCGATATATTCGAAAACTCAAAGTCGACTTCAATGTCATCAAAAGGGTATTGTTAACGTGACACAACCTATATTGATACTGATGGAGTACAGTAAAAACAAGGCAGTCCAAAAGACGGCTATAATCCCCCGCCGCATTAATGAACAGTGAAATTGTCCAATATGTTAAACATCTGCTATGAGTTCATGCAATTTGGCCCAGGCGTTAAAAAAATAAGGATCGGATGGGAAAAGTAAGGGTCAAACCTTTGACCTTATAACTGTGACATTGCCTTGAACCGGCATAGTTGGAATGTGGGTTCTGTATGTCATCTTTATTATTTGCAAATTTTGGTATCAGGTTCATGCTCTTCGGCCCAGGCGTTAAAAAGTTATGAAGTGGACACGAAATGTAAGAGTTAAACATTTGACCTTGCACTGTGACCTTGACTGTGCATGGTTAAAATGTTGGCTCTGTATGTCCGCTTTATTAGTTACACATTTGGTATGAGTTTCATGCAATTCGGCCCAGCCATTAAAAAGTTAGAGAGCGGACATAAAATGTAAGATTTAAACTTTTGATCTTGAACTGTGAAATTTACCTTGAACCAGCATGGATGAAATGTGGGTTCAGCATATCGTCATCATTAGTTATATATTTGGTATCTGTTTCATGCAATGCGGCCCAGGCATTAAAAGGTTATGGAGTGGACACGGAATGCAAGATTCAAAGTTTTTACCTTAAATTGTGACCTTGACCTTGAACAGGCATGGTTGGGATATGGGTTCTGCACGTCGTCTTTATTAGTTACACATTTGGTATGAGTTTCATGCTATTCGGCCCATGCATTAAAAAGTTATGGAACGGACACAAATGTAAGATTAAAACCTTTGACTTTAACTTGTGACCTTGAACCAGCATGGTTGGAAAGGGGTTCTGCACGTTGTCTATATTAGTTACACATTTGGTATGAGTTTCATGCAATTCGGCCAAGGCATTAAAACGTTGTGGAACGGACACGAATGTAAGATTCAAAACTTTGACCTTGAATTGTGACCATGACCTTTAACCGACATGGTTGGGATATGGGTTCCGCACGTCGTCTTTATAAGTTACCCATTTGGTATGAGTTTCATGCAATTCGGCCCAGGCATTTAAAAGTAATAGAACGGACACGAAATGTAAGAGTAAAACTTTTGACCTTAAATCGTGACCTTGAACCGGCATTGTTGGAATATGGGTTCTGCACGTCGTCTTTATAAGTTACACATTTGGCGTGAGTTTCATACAATTCGGCCCAGGTATTAAAAAGTTATGGAACGGACACAAAATGTAAGATTTAAACCTTTGACCTTTAATTGTGACCTTGACCTTGAACCGGCATGGTTGGAATGTGGGTCCTGCACGTCGTCTTTATTAGTTACACATTTGGTATGAGTTTCATGCAATTCGTCCAAGGCATTAAAAAGTTAGAGAGCGGACACGATTTTGTTACAGACGGACGAACGGACACAAGAACGGACGGACGGACGGACACACGGACGGAGACCATTCCTATAATCCCCTCCCACTTCGTGGTGGGTGATTAAAAAGCCGACTTTGGCAGTACACGGACCGTTTGAAGATGTAATTTATATTCTTCAAAACAAGCACTTATCTTTTAGGAACAACGGTTAAGTGAGATGATCTCAACTTATCGGCGTATGGTTTTATCAAAGTCCATAACTTGTCATAGATTATATATCTGTATATCAAACTAACAGCGAAATTATGTATGAATTACTATTTAAACCTACTAACCTAATGTTGATTCATAATATCTGTCCCAATTTCAAACTCTTGTAACTTATAAGATATACATGTTTCATGAATAATTTGAAATCTGGCATGATATAAATAATGTTGACGTCATGGCGAAATATACATGGTCATAAAAAGATGTGTGATTTCCAAGACGTCGTTTTCGAAGCATACTTAAAAGCTGCATAATTTGACTAACTCTTTTTCAAAAGCTATTTTCCTATTATAACCGTCACACAATGCAAAACCATTATCTTACTATGATAAACTATCTAAGTGTAAGATACACAGGCTTATTAAGTGGTTTACCTAACTGTATCGATAGCAGATCACAAGCTTTTTAAGCTTCCATCACTAATCATTGACGTCATCGTCAGACACAATTGACGTTACCGTGAAAATAAGATACACATATAATTCCGTTTGTAGACTACAATATACACGAACGTATGACATATCTTATATCAAATAAAACTTTATAATGCATGTGTTTTGGATTTGTAAACTATGTGTGGTTATACACAGACATATCAAAACTGTGTCATTTTAAAAGTGGGACGGATATTATGAATCACCCTGTGTATACAATTATAATACAAAATGTACCTTGCACTATAGAAAAATATGCAGGCGTTAAAATTTATGTATTGAGACGTACATATAAACACCAGACAGTTTGCCATTTCATGTTTCAAAGAATTATCTTCGCAATTTAATGTCAAATAATCAAAACATAATCTGATAGCCGAAGTTAAGTTTTTTTTTAAATTAAAAACACTGCGCATTCTGGGAACAAAAGTCAACCACACTATTTTGCTCTCGGATTTGCGTCAGGTAGTTACGCTATGTACAATGAAATATGAACAATTCTTCGAAACATCTGTACGATAATATTGTGTTCTCGTTCAGTTTTGTGTTGGGTATTGTGACATTTAGTTGTGGTTCTTTGTGTTTCTTTTTGTGCCTGTCGTGTTCGACCGGTTTTACTGAGTGCTGCCCTGTTTCTTTAGTGGTTTCCAATGTGTTATTTCTAATGTTGCGGATCGTGTTCTCAAATTCATATCGATTGGTCCATTTGCTACAGCATTAGCCTGTTTCGTTTTCCGCCGTTTCTTTTGTCCTTTAGTTAATGCATTTGACAACATTTGCCTGACTTGAGAAACAATAGTGTCATGGGTTGTGTCTTCGTCAGCTATAACTTTTTGTTTCGTTTTTACCTCGATAACTCGTCTGTTGTTTTCCGTTATGTGACCTGCTGATTGGCACAACCATTTTGGGAGGAAAGATTCTAAGAAAATGATGACAGATAATTGTTGCAGTGTTTGGTGTATTTTGTTCGCTTTAACTATTCCGTAACCAGAACTCGTGAGTTCAGTACATGAATTTGACATCATTGCAATCAGAGCGTTCAAGAGCAAGATTGTGGTTAAAAGAACAAACGACACAAATACCAAAACTGCCATTGCGGGTTGTCTTGCATTAAACAAGTCATTCAACTCACCGATACCAAGCATGACTGTAAACATCTTAAGCAGTGCTTTCTGAAAGCTAGTAAAATCATCTTCTGTAGTATCAGCACCTTGCATTACCACAAACATGGCAAAGGTAAAGCCAATTAGCAGGAACCCCATGACAATGGCAAAATTGAACATATCTCTCAAAACCCGTTGGATCAAAACAGTGAAGAAACTAAACCTTCTGACAACTTGTAGGAAAAAGAGAACCAAATACCACCCAATTATAACCGCAAAGACAAGACATTGATTTTCATATTCATCCACAATGTATGCAAGGGGAAAGTCCAGAATGAGTAAGAGGGCGAACAGAACGAAAAACAACTCGAACATTTGGTTGGGGTATGGCAAAGTAGAAATCATACGCCACATGTTGGGCAAAAATGCAGCCTTAATACGCGCCCCGAATCGTTTATAACATCCCCAATAGACAATGTATCGCCACAGGGAGTGACAGAGAATGAAACCTACCCCAATCACTAAGGCTGTGATAGACAAACCAAGAGATGCGAGATCATCTCGGACTGGATTTTGTCTGCGTAATGTGTTTTGTCCACTGCTATTGTCGAATTGAAACTGCAGCCTCGAGCGCTGAACAGCCGACCAAGTCAACAAGCTCATAACAACGAGGTGCAGGCAAAACCATGCGTAAAAGAAAACCAGGTATTTTGACCATTTCTCTTTTATTATCATGCATACAGGCCGACGGCTAGCAAAGCGAAATGCATTATGCATCTGTTGAAGATACACAAATTCTAAGACTGAAAAATGTTTGACTTTCTGAATGTTTTCATCACTTGAGCTTTTGGTTTTTTCTTCCACTGCTATTGTTTCCATTTCAGTAATGTCATATACTTCTACAGTAGAGAGTCCGTCATCAGAGGTCGACTCGCAGTAGCTCTGTAAGTAAACACATTATCGCATGAACGTTAACCAATTTATGAATGATTAAATGGTATTTGTGAATGTAAACGTTATTGTTCTAACATCAAATAATGTTTCTCTATCCTTCATTTTGTTAACCCCAAACTGTGACATTTACCTTTGAGATAGGAACCTGGTGTTTGCACACAACACTCCCTCGCATGGATGTTAACAGTTCGCTGGCTTAGAATTAGAAGGTCGAAAGTACAAAATCAATATATATTTTGAGAAAACAAGAAAAAACTGTCTAAAAACACATCTTTACTTATGGAAAAACATGCTTTTTAAACTTCAGTTTGGTCAACATAACCACTTCCGATTTTTATAAAACTAGGCTCATACGAAGCGCATTGAGATTTCCAATATGCATAAGTTCGTAAGCAGTGCTCGGGGTTAGTGACCAATCGTGTGTATAAGACAAGTTTTACAAGTCCTGCGAATTCTGTTTCATAAGTCTTATAAGTTCGTAAGTAGTACCTCTTCTTCTACCTTCTAATTCTAAGCTAAGCCAGCGATTTATACCAAATATAAGCACGATTTGTCAATGCATGACAAAACTATGGTCCTGATAAACTTCAATTTGACATTTGACTTCTAACTGTAACCCTGACCTTTGCGATAGGACCCTTCGGATGTGCGCATGACACTCTCCCTCATAGAGGCTAACGTTCGTGTCAACTATAAGCATGGTTGATCTACGTTTATACAAACTTCAATTTGACATTTGACCTCCAACTGTGACATTGACCTTTGGTATAGGAACCTGACGTTTATTTATGATACGCCTTCTCATGGAGTTTGAGAATTATTCCAAGTATAAACAAGATATGTCGATGCATGACAAAGTTATGGTCCAGACAAAATCGGACGCATGCACGCACATACACCTAAAGTGGCGACTATGTCTCGACAAAAATGGTCTGTATTTCTTCATATCAAGACTTTCCTATTTTTTTATCACGAAATCGATAAAGAAAATCGATTTCTTGATAGATTATTTAAAAAAAGTGAATGTCTTAATATCAATAATTCGATTTGAATCATTTCTTGATTATCTCTCATTATCTCTAAATTATACATATTTATATACAACATGTTGTGCTCGGGGTTAGTGACTAATCGTGTGTATAAGACAAGTTTTACAAGTCCTGCGTATTCTGTTTCATATATGTCATATAAAGTGTGATCATACTGCTATGCTTGGAAATGTATAGTCTGGCTCCCTTATTTTACAATCGATGCAATCTAATGAAATGTAAGATTGGGGAACCGGAACCAGAATAGAAAATGTAAGGATTACCTTGCATTGAATAATCAACTCAAAGAACTCAAAGTGCTGACGTTTCGCTGCAAGTTGCAACGGCGTTAAGTGTTCCATATTTTTCGATATCAAGAGTGTTGTTACTTCCTCCTTTGCAGTGGTGTTTGTATTTTCCCAGGAATATGGATCCAAGATGTATGTGAGCATTCGTTTGCCTTCTTCGATTTCGTGTTGATCTTTTGTAAAGTATTTGATCATTGAATGGACAATATTGTCGTGTTTCTCATTTTCGGTCAACCTTTGAATATCGGCATGTTTATCGTAAAGGCGCTGAACAAGTTTGAAAATGTCCAGATCTAATGTAAGCGCTGCAACACCGAGAGGTGTACCAGCCAGCATGACCGAATTACCTTCCAAAATTGATCCTCTAACGGATGGAACTTTATCACCAGTTTCTTTGATTTTTTTAATCATCACTTTTAACAGACCAGCATGTTTCTTGACGATCGCCATATAAATGGGCGAATATCCTTTGCATTCATCATTTTTCTTCGGAAAAGTGATCATTTTCGGAACATTCTCAATCAAAGTATGAATAATTGCCTCCCGGGCTTCTTCTTTATCCATAGACGCGTATGCTGTACCCCTTGTTGAATTCGTCTTTTTTTTACTTCCTTGTACTTCAAAACACGATACAGTAAGGTGTCTCCATTGACGAGGACTTTAGGTAACACCACATCATAGTCAACTTCATCACCTGCTACAAATTTGCCTTCCAGAACCTCTGGGTCAAAAAAAATTCTTCTATCCAATATCTTTCTGAATTCCGATTCAAAGTCATCCACATTCCCTTTTTGATTCATTGAAGTATTACTCTTTTCAATCCGATCTAGTATATGATACAACTCCAAGCACATTTCTGTCCCTTTCATTTTTTTCAAGCTGGTTTTGATTTTTAAGGTTTTGTAACCAGCGCAGTATTCCTTGTCACGTGAATGAGCAATCTATGACGAGTATTTATAATCCAACGCTCCGAGGCTCATTGAAAATTTGCCGACTGGTAACCAATCAACTGTCAGGGTGACGCATGCGTGGTAAATCGTATACTATTGAACACCGGCCGCTTGAAATGTATTGCTATACAGCACTTGCATAAAAAAGCTTAATCGATTTTTAGCTGAATTTGTTTGGTTTCGATATGCTCTTTTGCAAAAACCGATTTGACGAAAATAGACGCCACGTTAGTTATTAAAATAATGAGACAGAACAACAATGGCACGTTTCATGTATCCTGCTATTTTAAAAGACGTACATAAATGGTTTCAGAATAGTGTTAATACTTTCCATAAGTAACATGAAGTTACAGAAATCATCAACTATTCTTTCATGAAGTCCAACTCGTATTGAGGATCAATCTACGTGTATAATATGAACTAAGGCGCTGCCTATTTAGCGGATTTTATCTTAAACATTTAAGAAATGCTAAAGTATACACTAGAAGGCTTTCAAGTGGCCCGAAATTTCTTATTTTCAGACATCCCTAAAACACTCAACCAGTGGGCCCTGTATCGCTCAGATGTGCCCACTGTTATAGTAGAACCATATACTAGAACCCTATTCCAACTGTACCTTGATTTTGGTTGCTATGGTAACCCAAATTCTGCATTAATTATTGTTGCTATTGTTTGAATGAACCACCCAAAGAGTATTGTTACCAATTTGAAACAAGAGTGCCAAAATGTCACAAAATACGCCCGTCTTGGGGCATGGTGAGTCTCAGGGCATGGTGAATGAAAGAAACAAACAATCCAACATTATTTTTAATTAAAGGACCATAACTCAAGAAGGCCTAGGCTGATTTGGCCTACACTTGAACTTGTCTTAGATAGTATACCCATAAACATTGTCACCAAGTTTGAAGATACCCAGACGAAAACTCTTTGCACTAGAGAACAGACAAGGTCAATTTCACATTAATTTTGGTAATTATACGACCATAACCAAATAAGGCCTAGGCCGATAATATAATTTGGCCTAGATATTATGCCAATAAGCATTGTCACAAAGTTTGAAGATGATAGGATGAAAACTATTTGCGTTAGATTACAGACAATGCCAATTTCATACTTATTTGGTAATTAAAGGCCCATAACCCAATAAGGCATATAATCTAACTTGGCCTAGATATTATTCCCATAATAATAAGATGATCGGATGAAAACTGTTTGCAGTAAAGAACAGACAAGGTCAATTTCACATTTATTTTGGTAATTATAGGACCATAACCAAATAAGGCCTAGGCCGATTTGGCCTTTAATCAATGAAGACGATCGAATGAAAACTGTTTGCGTTAGAGCACAGACAAGGCCAATTTCATACTTATATAGTAATTAAAAACCCATAACCAAAAAAGGCCTAGGCCGATTTGGCCTTTAATCGAACTTGGCCACGCACGAACTTACCCACGCACGCACGCACGCAGGCACGCAGAGTAGTATTTTAAAATTAATTAAATGGAGATAGTAAAAAAAAAGAAAATAGTAACTTACCTCCAACATCTCCACAGCAAGTGAATTCACCCTCACTTGGAGACTGCATAGTATACGATAGTCACTCATGTTAATGGTGATACATTTTTGTTTGTATATATCTTGCAAATGCATGTAGCATTTACCCTTGAAGGTTGATACTTAAACTTTTTCCCCCATCCATTTTATGGATCGCCTTTACAGGCGCTCCAACACTAGTACGCTTGATTGTAAACATTTTTTATAAAAAATGATGGTTTGCACATGCAGTGAATGTATTTATATCACTGTCAAAATAAAGAAATGGGGGGAGAATGTAAATTCTGTGATTGATTTTTTTATTTTTGTTATCCTATTTGTCATAAGTGGTATTATCATATTAAATTTTTATTTATAGTAACTAAAATGTCTAATCTAATGATTCATATTTTGATATTTAAAAGTTCAGGAAACATTTAAGGTGAGGGGGAGTGATGTTATTACAATATTATTGATGTGATCTTTTGTTTTGTTTTTTATTGAAAAGTTGTGCCAAATGCTATGTATATTATGATTATTTTCATAAATTTGATAATGTAAATTCTGAGATTGATTTTTTTATTTTTGTTATCCTATTTGTCATTAGTGGTAATATCATATTAAATTTTTATTTATAGTAACTAAAATGTCTATTCTAATTATTCATATTTTGATATTTAAAAGTTCAGGAAACATTTAAGGTGAGGGGGGGGTAAAGTGATGTTATTACAGTATTATTGATGTGGTCTTTTGTTGTTTTTTTTGTTTTTTATTGAATAGTTGTGCCAAATGCTATGTATATTATGATTATTTTCATAAATTTGATAATGTAAATTCTGTGATTGATTATTTTATTTTTGTTATCCTATTTGTCATTAGTGGTAATATCATATTAAATTTTTATTTATAGTTACTAAAATGTCTATTCTAATTATTCATTTTGATATTTAAAAGTTCAGGAAACATTTAAGGTGAGGGGGAGTGGTGTTATTACAATATTATTGATGTGATCTTTTGTTTTGTTTTTTATTGAAAAGTTGTGCCAAATGCTATGTATATTATGATTATTTTCATAAATTTGATAATGTAAATTATGTGATTGATTTTTTTTATTTTTGTTATCCTATTTGTTATGTTGTTTTAGAAAATTTAGAACTTGTTACTTATGTTTATAATATAAAAAAAAATTAAATAGTGTTTTTGGTTTTGTTTTAAGTGATTGTATGTTTTGAGAATATTTGTTTACAACATCTGCTTACCCAATTTTCAATTGAGAAGGGTTGGGTGGGAGGGGGGGGGGGCAGGTGATGTTAACAAAAATTTTCAAATGTATTTGAAATATCCGAGAAAAAGTAATATATGCACACGCAGCTATTCACCATCGAAAGACTTCAATTGTTAAAATATAGGCCTTTGATTAATTCACAACATGTGTTAGTTTTAGATTTGAATTGAGATAATGAATACAATAAAAAATAATCAGTGATTGTATCACACTCACTCTGTATAGTTATGCGAGACAAAAAAACGACAACCATCTGTTGGCATGTGCTAATATTGGATGTGTTTATGCATTTGGTTCATTACTATGAGAAATACTCAACATTTATAAAAAGAGAAACTAACTATTCATCTTTACCCTTTATTATGGATTATATGAAACGAAGTACAATTGAGACATAGAATATGAAATTATACATTTGCATCACCAAAAAAACAAAACATCTGGTTATATTAAATAACCCACAAATGCAAACAAAATGTCATATCATGAATAAAACTAAATAATATTGCACAGCGATGCCGTGGCACAGTGATGCAGATGTTGTGAATTACAATTTGAAATTTTCTTCAGAAAAAAAAACAACAACATCTGGTTGACATAAATAATTGATTGAAGAGCGTAAAATGAATATTATACATGGAAAATTATATCATGTGTAATAGAGTTAATGGATTGCTTTAGTAATGGAATCATCAATAGAAGGTGAATATTTCCTCAGTTGAAACCACTGACGTAAACTCAATGTTATCCCTCGAATCGTGGGTGAAAGTTTATGAAAACGTCTAATGTCTAAAACCACATATTTATCTCTATTGCAAACTGTGAGATAAATATTTTCCTCCAGGTAGAATTGTTTAATATAAGTACAAGCAGATTGGTTGTGTACAGCTGACATTTCCATGTGTTTCTGTGGGATGGTGTGTTCATGGTTAGAGAGTATAACAAATCCAGATGTTAAACACGTGACAACCACCATTAGCATTAGAGCGATTCCTTTAACCACATTCATATGTTTTTTAAAACTACTCGAAAAATTCACTTGAGAGGTATTTTCAACATCGAGAAACAAATTATGAATACCCAAATCAGATTCATCCATTGAAGGAGTCATCCTACACCACCAACGTCTCTTTGAGTTGTGATGAGATAATAGATACAAATATATATTTATTTGATGACTTTAATACAAAGATTATATAGAAGATAGGAGGGATCACCAGGTGCATAGTGGTCTTGATGACCCACATCAACCAAACATAAAATGACTATTATATCACACACATAATGACTATTGATAAAAAAATCATTCAAACTGTCATCCCTTCAATATTGAGGGAAATGAGGCAGTTATAAGCAGACGGTAATATTACCGCTCAATACTACATCTATACTCATGGTAGGGATATTGAATAAAATGGCGGACGAAAGGGCTCCAGCTGTGAAACAAGGGAGTCTACCAATCAATACTGAATTAATGAATGCCGTTTTAAACAGCAGGAGAACTGAAACGACGAAATGATGAGTCAATGCAATAGGGGGACGTTTCAGTTCTCCTGCTGTTTAAAACGGCATACGCAAAGGGTGTTAGGACTGTTTAAATATAATTTTATATAAAAAAACAATGTTATTATAGTGTAAAAGTATTTTATTTAAATACTGACGTCGACCTTTTGAAATAAAGACCTTAACTACGTGCAGATGTGGTTGTCAACTACTGGTTGTCAACAACACACTGTCAACAAAACGATACATGTATTGAACTACAAAAGTATTCTATGGTTCTACACGTTCATGTATATTAAATCGCTTACCTGTTTACATTTTCAGAAAATGATTAGTCAATACATGCACTAAAATGTACTGGACTAAATGCTTTACCTGTCGTTTACGGAAAATGACAAAACCTACATAATGATACTGTTACACCATAAATTTGTTAACATGTGTAAATAGCATTCATTGGGTTTTAACGCTGTTTTTCAACAGGGTTTAAGGGGGTGGGGTGAGAACAAAAGTGGGAAGGGTATGGTAAACAATAATTCAGATGTTTTGAGAAAATAAAAGGGCTTATGCAGACGGACTTGCATTGTATGTATACTATCACTGTAACATAACACCAACAACTCGTTAAAAAAGGACCATCCTTTTAAAATAGATCTAGTTTGTTTCAAAGAATGAATGTGCCAGTTATTACTCGTTCCTAAACACATAAATTGGCAAATGTCACGAGTCAAAAGTCATATCATGCTTACATTATAAATCCAGGGAACAAACTCTTATTTAGTTTTTGATGGGAAATTGTATACTTTAAGGATGTTGGAGCGCTTAGGACCCCACCTTCAGAATTTGCTCAAATTTTGCCAGGAAGTAAAGAAATCTATCCTGACACAAGATATGATGAAAAAACAATAGGTCACGGAACTCGTTTTTCGGGTAATCACCCCTGATTGAAGTGTGTATGAATTATTTTTATAATTCTATAGAAATTGGTAAATTGGTGGTGGTGTTCAAATTTGTCATTTTTATTTGATGTCTGTGATCTAAATAATAAAATATTTTCAATATAGTTTGGGTACACATTGTTATACATGATCAAGATACCAA
The DNA here is from genome assembly GCA_947247005.1 of Spisula solida. Classification (NCBI taxonomy): domain Eukaryota; kingdom Metazoa; phylum Mollusca; class Bivalvia; order Venerida; family Mactridae; genus Spisula; species Spisula solida. Next base: position 36,598,973 of record OX365956.1, on the reverse strand, counting down.
AAAGGGTATATTTAATTTTGGTCTAATATATATTGCTCTTTTACCCCACCCACTCCATATTTAATGCAGCAAAATAGCACCAAGGTAAAACCCTAATAACTCCTTTTCCCACCTTAAACTTTTTTTTATATTTTGTTAAATAAGTCTAGTGACATAGATCTTCAAAATTATGCAATAAAAAATAGATGTCACGGAGGTACCTTTTTCGCAATTTTTGTTTTTATTTTGGTTAAATGTGGCTAAAATGCTGAGAAAATCAATGAAAACTCTTAAAATAAATTTATTGAACATGTAAATATCGCAAAAACACATTAACACACAATAAACAAACATTACCAAACGAACCTGTCTCCCATAAATAGCAATATTTTACTTTTTTTACTCCACCCACCTATTTTGTAATGTAATACTTTTCTCGGAACGGAAACCGTCATTTCGATTAGAATTTTCTAATTTTATTGCATAATACTTATCAAAACTGTTCAACTTGATTTATTTTAGATTATTTTGACACATTTTTACATTTATAAGGCACATAACGTACTATGACAAATGACGCATGCGAATTGAACCGCTCCAGCATCCTTAAAAGATATTCAAGAAACATTTCCATATTTCTTCTTTCGATTTGCAAGGTCATTGAAGTGTTGCATGATACCGGTGCATAAATATGTTTTATAATTATTTCTTTGTAAGAGCTTCTTCCTTATACTATTGACTATGTCCCAAACAACAAACTTTGACTTTTAATGTTACGTTGACTTTGTTTGCGAACGAGCAAGATTTGCAATGAAAGCGCTGAAATTTTGTTAATATCTTGCTTTTTAAGGAAGTTACAGCTGTTTTATAGTGCCCCCTTTGGGAGCTTTTTGTGTGACGTCGCAAACGTCATTCAAACGTTAATTGACGTAACTATTACACGTATTTCAAAATTACACTATTTGATCAATTATTGACATGAATTGTTCAAAATGGTTTCACATTTTAGCAGTATCTTTTAATTTTTAAAATATTTACCAAAATCAAAATTGTTCGCATTCAGAGAAAGGCTACTAATGTTTTAAACAACTACCTCCTCGTTTCAATCAATGCATATGTATTTTTCTTATATTAGAGCCTTTACAAACTAATGTCATTATTAGATAAATAAAAGTGTGTTTTTATCGTTTAATTATTTAAAACATTTTAATCGGATAAAACGGCAAACATGCAATACCTAATGCGCATCTTCATGTAGCTATATTTATATGCTTAAATCATAATATACAATATATGTTAAGAATTTATAAGATAAATTGCAGTGTTTAATCAAGCACCTCATAATTGGTATGAATTTGTGTGGGTCCGTTTTGACTAGGGGACGAACCGCATTTTTACAGATGTCGATATTTTTCACCTATTGCGAATTTGAACAGTACACAAGTATATTTAAAGCATCACTATTTAGAAGTTGTTACTCTGGAAAGACAAATAATCATATTATAAGTGAAGTTATGAAACCGAAAGTAGATTATTTTTGGCCAATCAGAGTCCACCACATCATCACCGGTCCTACAACATGGCTGCGTCCATACGGTACGATAATTTTGTTCTGACGTGGTTTATTCACGATTATCATTTACAACATTCATTGGTCTGCTTTTCAAATGGTAATACACTTGAGTTACGTTGATTTGTCAAGAAACAAACTGATTGACATTGCGTGATAACTCTTTTTTGTGGAAAATGCGGTGTTTTTAATATCCGGCTCAAATTCAAAATCACAATAAAAATTCGCAGGGTCCTCTTATCTAACACAATAAAGTCATACAAAATGCCAATTCTTTGTAAATATTATTTCAAACGGGTTAAGTAAACTAATGGGCCGGAAAAGTGCTCGGTTTTGAGCTCGCGGTGGGGGCGCTTGGGAGTCGAACCTAGGAGTTCACAGGAAATGTGTGCCACCTCAATCCTCACAGTACAGTAGTGACAAAGGTCCGCAAATTACTTGAATGTTGTTGCTCCCTATAAATACACGGCAATATACCGGAATAGCACCCCCTGGGTGCTCTTCTATTCCCAATATTTTGAAGATCGAAATAAACGTTCTATTTACTCTGTATTATTTTGACGCTTGAAAAAGTATAATGATGCTATAAACTACAGACCTATATCACTGACATGTATTTGTTGTAAAATAATGGAACACGTCATTTCTAGTAACATGATGTCATTTCTGGAAAAACATTATATCTTATCTGACTTACAACATGGGTTTAGATCCTCACCTTCTTGTGAAACCCAGCTCATTTCATTCATACAAAATCTCTGTCAATCATTTAATAAAAAAATTCAAACTGACGTTATCATAATGGACTTTGCAAAAGCATTCGACAAAGTACCACATAAACATCTTTATAAACTAAACTATTATGGCATTAATAGCAATGTTATTGACTGGATTTCAGACTTCTTAGGAGATAGGACCCAGACTGGTGCCCTGGACGGTATCATGTCAGAAAAAGTCCCAGTGACTTCAGGTGTACCCCAGGGCACAGTTATGGGTCCAATCCTATTCTTAATTTACATAAATGACTTTGCAGACTACATCCAACATAGCACACTCAGACTTTTTGCCGATGATAGTATTATTTACAAAGAAATAAAAACTACTAACGATGCTAAACTCCTCCAGTCTGACCTGGATGCTGCTGGCAGGTGGGAACAGGACTGGCTCATGCACTTTCATCCTGATAAATGCAATATCCTTACCGTTACACAAAAAACTCCAATAAATTTTCAATATAAACTACACAACCACATTCTCGAAAAAGTTGACTCTGCTAAATATCTAGGCGTAACACTAAAAAGCAATCTAAAATGGGACAAACATATAAACTCAATCTCCAACGAAGCTAATCAATCCCTAGGCTTCTTACGTAGAAATTTAAAAATAAACTCTCCAAAAGTCAAAGAACACGCATATAAAGCCATTGTGAGACCTAAATTAGAATACTCCTCTTCTGTCTGGGACCCACATACCAAATGCCAAAAAATTCAAATTGAGAAAGTCCAGAGAAGGGCCGCTAGATTTACCACCAATCGCTACCATAACACAAGCTCAGTTTCAAACATGATGAACACTCTAAATTGGCCATCCCTAGAAATTAGAAGAACACGAGCTCGCTTAATTATGTTTTACAAAATTATACATCATACCGTCGCAATATACCCGGAAAACAATTTATTAATCACATCGGATCCCAGAACTAGATACAGTAGTGGGTATGGCTACAAGCATATCGGTACATCCCAAGATCAGTATAAGTTTTCATTCTATCCCAGAACAATAAGCCAGTGGAATATGTTGCCCGTAACCGCACACCAAGCAGAATCAGTTGATGTTTTTAAGACCATTGTCACTGTTCCTGTCTTGGTCTCCACATTCACATACTAAATGGCAACCATTGTACAAAGTTTTAATCTTAATCAATATGTTTGATTATAAAATCAATCTTTTAACTTGCACATGTATTATAATACAAACCATTATTTCTGTGTATCATACACTCACATTCAAAATTGTTTTTAAAACTAGCGCCTACACACAATCTTCAGAGCTTTGAAGGAGTGTAGTTCATTTAAGAAGAAGAAGAGTAGTCCCTTTCAATCTAACTTATCCTTCTTTCCTATGGTTTCATCCTTTCCTATGGTCTCAGCCACCCCCTTATTTTGAAAAATATATATATTCCGGTATATTGCCAAATACACATTTTGTGTGCAAGTGGAATCTCCTAATTGGATAGTTCTGGATACCATATCTCAAGGGTCGTTTATTTGGCAGTGGCTAGATGTCCGTCACCGAACGACTAGACAGCGAATTTAGTCGTCTGGCATCGGACGACTAGCAAACGCTACATGTATTGGCTAGGGAAATGGGGATTTATATGCATTAGGCATCCAGAATTTCAGTTATTTTATTGTGATAAGTATCATGCATGTTTCTACCTTGTAATAAACTACAAATTTATTTTGTGACCCGCCGTGTATCTCCATATATTGTCCACCATATTGGAAAACAATTCCTGCATGTTAATTTGCCCAGGTATCACAAACAAAGCTAATATGGCAATTAATTATTTTTCGTTCGCAGTTTTAATGGCACATATATATACAAAACTATACAATTTACTATTGTATTTTTTTTATTTTAAATCAATATACAATAGGGCCTACCATGATACGATTCATAAACGGCAACATTGTTTTCACGCTGTTATAACCAGTGACATTCCAAACTGTCAATTACCTGACACAGCAATTTCCTTTTTTCAGCATGAAGTAATATACTTTCCCCATGCTCATAATACTGTAATTGAAACACTCTATGTTCCGTTACTACTTCTAGCACTATTTCTAATGCCATTTTCCTAGCCATTGCACATAGGGTTTGCTAGTCGTCCTATGCCGGACGACTAATTTCGCTGTCTAGTCGTCCAGTGCCGGACGGCTAGCCACTGCCCTTTTATTTACACTGACATGACAAACTTTTAAAAAATGGAATGCTCATCGCGAAAGACTTGGGACTTCTAATTGGAGAGTTCTTCCGAAAGTCCCAAGGGTGAGGCTGGTGTATCTCACTGTATAGTATATATTGAGATACAACCTTGTTGCACGAAAGAGATGTTATGATTTATTTCATTATCTAAATCTCCATCAAAAGCGACCGCTTGCCATTTACGAGGGATGATCCATATATAACGAGAAAATGATTATAATTTTCTTGTGATAATTTAGATTTTACTCAAACTTTAGCTGGAAGTTATAACATACATTAGCAAAGTTTCCCTGAATTTCTATGATTACAGCGACACAGTGCTAAAATGTACGTTGATACGCCTAGGCGGGGCATTTTGCGGATTTTACACCGTTTTCGCGCAAATTCAAACCGTCACAGTTTTCATGTAAGCTATATCAATGTGATGAAAATTGTTACTTAGGGTCACTTAAGACTCGCCGTACTGATGGTGACGTCATACACGGGTTGTGTTACCATTATTTACATCACGCATGTGTTATCGTTCCGTGATGGCAAAAATAACGGACGACAAGCGAATATCACTAAAATATTTAGTTTTGACGAAAACAAGTAATTATGAAAGTGTGCATGATTTTCAGTAATCATTTCGTGATCATGTCATGTCAAAAGTTTAGATTTGTGTTCATTATAGCACATAAAAACTGGACTTCAAAGGGCTAGTGATCTAAAGCAAAGTAGGCGCGACGTGATGGTATCGCATTTACGAAGACGTATACATATTGAGGGAGGATAATCCGACTTTTTTTAAAAAATTAATGCAGTAATGCCTAAGGAATATGGTCGTAAACAGATCATAGTTCAATTCTGAATGACGTTAATAAAGTTAATAAAGTTCAAAAATGACGTTGCCCTGCCTACCGGTTTCACAGGTCGGCAAAAATGGTCCAAACAATTTAATTTTCGATATATTTCAAATATATTCGTACGTTTTCTTATAATATATATATGTATTTACCACCACAGAAAATATTTTGAGAAAATAACATGTAATAGCAAAGTTATAAGCATTTTCTCGTTATATATGGATCCTCCCTCGTACATCACCTTTTGTGCTTTTCCTATTTATTGATATTTACTATAGCATATTGTGTCAGTGAGATACAACCTTGTTGCACCAAAGAGATGATATTATTTATTTTATCATCTTACAACCCCCCTTCCCCCGCCATTGGCATCACATTTTCTGCTTTTCCTATTAATTGATACAACTTCTTAAAGCCCAGCCACAGTAGTGGTTGATGAAAGCATAGACACGCTAGCTTTAACGGCTTTGATAAAACAGTATGCTGAAATTGCTGTCCATATTTTAACTTCAAATAATCATGACTGTTTATATTCAGAGATGTACTGAAGATGGTTTCAACAACATTTGTGCTGGTGCTGGTTGGCTGTCTCACTACTGTAGTTCATGCTAAACCAAAGCATGTTTCTGTGTATTTAGATGCTAAATGGAATAACACGCCTCTCCTTTTGGAGGCAAGGTAAGGTTTTTATTTGCTTTCAATGGATTATGGAGATTTTTCAGTGAAATAAACAGTGAAAATAACAGTGAAATTACCACTTTGTTATTTTCACTGTTTTAGAAGCTGGTTCCAGTATCATGCAGAAAAAGAAACGTAACGTTAACGGCGCCGGGCTTTAAAATATGTGTTACGTCATCATGACGTCATAATTATCTCGTCGTGACGTTCTAATTTTGACGTGATTTTTCCAATTAAGCCAATTACGGCACATATTTAAGAGGAATTGAGGCATATAATAAACAGAAAATTTGTTGATTTTTGGTGTAAGATCAATTTTATTTCACTCGTGATCACAGAAAATTACATTTTTACTCGTGGCTATACGCAACTCGTGAAAATATTGATTTTCTGTGATCACTCGGTGAAATAAAATTCGATCTTACACCAAAATCAACAAATATCCTCTATGTATTTAGATGCTAAATGGAATAACACACCTCTCCTTTTGGAGGCAAGGTAAGGTTTTTCATTATTTTCTTTCAATGGATTACGGAGATTTTTCAGTGAAAATAACAGTGAAAATAACAGTGAAATTACCACTTTGTTATTTTCACTGTTTTAGAAGCTGGTTCCAGTATCGTTCCGAAAAAGAAACGTAACGTCAACGACGCCGGGCTTTAAAATGTATGTTACGTCATCATGACGTCACAATTGTCACGTCGTGACATTCCAATTTCGACGTGATTTTTCCAATTAAGCCAATTACGGTACACTTTTAAGAGAAATTAAAGCATATAATAAACAGAAAATTTGTAGATTTTTGGTGTAAGATCGTATTTTATTTCATCGAGTGATCACAGAAAATCAATATTTTCACGAGTGGCGTGCCGGTATCCTCTATATATTTGTTATTTTATTTTTCATGATGATGAATCCTCAATTTTAATTCATGTTGCTATATTTGCCTTGGGTATAAAATCATTAAAGCAAATATAGAATACTACTAAATCGCCATAACAATTACCGTTTTGGAACCCAGCATGCTAAATTTTATGCTCAGGTTATTTCACATTTTTTTAGCTCACCTGTCACAAAGTGACAGAGTGAGCTTTTGTGATCACTCTTCGTCCGTCGTCAGTCCGTCCGTCAACAATTGGCTTGTGTAGACACTAGAGGTCACAATTTTAGCCTAATCTTTATGAAACTTGGTCACAATGATCATCTCATCAAAATCTAGGCCAAGTTCGATATTGGGTCATCCGGGGTCAAAAACTAGGTCACTAGGTCAAATCATAGAATAATCTTGTGTAGTCACTAGAGGTCACAATTTTGACTTAATCTTTATGAAACTTGGTCACAATGATCATCTCAACAAAATCTAGGTCAAGTTCGATATTGGGTCATCCAGGGTCAAAAACTAGGTCACAAGGTCAAATCATAGAAAAACCTTGTGTAGTCACTAGAGGTCACAATTTTGACTTAATCTTTATGAAACTTGGTCACAATGATCATCTCAACAAAATCTAGGTCAAGTTCAATATTGGGTCATCTGGGGTCAAAAACTAGGTCACTAGGTCAAATCATAGAATAACCTTGTGTAGTCACTAGAGGTCACAATTTTGACTTAATCTTTATGAAACTTGGTCACAATGATCATCTGGACAAAATCTAGGTCAAGTTCGATATGGGGTCATCCGGGGTAAAAAACTAGGTCAAAAGGTCAAATCATAGAAAAACCTTGTGTAGTCACTAGAGGTCACAATTTTGGTCTAATCTTTATGAAACTTGGTCACAATGATCATCTAAAAGAAATCTAGGTCAAGTTTAATATTGGGTCATCCAGGGTAAAAAACTAGGTCACAAGGTCAAATCACTTCAATATGTCATTGGGTCTAAATGTGATGTAAAATATAAAGCATAAGACAATATAAAAACCTTGTACATGCAATAGAGGCTACCATTTGGGGTGCATGAACTACTAGGACAGGTGAGCGACCTATGGCCCTTTGGGCCCTCTTGTATATCAGTTATATTGAATATTTGTAAAAAATAATTTGAACTGTTGAAAGGTGAATTATTTTTCAGTGAGTTTCTGGCTTCTGAAGGAAATGATGATTTTTGGGGGTTTGTAACCCGTATCAATGAGCTAAGCCCTGGTCTGCTTGATGAAGGTAAGGCTATGACACTATCTTTATTTTAATATAAAATTATTATGAATAACCAAATATTGATACAACTTGTTCTTTGCTTTAGGCAGCTAGGTGACCAAAATATTTCTGAAATATTGGTCTATTCCGGTCATTTATCTGTATTCTGTATGTATTCAAATGCATCATCATAAAGTATTGTAGATACAACCTTAAAATGAGATTATGTCAATGTATCAATTAATCCTAATTTGCTCATTTATTAGGAATATTTCAAGGTTTAAATTGGGCTTAATCTCTAGGGTTGTTACTGTAATTTAGTAATGGATTTACAGAATTTTAATCCCTAAATACTAGAGATGGCAACGAGTACTAAAATCGGTACTCGGGTACTCGGTCATTCTTCCGATCGAGTACTCGAAAAACTATAAATGTGAATGATATTTGGGACACAGAAATGTTGTACTGCAAAACGTGCGTGTTCAACTTCAAATAGAACATCGTGTATGCCTGTCCATTCTGTTCAGTTGATAGTCAAATCTATATCGGTAGAAGAATGTTGAAACAAAATAACTAACAAAAGAACAACAATACAGTGTAAATTCAGTATAAGTTATAGTCAATAACGCTAGAAAATCGAATAATAACAATTTACAACTAAGGGGGAATACTCTTATCAACCGGTGACATAGTAATATTTACACAGCGTGACGCAGTCAAGTTATCATTCATTGATAAATACACGCGTGAGAACGATTATAATTATAATTTAAAGTAATATTTTATTAATTTCTTAATCGATTGTCACACCCATTAAACAATAACTGCCAATTGAAGATCGATGACAATCACTCGGATTGATGTCAACAAAGGAAACCCCAGCTACGTGTCATAAACAAACTAACAGACGATGATTGACAGGTCTGCATGTGTTTTGCTTGCAGCGATTAAAGATTGATGACACGTTGTTAATTGTAATTTTAGTAGACCAGATAAGACTTGGACACGTTCTGTACAATACAGGATTATTATTTATATTTTTTTACCGAGTACTCGAATACTGATTTTGATATTCGATAATCGGACCTTTGAACGAGTACTCGAGTACTCGGGTACTCGTTGCCATCCCTACTAAATACCTATAATTAAAAAAAATGAGCCTTCACTAAGACTCATAATAGTCAAAATGTGGTGTTTTGAAAATTTCAAGGGACATTTCTGGGGTCAAATGAAGCCCCCTGATATTTTAGGGTATTCATAGTAACCTTATTTTCTATCTCTTTCAGAGACTGATCAAGCAATGTATCATTTGGTCCAAAAATTCTCATCCAAATTTCTGTCTCCAATGTTACAGAATTTCTTGAAAATGTTTTTATCACTGCGAGCATACTCGCCATCAGTAGAGATGTTTCAACAGGTTAGTATTGTCCATTGTGAAATTACTGAATACATATAATTCCCACATCTACCGTATTTGCATCCTTTGTTTTAATAGCAGATATCTGGAAAGTTGCAGGTAAAAGAATCCGACATTAATTTTGGTTAAAAATCCTTAAAATCTGTAGGTCAGAAAAAAAAAGATTGGACACTGTATCAGCAGCCTACATATTATACTCGCTGTGATTTGAACTCTCAGTCTATAATTTACTACTAGTTATACAAAGAAACATACAAAAAAGTCATCAAGTTGAAAATGGGTTTAAAAATAAACCTCAACACTAATCTTGTTTTTCTATCAAGACCGAATGGTTTCCTTGTTTAATATAAATGTTGTGGCCACCATGTGAAATAAGGGAGATGAATATTAGAACTGTCTATATTGGATAGTTGAAGCATCATCTAACAGTACTGTCATATCTGGAGACATAAGGCAAAAAAATATGATTCAATACCCTGTAATTTGTATTAAAGTTAATGCTGCCCAGTTTTCTCAATACTGCAGGCTCTTCTCTTGCACCTTAATGTCCAAATTTTCCATCTTTATACCTTTACCAATATCAATATATTTTGTAAATCATAAACTATGAATGTATTTTTATATTGAAATAGACTGGGTTACACTTAAGGGGTCTGAAAAAAGTTAATGCTGGTTGTGTTCACTCCGGAAAAACTGGTTATCACTGAAAAATTGTTTCACAATCAACTTAAAATAAATAATTGTCAACTAATATTAAGACTATGCATGAATGTCCCTTATATGTGTGTATGTTTCTGTGACAGATGGCTGTAGATGTGGGACCACCCGATGGATGTGAAGCATTTGTTTATGTACATGGTGTGAAAACTTGTGATGTTAACAAAGTTGAAGAACTTGTTGGAGCTGTAGCTGGAAGGTTAGTTAGTTGTGTGGCTTTGTCTTTCAGAAGAAAGAAATTTGAATTTGTTCAGACAGTCATTGTCACTGATTTAAAAAAAGTATGCCGTCTTCTTGTAGATTCGGGTGCTCTTAATTAAGAAATTATGAATCATATATACCTGTGTTTTATCGTATAATAAAGCATAGTTATGAGTTAAAATGCATAGTAATTATATCATGAGACTCAGTGTAATATTTAGGGCTCCGCAAAAAAATTTGTGCGTGCCCTATAGTAATCACCCTGTCCGTCCGTCCGTCTGTCCGTCCGTCCACATTTTTCAAGTTTTTTCTTAATAACTTGAAAACCATTATAGGTATTGACTTCAAACTTCAAACATAAGCTCACAACAACAGTACGCTATTTTATGGCAAGTTATATAACTCTCGCTACAATATTGGAAGAGTTATGGCCCTTTGTAAATTCAAATTTTCATCAATTTTCAGCTTTTTTTCTTGATAACTTGAAAACCATTGAAGATATCAACTTGAGATTTTAAACATAAGCTCACAACAACAAAACACTATTTTATGACAAGTTACATTACTCTAGCTACAATATTGGAAGAATTATGGCCCTTTGTTGAGTTCAAATTTACTCATTTTTCATCTTTTTTCTTCGTAACTTCACAACGATAGTAGATATTCAAATGAAACTTGCTATAATTATTGCCAGTGATAATACGCTTACCTTTAGCAAAGGGCTACAACTCTAGCTTTGATAAATTTTGACTTATGCCCCTTTTCAGCTTCAAAAACTATAACATTGGTCAAAGTTAAAAAATGGTTCAAGATATTCAAATGAAACTTGCTATACTTACTTCTATTGACTACGACAATAAGTACATGTATGTGGAGCAAAAACAATATACACATTTTTAGCAAAGGGCGACAACTCTTTAAAACTTTAATAATTTTTTACTGATTCCCCTTAGCACTTGCACACAAAACAAACAGATTAATGTAGTTCTGTTTTGTGTATTTCCATCTTGCAAACAATATTGGCCGATCAGGAACAGGGCAATGTCAAGATTTCATGAATTCAGTGTGCAATTTTAGTCTGTCAAAGATATTTCCAAACTTTATAAAAGTCAAAGTTCATCATGGTTTCTATGTAGGAAATTAAACCTGCGCTTGTCAAACAACTTTAATTGAATTTTAGAAGGGAGTGAATTACTTTATTTCAGGCATCAAGACATGAAAGTTTATGACATAAAGATATGACATTGTTATTGTGTCTGAGTACAGAAACTTATAGCGCTGATAATTATGCAACCCCACTATACTTCTACACTCCTCCCCCCCTGTTCACGGCAGTGATAATTCTAGTCTGCATTTGACCACGGCACTATTTTCTTCCTCGGAAGCTTATTTTCCATTTGAAGTTATTCATCCAGTGCTGTGTTTTATTTGCAGTTTATGCACATGTGGTTTCCTCTATGTGTATATAGATGACATTGCTTGATGTCTTAGAATTATTCTGTCTACACATGTGCAGTTATTTTTTGAAAACAATTAAACTGCCAGTCATTATTCTTCGCATGTTTTCGTTATTGTACTGTGAGAATATTTTGACTTCCTTAAATAACAAACCTAATGGTACAATGGAAATGCCTGGAATATTCTGTGGTCCTAGTTTAATGTTGTCACACTTACAGGAGTGCCACATACTAGCTGCTGAATCAGAAGGGTCATTTTGATACTTTTGACTAAATTTTACCATTTTATAGGCAAAATATACCCATGATTGTAGTTGAAAATGACCCTTCAAACCAATATCTTGAGGATCAAAATGGCTTATTGAAAATTACAAGGGTCAAAAGCCCAACTCCCGAGTGAAATGGAACCCCTGACTGTATATGAGTTATAAACTTTAATAAAGTGTAAGGTTTTCTAAAAGATGAAGCAAAACGCAAGAAAATGTTTGTCTATCTCCCTATCTACATGTATCTACCTATAATTCAGCATGTTGGCAAAACCACAACATTAATTTGTGTTGTTTAAATGTTTTACAGAGATGGACCGCCAATGTTTAAGTTTGACCATGTATACCCATCAAACAGCATGGCTAGTACTACTGCGGTATTGTATGCTCAGTTAGGTACCGAGGGCTTCCAGAAGTTCCACAGTAAACTTGTTGAGTTGGCTTCATCAGGGAAGATTGTTTACATATACAGACATTTTATCATGGTTCGTTTATATTCTGTCCTAAACTTTATTATTACTTTAACATGCATTGGGTAATAGTTGTCAGGATTTTTTTTACCTTCAGGATTATTAAAAAACTGTGTTTTCTTTATTTTTCCAATGTAAATCATGGAACTTTTTCAGGATTTCATAAATGTTTAACTTTTACCCATGCAGTTAAGTGTGTACTCCCTTGGGGTATAGTAACTCTACGATACAGCTTTTTTATGCCTCGTTAGGATAGACCTACATGTTGTTTGCACTTTACTGCTTGGTACAGACTTACATGCCTCCAGCAATATACAGCTATATGTTGTTAGTGCTTTACTGCTTGGTACAGACTTTAATGCCCCTAGCAATATACAGCTATATGTTGTTAGCACTTTACTCAATGGTACAGACTTACATGCCCCTAGCAATATACAGCTGTGTTGTTAGCACTTCACTGCTTGGTACAGACTTACATGTCCCCAGCAATATACAGCTATATGTTGTTAGCACTTCACTGCTTGGTAATGATGTACATTCCCCCAGCAATATACAGCTATATGTTGTTAGCACTTCACTGCTTGGTAATGACGTACATTCCCCCAGCAATATACAGCTATATGTTGTTAGCACTTTACTCAATGGTACAGACTTACATGCCCCCAGCAATATACAGCTGTGTTGTTAGCACTTTACTGCTTGGTAATGACGTACATTCCCCCAGCAATATACAGCTACCGGTATATGTTGTTAGCACTTTACTCAATGGTACAGACTAACATATATATATATTCTTTATTTCGTCTCATTTATGTACATACATATAACATACGACATAAGCAGAACAGATAAAATGTACATAACCATTCAGTTATGAATTATAAGAGACAATTATCAAATCTTAAAATAATCTGATTATCATAAAATCACTATATGACTAGCTTGTACTATGAACTGTCCTATAAACAGTGCTATATCACTATTTATAAACAATAAACATTAATTTATATACAAAATTAAAACTAAGAGAATGTTGTTAATACGTTGAATTAAAATATACTTAAATTTTTAATTTAAGAAACTGAGATTTGTAAATGAGGCACTAATGCGCTAATTAAAAAATAGTATTAATAGATCATTTATCACCCCGGTCAGACCGTAGATGAACTGATTAACAACATTCCCTTAGATGTCAATAAAACTGGCAATAATTAATAAGATAGTATGAATACATTATTTACACAGATAAAAATGTCGTCTTTGTAAAATCATAAAACAGGTTTTGGCGCAAATTCTTAAAGCGTTTTTCTCCGTAAATAGAACCCTTAGTTTCATTAAATCATTCAGAGAATAAAAATCAGGACAAATAGTTGCGACCTGTTCATATAAGGTATTTCTTAAATCTGTGTATAAATCACAACTTAAAAGAACATGAGCTTCATCTTCTAAAACTTGACAATTTTGACAAATGCGTTCCGTTAATGGCAAGCCTTCAAACCGCCCTGTCTCAATGCGTATTGGAGCAACTCCACATCTAAATTTACAAAAGGCTGATCTATGTCTTAAAGGCAATAGTATATTACAATAATTCTCAACTTCGTAACTATGTTTGAAAGTACAATACGTTCTAAGTTTATTTCGGCCTCTGCCGGATACACCGGTAATACTGTTAATACTAGAATACCAGTCATTAACATATTTGTAAAAAAGATTGTCTGAAACCTGTATTACAAATGAAGACTTTGGTATTGGCACAGAAATATCACAGAACTGGTTCAGGTGAATATCACAGAATTGCTTTTTAACAATATAATACCAGTTTTTACACTTAATTGGTTGTTGGTTTGCCCAGAGTGCGATACGCTTATTTAATCTCGATGAGTTCGTAGTTGATAAACGAGACCAAAATGTTGAAATGGTTTTCCACTGGCGGATAAAAGGTGGAGTCCAACCCCTATCACCCGACACGGCTGCATTAGGTGTATACTTTCCGACACCAAGAAAAAACCTCATAGCCCTGTTGTGTATAGTATTTATGCATGAGAAAGTTTTGTTTCCCCAAATTGCCGCTCCGTATGAGATAACTGGCCAGACAACCGTATCGTATAATTTGGTGAAAACATTATAAGGAACACCTCCTATAAGCTTACATTTGGCTGTGAGAAGACCCAGCGCGCGACCAGCACTCTGAGCAACCATCTTTGCAGTAATGCTATAATCTAAATGTTCATGGAGTACAAGACCTAAATATGTATATTGCATAGTATAGTTTAGTACATTATCACCAACTTTGAAAACAACAATAGATTTTGGAGTAGACAGAGTACGAAAATGAACTACATTGCTCTTATTAACATTTATAGACATCTGATTTCGTGTACACCAATCATTCAATGCACTTAACAATAATTGCAAGTCATGTTCATTCTCTGCCAGTATCACAATATCATCAGCATACAGGAGAATACACACCGTTTCATTACCTATACTTACTCCAATGTTAAATGACTTAAGATATATAGCCAAATCATTTATAAAAAGGTTAAACAAAAGAGGAGACAGGATACAACCCTGTCTTAAACCGGATTTAACATCAAACCAGTCAGTGTTGTAGGAATTAACTCGTACACAAGACGAAACGGACGTGTATAGAGACTTAATAGCTTGTAACATTCTACCATTGATTCCTAGATCTACCAATCTATTCCACAATAACGAACGATTAATGTAATCATAAGCTTTTTTAAAATCAATAAAAGCTGTAAATGTGGATAATTTTAATTTATTACGAGTCTCAACAATACTAGTTAAAGAGGAGATTTGATCAATAGTTCCTCTATTTTTACGGAACCCGTTTTGTTCATCAACCACAATATCATTGTTTTCTGACCATTTACTCAATCTGTCATTTAGAATTCTACAATAAATTTTATAAACGGACGACGCAAGGGCAATTCCTCTGTATGCAAGAGGATCCCTTGGATCTAGTGTGGAAGATTTTGGAATCGGATTAATTATACATCGACCCCAAAGTGATGGTACAATGCTATTTATGAAACATAAGTTAAATAATACATGAAGAAAATATATAGCAGTATCATTACATAACACTTCCGCAGGTAATTCATCAATCCCACAAGCTTTACCAAGTTTAGCTTTGGAAACAGCATTTGCAACTTCTACAAGGGATATATTATCATTAAAAGCCATATTAGAATTGTTTTCATTATTACCAACATTCAATTCCGCATGTACATTATTGTCAACAAATAAAGAACTAAAATCATTTTTCCATTTTGAAAGTACATCATTAATACATGTAGAAACAGAACCATCCTGAAGTACAACTTCTTCTGGTATGCATTTACTTTTAGACTGTCTCACACCTATCTTACCGATGGATTGCCAAAATTTATTCGGATTCACATCACACTCCTTTAATAACTCACACTGCACATTATACCAATGATGTCGCTTTGAACGTTGAACTTCCCTATCAAACAATTTACGCATTTGTAAATATTCAGATTTCAAAACAATTTTCTCATTCCTATTGCAACATTTCAACCAATTGCGTTCAGCCGTACATTGCTTAGACCAAAGTTCAGTTAATTTATCATTCCACCAAGGTTTGCCTGGTCTGCGCTTCCGAAAATTACTATATTTCCCAATCTTCTTATAAGGAATGTTTGCATACATACTGTCCTTAACGATACTACACCATTCGTTATAGACAGTATCTATGGAAACTTGATCAGTTGAACCTTGTTCTAACCTATGAATCAACTGATTGATTTCAATCAATACTGAATCATCAGACATGAAATCATTATTTATGCTACTTAAATCAAACTTATCAAAGTTTCTAAAAGATGAACATGTTTCATTAGTATTACAAACACCAGTAATAATATTCCACGACAATAAAGAGTGGTCAGGTATACTACTTGGTGCTAACACCTCTATATCACCACAGCTATTTATCAGATCAGCAGTTAGTGTGACTGCAAAATCCTTAAAACAAGACAAATTTTCATGAGGTACAATACAATAATCCACAACAGACGAACCTTTCACAGAAACAGATGTAAAATTATTACAGTCACCATTTCTACCATTTAACATGCACATATTAGTATTAATCAAAAAATCAGTGAACAATTCACCATAATAGTTTGTGCTAAAATCAATGATTCTACGCGGTGGTACATCATCTATACCGGCAATAAAATCATTAAGCTCACCACATCTACTATTTAAATCCCCACATATAAAAATATTTCCTTCATTCTTGTACTGGTAAATATCCGAAAGTAAATTATCGTAAAAAGCGTTCACATCAAAGGATCGTGAAGAATTTTCGGGTGGAAGATAGCAGACACATGGTAACAACGTAACATTTTCATACATATGAGACAATTTCAACCACAAAATACCCTCTGAAGAATTATTCAGTATGGATACATTATACAATTTTAAAAGATCATTACTAATTAAAAAACCAACTCCTCCAGATCCAGCACGTGCATTTCTGTGGATAATCTTCCTGTTATGTCCATACCAACTAAAACCATCAACGTTTAAAATGTCATCGTTTAATAAATGGGTTTCCGCAATAGCTAAAATATCAAACTGTTTGTCAATAATACACATAGAACGTAGAATAGAATTGTCTGAGTCAGGGTTCGCACTCCAACCTCGAACGTTCCAAAACCCGGTTTTTACCTATAAATCACGAGAGTTACGTCCTTTGTAGTTACCCCGTCGCCCATTGCGACCAAAACTGTTACCCCCACGTCTGACCGTATTCCACGTCTCGTTGTTGTTTCTGTGCGCACCGTTGCCGTTCTGTTGACCACCGTTACCCTGGTTACGCCTGTCACCGTTCCTGTTCCCGTTATTGGCTAGATCCCCTTGTCTATCCCCTGTCCGGGACTGCTGACGACTGCCCGCCGAGTGTTCTGATTTCACAATCTTATTGCCTTTTACAACAAGGCCACTATTCCTCATAGCACTTAAAATTGCACGGAAGTTTCCAGACAAAGTTCTGTCAGCTACAGTCTGGTCATGGTGAATAAACACATCACTATACTGACGAGAGTCCATCAATTTGCGCTTAGTTGTCATGACCTTTCTTTTATCCTCATTCGATTTTAAGTTGGCGATAATCAGACCCGGTTTCCTTGAATTCCCGTTTGATTGTTTCCTCTCGGCTTTGGTACAAGTGACATTCGCAATTTTCAAACCGTCCCGAAATAAGCCATTAACCTTGTTCATGGGATTTTCGTTGGCCGATTCTGCGAGTCCACGAACTACAATATTCAGTGACACATCTGGTCTGGACGTTTGTTGATTGGACGAGTCTAACTTATCAGACAGCACTTTCAACTTTTCGTTGATATTGTCAATATCTGAAGTCAACTCAGCCTGAATATCAGTTTTCAATGACATACACTTGTCGTCCACATCCTTTCTTATCTTGTTAATTTCTGTTGTCACGCGTTTATCCAGAATCTGTGCCACTTTGTTGGCTATTTTCTGTTCTAAACCAGCCTCCAATCTGTCCATGCGTTCGTTTATTGCACCAAACTGTATATGAATATCCGAGGCTAAATCAGCAAACAACGCCTCAATGGATACCTGCGTGACGGTTGTAGTATTAACGTTTCTAGGCGCTGGTTTGGGAGTATTCGAATACAAGGACCGTCTGGCATTAACTGTTACACGAGCTTTCTTTGCTGTAGTTTCCGAGGCTGTTACAGCGGGA
The DNA here is from genome assembly GCA_947247005.1 of Spisula solida. Classification (NCBI taxonomy): domain Eukaryota; kingdom Metazoa; phylum Mollusca; class Bivalvia; order Venerida; family Mactridae; genus Spisula; species Spisula solida. Next base: position 36,580,489 of record OX365956.1, on the reverse strand, counting down.
TTAGGTTCCGATCGATTACGCTTCCTATTACTCGGTACTGCTGGCGTAGCCACTTTCGTAACTCGTTGGGACGCCATGATAGAATCGACGTACTCAGCAGCGTCATTATTATGGTCCTGCATTCCAATAAGAGAAGCCATATTAGCGGCCGTTGTATATCAACTACAGAACTGTTAAATGCTTAAAGGAATATTTATTCACCGATAATTTAATGGCACAAACTCGCTTCCGTAGTTTTTTAAACTGCTAGCGGGTATGTATAGGCCGGTAATCGACTGTCAAAACATACAGAGTACAGTTAATCAAGCATGTAATACACATCAAATATCGGAAAATTCAATCGAGTTTATCAAAATTTTCACTCACTAATATTCAACTTATGCAAAGACAAAATCACTTGCAAATAACTCATTCAGTAGTCCACAACTACACGATTCCAAATATATAATTTTCAATAATGTCCATTCAGCACAATTGCACAAAAACTAAACTTTTTCGCAACACAGAAAATAAACGTTTGTTTATAATTCACCGGAAGTATGTATGTGACTAACATGTCCCCAGTAATATACAGCTATATGTTGTTAGCACTTCACTCCATGATACAGATTTCATGCCCCCAGCAATATACAGCTATATGCATGAATATATAATACATTACAAGTGTCTTGTGTCAGAAAATCGTGAATCAATAGTCTTTTGATTTGTGTTTGTTCTACAACTCGGGCACAATACAAGTACTACCAGCTTTTGAAAAGATGCTACCCGAGTTAAATATAGAAAAGAAATTGGCTGATAATTATGCTGATAGAACGTAGAAGGATCAGGTTTATATCTCTGCACTATACTGTATACATTAATTGGTTATATCATATTTCAGAAACCAAGTGAATCACGGACCAGACTGTCTGGGTATGGTGTAGAGTTAGCCATCAAAAGTACAGAATATAAGGCTAAAGACGACACCAAAGTTGAAGGTTGGAACACTTTACTGATAAAATATGCTTATTTTTGTCATATTGTTTTGAAATTATGTTTAGTTTTAAAATACTTAATAACATGCTTGAACTTTTTTAAGCAATGTTATGTAGTTAATATTTTTCAATTCATATACATTTTATACTAGTATACAAACATTTTCAAAATAAAAACAGAACAAATCTGAAAGCAAAGCAATGGAGGTCTTTTTTAAAAACTATTTATTTTAGACATTTATCATTACATTGTTTATTTATATGTCGATGGTTGTATAACAAAAGATTTTCAAGTGAATTAACTGGATAAGGAAATCTTACTTTATAATTTAAATAAATTTTCTACTGAAATCCAATTCTATCGATTGACAACTGCCAGGGCTCGACACTAACTCTGGTCCGCTGGTCCGAAACCAGTGAAAATCCAGAAGGACCAGTGAAAATTCTGGAGGACCAGTAACTGTCCTATTAACAAATTGGGCGCTTTCGCCCTGTCGGACCAGTGGCCAAAATAGCTAGTGTCTAGGCCTGACTGCCGTATATAATTTTAAAATTACTGATATACATAATAGCAAATTATTGCTTAAATGTGGAAGACTTTAATAATCAACAAGATGTAATTATGAATTAAGCCAACTTTGATGACATGGATGAAGATACAGGTAAATTGGAACACCTGAATGATATACAATCATTTTATCTTATAATACCTGTCCTATTTCTATATGAATCCTGTATATATATGGTATATGGATGTCACTGTAATGTAATTTTTAGTTGTTAAAACAATGTTTTGGACATTGTTGAGGTTTTCAAAAATGTTTTGCACATTATTGACAGGGTTCCTACAGTCAGGGAAAAACATAATTTTTTCAAGGTCAGGGAAAAGTCAGGGAATTATGAAATTAGTCAGGGAAATTTGGAAATTGAGCAAAAGTCAGGGAAAAGTCAGGGAATTTTTCATTGAAGCTGTCGCTAAGTGTCATTTCCTATGAAGAAAATACCTAGGACTGAAAAAAAAATTCTCGCTCGCTATGCTCCCTCAGAGTATTTCTAAGTTGTATTAAATTAATGTTAATCAACATACTGCTAACCTAAACTCTTTTGTTCCATATAGAGCAAATATAGCCTCCTTTTCTATTTTATTGCCATATTTTGTTCTAACAAAAAGACGCCGATGTCGCCCGATCGCTCTCAAAAGTCTCTGTGGTCAGGGAAAAATCAGGGAAAAGTCGGAATTTTGTCTTAGAAAATTTGTGGGAACCCTGATTGAGGGTTTCCAAAAAAATTTGCACATTCATGAGGGTTTTCCAAAATGTTTTGCACATTATTATGGGTTTCAAAACTGTTTTGCACACTGTTAAGCGTTTTCCAAGATGTTTTGCACATTATTGACGATTTTCCAAAACAATGTTATGGACATTGTTAAGGGTTTTCCAAAGTGTTTTGAAGATTGTTGAGTGTTTTCCAAACTGTTTTGGTCATTGTTGAGGGTTTTCCGAACTGTTTTTGTCATTGTTAAGGGTTTCACTAAATGTTTTGGAAATTGATGAGTATTTTTTTAATGTTTTGAGCATTGGTGAGGGTTTTCCAAAATGTTTTTGCACATTGATGAGTGTTATAAAATGTAGGAGCTCACCTTATTTAGTTACTATACGTAGGTCATTCAATATATTCGTAGACAATCGTTCTCATTTCAGTATTATTGCGTTTTAACAATAATTTCTTATAACAGTACAAACAGTAACTTATTACCAACAGTCAATGCAAATTTATCTTCAATAATGCAAACTAGTAACATGTCATCAGCCATTGTATTACCATGGAAACGCGTTACCACCCCCCGACCGACGTAACGTGCCTTTTTGATTTGTTCAACTAGTAATAAATATCGATTAAGTTAATATACATTCCGATGTTTCTGTCAGATTATTACACAATATTATCTTGGGGTTTCATGAAAGTATGAAGTTATTTGGACGTCAAAGTGGTAATTAAAAACTGTTTTATCAAGGCGAGTCGCGTTTTCAATAACGTCAAAATGCCTATTTCTTTACGCGATGAAATTCACACGACTATTGAATTGTGCATGGGGCTTGGAAAAACACACCAGACACACAAGAGCTGCTTAAAATAGCGGAATGAGAACATACAGCATGCAGTGGCCTTGTCTTTAAGTGGCAAAAACATATTTCGGAAGAGCAGCATGGTATTTAAAACGATACATGGATGTGCAGATAGGCAAACGTAGTGACGTTTCACGCAACGTCCGTCGAAATGTGAGAGGTGATTTCAAATTAATAGACAACCATTATGCCAAGCCTTAATCCTTAACTTAGACTACATAAGATATTGTGGAAGATACGTTAAATTATATACAATTTGAATGTTTATGTTTATTTCAATGTTAATAACATAATTTAATTTCGGGCTTCGATTCGAGAATCACCAAAACGTCAATAACGTCGCTGACGTCATATCATAAATTGCGGTGTGTGGTGGTACCGGTATGGTGATATTTATATTTTAGCCATATCTTCTTTAAAAATGTGTTGTTTCATGCAATATTTTCAGCACTTGTGTCCGAAACGCTATTGTTTGACATGATGTAGTTTGTTTTTCTCTGTATCATTGGGTGTCAAAATGATTAACACAGTCTACGAATTTATTGAATGACCCACGTATACCTCTAAAAGTATTCTCCATTTATACCACTGTGGGTCTATATTTGTGGTCGCTGAAGACAGTTTTAGGTGGTTATAATTTGTTAGTTTAGTATTTGGTATATTATTTATATTTGTAATATCAATTTACATCCCAAACTATGAAGGGCTACTTCTAGCAAAATCTCTGAGGTTTAGAAAAGACAATCATTTATTTTTCACCTTACTGGGTTGTGTAATACCTTTAGTTGGAGTAAAAAACTCATTAGATTTATGTTTGACATTTCCTACCCAAGGAGAATTTCATAGAACCTTTCTTACTGATTTTTTGTAGCTCACCTGTCACAAAGTGACAGAGTGAGCTTTTGTGATCACTCTTCTTTCGTCGTCAGTCGTCCGTCCGTCAACAATTGGCTTATGTAGATGCTAGAGGTCACAGTTTTAGCTTAATTATTATGAAACTTGGTCACAATGATCATCTCAACAACATCTAGGTCAAGTTCGATATTGGGTCATCCAGGGTCAAAAACTAGGTCACAAGGTCAAATCATAGAAAAACCGTGTGTAGTCAATAGAGGTCACAATTTTGGCCTAATCTTTATGAAACTTTGTCACAATGATTATCTCAACAAAATCTAGGTCAAGTTCAATATTGGGTCATCTGGGCTCAAAAACTAGGTCACAAGGTCAAATGATAGAAAAACCTTGTGCAGTCACTAGAGGTCACCATTTTAGCCTCATCTTTATGAAAATTGGTCACAATGATCATCTCAACAAAATGTAGGTCAAGTGTGAGGTGACTAGGTCAAATCACTTGCGTGCACTATGAGGGCAGGTGAGGGACCTAGGCTCTCTTGTTTTATTTTGGTTTGGGTTGCAACATGAGAAAATAATATGTAATAAATAAGGTTTTAGACATCAAAATACATGTACAATATTTCGGTAAGTATATCTTAAATGTTGAGGTTTGATTATAAAAGACATAAGCTACGGACAGGTACTAATCAACATTTTATGCTGATGATATAAAATATTGTGGAAATCCTCTAACAAATTTTGTACTTAAAATTTGAACCCGGATAACTAAAGAACAAAACCTTGTTATTTGATTGATACAATATTGTTTGGCTGGTGGGCATTGGTATTATTTGGCTGTCAGGCTTCAACACATTTTATTTCGTTGATGTGGGTCTGTCAACATATTTTGTAGGTTGGCATCTGTCAATGGGCATCAACATTTGTTTTTAGCTCATCGGATTTTTGAAAAAAGATGAGTTATTGGCATCACTTGGTCGGCGGTGCATGGTTAAGTGTTGTGTTTAGGTAAACTTTTTTCAAAAAGCTGTTGCTTTGAAACTTGCAAAACTTGTTCACCATCAATACCTGAGCCTGTAAAGCAATACCCATAACTCTGATCTGCATTTTGTAAGAATTATTGCCCCTTTTTGGACTTAGAAAAAAAATGCCTTGGTTAAGTTTTGCGTTTAGGTCCACTGTTATCCTAAACTATCAAAGTTATTGCTTTGAAACTTTGAACACTTGTTCACCATCAATTCCTTGGTTAAGTTTTGTGTTTAGGTCCACTTTTCTCATAAACTATGTTGGCTATTGCTTTGAAACTTTCAACACTTGTTCATGATCAATATCTGACCATGTCAAGCAAGACCCATAACTCTGATTAGCATTTTGAAAGAGTTATTGCCCCTTTTTTTCCACCATCAATGCCTCACCTTTTTAAGCATGACCAATGACACTGTCCTACTTTATGCAAGGGTAATGGGCCTTTTTAGCTCATCTGATTTTTGAAAAAAAAGATGAGTTATTGTCATCACTTGATCGTCGTCGGCGTCAGCGTTGCAATGGTTAAGTTTTGTGTTTAGTTAAACTTTTTATGCCCCCGTATCGATAGATCGGGAGGCATATAGTGATTCACCTGTCCGTCCGTCCGTCCGTCCTGGTTAACCCAAATTGACCGTTTCTTCTAGCATTAATATGGCTTGCTACAAAGCTTTCATACTTGCATGGATGTTGTGTATGAACACTCTCCACACGCCAGTATCACCTAACCCCATTTTGACCTTCACCTTGACCTAATTTTGGGCTTAGACTTATTTATGGACAAGGCTTCCACAGGGGGCATAAGCGTTTATTGAACGCAGTCTTGTTTCATAAACTATCAAAGCTATTGATTTGAAACTTGCAACACTTACTCACCATCAATACTTGACCATGTCAAGCAAGACCCATAACTCTGATCTGCATTTGGCAAGAGTTATTGCCCCTTTTTGGACTTAATAAATTCCTTGGTTAAGTTTTGTGTTTAGGTCCACTTTTCTCATACACTATGTGGGCTATTGCTTTGAAACTTTCAAAACTTATTCACCATCAATACTTGACCATTTCAAGCGAGATCCTTATCTCTGATCTGCATTTGGCAAGAGTAATTGCCCCTTTTTGGACTTAGTAAATTCCTTGGTTAAGTTTTGTGTTTAGGTCCACTTTTCTCATACACTATGTGGGTTGTTGCTTTGTAACTTTCAATACTTGTTCACCATCAACACCTGACCATGCCAAGCAATGACCAAAAGTCTGATCTGCATTTTGCGAGAGTTATTACCCCTTTTTGGACTTAGAACATTCCTTGGTTAAGTTTTGTGTTTAGGTCCACTTTCCTTATACACTATGTGGGCTATTGCTTTGAAACCTTCAACACTTAGTCGCCATCAATACCTGACCATGCCAAGCAATGACCATAACTCTGATCAGCATTTTCAAGAGTATTTGCCCCTTTTTTTACCATCAATACACTTCTTTAAGCACGACTCATATCACTGCTCTACTTTATGCAAGGGTAATGGGCCTTTTTTACAGTGACAATGATCAGATGAGCGTCTGCACCCGCAAGGCGTTACTTTTGTTTACAGTGACAATGATCAGATGAGCATCTGCACTTGCAAGGCGGTGCTCTTGTTGTCACACATATCCCCATAAAAAAATTTCCAGAAAAGTTTCGATTTGATAGAATAAAGTTATATCCTTTGTTTGAGAACATGTTTTTTGATGGATTTCCCTAATAGTATTTAGCTCTGGGCTCGTATTCAAAATTGATCTTATTTAATTGAAGAACTGACCAAGAGTTTAATATGGTGTGATCTGATTGGTTGTCCTTATCCTCAGGTCAAGTAAGATCAATATTAAATACCACCCCTGGCAGGGCTCGACACTAACACTGGTCCGCTGGTCCGAGACCAGTGAAAATCCAGAAGGACCAGTAAAAATTCTGGAGGACCAGTAACTGTCCTATTTACAAATTGGGCACTTTTGCCTTGTTGGACCAGTAGCCAAAATAGTTAGTATCTAGGCCTGCCTGGTCATTATCAGCATGTCAGATTGTGTAGTTTGTTAACCTGTGGTTTGGTTATTATGAAACCAATTAAGTTCAGCAGAGTTATTGCCCTTGATTGAAAACCTGTTTATTATGGTAATGATATACAGCTGTACTTACAGGAAGTGATTCTAATGTTGATGACGAAGATGATGTTGATGAAGATACGGAAGGATTTGTATTTGCCACACTGAGGTAAATTTTAGGAATCTTAATTAAAAAAACATTAGAAAGAATGAATATTTTTGCAGAAAATGATAGTATTTGATGAAAAAATTATCATATTATTGACTGGTCTAAGAAGATATAGTCATTTGAAGATTCATAAGTTGATTATTAACCCCCCCCCCCCCCCCCCCCCCCAAAGATGAGAGGGTATTGCTATGCACATGTTCATCTATCTGTCCGTTGACCAAATTAATGTTTAATTATTGTTTCGAAATTGTCTTTGTGTCACTAATTCATTTTGCATCAATTCTGATTGGGTTTCAGAGAAAAGTATCCCGATTTGAAAGAAGATTTGAAGAAGTTTAAAACCCATTTATCAGACTCATCAACAGAATTAGCACCATTAAAAGTCTGGCAGCTTCAAGGTTTGTTATTCAGGATATTCCTACATTATGCAAATACTGAAGTTTTCTGTACAGTATATTTTTCAGTGAATTTATAAAAATTCTATGTGCCACTGAAAAACATGTTAGCTTATGAATATTTTGGTTTATTTTCTCAGAATGTTTAGTTCAGCACTGGGAATGACTCACCATTGAGTCGACTTTGTTGGCTTAGCTGATAGAGCTTGTGACTGTTTTGTTTAAAGGTCGTGAGTTTAAACCATTGGTGATACAGAAGTGACTTGTAGTTCTTAAATCTTAAATTATGTGTGTAAATTGTTTGGATTGTATGGAGTGGCAGCCAAGGCCTTGGTCTAGTGGCTAGTGTGCTTGATTGTACCCTTCCATAAAACTTTGACATCTATATTGAATTTCCTCCACATGTGGAGTAGTTATTGGTTCCTTGTGGAACGATACGTAAGTAATGGTTAGGGTACAGTCTAGGTAAACTGGTTAAGTGAATTGACCACCTTAATTATCTAGCTGAAAAATTGTTCAGAAATTGCGTTAAATCTAAATAAACAGTTTTATAGTAGTTTTATTGGTATAATCGACATTCATTTTGTAATGCATTTGACCATAAACATAAACAAACATTGCATGGTATGGTTGTGATGCTGCCAATCTTGACCGACACTTCTGACAGTCATTTTATTCTCTAATACTGTTGAAACATTGTTGTTTTATGTGGCCATGGATTCATGTGGTGTGTTTTGTTGATTTTAGATCTGGGATTACAGGCCGCACAGAAAGTGGTATCAGCAAGCCCTGAAGATGCTTTAACTGTTCTCGAAGAAATCAGTCAGAATTTCCCCTCAATGGCAAGGTATGTACATAGTACATGATGTGCTGTGTAAGTGGATATATTAGTGGGTCGAAAAGTTCTTTGGTTTTGAAATTTATACATTTGTCGCGCAAAAATGGCAAGGTGTGTACATAGTATTTTATATGTACTGTGTAAGTGGATATATAATTGGGTTGAAATGTTCTTTGGTTTTGAAATTTATACACTTGTCGCGCAAAAATATCAGCAATTTTTTATGCGTCTTCATTGTGATGTTTTTTGGCCAAAATTTATGCTAGGGAAAATGTTAAAGAATTTGTTGTTTTTTTGGCCAATAATTCGATGTCGCTAATTATTTCACCAATTATTCTGTGAAACAGTTATAATGTTATCACAGTGTGTCACGGAAATCAAGTAAATAGATGTTAAACTTTGTATCTTTCAGGGAATAAATATTACAATAGTCTTCATAACAGATTGATTGTTATTCTATGGCCACCAAGAAAATTTCTAATATATGAGAGTTGACTCTTGTTTTGGAAAGCTCAAATAAGTCAAATAATCTCTTATTTCAAAGTTACGCAAAAGTCCAGATTTTCTCCTTCCATGAAATTCTGTCAGTGATGTCAGCTCTGTTTTGAAGTCTTGCTGAACACATTAGCACCTTAGCATTATTTCTTAATATGAACTTCAATCTCACAGCACAAATGTTTTAACCCCTTGTCTAGATGAAATTTTGAATAACTTTTTATTTGATTTTTTTACAGACATCTTGTGAAAACCTCTGTGGATGAGAAAATGAAAAAAGAGATTGCAAAAAATCAGCAGGTAGGTTAAGAAAGTTAACAGTTTTCGAGTTCCACTTTCAGCAATTCAGCCACCCTTTGACAGTTAACTTCCCCTGGTTATTGGGCTACCTAAGGAAACCTGTGTTCGAGTTTCCCTGGGGAGGCTCATTCTCGCCTGGTTCAGGTGTGAGCAAACATTGAAATACGGTGCCCAGGAATATTGTACATGTACATACATTGCCCTCATAGTTACCAATTCACACCTTTGTCGAGATGAGCATTGTTGGTTATTCTTGTTCAGAGAAATTAAGCATTAGTGCAGAGGAGAATCAAACCCGGAACCTCACACCTACCTACCTGCACCCTACCTCTAGGCCACCACTCCCCCACATCATCATGCTCTCATTCACAGTAATAATACCCTAAGTGAGACCTTCGTTCACCTGTGCAAATGTTGGCTTTCTAATCAATACTTCATGCAAGGATAGATGGACATACATTAACTTCAGGGCTCATTTGTATCCACCCACCAAAGGTTGAAGGGGGGGTTATAGATTTGCCCTTTACTGGCAGTTAGAAGTAAACCCCTTTAAATAAATTAATAAATGTTTCTTCTTCAGTACTTTGAGAACTACCATGGTATAGCAGGTGGAGAATCAGCACTGTATGTGAATGGTATACCACTGGATATGGAGATCTATGATATATTTATGTTCCTCGACATCATGAGATCTGAAGCTAAAGTCATGGAAGGATTATTTGCCCTTGGATTTAAGGTTAGTTTTAAAACATATTAAGTCTTATTTTATGCTTTTTAGATTTGTTCCATATTTATATTGCTTTTGTTTCCTTAGAACTTTCCTTGTATCACACAAACTGTCTGTCTCTTTTCTTTGAAGGTGAAGGTCATTGGCCAGTTAGGCAGAGATAACACCGAATGGCCATGCACTACGACTATCTAAGAAAGAAAAAAAGAAAGAAAAAAAAACTAATTATATGATATTATGTACTTCAGGGCGAAGATTTATACAAGCTCTTACAGATAGATACCACCAGCGGTAAACAAGACTTTGCTCTGGACATCAGACATGTAGCTATACAGGTACGTTCATTCTTGTTTACAGTAAAACTGCTGTAAAAAGTCAATATTCAAAGGAGTACAGTGGACTTAATTATACCCCCAGATACATAGTATATGGGGGCTATATTGGAGTCATGCTTGAGGTTGGTTGGTTGGTTGGTTAGTTGGTTGGTTGGTTGGTTGGTCTGTTGGTCGGTCGGTTGGTCCGTATAATTTTGTCCGCGCTATTTCTCTGCAACCATTGGTCGGATTTCAACGAATCTTTGCATGACTGATCAGTACCAAGTCTAGTTGTGCATATCGTCGGCACACGTCGGTCGGATGAATTTTAAGGGAGTTATGGCCCTTTGTTTTTTTGTACTTATAAATTTTGTCCGCGCTATTTCTCTGCAACCATTGGTCTGATTTCAACGAAACTTTGCATGACTGATCAGTACCAAGTCTAGTTGTGCATATCGTCGGCGCACGTCAGTCAGATGAATTTTAAGGGAGTTATGGCCCTTTGTTTTTTTGTACTTATAAATTTTGTCCGCGCTATTTCTCTGCAACCATTGGTCGGTTTTTCAACGAAACTTTGCATGACTGATCAGTACCAAGTCTAGTTGTGCATATCCTCGACGCTCGTTAGTCGGATCAATTTTAAGGTAGTTATGGTCCTTTGTTTTTTTACACTTTTAAATTTTGTCTGCGCTATTTCTCTGTAACCATTGGTCGGATTTCAATGAAACTTTGCATGAATGATCGCTACCAATTCTATTTGTGCATATCGTCAGCACACGTTGGACGGATCCATTTTTAAGGTAGTTATGGCCTTTTGATTTTTTACGCTTATAAATATTGTCTGCACTATTTCTCAGCAACCAATGGTCATTTCAATGAAGCTGCATAACCGATCAGTACCAAGTCTAGTTTTGCATATCTGACTGTGTCAAGCAGTTTCTGGGGGTATTCATCACATTCAGTGATATTTCTTGTTTTGCTTAGACTGAGGGTTGTGTCCTTTGTATATCTAGCAGTTTACAATTACAAGTAAAATAATTAGGATGGATAATTAGTTAGAGAAAAATGGTTTAAACTGTTTGGCTTGTATATGACAGAAAAGTTGTTAAAAATACATCACACAATTGAAAGTCAGCATAGTGTCATTCTGTGCAGACTTGCTTGAAATATCCATTTTTGGGGATGTGGATAGTTTGTTCTATATGCCTGGGTGGCTAGGTGCTGCTGTCATTTCTGTGTGGCTTTAGATTGTCGGTGGGCTACATTGTTTTGCATAGAAGTAGATATGCTTCAGGTGATAGATCATAAACGTTTGATTTTTATGCTCCCCGAAAATTCGGAGGAGCATATAGTTGCTGCTTTGTCCGCCCGTCTGTCCGTACGAATGCACCGGTAGTTGTGGGGTGTGGAACAATAGGCTATTTTTAGATTCCATTCATTCCGTCACTTGTGGGGTGCAAAATGCTACTTGTGGGTTGCAACTAAACAAAAGAAAGAACAAAAGAAAACCCCACAAATACCGTCTCATGAGTACGTCCGTCCGTCCGTCCGTTGTTTCGTCCAAATATTTTTGTCCGGAGCCTATCTCAAAAAGTATGTGAGGTATCATCATGAAACTTCATAGGTGGATAGATCTCAATGAGTAGAAGTGCAGTGCTCAAAAACCGCAACTCTACATAACCTATTTTTGGAGTTACTGCCCTTTGTTAGCTCACCTGTCACAAAGTGACAGAGTGAGCTTTTGTGATCACTCTTCGTCCGTCCGTCCGTCGTCCGTCCGTCCGTCCGTCGTCCGTCCGTCCGTCCGTCCGTCAACAATTGGCTTGTGTAGACACTAGAGGTCACAATTTTAGCCTATTCTTTATGAAACTTGGTCACAATGATCATCTCAACAAAATCTAGGCCAAGTTCGATATTGGGTCATCTGGGGTCAAAAACTAGGTCACTAGGTCAAATCATAGAAAAACCTTGTGTAGTCAATAGAGGTCACAATTTTAACTTAGTCTTTATGAAAATTGGTCACAATGATCATCCTAACAAAATATAGGTTAAGTTCGATATTGGGTCATCCGGGGTCAAAAACTAGGTCACAAGGTCAAATCATAGAAAAACCTTGTGTAGTCACTAGAGATCACAATTTTGGTCTAATCTTTATGAAACTCGGTCACAATGACCATCTCAATAAAATCTAGGTCAAGTTCGATAATGAGTCATCTGGGTCAAAAACTAGGTCACCAGGTCAAATCATAGAAAAACCTTGTGTAGTCACTAGAGGTCACAATTTTGGTCTAATCTTTATGAAACTCGGTCACAATGATCATCTTAATAAAATTTAGGTCAGGATCTATAATGGGTCATCTGGGGTCAAAAACTAGGTCACTGGGTCAAATCATAGAAAAACCTTGTGTAGTCACTAGAGGTCACAGTTTTAGCATAATCTTTACGAAACTTGGTCACAATGATCAACACAACAAAATCTAGGTCAACTTTGATATTGGGTCATCCGGGGTAAAAAACTAAGTCACAAGGTCAAATCATAGAAAAACATTGTGAAGTCCCTAGAGATCACAGTTTTGGCCTGATCTTTAAGAAACTTGGTCACAATGATCATCTCAACAAAATCTAGGTCAAGTTCAATATTGGTTTATCTGGGGTCAAAAACTAGGTCATCAGGTCAAATAATAGAAAAACCTTGTGTAATCACTAGAGGTCACAATATTGGCCTAATCTGTATAAAACTTATTTCAACATAATCTAGGTCAAGTTCGACAGGTGAGCGACCTAGGGCCCTTTGGGCCCTCTTGTTTTTTTTCATACTTAGTTTTTGTCCAGAGCCTATCTCAAAAAGTATGTGAGGTATCATCATGAAACTTCATAGGTGGATAGATCTCAATGAGTAGAAGTGCAGTGCTCAAGAACCACAACTCTACATATCCTGTTTTTTGGAGTTATTGCCCATTGTTTTTTTTCATACTTAGTTTTTGTCCGGAGCCTATCTCAAAAAGTATGTGAGGTATCATCATGAAACTTCATAGGTGGATATATCTCAATGAGTAGAAGTGCAGTGCTCAAGAACCACAACTCTACATAACCTATTTTTGGAGTTATTGCCCTTTTTTTTTTTCATACTTTATTCATACTTAATTCTTGTCCGGGCCATAACTCCAACAGTATTTGAGATATCAATTTGAAACTTCATAGGTGAATATATCTCAATGAGTAGAAGTGCAGTGCTCAAGAACCACACCTCTACACAACCTGTTTTTTGAGTTATTGCCCTTTGTTATTTTTCATACTTTATTCATACTTAATTCTTGTCCAGGCCATAACTCCAACAGTATTTGAGATATCAATTTGAAACTTCATAGGTGATTATATCCCATCGAATGGCAGTGCAGTGCACAAGAACCATGACTCTTCATTGCATATTTTTTTAGTTATTCCCCTTTGTAATTTTTCATACCTAATTCCTGTCTATGCCATAACTCAACAGTATTAGAGATATCAATTTGAAACTTCATAGGTAAATAGATCTCATTGAGGGAAAGTGCAATGGCTAAGAACCATAACTCTCTTTTGCATTGCAGTTCATTAATAATTTAGAGACAGATGCTAAATACAAAGGATGGCCAAGTTCTACCAGAGACATGTTGAGGCCGACTTATCCTGGCATGTTGAGACATGTAGCCAAGAATTTCTTCAATTTGGTAAGTTGAACTGTTCTAAGAAAATTTGATGGTGATTTTGCAGAGTAAGCATGTCATACTCTGCTATTTTCCGATTGGTCACTCATACTAACTAGGGGTGCTGTGCTTTGTTACTTGTCAAAGCTTGTTTGTGGAAGAAATTGATGTGAATTGAGTAGATTATGTAATGATGTGCTATAATTTGACGCTAGAATGATTGTATTATTGCCCAGCATATTACTTGATTGACAGCTGAACAGATGCTATGGTAATTGCACTCAGTGATACTGTAAACCAACCAGTCATTTTGCACATTTTAAGCTCACAGAATTTGCGAGTGGTATGAATTTGCGAAATTAAATATCTGTGAAGATGTTCCAAGCATAAAAAACATGAAAATGTCTCAATTATGGTAGACTTAAAACGTAAACATTTGTAGCCATGAATATGTCGTCAAACAGGAAAATTCGAAAATTTGTATGCACAAAATTAAATTGGTTTAAATTAGCTGTAGTTATATGTAAGGTACATTGTTAATGTTTACAGATATTTATTGTTGACCCCGTGGAGAAGGACAGTCGTGAATTGTTAAAGATGGCCGAGTCATTCTATGTACATAGTGTACCTGTGAGGATAGGGATTGTGTTTGCTGTAAACTCAGACAAGGATGTTAGTGGCTTGGATGATCCAGCAGTGGCACTAACCTATGCCTTTAATTATATCAAGAATGAGGAAGGCGCACCGAAAGCTTTAACATTCATCACTGATGTAAGTTACTAGTAATGTTGGCTTAAACATTCATCACAGACGTAAGTTACTACTAATGTAGGCTTTAACATTCATCACAGACGTAAGTTACTACTAATGTAGGCTTTAACATTCATCACAGACGTAAGTTACTACTAATGTAGGCTTTAACATTCATCACAGACGTAAGTTACTACTAATGTAGGCTTTAACATTCATCACAGACGTAAGTTACTACTAATGTAGGCTTTAACATTCATCACAGACGTAAGTTCCTAGTCTGTCAGGTCTTGATACAATGACGCTGTTTGTTCCCAAGTAAAATGTCATTATAACAAATATGTCAGTACACTGAATTGATACAAAGAGCATTTTAATACTTTTGTTCCAAAACATGATGTCAGTATAATGAATTTGTCAGTATATCGGGTGTCGTTATATCGACACCTGACAGTACATTATCGCACATGTATTGCACTAAGTAGTGTATGGACGCACTAAGTAGTGTATGGACGCAGGTAAACAAAATGCAAGAAGATTCCAAGAAAAAAGATCAATTCAAAATAATTTCCTCCTGATTGTATAAACAAGGTCAGAGAAATAATTGTGATCACTAATGCTCAAACTTTTGCTCCAGTCTTCATTTCGGATAAGCTTGAAACTTGTCACTAGGTAACCTGATCACAACTAAGACAAGGAGTGTGAACACTCTATAGAAGAATATTGCTTCAACCTTCATGAAACTTGTCTAATTATCGTTGTTCTTTATGTTTGCAATCAGTAAAACCATCAGCATGTAGAAATAATGGTTTCCGATCACTTACTCAGTAGATTCTAGGACCCTCAAATTGTAGAAACAATGGTTTCCGATCACTTACTCAGTAGATTCTAGGACCCTCAAATTGTAGAAATAATGGTTTCCGATCACTTACTCAGTAGATTCTAGGACCCTCAAATTGTAGAAATAATGGTTTCCGATCACTTACTCAGTAGATTCTAGGACCCTCAAATTGTACATGCATGACTGGACATGGAGGTTGGTCAGCACTAGTAGAACAATCCCTATTAATTTTGAGGTTAGTATGTCAAACATATATGTCTGCTTGGTTGTTATGGAGGCATACATGTTTTTCAAACATCTCTCATGTTTTGTAGGTATATGAGACAGCTGGTACAGGAGATATAACTGTTGATATGGTAACCAGTGAGTTCAAACAGCAGTTCACTGATGAAGATATTGAGTCTGTGTTCGGAGAGAACTCTGAATATGATTTAGTTAAAAAGGTAATGTAGACATACAAATGTGTATATATATTTAATGGATAGAAGTTTAAAAATCTTTCCACTCAATACTGTGGCTTCAAATAAAATTAAAGACATAATTTTACAGGGAGGACGCCATACAGCCTACCTGTATGTATTGAAGGAGACTTATTGATTTTGTGCTGGATGGATGAATGTTTGTCACAAAGTTTGTCCATGTTTGTTCTCCTGTCCTTATCCATTGGTCAAATTTCTATGAAACTAATTTTAAAATAACATTAATGTTTGGTAAGAAGTCCTACGTTTTTGTGTCAAATATCATTCACATACTATAAGTCATGTCAGATATACATAAAATAATGGAAAATTAAGTAAATTAGGTATAGAATGAATTACGAATAATTACTATAAATAGGTTTTAATTTTGTTTTCAAGTTTATTTGTAGTGACTGGAAAACATTTTCATTTCAACTTTACAAAGCCAGCCTGACTTCAAACTTGCAACGCCTAATATCCATATACTCATTCCATATTTGTTTGTCTGCTGTAAATTCATGTTTTTGATCTCTATTATTTGTATATATTTGTTATAAGCATTGTATTATGCCAAGTCAACTTTCACTTTTTATGCCCCCCTATCGATAGATGGGGAGGCATATAGTGATTCACCTGTCCGTTCGTCCGTTCGTCCGTTCGTCCGTTCGTCTGTTCGTCCGTCCGTCCTGGTTAACCCAAATTGACCGTTTCTTCTAGCATTAATATGGCTTGCTACAAAGCTTTCATACTTGCATGGATGTTGTGTATGAACACTCTCCACACGCCTGTACCACCTAACCCCATTTTGACCTTCACCTTGACCTAATTTTGGACTTAGACTTATTTATGGACAAGGCTTCCACAGGGGGCATAAGCGTTTAGTGAACGCAGTCTTGTTGACAGCTGGAACTTGGGCGGATCATTTTCTCGTTCAGTTATGTGTTGAGCATTATATGTTTTTATGTTTTCTGTGCTCAGCTGGTTAAGTTGAGTGCTGCCTTCCCTGTCCAACTTAATTTAATATTTTTGTATACCTTAATGAATGCTGACTATTACAGAGCTGTGGAGACTTCCTGTCGAGGTCTGGTGTACGTGATTTCCCGCAAGTTTTGTTGAACGGTAAACCAATAGAAAAGAGTTTCCTGAATGAAGATAATTTTGAAGAGGGAGTTATAACAGAGATCATGCAAGCAACACCTGAAATACAGCAAAATGTTTACCATGTAAGTAAACTGCTGAAATTTACGCTCAAATTTAAATTCTTTATAATACAACTACAATTTGGGAACATATATGGTTTGTAGGATTTTATTTACTTAAATATTGTATTTACCATTTACCTCACTTTGTAATTGTAAAAGAATTATAAAGAATTTAAAATTGAATATAAGTTTACAATTTCCATAAGTATTATGATAAAACATTTAGCCAGACAGAGATTTTCGAGAGATTGGACCCTGAAATGTGTATTATGAATGACAAAGCTCTAATTTATTTATCATTCTCTATTATATGAACGTTTGTGTACATTGTATCATCATGGCTTTTATTGACAGGACAAACTACATGATGGACATAATTTACTGGAATGGTTGATGGAGAGAGATAATGTCTTACCTCGTCTCAACTCTAGAATACTGGCTGGTCCCACTAAAACACTAGATCTGACAGAAAATATAGGTACAAATCTTGATACTTACATCTGTGAATTGATAATGATCACCTTGAACATGTAGGCCTGAGTGGTTAATAACGCAGCTTCAGAATGACAAACTGTTGATTAACAAAATTATACTATGGCTTTTGAATATTTATACCCCGCAAAAAGAGTTGTAAGGGGGTATACTGGATTCAGCTTGTCCGTCTGTCTGTCCGTAGACGCATTCTTGTGGACGCAACTCCTACAGTTTTGGATTTCGCTCAAACTTTCACAGATGAACAACCTGAACATATAGATGTGCATGAAGAAAGGAATTTTCACTGCGATGAATTATGGCCCTTTGCCGGCGGGGTATATTAGTCTGCCAAATGGCAACAGCTCTAGTTTATTTTGATTCTAACATGACTTCAGTGTGCACTTATATATTTTAGCCAGTGTTACTTTGCGAAAGTATGTTGTTAACTTGACTGGTTTACCTGTGTGATGTCACTTTCATCAGTATATCAAATCTTATACGACGCATTTCTTGCTCTTTGTCTATGTAGGCAAAATCTTAGGTCATGTTTGAATGAATCATAAAGTATAGATGCATGATTTATACCCTGTGGTATGGTTTATTTTAGAATCTGGTCTGTATGAAGATATTTCTACATTTGAAACATTGGTATCCAAGGATATGAGTGCTGTGGTTGCTAATGGCGTCAACTATCTCAACAAAAATGGTAAGTTACCATGGTAACTGTCACTGTATTTAGATTTCATGTACTTTGACGCATATTACAGTATAATCTCTGTAGAGTGACATCTCCTCTCTTGAGCAATAACCTCTCTATAACTGTTACAACAATATTCATTATTCATGTAGTTAAAATTTACTGTCAGTTTATTAATTCTACAGCAACAACATCTACAAAAGCCGAATATGTATGTCTCCCAAAGGGTATTGCTACTGATTGGTTGCTGAGCAAGAGCCAGCCAGAGTTTCAGTCTTCAACCTTTTGTGAATAATGTCCCGTGATAGTTGTTTTCCTCAAGTTACAATCTTGTGTGTGTATATTTACAGATGGTGAAGCCATGTTTGGTGTATCTTCTTGGATTGTTGGAGATTTTAATACAAAAGAAGGAAGATCTCTAGCTTATGCTGCATTAAAAAGATTGGTTTGTGCTTATTTATATTGATGTGTTCGTCTGAGACAGTCGTAATGCATGGCCAATTGGTTCAACCCCTTCCTAATTGGCCAATAACCTCTTGCTTCAAGTGAGATTTGCACTTAGCCACACAACCAAGCCTCACAACCAAAAATATAATGCAAACTTTACCGAAAAGCTTCTCTACTTTTTAATGTATTTACAATTTAGCAGATAAACTTGAGGGCTTTTCAAATGTGCAACACTCACTGAATAAGAAGCATTATCAAAGCCTATAAATACTCATTTAAGCACATAGTGAAATGGATTTTCTTGAAAGCATTCAACAAACAACTTCACAAACAATATGGTGGAGCTATCGCTGCTGTAGTACTTACTACCTTATATGACTCATGCATGTTTGAAATCCTCACCTCAAGACCCTTCTTATGGGCCTATTTTCATGAAAATCGGAAATGGTCGATATGTTCAAAAGCTTGTTTTTCCATATGTAGATTTTAGACAGTTATTTCTTGTTTTTATCAAAATATTGACTTAGTACTAATGACGTTCTTATTCTAAGCCAGCAAATTGTATTGTACATTTCAGAAACATTCCAATGATTTGAGAGTTGCATTTATATCCAATGCTGCATCACCGTCAGACAATACTATAGACATTAACAAAGCTGTATACGTAGCTGGTAAAGTCTTACCTAATAACCTGGCCAAGAATTTTATAACCAAACTGGTGAAGGAAGATTATGTAGAGGAACTGAGGTCTGGTACACGATTACTCAAAGACCTCGAAGTTAATGTAAGTATGGTCAATCACTTCATATTTGATTAATGATCTTTATTTAATAATAATAATAATAAAGACTTTATTTAATGAGGCAACACAGTTGTCAAAGCCAGTCTTACCTGTGAGCCTCAATATATATGTAAATACAATTTACAACAAATGTGAACAGATGTTACATTTACAGAAAGATATTTACATTATACTTAACATGAATTTTGATCGAAATCTTATTTTGCTGATTATAATAATCGGAGTTGAAGGTTCTATGGTAGTTTTAATGGTATGAAAGAATATTTACGCTGATTTTTCAATTTGTGAACAACTCTTTTAATGAATTGTGAGGAAAATAAAAATTTAGGAAGAATAAAACATATATCATATCAATGATTTGACTTTTGTTAAACATCCAGCTTCCATTGATAAAACCTTGATGGCCTAGTGGATGAGTTTTAACATCAAGCACAGGAGGTTCTGGGTTGGATCTTCAGCAGTGCCATACCAAATTTGTAAAAATGGTGCTTCTCCCTTGCCTGCTGCTCAGCATAGTTAGTTACCATTCTGGTTGGCCCTGTGTCAGGATTATGTGGCTGAGTTAATATAGTTTACATATGACTGAATTATAATATATGTATATTATGTAAAAATGCATACGTGCCAGATCTCCTGCATCATGCGTGAGTCTCCTGCATTTGAGACTCTACTCCTGCATGATCAGAGGCCAATTTATCAAATCTCACGCATTTCATGGACAAACTAGAATCTGACATTTTTGTTTACATTATGAAAATGATGACAAATATTAGTTTAAATTGCTACATGAAGCATGCATGGTATGGTCATCAAATTAAGATCAGTGAAAACAGCATATAAACTTAAATACTTTTAAGTCTAAAGTTTCAGCAAGGAAAATCTCCTGCATTTTAATAAAATCTCCTGCATTTCCATCACCAATCTCACGCAAAGTGGTCTGCGAAGCATGGCATGTATGAAAAATGTCTGTATTGTTGTTATGGGCCGGTGGCCACAATCAAATAAAAAAATTGTCATTGAAATACAGTTGACCAGTGGAACTTGAAACAATATTTAAAAATTTATGTATTATAGGGTATGGATATGAATGCATACATGACAAGTTATGACAGTCAGACAGATGGTTATTTGAAAGTACAGAGACAGTTTGCTGAGAGAGTGTTAGTGTTTATGGCTGGACAGAGAGGTGTGGTCACTAATGGACAGGTCAGTATCCATAGTAACATTATATTGTATATGTAGTTGTGTTAGCGACATAATGATTTATTTAAGAAAATTTACAAACTTTCAAAATTTGTTGACTTTTTGACCTGAAGAAATATCTTAGCACTTGTTTGTCAGTCAGCCTGAGGTCAGTCTGTTGACCAAATGGTATTAGATCAAAACTCAAGAAAGGGCAGGCCTAAGATCTTCACACTTCAATTATCAGGTCATTAAATCAAAGGTCATGGTAACAGGGACCTTTAACATAAATGAAGTCTAAGCTAAGGTGTGTGTAAAGTAACGTAAGTTTAAGCTAAGATATGTCTGAAGTCTGAGTTAAGTTAAATTATTTAAGTCACAGCTAAGATTTGCATAAAGCCTCTGCTGAAATTTGTTAAATCTCAGCTAAGATTTGCACACCGTTCTTGCTGAGATATGTGTAAAGTCAAAGCTAAGATATGTATAAAGGCTAAGTAAAGATATGTGTGAAGTCAAAGCTAAGATATGTATGAAGACTATGTTAATTTAAAGTCAAAGCTAAGACATGTCACAGTGTATGATGTAATGACCCTTGTGTATAATGTATAAATATCATATTGTAGGTTCTTGGTCCGCTAAATGATGATGTATAAATATTATATTGTAGGTTCTTGGTCCGCTAAATGATGATGTATAAATATCATATTGTAGGTTCTTCGTCCACTAAATGATGATGTATAAATATTATATTGTAGGTTCTTGGTCCACTGGTTGATGATGTATAAATATTATATTGTAGGTTCTTGGTCCACTAAATGATGATGTATAAATATTATATTGTAGGTTCTTGGTCCGCTTAATGATGATGTATAAATATTATATTGTAGGTTCTTCGTCCACTAAATGATGATGTATAAATATTATATTGTAGGTTCTTGGTCCGCTAAATGATGATGTATAAATATTATATTGTAGGTTCTTGGTCCACTGGTTGATGATGTATAAATATTATATTGTAGGTTCTTGGTCCACTAAATGATGATGTATAAATATTATATTGTAGGTTCTTGGTCCGCTAAATGATGATGTATAAATATCATATTGTAGGTTCTTGGTCCGCTTAATGATGATGTATAAATATTATATTGTAGGTTCTTGGTCCACTAAATGATGATGAAGAGTTTCTACCAGAAGATGTTGACTTGCTGGAATTATTTATCAAACAGCAAAGTAGTAAAAAGATAAAATCAGTACTGAAGACGATGAAATATAGTGGACAGAAGTATGAAATTTAGTACCAGTTTAAACAGATACATGGCAACCTCTACAGAGCGGCCCTCTGTAGCGCTAAAACCTCTTAGACTATATTAATATAAATGCAAAATTTCCCTAAGTCGATATTTACTTTAAATTTAACCTTTGTAGAACAACAACCTCTAAACAGCAGTCAATATTTGCATAATCTACAGAGGTTGTAGTGTATATAGTAAGCTTGACTTTTCCAAGATAAAGAAGAGCTATTCTACGCACTGGACCTTTGTGCCACTCCTTTGTTAAATTTTTATGTTCAAG
Organism: Spisula solida; assembly: GCA_947247005.1. Taxonomy (NCBI): domain Eukaryota; kingdom Metazoa; phylum Mollusca; class Bivalvia; order Venerida; family Mactridae; genus Spisula; species Spisula solida. The sequence continues at coordinate 36,558,095 of OX365956.1, read as the reverse complement.
TACTCTCAGTTTTCAGTATGTTAGTTATAACTGCTCGATATAGATTTAAACAAACTTCTTCTTAGGCTCCCATCCTACAACACTACATAACAAATCAATTAAAATGTTAAATTTGTTAGTTTGCTTTTGACTAAGATGTGGTAAGTGCATGACCATCCAGTTTTCCCTGCAAGATTGTCCAGTGACCTGCAATTTTGAGGGAAGAGACTATTGTGTGTTACAAAGAACCTGGGTATGATTTACCTTAGCTCTTTCAATCCTTGGTTTGTTAATGTGCAGCATTAACTGCGTCTGGAATTTCTTCCAGTTTATCTTCAGTTGAGAGGAGACACAGAAAAGGCAGTGTTTCAGAAATGACTTAAGTGCCCTGGCTGAGATTTGAACCAGAGACCTCTAAATCCAAGGTCAAGAGCATTTCCAATTCAACCATCGTGTCACCCTACCAATTGAAATAACTCTTGCATAGTTTTAATGTGTAATACAGCCTTTGTTAAACTTTGGTGGTACATCATGTGTTGTGTCTATTACAAAGAAACATTGTCCCAAATACGCAGCAAGGGTTTAATTCACAAATTATATGACATTAAGAAATTACAATAATTATTATGTTTATATAGGGGCAGTGATCTATTGATGAAAATTGGTGGACTACTTTCTGCGGTGGGAACCAGTCATACGAGGAAGAAGATCAATTATGGCGGGGACCAGCACAGGTATGACCATTAAACCTACATTAACAGTTAGACTAAATCCTTACTTTATTCCTACATTATTATACCCCCAGATACAAAGTATATGGGGCTATATTGGAGTCATGCTTGAGGTTGGTCGGTTGGGTGGTTGGTCGGTTGGTCCATGCAAATTTGTCCGTGCTATTTCTCTGTTACTTATGGTCGGATTTCAACGAAACTTTGCATGAATGATGAGTACCAAGTCCAGTTGTGCATATCCTCGGCACACATTGGTCGGGTCAATTTTAAGGGAATTATGGCTCTTTATCTTTTTACATTTATAAATTTAGTCTGCGCTATTTCTCTGTTACCAATGGTCGGATTTCAACGAAATTTTGCATGAATGATCAGTACCAAGTCTAGTTGTGCATATCCTCGGCACACATTGGTCGGATCAATTTTAAGGGAGTAATGGCCTTTTGTTTATTACATTTCTAAATTTTGTATGTGCTATTTCTCTGTTACCAATGGTCGGATTTCAACAAAATTTTGCATGAATGATCAGTACCATGTCTAGTTGTGCATATCCTGGACACACGTTGGTCGGATCAATTTTAAGTGAGTAATGACCCTTTGTTTTTTACACTTATAAATTTTGTCTGTGCATTGTTGGTTGTGTTTGCTCTAAGAAGTTGTACAGTGGTACAGACAAGGACTCATACTTTTCAATTTTAAAAGCATGTGCCCTACCACTGGACCTCTGCTCCCTACCTATTATGTAAAAATCCTATTAATATTGAGTTATATTATTGTTGTTGTTTCAGTGTTGTGAAGATACCAGGAAGTCCCGACAGCCCCGCATTCCAGATTGAGGCTATAGTAGATCCAGCATCTATTGCGGCACAGAAGTTGTCACCTATACTGATTGTACTGAAAGAATTGTACAACGTGGACATCAAAGTCTTCATGAATTGCAAAGATAAACTCTCTGAGATGCCAATGAAAAGGTAAGGGGTCTGTGACAGGGTTTCCACAGTTAAGGAAAAACATATTTCTTTCAAGGTCAAAGAAAAGTCAGGGAATTTTGATATTAGTGAGGGCATCTGAAAATTAGGCAAAATTCAAAGAAAGGTCCGGGAATTCTCTATAATTATAGCTGATGATATCATAAGTGCCGATAATGACACTGAAAATAATGACAATTGCTGCTGTATACATTTATTTAGTAAGAAACATACTTTTTACATGATGATACCATCAGGAATGAGGTGAACAGAGTGATTAATATGAATTGATAGAACTTATTTCGCAACTGGCCTAATATCCCCAAGGAAGACTTTTTAGTCCCCTACCGGTTTTTGCCCTCCGTCCGTCCGTCAGTCCGTCTGTCAAAAAATCTGGATCCTGACATAACTCAAACAGTTTCCAAGCTAGGTTTATGAAACTTGGTATGTGGATAGGGGGCAATAAGGGGATTATGCATGTCTAAAAATATTTTGATTCTGACTAAAATTGTGGTTGCTATGGCAACAGAAAGAGTGAAAATATGCCTAAATCTGGATCCTGCCATAACTCAAACCGTTTTCAAGCTAGGTTTATGAAACTTGATATGTGGATAGAGGGCAATAAGGGGATTATGCACGTCTAAAAATAGTTTGATTCTGACAAAAATTGTGGTTGCTATGGCAACAGAAACATTGAAAATGGCTTAAAACCGGTAGGGGACTTTTGTATTACTTGCAATTCTTAATTACTTGTTGTTTAGCCTGTGTTATTGCAACTAAAATAAATTAACATAAACTAGATATATGAATCAATTTGATTGAAAACCATATCCTACTGTTTATTTAACGATGGCTCAGACAGGAATTAAATCCTGGCCCTCTCAATTCCAAGGTGTGCATCTTTACTCTAGGCCTTCACCACTGACCGAAGTATGTATTTTGTATATTTAAGGAAAGACATAATTATCTAATCTCATTTCATACTATATATGCTTTCTCTTAAAACAGATATTACCGTTACGTACTGGATGCTGAGCCACAGTTTAAAGCTGATGGAAGTGCCGTATCAGGACCTAGTGCTAAGTTTACAGATTTACCCAACAAGTCTCTGCTAACATTGGGTATGAATCCACCGGAGAGTTGGGTGGTGGAGGCTGTGAAAGCACAGTATGATCTGGATAACATACTATTGGAGGAAGTGAAAGGAGGTGTGACCGCACAGTTTGACCTTGAATACTTACTGCTGGAAGGTCAGTTACATGTTATATAATATACATGTACAGTACAACCTCTATAGAGCAACACCCTTTTGAAGATGTAAATTTATATTGACTGCTGCTTAGAGGTTGTTGCTCTACAGAGGTTAAATTTATAGTGAATATCAGCTTAGGGAAATTGTGAAGGTGTTGTTATAAAGAGGCTGCTGCTCTACAGAGGGCCACTCTGACTAGGTAGTACTGTATTGGTTTACAGTAAAACTCACTTAATCTTACTTTGATATACCAGTTATGGTGGTAGGAACAACACCATTAAAATATTGGCACCTTCAACAAAATCATATTTTCCTCCACACCTCCCCACCAACAAAATTTAGATTATTTCAATAACTTCACCACCACAATTTAAATTGTATTGTGAAACATACAGATATTGAAGCGTTATAGCCATGAAATGTCACCTTGATTATACTGTAAAATCATTAATATTCATGGGGAATTTAATTTCATGCATTGCTTGGATGACCCCAGCCATGAAATTTAATCCCAATGAATAATTATACCAATAAATCTAACATGTTCGCAGCGGCTGCCATACTTGTTTTCAAGTTCAGTCAGGTATAACTTATAAGACTAGGTTTTTAGGAAGTTTACATACATAAATCAACATATATATTAACAATTATTATATCTGTTTGATTTTTTAGTGATGAAATCCGAAATCCTTGAAATTACGTCCCTACGAAATTTTGTCACATTTAAATTAAATGATTTTACAGTATTACATAGTGTACACGTTTGCAGGTCATTGTTATGATGCTAGTTCTGGTCAACCACCTAGAGGGCTACAGTTTGTTCTTGGCACAAATACATCCGACGTTGTCATGGATACCATTGTTATGGCAAACTTGGTAAATATCTATAATAAATGTCTGATTCCTGGAGACTGTTTTCTTCCTATTCTTATTCAAATGGATAACCTGGCTTGGAAATCACTACAACTTTTCTTTGGCAACTCACCCCAATTGTTATTGTGTACTACATGATTTGAGGATGTACTGTACACCAACTTAATTTTGCTCATACAAATGTTTGCCAGCATATTCGTGGCTACAAATGTTCGTGTTTAAAGTCTACCAAGCAGACTTTTTCTAATTTAGAATTTCTGCGCGGATATTTAATTTCGCAAATTCATACCACTAGGGAATTCCTCAAACTTATATCGCGCAAAATAATTTGTTGCTTTACAGTACTTTTAAAATGCTTGTATGTTTAGTTGCTATATCAATCTAAATGAACATTTATTTAATATATGTATAATTTCAATGCTGATTGTAAAATATTGATTTGGTGTAAGTACTGTGCCTAATGTGGGGTATGAACACAAATTCCTAAAAACTGTATCAGTGCTAACCTATGGTCTGTTATGTATGTATTTGTAATGGTTACATAGACGAATTTCAGACAAATGACTGCGCCCTGGATATACAGGGCTTTTTTCAAAAGTTGCGGAAGGGGCTTTTTCTTTGACTTTGGGGAAAAATACCTCATATTTTTTTGCAAAAGGGGAAAAAAAAACTTAATGTTTATTGGATTTTAGGGGAAAACTGCATGATTTCAAAGAATTTTTGTGAGGGGAAGACGCCTGTAAACATCCCTGCTATAGAAGGGAAAAAAAGGCCTGATATTAAAAGAAATGGTTTGGAGCAGTTCTAAAGACATGTAATTGCTAATTATACACCTATCTCTCATTCTGTTGTTGTGACCTTTAATTCTACATTGCTTTATTGGACATATATGTTACAGGGATATTTCCAACTGAAAGCTAATCCCGGTGCCTGGACTTTGAAACTACGACAAGGAAGATCATCTGAACTGTTTGATATCTCCAGGTAAGAGATAGGTTTGAACACTGAACAGTAAAAGTAAAGTAGACTTGTATAGTAGTTCAATTATGCAATTGATATTGCATACATGCCATGTTTCTTAGACCCCTTTGTGTGAGATTGGTGATGGATATGCAGGAGATTTCAATAAAATGTGTGAAATTTTCAATGCTATAACTTTAAACTTAAATTATTGAAGTTTATATGCAGTTTTCACTTACTTTACTTCTATGAAAACACCATCCCATGCTTCATGAAGCAATTTTTGTCGAGCCCGCTTGGGGTGAGCGAGACTTAGTCGCCACTTTTGGTGTATGTGCGTCTGTGCGTCTGTCCGATTTTGTCCGGACCATAACTTTGTCATGCTTTGACCAATGTTGCTTATATTTGGCATGAATGTTCACCTACATGAGGAGGAGTGTCATGCACAACCCCCAGGTTCCTATCTCAAAGGTCAAGGTCACAGTTGGAGGTCAAAGGTCAAATTGAAGCTTGTCCGGACCATAACTTTGTCATGCTTTGACCAATGTTGCTTATATTTGGCATGAATGTTCACCTCCATGAAGAGGAGTGTCATGCCCAACCCCCAGGTTCCTATCTTAAAGGTCAAGGTCACAGTTGGAGGTCAAAGATCAAATTAAAGCTTGTCCGGACCATAACTTTGTCATGCTTTGACCAATGTTGCTTATATTTGGCATGAATGTTCACCTCCATGAAGAGGAGTGTCATGCCCAACCCCCAGGTTCCTATCTTAAAGGTCAAGGTCACAGTTGGAGGTCAAAGGTCAAATTGAAGCTTGTCCGGACCATAACTTTGTCATGCTTTGACCAATGTTGCTTATATTTGGCATGAATGTTCACCTCCATGAAGAGGAGTGTCATGCCCAACCCCCAGGTTCCTATCTTAAAGGTCAAGGTCACAGTTGGAGGTCAAAGATCAAATTAAAGCTTGGCCGGACCATAACTTTGTCATGCTTTGACCAATGTTGCTTATATTTGGCATGAATGTTCACCTCCATGAGGAGGAGTGTCATGCCCAACCCCCAGGTTCCTATCTCAAAGGTCAAGGTCACAGTTGGAGGTCAAAGGTCAAATTGAAGCTTGTCCGGACCATACCTTTGTCATACATTGACCAATCTTTCTTATATTTGGCATGAATGTTAACCTACATGAGACGGAGTGTCATGCCCAACCCCCAGGTTCCTATCTCAAAGGTCAAGGTCACAGTTGGAGGTCAAAGGTCAAATTGAAGCTTGTCCAGACCATAACTTTGTCATGCTTTGACCAATGTTGCTTATAGTTGGCATGAATGTTCACCTCCATGAGGAGGAGTGTCATGCTCAACCCCCAGGTTCCTATCTCAAAGGTCAAGGTCACAGTTGAAGGTCAAAGATCAAATTGAAGGCTAATTTAAGTTGTAGCCATTTTTCAACGTGCGCCGAGGCTCGACATAATTTGCCCGAGGGCAAGAATTTCTAGTTACTAATATTTGTGATCATTTTCATAATTTTAACAAAAAATGTCAAGTTCCCGTTTGTCAAAAAAGAAATACGTGTCTTAGATTTGATCAATCTGTATGTTTTGTAAATGTCAGTTGTTCTATACAATAATTAATACAAACATAGTAGAAACACCACCAGGGGTCCTTTCCATAGACATATCTTAGCTAAGATTCGACTTTTTCATACACTATTTTGAGCAAACTAATACAGCTAGTACACTCAAGCAAAGTTATGTGAACAATAATGATCATAAATAACTAATATTAGTAAACTTAATGAAAATGTTGCTCAATTAATCTCAATAATCTGCGTAAAAGTCTGATCTTAGCTAAGACATGTCTATGATGCCGACCCCAGAGTTCTTCCTCGATATTTTCATGATTGTGATCTTTTATGAGGGTCATTTAATAAATTTGTAGACTTGGTTATCATTAAAATACCCATAGACACAGAGAAATACTCACAACATCACATTTAACTACAGCCTTTCAGACACAAGTGCAGAAAATATTGATCAAATAATGCATTTAACAAGGAAATATGGCTAAAATAAAAATATGACCTTACGGCAACCACCACACAACGCTATGTATATTCTGATGTTATTGGCGTTACTGTTCTCAAGTGGTAAGCCTGGAATGAAATTATGTCATTAAATATGGAAATAAACATTTGAATTGTATGTGATTAAATATATATACGACTACAGCTTATATTGTCTAAGTTGAGTGTTAAAGCTAGACATAATGGTTGTATGTAGAAATGAAATCGCCTTGCACATTTCAAATGATGGTCTACGAATATATTAAATGACCCTCGTATTGATGCTGAGGTGTTTTATTTCAGTCATGAGTATACGGATACACCTGAAGGATACCAGGATGTTATAGTTACCATTAACAACCTTAAATCAAAATCTATACGAGTAAAGGTTTGTTAGTTTATCCATTCATTGAAAATTAGATTTAATGGAGCAGTTGATTTTCCTCCACATGTGTTGAGGTTGCTAATTCCTGACAGAAGGGTAAGTTAGTATAGGTTGGAGAATTTGACGTAGTTCTGACCTTTATGCATGAATATATTACAAGGTTCTTGCGTTGAATATATAAATTTTTGCGGGCAAATCATGCAATATTGGTCCTTTAGATTTGTGTTTGTATAACAACTCGAGCATCATCATATGAAAAAATACAATCAAGGTTATAAATATAGACAATACATCAACTGTTAAATAATGCCAATAGAAGGTCGAGAGCTGTGTCAAATTCTCCGTGCTATATACTGGTTACGTTACAGTACATGAAAAATGCTTCCTATAGGTAAATTGGCTGCTGTATATAACTGAAAAGTTGTTGAGGATTAGTGTTAAAAAACCTTAATCAACATGAATGACAATTTACAAATATTTTCGCCATGATTTTGTTTCCAGCTTCATTGTTTATAAACTGATGAATGTATGTACTATATTTACAGGTGAGTAAGAAAGCAGGAATGGAGGATGAGAAGTTACTGTATGAGAACAAGGAAGAGGAGAGTGGTATATGGGATACTATATCCAGGTATGGTATAATCAGTCATTTTTGCGGGTATTAAATTTTAAAAATTGTAATTTACTGGTGTCTTAAATTTGTGGATTTAGAATATTTAAAGAATAATCCCTTGTTACGTATTTTGTTGTCAATTATTCAAGGGGATTTGATTTTGTGATCTAGTACATCTGCGAAATCAACAAAAGTTAATACACCGCAAATATTAATAAATTTACAGTATGCTTTAATTGCAATGAACCTATGTAGCATGTATATACAGGGTGTTCAAAAAATTAGTTCAAACATTCATGGGTCTCTGTGGCTCTTTTGGGAAAAGGACCCAACCTTGAATAGGGAATGTTAGGGTACACAAAGACGGTATCAATGCCATTCTTAAAACATTGATTGGTCATGTAATGTGAGTTTCTGCTCTTGTGAAGGTGAAAAAAAATACATGACTGTGCTTCAAAAAAGTCCATGTAAAAAAACTGCAGGCTTACAATTGGCAAAAAATAGACACCCCTGTTCCATAGGGAATGGGTCATTTAGTTTTAGGAATGGAACATTTTAAAGACATATATTATGTGTAGGAATACCCCTCAAAATTAATATTGATTTAAGATATTATCTATGCCAATTATTAAAGTATATTATATTGTATAGTTCTAGATTAACACTTAGGTGGCTTCAATTTCAATGGTGAAATATCTAGATAGTCGAAAATGTCATCAGCAAAAATAGTTTATTGGTTTGTTCAGAGACAATAATTTTTTTAAGTGTCTGGTTTGTTTGGTAATGTACATGTAAAGTTTCACACATGTTGTTTCATTTTGCAGTTCATTTTCTGGTGGAGACAAGGCTACTGAAGATAAAGATGAAACATTGAATATATTCTCTGTAGCGTCAGGACATCTGTACGAGAGATTACTCAGGTATGTTTATACTTACCCATCCTTGTTGTCTCAGTAATCTCCATCATGGTAAACCTTTAGGTGATCTTGGTAAACTTAATGCCTTTGCTGTCAACAATGTTGATGCCCCACCAAATATTTATGGGCATATAGAGCCCTTGTCTGTCCAGTATTAGCAGAATTCTTGCTCTTGAAATGATGAAATTTGATGAAGTTGGGCTTGTGTTGTCCGTAACTTAAAAAGGTGTTTGAGCGGCAGTCTTCAAATTTGGTAGTAATAGGCCCTATTAGTCAGTATGTGTAGTTGTTCACATAAATAACTTAATTCCAATCTTACTTTATTAGCATAGTTATGGCCCTTGAAATGATGAACCTTTTCTTTTGTTTCTCATATCTTACAAGTATTTGTGCTACAGTCATCAAACTGAGTAGGAATATCAATCAGTATGTGCATTTAAGTCATGACCTTTGACATGGTAAACTTGCAAGTGCGGGCATCTGTGTCCTATAGACATGTTTCTAGTTATGCTGTCAGAAGATGTACATACATAATATAAATGCCTTTATATGTGCCTGCCCCGCATTGTAATAAGCTTCAGGGTGTCTCTTGCTATACTGTCGCTGAGTATTTTATACTATTCCAAGTAGTTCAAAGAAGGACATAATTATCCTTGCCACACTTTGTCATTTGTTATATCTATTTTCTAGGATTATGATGATGAGTGTGTTAAAACATACACAATCGAAAGTGAAGTTTTGGTTCTTAAAAAATTATTTATCCCCTACATTTAAGGTAAGTAATGCTAGATTTTAACTACATTTTCCATGGTCATTTCTGACAGAATTTTCCTTGTTTCCCACTCAGCTAGAGATGAACTGGTAGGAAACCCAGAGACAGTCTCACATATAGCGGTGCTGAACAAAGGGCAAAGATTAAACCAATCTATTCAGAAAAGAGCGACGGTATCGCATCCGAATTCCTTGTATCACATGACTGTCTCTTTACTACAAGTTACATATAGGAGGACATTGGCCACTTTGGCATGGAAACAAATGGATGGGTACACACAAATCACAGTCTCAGTCAAACACAGCAAACTAACCACATTTTTCAGAGGAAAAGCCCTGGTTATTAGTTGGGTGAATTCAGATTTTGGGAGGGATCATATTTACAAAATCTAAAACTGGCTTTTGTGCTCAAACTTTGCAAACATTAAATTTACTGGCTTAGAAAGAAAGTCAGTTACAATCAGTATATTTATAACAACATGACAACATGAAGTGTTAAAGGTACTGCCTCACAGATCGGGCTAACATTTTTGTATGACGGACTAATCCAACCTAACTAGGTATTTATACAATAGAAAGCCACTGGTGGTTGCTTTATGAAAGATGTATGACATATATAGAGGATATTACATGAGTGTCTTTTCATATTGAATTTATTAAACAAGTTGAATAAAATAATAAAATGCGAGGCTCTGCCGAGCATTTTATCGATTTTATTCAACGAGTTTAATAAATCCAATGTGGAAAATCACAAATGTAATGTTCTTTTTATCATATGTTAGCCATTTCTGGCCGAAACATAAAAATAGCTACTTATTTTCACTATAATAAACGCGCAACTTTGACGACGTCGCCTATGCTTTGAGTGACGTCACGTCAAAGCTTTATTACAGTCTAGTGTATTATCAAAAATAAATAATGGCTTTATAACGCTGCCGCGACGTCAAACATATGATAAAAGCAATTTAAATCACTCTTGATATTTGGCACTCAGTATTTTTCTGTTTGAAAATATTGCAGAGTTTCCTTCCAAAATGTTTTTTGAATTATGTAATTCACACATGATTAAACTGTAACTTCAACAAACTAAAGCCAAAACATCTGTGAGGTATTCGGTCGTTTCGCAATTCTTTTTCATCGAATTGAAACAAATTTCAGGCAATTTAAGTGATAGTAGTGCTAATTCTATAGGGTATTAATACCCTATAGAATTTTGGGTGTAAAAATGCTAAATTACTACAAAATGCCGATGTTTCCCAAGTTACTTTTTATGTCAATGTGGTTGTTTATGGCATATACAGGAAACTATACCAAAATTACATGAATATTTGACTATTTTATTTTTGCAATACACCAAAACATGTGGCAGTCCCTTTAAAATTAAATTTTAGGTTACAACATATTCTAGTGTCATGTATAATAATTTTCTATTATTCCAGGTCTGTATTAGTTGCAATCTGTTATGAGATTTAATTTTTGTTTTAGGAATTTATACCACATTATGCAAAGGAGTATGGATTTGAGTATGAGTTTGTTGAATATAAATGGCCAAGATGGTTGAATCAACAGACCGAAAAACAGAGAATTATATGGGGATATAAAATATTGTTCTTAGATGTGTTGTTTCCATTGGATGTTAAGAAGTTTATATTTGTGGATGCTGATCAGGTATGGTAAAATCTTGTCTCAATTGGATTGTACTAATTTATAGCTTGACGTTTTGAAGAAAAAGTCAAGCTATTGTCGTGACTGGACCGTGTGTGTCTGTGTGTACATTGGTAAGGTATAACATAGTTATCCACATTCACAAGGAGGGTCCATACTGACAAGGCTGGTAACCTTATGACCCGTATTTATGAGTTATCTGCTCTTTTTACTCAGAATTTTCACTCACAGATGAGCAAGTGTACGATCAAGTATGAGAAAGTTGACATCCAGCACTTGGTAGACGGTGGTCTTGTTGTTTCAAGCTTACATGCCGAGCATAGCCTTTATTTGCCAGTCAGCTTTATGCTGAAATACGGCAGGCATATATGTGTGCCCCCACCCGGATTTGAACCCAGGTCGCCAGATTAGACGGCAAGCGCGCTAACCATTGAGCTACGGAGGCCACACAATGCTAGTCAGGGATTCCAGTTGGGGCTCATCATGCAACAAGCCTAGGGTCATTTTGATGATTTTGCACTAACTATTACCTTGATTTAAAAACAAATGTACCTACAATTTAAAGAAGAAAATTGTGACCCTTCAGTCAAAATCCTTGGGGTCAAAATGTGACTTTTTAGAATTTCCTAGGACACTTCAGAGATCAAAGCTCTGAATTAGCTAGGAATATCATATAGGAAATTATCAAATGATGAATTAATACCTTAATGCACATGCAGTCCCAAATACAGTCAATTCTGTCTGTGCAACTTCCCTGAATTAAATGACTCCCTGTCTTATTTGACTGGGCTTCAGTCAATCCATTGAAATTTATGTAAACTGGGTGCATTTAATGACTCCCTTTATAATGAGACAAGTAACCTCGATTTTGAAGTCTTGTCAGACCTTTTTCTTTTTTAAGGCTAACTCCATTCATTTTTTACTTAACAAATTGAAATCAAACTTAAGCTTAACCAAGGAAGGTCTTCTAATATTTTGTAAATGCTTGCTGTAATGAATGACTTTTATGACCTTGACATTGTATATTACAGATTGTAAGAACAGATTTACAAGAGTTACATGACCTTGATCTTGGTGGAGCTCCATATGGATACACACCATTCTGTAGTGATAGAACAGAAATGGATGGTTTCAGGTAAATATATCCCTTCATCACCGTGATTCACATGAATTGTGTTCTGCATTCAGCTATCATGTGGAAAATGTTAAGTTATTGTATTCACTAAAGTATAGTCCTCAGCTGTTTATTGAGTGCAGGTAAAAGATGTGTGAAAGATTCAAAGAAGAGAACAAAGAATATTGCTTTTCTTGATTTGACCATCAGAGTCTTGGAAAATATCTTAAGCTGTGTATGGAGGCATCCAAATTCTGGTTACCATTCTGAATTTATAAAAGTGTATAAAAAATACTTGGAAGAATTGGGTACAGTTGGGTCTCAATGCTGTTCCGAATCAAAGGCAAATATGTCCACATGTAAATGATGCCAGTATATAAATATTTCAGTATATTGGGTTTCATTGTACTAAATATAACTATATTTTACTGTAGAAATTGTTCATTTACAGATTTTGGAAGTCAGGTTATTGGGCAAGTCATTTAGCTGGAAGAAGATACCATATTAGGTAAAACTTATTTTTCTCAGTGTTTCTGTGTATTAATGTACTATTGCTACAAATAAATTGCAGACTGAATAGTCATCACTATTTTTATGCCCCCCTATCGATAGATGGGGAGGCATATAGTGATTAACCTGTCCGTCCATTCGTTTGTCCGTTCGTCCGTCCTGGTTAACCCAAATTGACCGTTTCTTCTAGCATTAATATGGCTTGCTACAAAGCTTTCATACTTGCATGGATGTTGTGTATGAACACTCTCCACACGCCAGTATCACCTAACCCCATTTTGACCTTCACCTTGACCTAATTTTGGACTTAGACTTATTTATAGACAAGGCTTCCACAGGGGCATAAGCGTTTATTGAACGCAGTCTTGTTCTGTCATGGTTTTAATGACCATCAAATTGTTCTTTCTTTTTGTTTTGAATGGCCTTAAATAGTTTTGCATAAGGTTTTGAACACTCCTCAAATAAAAACACTTTGGTTACTTTTTTAGCAACCTCAAAATATTCTTGTGTAGCGTTTTGAATGACCCTCAATATTTTTTTAAATAAATATTTTAAAAAGCCCTCCAAAATTATTTCAGTAACTTTTTGAATGACTCACAAAATATAACTAGATTCTTTAATAACTATACTTTCAGTGCCTTGTATGTCGTAGATCTGAAACGTTTCCGTCAGATTGCTGCTGGTGATCGTCTTCGGGGCCAATATCAGGGGTTAAGTCAGGACCCTAACAGTTTATCTAATTTAGATCAAGATTTACCCAACAACATGATTCATCAAGTGGCCATCAAGTCGTTAGGACAGGAATGGTTGTGGTGTGAGACGTGGTGTAGTGATGAGTCCAAAAAATATGCTAAAACTATAGATATGGTTAGTTTAACAAACAATAGGTTTAAACTATAGATATGGTTAGTTTAACAAACAATAGGTTTAAACTATAGATATGGTAAGTCTAACAAACAATAGGCTAAAACTGTAGATATGGTAAGTTTAACCATCAATAGGTTAAAACTATAGATATGGTAAGTTTAACAAACAATAGGTTAAAACTATAGATATCCTTTCCGCTACCGCGATTTTTTGGGCGGCGGTGAGAAATTCATATGGTCCCTATACCCTTTCCCTGAGAAATTATTGACTTGCAGCACTGATAAAAACTCGATACATCCGGATGCTACACACTTGCCCCTAACCGAAAGTAAGAAAAAATGTCAACATTTCGACTAAAGGTCACTGGAAATGACAATGTGACGGTGACCCTTGCGCAAAAAACTTCTTTTTTATTTATTTTTTTAGCTTGACATGCCTACTTTTTGGCCCCTTTATGGTATTGATCTTGACCCTTTTGTCTTGCCTTATATTCCTTATATAGAAAAATAAAAACTTTTTGGCGCTAAATTTTAATGCAATTCCACAGGGAATTGTGCCACAATGGCGGGTAGGACCAATAATTTCAGTTTAATTTGTAAAATCTACGTTCAAAGCCCTCTTTAAGGGGTCTAGGGGGCCCAAAAACCTGTGCACGAACCTGGGCCTGTAATATCCTGTAGTCTAGGATGCCTGTGTACCCATGACAGCAAAATTCCCGAATTAGGGCATTTAGGTCAAAAACTACGGAAGGCCAAATGGCCATCCGGCGAGTCTGCATTAGTGTGCCATGGTAGCGGAAAGGATATGGAATTTTAACAAACAATTGGGTAAAACTATATATATAGTAAGTTTAACAAACAATAGGCTGAAATTGGTTGGATTTCAATGAAAGTTTGCATGAAAGATCAGTACCAAGTCAGAGCATATTGGAGTGTCAAGCAAAAACTGGGGGTTTTCATCCAATCCAGTAATAATTCTTGTTTTAACTTGTTACATGAATTAAAATCTTTAAATTCCATGGTATTTATTCATGATATTATATGCATATGAGAATTTTACATTAATTTTGCAGTGCAATAATCCAATGACGAAGGAGCCTAAGTTGAAAGCAGCGATGCGTATAGCACCGGAATGGAAGTTATATGATTATGAAATAAAAGTATTCTGGGATCGTATATATGGTACTAATACACAATCACAGATTGAATACGATCCACCACAACTTAATCCGGATAAAAAAGGTTAGTAGGTGTAGTTACAAAAAATGCCGAGCATAGCCTTTATTTGCCAGTCAGCTTTCTGCTGAAATATGGCAGACATATGAGTGCCTCCACCCGTGTTTGAACATGGTGTAGCGATTTTTTTCCCCTGGTCAGTTTTCCCCCGGGGTTGCCAGATTAGACAGCAAGCGTGCTAATCATTAAGCTACGGAGGCACATCCCTACTTCATAATATACAAACATGTTCTATTTTTGTGCCCCACACCGCTTACAAAGTTTTTTAGTCAGTTTATCCTGCTTTGCACATATCGGTACGTTGATAGGCCAAATTGTTTCCAACCAATAACTTATGATTGGTTGGGCCTAGGATCTTCAAAGTATGGTACAGTAAACTCCCTCAAAACTGGACCCGGACCGGGTCAAAAGTCCGGTTTTGTGGGAGGTCCGGTTTTAAGGGAGTTCTGTATCATGTACACTTTGATATGTTATCATAGGGAATATACTGTGTGTTTCATGATACATGTTTACGTTACATGTACAGTGCAACCTTTGTAGAGCATCACCATTAAGGGAGCTGCAAATATTTCAATTCTAACATCGATGAGTACTCAAATTGCTCATTTTTATGCCCCCGTATCGATAGATCGGGAGGCATAGAGTGATTCACCTGTCCGTCCTTCCGTCCGTTCGTCCGTCCGTCCTGGATAACCCAAATTGACCGTTTCTTCTAGCATCATTATGGCTTGCTACAAAGCTTCCAAACTTGCATGGATGTTGTGTATGAACACTCTCCACACGCCAGTATCACCTAACCCCATTTTGACCTTCACCTTGACCTAATTTTGGACTTAGACTTATTTATGGACAAGGCTTCCACAGGGGGCATAAGCGTTTATTGAACGCAGTCTTGTTTCATTGGCTATCAAAACTATGCAATGACATAGACAGTGCAATCATACAAATCCCGAAATGCAAGTGTGAGCTAATTGGAGACATATCAATTAAATACGATTTAGTGCAGTGTTTGTCGTAATTACAACATTTTGATGGACTAAACGATCCTTTGTTCCAGTAAATGTTTGTTGCAATACCTACCTCAAGAAAAAAACATCAAATGGAAGGATCGTTTTCTTATTACGTTCGTAATTAGGCAATTATTTAATTTCATCGCGGCGAATTTCCCTAAGTATTTTTCACGCCTGTGCAAATTACACGCGAGATCGTTTAAGAGTAAACATTAAAACACGACTTATTAATCGCACCTTTTGTAATGACAAGTTCTTTAACTAACAATTAACAAAGTGGCATTTTAGACAAGAAAAATGTACACGTTAAGTTTTCCGTCAGGTGAGACAAATATATGCGTCCAGTATTCCGCAAGTAACTATCGTTGAAAATCTTGTCAGCAGACCGAAAATGCCGTCCGGAATTATGAGAGTCCGGTATTGCGGGAGCTTTTTAAGTTAACTTTATAAGAAGAAAATACGGGACCTAGGAAATCGTCCGATATTATGGGGATTCCGGTATTATGGGGATTCCGGTTTTGAGGGAGTCCGATTTTGAGGGAGTTTACTGTATATAGGTTGATTATCCTAATTTGAAAATAATTAAATGACTGAGGGTGTTTATATGATTTCCAAACATCTCATGTTTACAATGCTTGCACCAACCAACATTATTACTCAAATCTATTTCATGATCAATGTGCGTGTAGTACTAAATTATCTTCAGATTTGGAGACATATATCTCAAAACCACCCCTTCCTTACAGCCTTGTTAGATCAACTTGAATGAACAAATGTAATTGCATTGTAACAATATTAACAATGTGTAATATTTTGTTTTACTTTCTATTTTCAGAATCCTGGAGAGACAGAACTGATTTATAACAATGTGTCACCATAGCAACCAAATAATTCTTACATTATCATTCTCAGAGATGAACATTTAATTCCATTTATTGTTGACATTGTTATGTATATATTACATGTGTTTGTCTGAGGCCAAGATGAGTATTGTACACAATTATTGTACATTGGTGATATTTAAACTTATCGTTTTCTTCATGTATGTATAGTATGGATAATTTGACACGATGCTTAACCTTTAATTAGCATAATTTAACAGTTGATATATGGTCTATATTTCTAAGACCGGTTTATGTTTTCATTGGCAGAGAGTATTACGAAGACGCTCAATATGTAATACCAACACAAATGTAAAGGACCGATATTGCACAATTTGCTCGCGAAAATTTATATATTCAACGCAAGAACCTAGTAATTTATTCATGCATAAAGGTCAGGATCATGTCAAATTTTCTGCGCTGTAATTTCTCCTGAATTGCTCTCACAGACTATTTATTTAGGGGTTATGATTGTTGATAGTCCAGAGTTATGCACCTGGATGCTGTTTTATCAAAGCACTTACAGATCTCTTAAACTTACATTCAAATTTAAATTCTTATACAACTATGTAATGTGGTAAATGGATCAGCACTATTAATAATGAGTCGATTAATGAACTCCTACTAGCATATCTATCTCATATTTGCAGTTGCTAAATAAGTTAAAAAATAATTTAAAATTAAATGTTTGTATAAGTTTTCTGTAAGTGCTTTGATAAAACAGTACCCTGGACACTACTTAACAAATTTTGAAAGCACTTACTGAAATGTTGAAGTTACAGCTATCTTTGAAATTGTTTGTAGTTTTTCCTCTTATTGTTTGTTTATTTGTTATGAAACCACATATTAACAAATATTGTGATCCCCTATCTGGGATATTTTACTACAACATTTTTAGGGTCTTGGGTACTGTTTTATGAAAACACTTGCGTTCAAATTTAAATTATTTGTGGTTTAGTGACGGCTGCAGTTGATCAATATTAAATATTATTAACTCCACGAACCCCTACAAAAAATATCTCAGCCCAAGGTGTAGAATTTAAAGAATAATTTAGAATTAAAAATTGAATACAAGTTCACAATCTCCATACATGTGCTTTGATAAAACTGTACCCTGGTCACAACATTGTTGATTCTGGTTTGTTTGATAAAACTGTACCCTGGTCACAACATTGTTGATTCTGGTTTGTTTGATAAAACTGTACCCTGGTCACAACATTGTTGATTCTGGTTTGTTTGATAAAACTGTACCCTGGTCACAACATTGTTGATTCTGGTTTGTTTGCTTACACTGTTAATTCCATTAAGTTTCTACTGTCTACTACTACAATTTCTACTATCCTGTATTCGTATAATTTATGTGCAGTAACTTGTTAATAGTTTCTTCAGGATTATTAAAGTCTTATTTATTTTACATTCATTATCGGTTAACATTAAATGTTTCATATTATGGGTGCTGGGAACCTTTATCTTACTATTGCGGGGCGAGTACTGAGTTCAAATACGTTAAAATAAACCGATATTATTGTTACATATTTTTATGCCCCCCTATCGATAGATGGGGAGGCATATAGTGATTCACCTGTCCGTCCGTTAGTCCGTCCGTCCGTCCTGGTTAACCCAAATTGACCGTTTCTTCTAGCATTAATATGGCTTGCTACAAAGCTTTCATACTTGCATGGATGTTGTGTATGAACACTCTCCACACGCCAGTATCACCTAACCCATTTTGACCTTCACCTTGACCTAATTTTGGACTTAGACTTTATCGACAAGGCTTCCACAGGGGGCATAAGCGTTTATTGAACGCAGTCTTGTTGTGTTACAACTTCAGGTTATTGAGAGTACCAAAAGGCCTGTTTTTCTTTATTTTCCCTATATAAATTGTCAATTATTGTGGATTTCCGGTTTTTCAAAATTTAAACTTTCACCCAATGGCATGTAAATTCAAGGGAGTGCCTCTCTGTGGAGGTGGCACTGTACCTGTGGTTATCAAATGATCAACATGATTTGAATACTGATATTTTTTCATATAGTTTAGTTTATAATAATACTAATTTATTTTATGTAGATTGTGAAACAAGTTATCTAACTTATATTGGTCACTCTCGATACCTCATTCCTGATGTTATCTATCGCCACTAGAGTATGAACCATTATTTCGAAAATCAAAACTAGCTGCACCTCATGAGGAACATGTACACGGTCAGAACGTTGATATAGCGACATCATACCATGACATTGTGTTACAGTGGTATATATACTTCATTAAGTGACATCCTGACATTGCATCATAGCAGAACTTCACCGGGCCTAAAATATGTTTTAAGTTTCAAGTCACAAGGTAGTAAATACTTATTAGTGCAAGACTGGAAAGGGTTCTCATCCTGAATCTCAGTCTAACCAGGCACAGTACGACAATCACATTGTTTATAACCTTATTAATAGCCTCAGTACTTACACAGAAAAATAAATGATCTTTAACATACATGATATTATAACTGATTTGTTCAAACACCGTCTTCAGTTTATACCTAAAGTTTCACTTTTCTGAACTTGTGTTTTGATGGATTGGGGTATGTTGTATAAAGCCACTTTGCTGAAATACAATAATACAGTAACTACCGGTACTTCATTATCATTAAAACAATTAATGTTTGTCATAATGTATTATGTGTGATATTTAGACATACAGTCCATAACAAGGTGAGGTTCATTCATAATTAATGCATAAAAAGCCAAACTGTTGTTAGAAATATATTTCTATTCAATTTTCTGAGTGTCTCAGTAAGTCTAGTGATAGCCTATTTAGTGTTGCATAAAAAGATTTTCTATTTATATGTTTTATTTATCCTCGGAAATCTGTATGGGATTATTTTTCCAATTAGGCAAATTACTGTACCATTTTATGAGAAAATGAAACATATAATAAAAAGATTTTTTTTTTATATTTTGTGAACGACCAAGTTTTATTTCACTTGTGATTACAAAAAATTAGATATTGATTTCTGTGATCACTCCGTGAAATAAAATTCAATCTTACACCAAAATCAACAGATATCCTGTATATCTTACCCTGTCTTCTGATTGAAGCCAATTATTATATGTTGTAATATGATGCTCATCCTTATATCAACTTTCAAAATGTCATTAAAGTATTATCATATTCTACATTAAGCCTAAGTCCCACTGAGCATTTTTGCCTCTGCGATGTACTCTTGATTGAAATTAATGAGTTATCAGGACATCATGAACAGGTCCCTCGTGGTCTAGGGGAAGCTTTGGGGAAGTCATGAGATAGTGTGTGATATCGGAACGATTTGTGATGAATCAGATGGTAGCGGAAGATATTGGAAGAACATCACCGATGTGAAATTCTACATTTGGACCTAGGCTTTACTTTGAGTTAGAAGTATTTCTGCGAGCATTCATACATTAAAAATGTCATATATAAATATATTGTTTGTGTGTCCTGTGAAGGTGCATTATATGGTATGTCAATGTATATAGCTGATACCTTTGGTTAATCTGTAAAATCCTCGAACAGAGAAACCTGGTTTATTAGATTGGTGATTTCTGTTGTGCTGATGTCAATGTTTTCTGCAAGTTATATGATCTCCAAATATATCATATTTACTCCCAAGTATTACACCGAACTGTGTGTTTGGAAGCAGGTGTAAAAATGGCAGAAGATTCAAATAAAAAAATGTCCTGGGGTAGCAGCAAAAAACATGGCTGTTCCTGATTTGCCCATATGTCTAATGTCTAAAGCTGGGTAAAGGATGGATCCAATTTTTGGTTATGATTTAGGCATGATAGAAGTGCCTGTAATACTTGCAATGGAAAAATACGTTAATTTTAGCTACAATCTGGAACTAAACAGGAGTATTAATCAATTAACATGTGAATGTTCCTGCACCTTTGTCTATGGTTGAATCCAGTTTCAGCAGATTTAGGATGTTTGTTCATGGACCTGGTGTACCAAGCATTTTCATGTAATACAACTATATTGTTTATCTGGGAAATCATGATGTATAATTGTTTTCATTTTGTATGAGCTAAAATGTCTATTTGATGTATTAAATTTTTTTGTATGTGTACTGAATAAAATTCAGCTTTAATTTGACACTGATATATCATGCATGCTTTGAGGGGTGGTAACTTAATTTAGGATTGAGGGTTGTTCAACCTACACTGAGTGGTGAGGTAGGGTAACAATAAGGGGTGATTAAACTTACACTGAGGGGTGAGGTAGGGTAAAAATGAGGGGTGTTCAAACTTACATTGTGGGTTTGTGATAGGGTTGAGGGGTGTTCAATGTTACACAGAAATGTAATGTTAGTGTTGATGGGTGTTCCAAAGGCTTTATGTACAAGTGTGCTAGCAACTATCTATTTATATTCAATTTATGTTGAACACCCCACACATAGGATGTATACATTTATAATGTCAAACATTCTGTTATTATCAGTAGTATAAATCGATTAATCAGGTCGGTCACTTGTTTACATTGCATTGTGTACTAAACATTGCAAATTCTCTTTTAATGTCTTATTTTGATAGATATTTTGTGTAATAGTATGCCGCTTAGTGAATAAGGTATTGATTTGCACTGCCTTTTTCTCAAATTAGAATGTTAAAACAATAAAAATTACAATGTTATGATATTGCAATGTTTGTATACAAGTGACAGACCTGATTAAACGAACTATACTATGTGTACTTATCATTATTGTATGAAGTTGTGTGTTGTGTAATGATGTATGTATGTCATGTGGTCGCTCACACAGTATGAGAAATGCTTCCTTTCTGCACAACAAGGTTGTATCACATTTTATTCTATAAATTGTATAGTGGTATACAACCTTACTGAGCCTAAGGGATCAATTTTGTTTTGTGTATATGTACATGCTTACTTGATAAATGATTGTATGTAAGTGTATGGATTTGAGGTATATTTATTTAAACTTGTAGATCCTAATTTACCAACATTTTCCAACGAAATTCAGATTTAGACACAAAAAAAATGCAATTTCTAATTACTGACCTGATTTTTTCACTAAATCTTAAAATAAATAAATGATCGTTATTATCTACTGTACACTTTGGCAAGTTTTTCATTAAAATCAATCTATTTATAATTACATGACAGTGAAAAGAATATGTGAGATTACGAAGTGTAAGCCTGGTTGACCGTATGAAACTTATGGTGTATAAGATATTATAAAGTATGTCGCAATTTCTGTAAATCTGTATAGGGAGCAGTACATGAATGAAATAAAACTATGAAAACATTTACCATTCTGTTAGTATTTTATCTTATAAAGTGCTCAATGTGAACTTTCAGGATTGTCATCCTAACATCATTAACACAGTAGAGGTCACCACATTTCTTACCTTGTCTTTATGAAACTTGTCTTTAGTCTTTGTCTAGACTATGAATCCTAGGCCAAATTTGTAACTGTGTTTCCTATAGAAGTATTGTTTGTATGTTATCTCCCCTAATTGCAATGAATTAAAATTGGTAAAAAACCGGTTCAGGCAAAGTAAAAAAACAGTTAAAGGGAAGTAAAAACAGGGAACTAACTCTTGTTCATAGAGTTCTCTCCCTTGGTTTCCAATGGAAGTTACTTTTGTTTACTTACAGTAATCCAAACTGACTTCAATTACTCAAACCTTGATGTCACAGGGAAGTAACCCTTGTTGTCTCCCTCGATTTCAAAGGGAAGTTACTCATATTGGCTTATTATAATTAGTCAAACTAAGTTATATCCCCTTATTCCAAAGTGAAGTTCATGTACGTCTTGTACACAGATTCCCTCCTATGTTGCTAATGTAGATAAAGTTACATTACACCGTTAGCCAAAATACAGATAGTGGTATCTATTTCAACCCTTTAGTCTTTGGGTCTGAATAAAAGAAAGCATTTCGTCACCCAGGTACATGTGCATACCGTATCAGACAAATAGGCATGCCGTAAACTTTGTGTTCTACGTCACACAGGTAGGTGTAAGCACGGGAGACCAGAGTCTTACTTTGAAGGCTTTAAGATTATGTTAGAAGAAACTGCACAATGTGTGTGACATAAATTCTTGGATGAACATACATTGGCAAGCGTAGCATTTAATATAACATGACCGTATTGTCAGTAACGCATATAACCCACTACCCCATAGGACGAAGTCTGCTGTTTATTTAAAGTGCATTGCATTACGAAAAATCATATTTTTTTGGAATGGTTGTAGGCCAGCGTTCACTCTGCACCGGCAGCGTTTTCTTCATCCAGAATGTATCCAATTTCATCTTCGGGTTTTTCTTTGTGTAAACCATAGCGGCACATGGTTTCAAATTATGAGGTTCAAATTATCGTAGAACTTTCTATATAGGGTACACTCAGATAATTTGAAACCAATATTTGAAACCGTGTGCTTATGGTGTAAACCACTGACAAAATCTTAAACTATGTTATGATGGCCAGAAAGCGGAATAACTCTTGACAGTAGTGTTGTGTTTATTTTCAATGTTTGCTGACTTTAATGAGTTAGTCCCCTTATATCATATCGACCTTTTGTGAGTTTCATTTGTGAAAATGTTAATATGATCAAAGTTGAAATCAAATGGTTACCACCGCTATTATAATCAATTGTAGACTACATGATTCAAATACAATCAACAGTAGATAATTAAAGATAGCGGGACACAAAATGTTAAAAAAAGTTAGGTCACTAATTTTCTATGGCTGCTTTCGGTTAAGCCGTTCAGCCACTCTTTGACATTGTAACTTCCCCTGGTAATTGGTCTACCTATGGAAACCTGTGTTCGAGACTCCCTGGTGAGACTATTTCTCTTCTGGTGGGTATGTAGCTAACATCGATCTACGGCGCCTAGGACTATCGAACAGCCCTCACTGGTACCAATTCACACCTTGGTCGAGTGGATCATGTGGGTTATTCTTGCTCAGAGAAATTAAACAGTGGTCCAGCATGGTTGAACCCAGGGCCTCTCCATCCCGAAGCGCGCGTCCTTCCTCTAGGCCATCGCTCACCATGTGGTCTATATTGTTAATTCTCTGGCTTAGAAGAATAAGATTGCAAATGCTATATTTATGACCTTATAAGTATCATACAAATCACTCGTATACACGCCGCTTAGGAGAAAAGGCTTGTTTTCCATAACTAAAGAGTATTTTTTAGACATTTTTTTCTTGTTTACTCAAAATTGCATTTTTGTTCTTATGACCTTTTTTCTTCTAAGCCAGCGAATTACCCGTGACACAGAGAGCACTATTGACAATGTTCAAGTCTTAGGCTACAGTTAAACATCGTCTAGAACAATATACCTTACAGAGGATGGTCTAGTGCACAGTAATAAGCATTCATTTTCTGTACTTTACAATTTCTTCTAAAAGAAATTCTACGAACCGCTGGCTTAGAATTAGAAGATCGTAAGTATTACTTACGACTTTATAAGACACATACATATTTGAAATCTGCATGCCAAGGCGCTTCTTATGAGCCTATTTGCATTGAAATCGGAAGTGGTCATGTTGACCGAACGTAAGTTTAAAAAAAACTTGTTTTTCCATAAGTAAAGAGTAGTTTTCAGACCGTTTTTCTTGTTTTCTCAAAAAATTGAGAAGTAATAAGCCAGCGATATGTTCTGCTGAAACTAAAACACCACATTCCATGTATTGAAGTAGAAGCACTATCTTCCAATAAGAACGTTGTAAGGCAGAAATTAATTAAATACTACAGGCATGATGATATACGAGTATTCAAAAGTTTGGTGGATATCTTACTGATATGTCTTACAGTTCACACTGATAGACATGAACTTGATGAGCAACTGAACGTCACATACCTTGTCCTCGATGACCAAGTGGATAGGGCGTTTGCCTCAGAAACAGAATGTTATGGGTTCGAACCCAGGTCGCGACCTCAGACCTACAAAAGTCGTTAAATCGGTGCTGGCATATCCAGAGGTGGTCAGTACGTATGTTATGTAAACAAATGGTAGTTTTGGGTTTTGCTGGGATGAGTTTTTAGGTTCAATTATTGGGCTACGTACTGATCACACACATGATGTCCGTTCCCAAAACGTATATATATAAAAAAAATGACGAAATGAGTAATAATTGTCCATCATTTAATTAAAAAAGCCAATGCATTTCGTCATTCTGGCTCATCAGGGGTATAAGAAACGTTATCGCTATATCTACCTTGATTGACGCGTAGCATATTAGAACAGTTCTGGGTACATGCAATTGTAGTTGGTTGGCTGGCTGGCTGGCTGGCTGGCTGGCTGGCTGGCTGGCTGGCTGGCTGGCTGGCTGGCTGGCTGGCTGGCTGGCTGGCTGGCTGGCTGGCTGGCTGGCTGGCTGGCTGGCTGGCTGGCTGGCTGGCTGGCTGGCTGGCTGGCTGGCTGGCTGGCTGGCTGGCTGGCTGGCTGGCTGGCTGGCTGGCTGGCTGGCTGGCTGGCTGGCTGGCTGGCTGGCTGGCTGGCTGGCTGGCTGGCTGGCTGGCTGGCTGGCTGGCTGGCTGGCTGGCTGGCTGGCTGGCTGGCTGGCTGGCTGGTCGTCAGGTAGTTTCCATTTGACTTTATTACTGTTGAACTTTTGATTAGAAACCACAGTTCAAATTCAGGTTTCGCTCATAATACGACAGTCTTAAAATATTGTTGTATTAAATTCCGGAAAGCTTTCAAGACTCGAATGGAACAAATTTCCAAAGGCAGTTACACTGTTTAAGCTGATATTTAATGTTTAAATCAACATGACCTTAATTGTATTTGTCTCGAGATTTAAAAGAACGTGCCGTAACTCACCGTCATTTTCTTTGTTTTCAACAATTCGATACGCGAATATTAAAAGCGCACACTTTAAATAAAACTAATGTCACGAGTTATTCTCTTCATTTACACTAACTGACAGTCCTCGAAATGTCCTAGATGCTAGATATACTAATCAGAGATCGTGAAACATTGTTTTGAAATATTGCTTTCGTGGAAATAATAATTCGTTTCGTGTAAAGATGCCGTTTACATGTATATTCAAATTTAAAAGAGCGTAATGCGTAATGGTCTTTCTTCTTTTGACATATATAAGGTTGTGCTATTGGTTCACAGAATGACTGGAAATTATTGGAAACTTAAAATACATTGTATCACGCTTTCTTAGTTTTAGTGACAATACTAAATGCACTAAACTAGTATTTATAAATGTATCGTACACAATGTTACATGGCCAAATATGGTAAGATGAGAAAAGATAGGACATAATTAAAAGATAAAAATAAAACACTTTCATTCAATGTTGAGGAAATGACAAACGATATCAGTCATTCAGTACGACAGCACTTTTAATTTCTTGTCATCCCCCAAAGAAATGAAGCAATGATCACAAGTTTTAAAAGGGAAACCCAAATTAAGGGACACACTATCGAGAAGAACAGAAAATGTCACTCACTTAATTAGACCT
Organism: Spisula solida; assembly: GCA_947247005.1. NCBI lineage: Eukaryota > Metazoa > Mollusca > Bivalvia > Venerida > Mactridae > Spisula > Spisula solida. Next base: position 36,531,830 of record OX365956.1, on the reverse strand, counting down.
CTAATAATCGTTATCTCTTGCATTAAACTTTGTAAACACTTCTGACAAATTTCTCAACCCCAGGCCTATAATTTCAATTACGTTTATTGGAGGGTCAATTTGCGTGAATTACATGCTGAAATCGCGGGAAGCATGGTCGGCGGATTTGTCTCCTGAAAGCTGTTCATTATTTTGAATAATTGAGACAATTTACTGTGTCTCAAAATAGGCATGAAATTGACAACATTTTGTTGGTTTTGTTAGTTCTGTTAGCCTCGTCAAATTCATTTCAAGCCAAGCTCTATGTTCTGTTAATGACGACATGCGCTTACTGGAACTGTCAATAACTCGGCCTGCCAATCAAAATGTCTAACCCACGTGGTTTACCCAGAATTCCAAGGGCGCGCTATACGAGCCTCGCTCTCAGTTTTGGTGTCATTGAAGAGCCTCTTCAGAATAAAAGACGGAGAAAAGACTGATTTTAACAATGGATTTATGTGCGATTCCGTTTCAATTTCGTCCTATAGACCGCTAATAACCCTATTCAAGTCATTCGTGAGACGAAAAATGGTTTTATTTTCCGGTGACAGAGACACGCCGTGTTTCAATAGCGTCTAACAATGGCTCATCAGCGAGCCCTTGTTAAACACAAAATGGAACAAAATAGCCTCTTTGCTGGTACAGAAAGTCACTAATGAAGCTTTAGAAATTGAAGACGGAATCTCAGCGTATATTGTTGGTTCTGAATAGGGCTCTTGTATGCCGTGTATTAGTGTGTAGTACTATCAATTAGAACATTATATTCCTGGAACATTTATTGAGATAGAATTATCGTTCTGGAATTCCTTGTCTCTTTATTTGTTCGTATTTAGAAAAGAATTTCAGTCATATTTTATGACGGGGTATGTTGTCCACATGTCAATATGTAGCTATTCAACTGCTGCAATAGCCAGACAGTCAACGTGGCAGTTGGCATAGCACTGTCACCATGACGTCATGTGTCTTATTCCAGGGTGGCACAGGTAATGTATCTCCATGAGATTTGCAACAACCATACATGTATTAGTCTTCTCATGAGATTGTTAGTAACTTAGCAAGGGCATAATTATCCGTAATGAAATTGAGCGGGAAACTGGTTAAACATGTCACGAGGATGTCATGAATCACAGAAAAACACCAAAAAATCAACATCGCTCGCATTGGTATACCAAAGAGCGTATGTGTGGTTCACAGCAGTACACTATTACTGACCGCTGTACTCCACACAAATGTATTATCTGTTCTAGATGTGATGATGTCACATTTAGGTTCGAGTGCTAGATCCTGCCAGGCTAACTCAGTCAGTGCTAAGACTGTCACACGGAAGATATGTGTTCACTTCAAGGGTTGATCAGGTTTTACTCGTACATTGCATGGCTTCATATTTACTGACAATCTAGATAGCTTCCCTGGATAGACATGTGTATTCGCTACATTGCATGACTAAATAAGATGGCCATTACATGTTTCCGTAGCAATAATATTATTCCGGTATTAATGAAACAAATAAAGTATTCAGTTTCCGACACACTAACAATTATCAGAACTAATAGACGCGTTGTTGGTTTTGTCTCGAAGCACTGAACATCGAGTTCTCGCGAGAAAAGACGATAATCGCATTTTCTCAAGTTTTGAACGGAATACGCATGCTTATTTGTGAACATTTTCCTAACTCTTGTTCCCATTGGCGAATATAATGATTGGATAATTGTTAATTTTCTCGCATTATTTCACCTTATTTTGCTCTTTCCAGAACGTATCAGGATAATTTCCATTCATTTCACGATTCAATCGCCACCATGCTTCGGAGACACTGGTTAGGTGTACTGTACTGCGTACAAAACACGCCTTGCAGTGGAAGTTATTTTTTCAGTACTAGATTTAAGTAGAACCCAACCTGTATGTAAAGGCCACGAATGAAAACTTTAAGTGACTTTGGTAAGCTTGTCTTTCTCAACAGGTCAAATACTATTGAAAGTGGTCAGATTGTAGATAGCATTTGTGGTCTCCACAGACGGGTTTTGTAATTAATGTAGTTATCTTTAATTGTTCGCCGGGGAATTTTTGCACAAATCTGACTGTATATACAACATGGCTTGTTCGCCGGGGAACTTTGGCTCAAATCTGACTGTATATACAACATGGCTTGTTCGCCGGGGAACTTTGGCACAAATCTGACTGTATATACAACATGGCTTGTTCGCCGGGGAACTCTGGCACAAATCTGACTGTATGTACAACATGGCTTGTTCGCCGGGGAACTTTGGCACAAATCTGACTGTATGTATAACATGGCTTGTTCGCCGGGGAACTTTGGCACAAATCTGACTGTATGTACAACATGGCTTGTTCGCCGGGGAACTTTGGCACAAATCTGACTGTATGTACAACATGGCTTGTTCGCCGGGGAACTTTGGCACCCACCTGACTGTATGTACAACATGGCTTGTTCGCCGGGGGAACTTTGGCACAAATCTGACTGTATGTACAACATGGCTTGTTCGCCGGGGAACTTTGGCACAAATCTGACTGTATATGCAACATGGCTTGTTCGCCGGTGAACTTTGGCACAAATCTGACTGTATGTATAACATGGCTTGTTCGCCGGGGAACTTTGGCACAAATCTGACTGTATGTATAACATGGCTTGTTCGCCGGGGAACTTTGGCACAAATCTGACTGTATATACAACATGGCTTGTTCGCCGGGGAACTTTGGCACAAATCTAACTGTATGTATAACATGGCTTGTTCGCCGGGGAACTTTGGCACAAATCTGACTGTATGTATAACATGGCTTGTTCGCCGGGGAACTTTGGCACAAATCTGACTGTATATACAACATGGCTTGTTCGCCGGGGAACTTTGGCACAAATCTGACTGCATATACAACATGGCTTGTTCGCCGGGGAATTTTGGCACAAATCTGACTGTATATATAACATGGCTTGTTCTGCTACATGATCATGTATTTATATTCTTTTGTTAATGATATTGTTTGTATTGTGATAAGCTGTTGTCCGCACAAATAAGAAATAAACCTCTGAATTGAACGTATTCGTTCGTCATTAGAATTTTTAATGCTTTTAGTTCTTACCCTGAATTAGAACTCATTACAAATAAAAATGTACCATTTCCACCATTACAAAAATTGGGTAGATTATTATCCAGTAGGAAAAATATCTCAATAAGATATATTGCAAAATTTAAACATAATTCGTTTACTTTTTTAAAAGCAAAAAAGGTTAATACCTGCTGCTTGAGTAGTACGTATTTAAATATGTATGTTTTGTATTTATGCTTGCATTGTGTTTAGTTGTATAATTCTTTGTAAGCTTCTTTAGATTCCAAGGTTTTAACATAAAAAGTCGACTTTAAACGAGCAAGTATGAACCTAGATTTTGTATTAATATGGTAAAAGAAACCCATAATATGATTCCACAAAAATGTTGTTTTTTTTTGCATTTTCCTCAAAAATTGTCTGCTCTGTACTTAATGTGTTTTTCCCCCCAAAAAACGTCATTTTTGAAGAGGTTGGAAATCGCACAGCGGAGCTCAATTATTAGTGTGGGTGTTCGCTAATCCATGACATTATTTGTTATTATATGTAACTGTACATCATCAGATATACATGTACATCCTGTCTGCCTACCCGACTAGATAATATATTTGGTTAAAGTCAATTATCAACACTTTAATTTAAATTTTATCTAAACTCTGGGCTAGATTATCTATGTTTGCGAGTGCAAAGGGACATACTCTCATGAAAAAGGGTAGACTGATGAGATGTTTCCATTTTATATAGGGTCTGCATAGATAGACTAATGAACATCGTACGCGCACTTATCATTTAGCATATAATACTGTTCAATTAGAATAATTGATTCCGCTATAAATATAATACAGATACTTGTTAGCATTTAAACTTATATAAACTAACTGTTATGTTATTTATTATGTTATATATATTATAGACATACCTACGTACATTCAAACAGCACGATAAAACATAAATCATTCTAAAAGAATGGTCGTCATAGCTTCATATTAGTGGGATACCCATACCACACACTGATCGTCATCTTCCAAACTACTTAAATGTATTATCACCAGAAATCGTGAAAAAATGTGTTGACTGAAAAACAGGGGGAACGAGAAAAAACTTACATAGATGTATTGTGTGATAAACGTAATCAGCGAGAAATAATGAAGGAATCAAGAAAAGATTTAAGTTTTTTACCACCACTAACACATTGAAAACAAATACAGTGTCGTAATGAGCTTGAAACAGAGCCCTTCTATCACACGAATATCTAAAATCGACAAGTACTCGGCAGTAATCTAGATTCTGATAACAGAAAGAACAAAGACTTTCCCTAAATATCAAACCGTACTTTCCCCTTGATCAACATGAACACTGTCAGACATTAGCGTATGATAGATAAAACAAACATGATTATGTTGTATAGTGAATATTAACACATCTTTTTGTTCTTATATATCATAAACTGTCTGAATATTGCACGTATATTCACACCTGATCAACCTGCGTCAATTAATCATTGAATTCATACATCATCGAAAATAGCACCAAATGCTTCATCGCCGAATTAACAAATGTTGGTCCTCCTCGGGAGTAGAGGTGATGAGCAACAAAATAGTATCCAAGGTGCATGACCTTGAACAAACATTGAACAAAAATGGTATAACAATCCCCTGACCATTGTTTTAAAGCTTCGTAACAGCAAGACACAAACACGTCCTCCTTAAGGAGGGCATACTCGACATCACATTTCTTGCGATTTTCTTATTGACTCCTGTCTCTTTACAAGTGACGAATTTCCGTTAGGATGAAAACTTCCTTCCCTTAATGGTGGAATTTCAAATGGAATGAAATAGCCTTAAGATTGAAAATTTCATGCAACTTCACGAAAATAAACAAAAAATCCAACTTGCTAAACTTTTTTTTATAAGTCTATCATCGAAAAATGAAATTTAACTCATTTGTTTTCTAAAATTTACATGATTACGTAATTGTAACCATGGCTACGCGTGTCACTAGTTACGTTACATCTTTTGTTGTTACATGGTCGTAAAAATCATTTATGTTTAGAAGAAGATTTTATAATAGTACAAATGTACTAGATTTTAGTTTGTTCAAGGAAATAAACTAGTGGATTTATAAGTATTTGCACTATAACTGTATGTATATATTTAATCAATCAAACAATTAAGAACAGTGTTCACTGGTGGTAGTGCATATCAGCTGAGCAGATTAGAATTACCAATCAAGAACTGCGGCGAAGAATTAAGCTATATATTCCCCCATCGTGGACCAAATAAAGTTACAGTAGTGGACGTGGGTTTGTCACAAAAAAAGACTAGTCCTGCATAGTACATCAGACCTTGATTGGAACCCACAAGGAAACAGAACGAGAAGGCGACCTGTGGTGCCATAGTGAATGACACTGATGCTGACTTACAAAGGAATAAGACCATGTCCGCTGGTGAGCGTTGGTAGAAGAAAAGGATTAAGCAAGAAAGTCTTCGCTTCAGTAATACAGCCAGTGCAGACAAATACGTATCAGAGTGCATTATAGATATTAATCAATTAAGTGTACGTGTTACGCATGCACCCACGTGTTAGTCTAGCCACACCCGGCAACGCTGTATATCTCTGAATATTTACAGACGTCTGATTAATATCACACATTATGCTGGAGGTACAATATTACAAATAGCTTAATACAAAATAAACTCTAATAAATAATTTATTGAAATGAATAGAATCTGATTTGTAAACATTATAAATTAGTTTAACTGCACTAAATTTGACAGCTCTCACATTTATCATAAAATAAAAAGCTTTTAATTGACTTTAATTAGAGTTTTCGTTCCTTTATAGACACATGTCAACTTATGAACAAACTACAAACATGGAGGATGTTAGTGCTCAATCAACGTTCAATTTATGTTCAGTCAACATGTAAAGAATACCATAATTAACATGAGAGGAGTTCTAAAGGTTTAGCAATAATAGATCCACAGGTATAGTGATCGTCCTTTCATTCAGCCAGTGTATCTATTGATTTCAAACTAATATAACAATATTTGACAGTAATTTGTTCCAATACAGTGTCACCGGCATTCAGTATGAAATTGTCTAACAATACATCTATACAGTACCTATATTTACTCAATCTAACACTCTCTGTTGTATCAATAATATTAAACAATCTAGAAGCTGAGGCTGCTGATTTGTGAAGGTAGAGTGTAGCACATCATGTCGTAGTTATATATATCGCTGGCTTAGAACGAGAAGGTCGTAAGTACAAAAACGCCATTTTGAGGAAACAAGAAAAAATGTCTGAAAACTACTATTTTCTTAATGGAAAACTAGCGTTTTAAATTTCGGTTTGGTCAACATGACCAGTTCCGAGTTTAATGAAAATAGGCTCATAAGAAGCGCCTGGCGATGCAGATGTCAAATATACACGAGTCTTATAATATCATTTACGACCTTCTTATTCTAAGGAAGCGATATATCAGGAATACATTGACAGTTTTCAAGTTTTTGTACGTGCAGTTATATCATCCGCAGTATTATTAGTTCAAGTTTGGAAAACACTATTTAATATTCTAAGTATTATCTACTTTGAAACAATTCAGTCAAAAAAAGAAAAAACAGAACGTGTCCATCATTATAACGTGAAATTCTCATATGAAAATTAAAATGTATGGAAATGAAAATTGAAAATTGGAGAGAATTTGCTTCTAAATGCAACTTTGATCGAGTCAGGTTGTTCCTTAGCTCTTTCCTAAGCAATATCCTATTTGTGTTCCTTTTAGAGCGAATATAATTACAGTAAACCACGTTTCCATATCAAGCCTACGTCTTCGAAAGCACAAACATTTCCTTTTTACAGTGTCGCATTTGCAATTGGGATAATGCTGTTTTATATCCATGCTGACGTTGACAATTTCAAATGTCATCTTTAGTTTATACTAATTTATTTAAGGTCGATTGTGAAACAAGTTTTTCCAACTTATATTAATCACTCTCGACACCTCATTCCTGATGTCATCCATCGCCACGAGGGTATGAGAGAAGAGAAGCCAGTTTCCCTTTTATGCTGAGCGTCTAGCAAGGGAGTTTCTGGTACCATTTTTATTTCGTCTTTGGTATGACGCGGCCTGTGAGCGAACCCGAGACCTCCCGCACTCGAAGCGGACGCTCAACCACTAGGCTATCGAGGAGGCGGTCATCTTTCATTGGAATGCTGCTTTACATTTGTCGGTGTGTGTATAAATCGTATAACACATTATGTATGTAATATATTGTGGGTAAGGTAACTAAAAACTTTTCATATAAGTGACGTCTGAATATTTGACAATTATAACTAATGTTGGCATGAAAGAAACTGTTAACCTATTTGACAGAATTGAAGCAAACCATGAAGAAAATGAATAGTTTAACAATATCATACTAAAGTTACCACTCATACAGACGACTGGCTATCTAGATATGTACCATGACAATGTATTTATTACATAGCATATGATTGCTACAGATTTTTAGCAGTATCATGATAAGCATTAAAGTTGATAAAGACCCTATGTTCAGTAGGGAATAAAATCATCAATATGAGCTTCATTAAGTAGGCTACCCATTTTCTGTCAGGTAAATACTTCATTAATTAAATGTCTGTGCACGGTGTTTGGTAAATATTGACATTAAACTCCAACCCAGACATAGATTCTAGTAGAATGTTTAACATTTCAGTAAAAAACTTGACTTCATTTGAATTAAAATATTACATTATACTAACACAATCATTTCAGTTTAATTTTATATAATTCAACTGATAAAATTAGAATAATTTATATAACATTGACATTTATATTTATATAGATTGATATTTCCATTAGAAAACATTAAGGAAAATGGAAGATGTTTATTTTTTTATATAGTATTCATTTTATGTCATAAAGCGAGCATTGTTCATTTCTGTCGTGCCTTTATAGACCAAACAAACACAAGTCGCGTTGATTTTGTATATTTTAGTGTTAAAAGGCATTTTTAAAGAATACACAAATAATATCCTTCCCTTATATTGTAAAGCAAATATGACTTTAGGGCTTTTATTAATAATATATAATTTACACATTGAATAAAGTAATTATAATGGTTTAATGCGAATCACGCTCCAGGCGCGCTGGGCCCAGAATGACTTACCCCGCCCACAAACCATAGCAAAGAATGAAGTGAATAGTAGCTGAAAACCACGCTGAAAACATTGATATTTTCTCGCTGACTTCAATAATTATAGGGTTATGCTATTCAAGACATTTTAACAAAAAAATCAAATTACAACTTGTGTGCTTTGACGTTTTGTTGTGGCCATAAAGTGGTGTATTTTGACGTTGAATAAATCGTATTGTATAACGTGCTATTAAGCAAAATACAATTTTAAGTCAAAGTTTTTATTTGTCAAATCTATTATGAATAACTAAAAAAGGCTAATTATTTGGCCGCCTGCTTGACGCGTTATTCTAACAGACTTCTGTCGTTCCTATTCAGACCCTCTGTTCTGACACGGCTTGTTCTGTGAAAAAGTTTCCGTTCTAACATTGTCTATATATGTCATTTCAACCAGATTCGTCAATAGTTTACACTGTCCCCATATGGTACTTTTGTATGTAACCTTAAAATATTTTACAAATTAGTTGTTTCCTGCCAAAGCTATAATACATTTCATTGGGAGTGCTGACAATATTCTATACATTGTGACAATAATAATAGTGTTTTTAATAAAGGTTGGTGCCATTGATTAATATGTAAAATCTGACAATATTTCTCAGAAATTTTCACAACAGATACAAAAATGTGTACAGTATGCTTTCTAAATATGATTTATTTATAATACATACTGAGTAGGTCATAGCCTTATTTAAGTACATGTTAGAATATAAAGTAACACGTGCTGAATGAAAGACAAATGATACGAACTAGTATGCGTCCATGTTGCATATTGACAATGACGTTACTAAACAAAAATGACATCATTAGACATGAAAGTACTGTTGTGTACAAAGTGACATAAATAAAACAACATAAAACATGTACGTTGTACTATAGTTTTACTTAGTTATCTTCTTCGTGCCTGCTGGCACATGAGGCTGCTACCAGGTTCCTCCACTGACGTCTGTCCATTGCAAACTATTCGATTTCTCCAAGGGTATTTCCCATTCTTTTGATTTCATTGGTGATTATCCGTCTTCCTCTGTGTATTCTGCCATCTGATGGTGTCCACTTTTGAAAAAGTTCTTGTAATATCATTCTTGTCTTTCCTAATTACATGTCCTAACCATCTGATCTCCGTTGTTATGATACAAAATATAATATTTATATTCTGTTGAACACTGTTTTCCCTGTCCTATATATTATCATCTTTTTGTACTTGACGTCGTATATTTCTTGAACGTTTGCTTTAAATTTTGTTGGGAATGTTATTTCATACATTTGATTAAGTTATAGTTAGAACATTTACTTAATATGTTCTAACTAACTTAGAATATAACATTCTGCATTCTGATTGGCCGATAGAAATTAGCGCCAACGCAAGACGTCAAGTCTGTTAAGAGAAAATTTTAATGATTAAATTTTCATTTAACCGCGAAAATGCGGCGTTTTCATTGGCTCATAATGTAGGTTATATTCTAAACTAAAGTAAAATGATGCCAAAATTACATTCATAACTCGGGAGAGTACTAGACTACCCATTGGCTGGTCATGCGTATATTTTCAGGTTGGAATGGTTGTATAGTCCGGAGAAATGGAAACGACTCTCGACCTTCTATTAGTAGTTGTCAGTATTTAGAATCCCGTTTGTATGTTTTCATAAGCGGGAAGAATCACGAAGACGATCAAGGTGTAATGCCAACAAACATTTAAAAGACTTGCTCGCGGACATTTATATATTCAACCTTGTGAGATATTCATGCATAAAGGCCAGGATCACGTCAAATTATCTGAGCTATACATACTCTCTTCCGCAAGAATGGCTACCACTATGCCCTCCATATACTAGCATACTGTACATGTATATAGATAAGTTGTCGCCAGTTTCCAGAATCGCCGGTTAGGACAGGCTGATAACAAGGTCTAATTTAGGAGGATTGGTCACGCCAACCGTATACACGTAGGTCTGGAATTTTTGTTACAAAACAGCTGAACTCCGTCGGATAAATGCAGGCTATCACACATTGAATAAGTCTTGGAGCGATGTTTAAGACTACTACGACCGCTTGTACAATGATTTGGTGTATATCCATACAGTATTTACGATTCAAGTAATGTATGCACCAAATGGATTTATGAAATATTTATTTTACTATTTATCACTGATACAGTGACCTGTGGTTACAAGAGCGCTTTGTCAAATACGACTTATATGCTAACGAACGAACACAATATCATGTTCCTTACATTGTCATTATTTCTAACACAAGCGAGTAGTAATACAGTAAAATCGCTTGTCCTTACCACAGGGTATTGACGCATATTGTTTTATGCGTGTGCGACCGCCCTATATCTCATATACGAATATTCGTATATGAGATATAAGGCGGTCGCACACGCATAAAATAATATGCGTCAATACCCTGTGGTCCTTACTTGTCCTCACGTGACACAAAGTGACCGATATATGCACACAAGTACTCAAACAGACTCCTGCAAGGCAAAGAATCGATATAGAAATGAAACATGCTTTCACCAAACACTTGAAGTAATCTTTAATAAGTTTATATAACTTGAGCATTATTATAATTGTATATGAATACAATATATACAATAGAACGAACTCAATCATTTGTTGGATGATGTTTGTTTTGACCACCTGTTTATACAGTTAGGTGGAAGACTGACAAATAATACTATTTATTTATTCACTGAAAGTCTCATGTTTTACATATCAAGTATATTACGGTGAAAGAGACCTATCAAGTCATTGTGTAACTCTCTCATTTACCCTTCTTCAACATTTATCCACATACGAACACTTAACCGTTTGCTTTTCATTCAAATGAATTTGATCACAAAGTTCTATTCAGTATCTCAGTTGTAGCGAACAAGTATCTTTTTCCACGTGGCTCGCCCTCAATTGATTAGAATTATCTGCTCTTGACGGGGTTACGACCTTGTTTTAGAAAGCCCTGAAGGGGATTACAATGGCAACTACGAACCCTACTGATGCTGTACAGAAATATCGAGATATTAACTTCGTCTTGTATTATCAAAGCGCCATAGTTGTCTGTATTCAAGTTATAAAGGCAACATATAAAAGCAACACGTCTAAAGCTACTTGACCAGGAAATGAAAGGGAGCTCAGCTGATACGTGAAGTCTCCGGGGTCCTCCGCATTGTTAACATAAAAGGGAGCATTATTCTCTAAAGCTTCAGACTTAGAATATGTTTTTGTGACTTTTCAATACGGCAAAGGAAGGTTTCATTTAACAAATATAAAAGCACTGATGAGAATGAAAACACTTGTGTAGTACGGTGTTAAAACGAAGGATAATTTCATTTAAAATTCAATGGGTGGCTTTATATACAATTTGGTTCAATTGAATTCATTGACAAAAGCGGAATAATAGAAGTAACACTTGGGGTTTTAGTCTCATAATGCGACTTTGTTGTTATTTCTTTAGAAATTCATTAGACATGTTTACTAGGCTTAGGTTTCGCTATTAAGGCAATAAAATCACAGTTTATTCCAATTTCTGACTATTCACGCTTGTTTATTCATCACTGCGAATATGTTATAAAATTATAAAGATATCTTCGTGTCTTTTTTACTTTTGACAAATCGGTTTAATCCAGTGTGTTTGATGCCGATTGAAGTCAATGAGTTTATTTTTGATATTTCCCTTTTGTATTCTAATTAAAATCGGATTTGATTAGATATTTGAAAAATACTGATTTAGGTGCACATAATGTTTGATGTATTTTATATTGGAATACTTCCATGGTCCTTTCCGCACCTGGGTTATACCTAAGCTAGTATTATTTCAACGAACAAAACATTTATTTATTAGAGAAAGGTGATCTAAGGGTTGGTCGTGCAATTTAGGTATTTAGATGGCACAGGTTCGATCTCCGTCTGTGTAACTGAGCAAGATATTTCTCCATGATCCGCTTCCACCCGGTATGTGGATGGGGAAGCTGAGTGGAGCAAAAGTCGACGTGTTGAAGCCACATCTACACCGAGTGTCACAACCAATTTGAGACTCATGAAACAGGAGTATATGTACAGTGGGCTGTACGGATGCATGTCTGAAAGTAGACATTAAACTAGTACATTTTTTATATAATTCTGGATTAATTCTAATTAATTACCCTTTAACCACATTCGTCTGGTTAGTTCTGTAGCTAAAACGACATTCTCTCCCACTTGGATAATACTACTCTGGCTACTCAACTGGATACTATTTTTCTTCAATCAATTATTATAATTTCATTTTCAATTTTAGCTGGATTTTATTTTGAGCTTGATTATCTATGTTTGAGGGTACAAAGGGAATTAATTACAGGGAAAAAGAGTAGACTGAAGAGTTGTCTCCTTTAATTAAACATAGGGTATGTATAGACAGACTAGGATAATCCGTGTTCAGTTCCTTCTATAATATACTCTGGATAACTAGAATGGCACACACGGTGGATCTTGTTTCAATTTTCATATTTGGTACGTCATGTTCTTTTATGGCAGCCTTATTTATGGTCGTATCCTCCACATGTGGAAGGATTGCAACTTGCTTGTGGAAAAGGAAGTTATAACGTATAATGGTAAACACATTACATACAGGAGAACTGATAATGTTCCACTGGTCACCGTATATAGTGTGTTTATATATGACAAGTTAAGATACATTTTCATTTCATAAGACAAACACACAATTATGTACTATACAAACAAACGCATAAACATAAAGTTAATACATTTAATTGAACAGTTGGTGTATTATTGAATGTATAATACTTCTATATGTTTAATTAGTTATTTGTTATTATATTTAATAGTCTTATGTGATATTCGTCATTTAAATATTAAATGACACATTTCAATCATACCCATGTGTTTGTTATTACTTGCATCATCAAACAGAGCTCATAAAGTGATTACCAGGGAGCTTACATAATACAGTTAAAGATTACACAAGCAATTAATTTCCATGCCAAATCTTGCCGAAATACAACCAGATAACGCTTTGATACTACGAAATGTTGAGGCTCTCCATAACTCAGTTAAATTGTCGCCTAGTTCTACGTCTGTGCTATAGTCCCCGGGGCATCCCGTTGAGCAAACAATGATCATAACGTAATATTCATAAATCTGATGGTTTCGAATTTCTATAAACATTTGGTAGACACGTGACATGACGAAACTATGATATGACGCAAATGCCTATTAGGTAGGGAAAGAACCGAATTACCACGTACTACGACTGTCTCAGTCGAATGTAAAAGAAATTAAAAAAAACACCCACCTTTCGGAGTTAATAGTATACCAGGACATGTAATGCTTACTTGTTGTTTGGTGTTTGTGTTGCATTGCACATCGAATAGAATACATGCTGAATAGACCACAAGATGTCCTTTACCGAATGAAAACACACTATGAATATCTTACAAACTACGAACCGTTGATAGCAAATTTATGGTTTAATTTGATACGAGTTATCAATGTCAAATGCATAATAGTATGTTGCCAATACGCCATATTAGACATTTCCCAAAGCAAAGAGTGTATGAAGTTGAAACTAAAGAGAAGTATCAGAATACTCATATGTTATTCACTTAGTATTGAGAAACATAAGAAAAAAAGTTCAGTTACCAATTTTCGATGGCTGCTTTCAGCAGTTCAGCCGTACAGCTACCCTTTCACATTTTAACTTTGTTAAACTTAAATTTGTAGAAACCTGCGTTTGAGTCTCCCTGTGGAGACTATTTCTCTCCTGGTGGGTGTGCAGCCCACATCGACCTGCGGCGCCCAGGACTATCGAACATGTTCAGACACAGCCCACAAAGGTACCAGTTCACACCTTGGTCGAACAAAGCAAGTGGGTTATTCTTGCTCAGAGAAATTTAGCAGTGGGCCAGACGGGGGTTGTACCCGGGACATCTCGATCACGAAACGCGCGCCTTACCTCAAGGCAACCGCTGTAAACAATCAAGTCCGATGACCTTCATTCCCAATTTAGGTAATATGCATCCACTATATAGACTAGTCCTAATTTCTACTAAATTTGTTGAAATATTTATCAAATCTTCTGACGACAATTCCCTGCTTTAAACGACGCCATGTTACCGGAAGTAGGAACGCAGTTTCAAAATTATATCTTTTTATTGGTTATCAATGAACCAATCAACAGAACTTCCGGTTGTGAGGTCAATTCATTAGAATTCTCACAGAATCGCATTTGGATTTTAAGTCGGCTTGCAATAATATTGTTTTGATTATAAAAGCAAAACCAATTCCAAGTTAATGCCTTATTTAGCAGACGGAAATTCAATATAAATGAATAGCAGACGACAATAAGCTGTACCGAGATGGTCTATGGAAGAACGCACACGTTGATAAATCCGATTGTGTATTCATCAATTATTTTTGTGAAATAAATTGTCTAATAAATAATGAAAGACCGATATTCTGACATTTTTATACTATTTCATAGTTTTAGTGAAAGACTTAAAGTTATATTAGTGCTCAAAATCAGAAACAAAATATTGCACCATTATTGCATCTTTTTCTTAAAGGTGCTGCCTCACGTATTGGTGTGTAGTAAAATATTCGCCTAATTTTGGTATAGTTGCCTGTATATTCCATAAACAACCACACTGAAATTTAGGGCCTATAATAACTTGCGAAACATCGGCATTTTGAAGTCATTTTGTTTTTGTACACCCATTAATACCCTATAGAATTAACACTACTATCACTTAAATTGTCTTAAATTTGTTCGCATTTGATGACAGTAAATTGCAAACCGAACCGAATACCTCACTGATGTGTACGCTGTTGTTTGCTAATGTGGCAGTTTGATCAGGTATGCCTTACACAATTCGCAAAACATGTTGGAAGGAAACTCTGGGGAAAATACCGAGTGAACGATATTAATAGTGATTAATTTGCTGAATTGCTATAATGTTTCATAAAGCTTTCTGATACATAAAATACTTGGTTAGGTAAGAAAATGACATCGTACAAAAGGTTTAGTCCGATCTGTGAGGCAGCACCTTTAAGACATATATCAACGTGGCAAACATACAATTCCTTATTATGTACTAACAAATAGCATAAGACGTTGGTCAAACAAAAGAAGTCAGAATTGTTTTTACTATTGTTTAAGTCCCAACAGTATTTCAGTCGTATGGAAACAGATGGTGTCTAAGGTCCTTTATGATATATCCACCATATAATATCAACATGTCTAGGAATGCATCGATAGGACATATTTGTGCCAACACTCAGGTGCTTTGGTGGATAATTTTCAAAATTATGCATGGCGTATACGACACACATTACTCACACCGTAGAGCCATATTACACCGCTAGGTCTGCTTGATTAACATAATGTTATTTATTCAAACAAACTTTTTCTTTCAAATTCTTATATGTTAAACCATTTAGTTTTTAAACCAGTAAAGGTGACATTAAATTTATTGATTTACACATACAGCAGTGGTACTTATTGCGCCTTATAACATATATAGATTACGTCACACCAACCGTCATCAGCATGAACATTCTGCACACTGGGGCTGGATAACGTCAAGAAAAAGATACCGGGGTATAGACCGGGGTATATCCCAGGTTTACTTCAAATATCACAGTGATATACCACCACCTTTATTATAACACTTAAAGATATGGTATGTGGTTAGAATTTAAAGGAAAACTCTCAGTCGGGATTTTTTAAGAACGTCGACAAAGACTCGTTACTTGACTAGAATTAAAGAAATAAAATAACAACTTGAGTTGAGAAAGGACATTTGATGCTGGACTACACATCAATTAATTATGAAAAGGTAATTACAGTAGCATGGTGATTCCAATGGTTTCAATGGGGGGGAATCATGCAAGAGAAGAAATGGATTTAAGGTCTACGACCATCACCATTTTGGTTACTGACGATTCTCTCCGAGCACAAAACAACAAACACAACAATAATATCATTTCTAGATGTATAATTGTTTCCCATAAAATCATAAATGTATTAGTAGAGCGGAATATGCTAACTACCCCGAGGTGTCGATATTCCTGCCGCAAACAATTATGTTAGGGCGGACGATAATTGCTCTAAAGTCAGCTGAAAGTGACAGGAATTATTCCAAACTCAAGTGACATTTCTCAAACACTTGCATGAAACCTTTCTTCGCACTAAGGTATAATTTTGAATGTTTAAGTTAACTTCGTTAAATACTTGTTTAGCCAAAAGAAATGATGGCTAAAATTAGTATTCTAAAAAGACAACACTTAGTGCTATTTGATTATCTGTCGACGATTGGATCTTGTTGAACCTTAACCTCCAGAGATATAACGTAAATAGGCAGGAAAACAGGACAGAAGTTAAGCTAATAAATTGAAATAATAGAATTATGATGGTCGTCAATAAACTGGTGACAAGATACTTTGTGAATCGTTGAACAGAGAGGGTATGTGTACTTCTTAGACTTGGGCGGATCATTTACTTGTTCAGTTGGGCAGTATGCCTTGTTTGTGTTTTTATGTTTTCTGTGCTCGGTTGGTTCATTTGGGCTTTGTGGCTTGTATGTGTTTTTTATGTTTTCTGTGCTCCACTGGTTAAGTTGAGTGCTGCCTTCCCTGTCTGACTTAGTATCGATTTGTTGTCCTTGTAATAAATAGAGTTTATTTTCAGACCATGCATCTGTTATTAAACCGACAATTGCTACACCTTTTCTTGTTCATTTTTATTTGTGCCATTGTTGCTTATTCTTGTGATTTTTCTTGCGTTAGTGAGTTTTTTTGTACCTTTCGCATTCGGCTGTTTGTGTTCAGTGCTGCCTCCCACGTGCTCGCTGATTACTTTATAATGATTCAACTTGTTCGTAGTAATTGAAAGTTATAATGATTTAATCTGAACAGGAAACGTTTCAGAGACATTTCGTATATGTCTATATAGTATTTCACCAACCCCTGAACTTAGCTACATTATGCATCGCTCCTGTATTATGATATCTACCCCGTGTGGTAACGGCTATAAAAACTGCAGTCTTTGACGCACGTAATTAAAATTCATAATTTTCTTTAATTGAAAAAGTATATAATTCAGGTATTATATAAAATGCATTATTTAGACAGGCATTGTGTGTAAACAATTACTAGAATATTTTATGGCATGGACCATGTTGGTAATGGTGCCAATATGAACAGTCTTGTTTGTCATATGGGGTATAATCGGTAGAAATGATAAGATTATCTTTATTGATCTTCGATTATTAATTATTCTGAGTCAATCCCACATAATTGTTCGATTTAATGATATGCTTAGAAAGTCGATTTATTTTTGATAATTTATTGAAGCGCATTAAATCAGTGAAAATATAATAATAATTTACAATGTAGAAAAAGTGAAAACTTTGACCGAATTTCCGATGAAACTCGTTGATTTATTATAAATGTTCCTCTCGCTTACAAAAAACGTACACCTTCAGTTCAAAATGACTATGTGATTAAATGTTGAAGTTGAACAAATTAAGCGTTATAAGATTATTATGAGTTAATGAAGGATGTTGAGAAGTATCCCGGATATTGATTGAGCATCCCTTATAGTTCCGACAGTTTTGTTCAAAAACAAACAAAACGCTTTTAAGTTTGATTTTATACCTGCTTTTGGGTGTGCTCACTTTATTAATAATATGAGTAATTTGTAAACAATATTTCTATAAATAATAAGGCCCATGAGAGTGACCAGAAAAGCAACCGTATTTTATTTTGTATAATTATACGTGCATTGTATGTGGTGAGCGTTTGGCTCCATGAAAACATCTTTTGTCAATGCGCCTTAAGTCCGACTCGGTCGTGGCATCTACACCCTTCTTTACAAAATTAACATACGCATAGAAAACAACCCAAAATTGAAAAAGTGTCGAGTTATAATCTAAAATGTTATAAATAAAAAATAAATATCCGCTCGAAAGGGTATTAATAGTTTATCACTCAGTTCCAATCATGAAGAATAACGTGACGTCAATGGATAAACCACCACTAATGTAATGTTTTTCTAAAAACCAAACAACTCATATCACACACATAGGATTGTGAACTATACCAACAATATTTTAAATATTACAAAAATGTACATTGCAAACCAGTCTAGCACATGTAACGATGTCTTCATCGCACATCGTTTTTTCAGTGCGTGAATGCATTTGTTTACATGACTGATTTCCACACGTGCTCTTAGGTATGCAACAAGCTGCAAGGGAGGCAACATTAATTCGTTTTCAATGTCGATTTCTTGTACACGTTATTTATAAACCATTAGTGAACATTTTGGTACATGATTTGTGTTTGCATACATGCGTATCTTCTACGAGTAGATACATTTTGAGATTATTTCTTTACATCCTGTAACATTATTTGGTTACTAGTTTGAGTATAACCTATTACTCGTATTTGTTGAAACTACAGAGCACAGGCACACGGTGTCTTGCTTGAAAACATGTCAGCTGATCGACCTTCTTGTATTTAAGAAGGTACTCGGACATTTTTTTCATTCTAGTATAAAGATTTCAAAATCGACGACACCGTGTGTCTGTGCTACAGAGAGGATGATTAAGAAATAATGAACGTATATCTGTGTTTTATCGGTAGTTTTAGCACAGCTTTGTTTCCTCTGTGTGTATAACTGTATATAGCTGAAACTACTGGTTGTGTCAGAATTAAGAAATAATGAATATGTACATGTTTTTTTATCGGTAGTTTTAGCACAGTTTGGTTTCGTCTGTGTGTATAACTGTATATAGCTGAATATACTGGTTGTGTCAGAATTAAGAAATAATCGGAATATGTACATGTTTTTTAATCGGTAGTTTTAGCACAGCTTGGTTTCCTCTGTGTCTATATAGCTGAAACGACTGGTTGTGTTAGAATACCAAATAAAACACAGTCAATTTAGACTGTTTAATATTCGAAAAGATAGTAACAAATCAGTCAGGGATGGAAACATTTATACCAGCTGACGAACGGCACTAAAAAAACAAACGCAAAAGAAAAGGTCACCATGACAACCATAACAATGAAAAAAGAAAGAAAAAATGCAAGTGAACAGCATCAACAACACGATAACCCACTCCGTCAGCCTGACGCCTCAACATGAATCTGATTCAACATTCCGTACTGGATTCCAGTTTGCACTGCCAACATTTATTTATGTCTGGCCTAATATTCAAATTTTGAAATAAATATTAATTTCTATAAAAAAGACTTTATATAACATCATTAGATGTATAAATGCAATATTCAAATGCTAATTTTGATTTAATCTTTTTATTTTAATTTTAATATTTCATAGAAAAAAGTAGTTTACAAAATACTGTAATCGGTGCATTGTGCGATTAACAAAAGCGTTAGAAATACTCCAGCGCTATAAATCAGGCTTCGTAATTAAAAAGTAGTGTAATGTCACACGGTTCTCATACTGGCATAAGCCACAATAATGTTATCTTCATTGTTACATAATAGACTTCAATTATTTAAACATGTTGTTTAGAAAATTGTCATCAAATCAATCAGAAAAGGTCAAAGTTTCAATTCTGTCAAATAACTTAACAATTTGTATGAATGCCAATAGGCTGAAACACGTAATAGAATTTAAACAATACGCCAACCGTTAGCTTCCAAGTTTATGATAATATTTTGAAGTAATTTCTATTCAAAAATTAATAAATGATTTTTCTACCCACAAACTGTTGTATGTAAACGTTATAGAGTTTTTGTGGATACAAGAACAAGAGATCACTATAGACGTTTGTATCTTTGCTTTTCAATAAAATCTGTAAAGAGACGCCATGAATAAATTCTATTATTCTGTTTAATTCATCTTTAAAAAAATATAAAATGTGTATTTGTCAAGATTCTTTTCAAAGCCGGGTCATTGTTTGTCATTTCATTGAAAATTGCGGAAAAGGAGGAAAGAATGGTATTAATGATCACAAAGTTGTCAAAAGAGGCAAAATAACTACATGAAAGAGTCAATAATTACCACAAAGGTGTGTTTGTTTATGGGGTAATTGTAAGGTTGTTGGATTTTAGGAGTAAAATAATACATCGAAATATCCAGTAAACTGTTTTATTTATTTTTCTGGTTATATTATTTTTCCGTAAATAATCGATGTTTGATTTATGTTTTATTTATGTTTGGCCGCTCATATTATAGTTTACATACATGTCCAATCATTTAAATACAAGAATATTACTAATACAAAGTACATGTATATTGTTAAAACGAAGAATTTTGCAAATTAACATGTGGTCAGGTAGGGAAATGAAACTGTTACTTTTACCATTCAATTTCTTCACATGACTTTGTTGGCACATGAGTACTGCAGTGCGATGCTCAGTAATGGAATCAACGTTTTTTGTACAGTCATAGCAATACACACTTTTAAACTTACGCCTGTATGTGTCTAAAAGAAAATAAGTAAATAAAACGTTATTATGGTTTATAAGGGCAGATTAATCACGAAATGGTTTGGAAAAGTGAGGTTTATATTTTATTATATAACTTAAAGAAGATGCAATTGTAATTTACATATAGGACAGGGCTCTGTTACCATGACATTATTTTTTCAATAGTTCTCGAGTCTTTATTTCATTTTATGAAGTATAATTATGCTAGCATAAACAATCTAGGTTGAAATGTAGTATTTGTTGTTTCAAAGAGGCAGACTTTTTACTACGGACATACCACATACCTCGTATACGCAAAAAGGTGATAACAAGGAACCAATCAACAGAAACGACAACGCATGAAAGGCGCAGAAAAGAACACACAAGTAAACAAGAACACACGTAAGTATTACTTAAAACAATCGACCCGTGTACTATAATAGTCAGAACAGATGGAACCGGATTTTAGGGTAAATTATGGGCTTTGACCAACAACTGTCTTGTTATAGTTCACTTACTTGTCACTTAGTGTCAGGATAGTTCTAGGACTGGTTGGCCACGTGTCAGGATAGTTGTAGGACTGGTTGGACAAGTGTCAGGATAGTTCTAGGACTGGTTGGACAAGTGTCAGGATAGTTCTAGGACTGGTTGGACAAGTGGCAGGATAGTTCTAGGACTGGTTGGACAAGTGTCAGGATAGTTCTAGGACTGGTTGGCCAAGTGTCTGGATAGTTCTAGGACTGGTTGGACAAGTATCAGGATAGTTCTAGGACTGGTTGGACAAGTGTCAGGATAGTTCTAGGACTGCTTAGGCACGTGTCAGGATAGTTCTAGGACTGGTTGGCCAAGTGTCTGGATAGTTCTAGGACTGGTTGGACAAGTGTCAGGATAGTTCTAGGACTGGTTGGACAAGTGTCAGGATAGTTCTAGGACTGCTTAGGCACGTGTCAGGATAGTTCTAGGACTGGTTGGCCAAGTGTCTGGATAGTTCTAGGACTGGTTGGACAAGTGTCAGGATAGTTCTAGGACTGGTTGGCCAAGTGTCTGGATAGTTCTAGGACTGCTTGGGCACGTGTCAGGATAGTTCTAGGACTGGTTGGACAAGTGTCAGGGTAGTTCTAGGACTGGTTGGACAAGTGTCAGGATAGTTCTAGGACTGGTTGGACAAGTGTCTGGATAGTTCTAGGACTGGTTGGCCAAGTGTCTGGATAGTTCTAGGACTGGTTGGACAAGTGTCAGGATAGTTCTAGGACTGCTTGGGCACGTGTCAGGATGGTTCTAGGACTGGTTGGACAAGTGTCTGGATAGTTCTAGGACTGGTTGGAAAAGTGTCAGGATAGTTCTAGGACTGGTTGGACAAGTGTCTGGATAGTTCTAGGACTGGTTGGCCACGTGTCTGGATAGTTCTAGGACTGGTTGGACAAGTGTCTGGATAGTTCTAGGACTGGTTGGACAAGTGTCAGGATAGTTCTAGGACTGGTTGGACAAGTGTCTGGATAGTTCTAGGACTGGTTGGCCACGTGTCTGGATAGTTCTAGGACTGGTTGGACAAGTGTCTGGATAGTTCTAGGACTGGTTGGCCACGTGTCTGGATAATGTGACTTGGTAGACACTATCGCTAGAATCAAAAATCATGAAACACAAATATTCACCGTAATTAATCGGTAATGATATAATATTATATAATAAGACAGATTCGGAAACTTTACTTCATAATGTAATACACACAAAATAGAAACAAAACAGCAAAACAACAACACAACGTACTCTTACACGCGGCTGCTGCAGAAACTTCGATGCAAAACCGAACAACAAAATAACTTGTACTTCGTAATTACAACTTCAAACTATTTTTTGCGGTCGGTTTTTAGGCATGCTTAAATCTCGCATCGCGTACGTTGAATGCCGATAGGATAATAAAACTAAACGCTAGATATTAACAACATATGTCGTATACATCGGTATTTTCAGCCAATTACTGAAAACAAATATGTTCCGTAATGATGTTGATACAATCGGAATAGAAATATTGTACGGAATACGAGACTTACTGGGTGTTAATCAAGGTTACATATCAATCATAAATATTCCCTTAGTGACGTCCTGCCATGTCACATTCAGCTAATATTTTATGCAAGATTACGATTGTTGGGTACGAACTGTTTTGAGTGCGAACAATAACTTTACCGATTATATTTGTACGCGAGTGTATTATTATGAAATCACCAGAATCTCAAACAGATTATCCCGGGTGATAAGAATAACTCCAGAGAATCAAATTTTATTGAAATTACAGAAATCTGACAATTTTGATGGGAAATGGGGAATAGCTTGCATAGGTAACTGAGCGTTTTATCAACCTTACACGCAATGCCTTCCAATACTTACCACACATTATATACGAAACTATACATAATTCTAGCAGTTAGATAGACTCCATTATACTGCAGGGATGGCCACACAGGATTCTTATAGAATGCATCATAATCAAGTTCACATCAGATTGTATTAAAGTCAGAGTTTTGTACTAAGGACAAACAAGGTCACGTGGTGACGTCACTTTTCCCACGTAGGATGGAGGGATTGTATCCGTGGTTGGCCTTATTGCACTAGCTTGAAATCACGTAACCAGTAAAAATCACCTACCGTTAGACACATTGATAACTTCTCATCGATTCGACCTTGTTGCAGTCATGGAGAGCGTAGGTCTACAACTGTGGACACCACGGAATCCATGAGTATCGATGGTATAGACAAACGCCCCAACTATGAGGAATAATTATATAAATCCTGATGAAAACCTTAATGTATGTTTTTGTAATTCTTACTAATAAACTTATATTTTATACAGTCACGTACATTGACTTAGTGGAGATTGTTGACATGTCAAAATAAACATTTTACACTTACTATATTTTTTCAATTATTGCTATATTGTGCAGCTATCGAGTAACTATGTTCATCACAAATCATACGCGTGTAACTTCAATCCTAATTTCTATTAAACATGATTGTATAATGCCTTCGGCTATGTTCTTAGCCTAATATAACCAGTTTTCAATCTGAGAATTTTACCCCGATCCTTATTCTTCAATACCGCACAACAAGCGGTAGGCAAAGTGATTAAATTACGGTACCCATCATTCAAAAAACACGATGACTCAGCAATCGGCTACCTAAGAACGGACTGAAAACTAGGATTCGAACATTCAAACACCCGCTATTAAGGCAGTCCCTTGACAAAATGGTCATTTGAAAACAGTAACTATTGTATGTGGCATTTCTAGCACCACGATGTTTCATTCTATCCTATGCACTTCCTGTCCTCGAACCGCAGGTTTTTGTATCAGTGTAGTTTACACTTCTCCGTTTTAAGACTTCAATGCGTTTGCGTTTCGGTGTTTGATCAAGTAAAGAAAAGTATACATTTGATTAGTTACACATATTTTAAACATGAAAACAAATACGCCCCGAAATGCAGGTTTTTCATTTTTTCCGTGGCACACATATACATTATATTTATATATTATACCTACTAGTGTATGGTTGCTATGTCAGCGCGCGCTCTGTCTCCCTCGCGTTCCCAACTGTTCCCTTTGATTCTATGTAAACATTCGATGATCTCTGACCTCTCCCTTAGAACTCAATGATTACTTGATTTATTTCACAGTTGTTCATACCACCAATGTTTGTTTTCCTCGATGAAGATGATCGCTATAACACACGTTTATTTCTCGCATGCATTACATTTCTGAAAGCCTAATTATGATATTGAAATAGTTTGCTTTTTCTTTGCAGAATATCATGTGTAAAATAGATGTATGCATTTTCAGGCAGGTTTATATTCGTAAAAGTTCACATGACACAAAATGACGAAGATTAATCCTTGCTGTTGTTATATAACTAAACTATTAAAGAGGACGCGGTGGGATTGTTTTCATGTCTTAAAAATGCGATTTAACTGTAGTTGTTATTTGTGTATTTATATGCTTGTGTATTCTTATCCCCCGCCGATGAAATGGGTAAGGGTATTGAAATGGCGTTGTCAGTCGTCCGTCCGTCCGTCAGCCTGTCTGTCTGTCTGGACAAACGAATTACCACTTGTAGGATACGAGAGAACAAAACAGATACTCAATAAATGGCCATTTGTGAGTACTGTTCTATTTATTCCATAGGCATTATTTTGGTACTTTTTGTACCGTGTTGGGTACTTTGTAGCATAAGAAATACCTAATAAGTCTTCATCTGTCCACACGTCCGTCCATCAGTACGTCCGTCTGTGGGCAGCCAATTATCTGTAACTAGTTTAAATACTAATTCGTGTTAGGTCGACTGTGAAAAACGTTCTTATATAACTAATATTAATTAATCCACCCTGACACCTCATTCCTGATATTATCCATCAGTACGATGCTATGTACGATAATGACGAACTAACTGCTAAAAGTTATGAATCTTGAATTACAAAACGTATTTCAAAACCAAATAGGTACAAGGATATAACGTATGCAAAACGTAATACAATCATGAATTTAGTATCAACACATTAATAGTTAAATATTAGCATATTTTTAGCGACAGGAACGTTTAACTATTCTGCATATTGTTCATAAAAGTATAAACCGGTAAGGAATATAATAATAATTATAATTAACTAATAATTTTAAGAAAATTAAGTAGGTTAGTAATAACGCCGCTTCATCCCCTTTAAAGACGAGAAGCGATCATTTTATTATGTTGTTACTTTTATTAGCAAGAAGTTACACTGTACGTTGGCTTTCATTGAGTCGTTCAATGCACCGTGTTTCTTCACCTTTTTCATGCATATACGACCCTTACTGTTGACCTCACATCAGTTTTCTGGAGTTATCAAATATTCATAACTTCTTTCTTCTACATGCAAAATCAACGTCCCCGCAAAATGATCCCAGCTATCGTTTTTGGGAGGCGATTAAGCCTCTCATTACTACCATTGCCCATTTCTTAATACAAAATTAACCGCCTTTAGGCTGCTATGTGAATCTGCATTCAAGTAGTTCCAGAAACTGTCAACATTCCCAATACTGCTACATATGTTTCTCCAAATTTTTTAACTGATTTAAGCCAATCAGCAACATTTGTTTATTCTAAGATAAAAACTTATCGTGAAACTGTTCGTTAAATCGATATTTTGGCCAAAGAAATCACTACACTAGCTGATACCGAACTTGTTTCATAGTACGAAAATGACGTGTTCATCAAATGTCCCGGCTGTAAAGCTATTTTTAGAAACTTCAGACTACGGTCAAGTGATCGTTTTATCAATGAATCGTATACGGTCTGCAAAGTACTGTTATGCAATCATATGGTCGCTGTACTAGCTAGCCGCTTTCTATAGACTGTCTCTCGCTGTGAGGGAAGTGATTACAAGACGGTACTGTAGAATCTGATAAATTGGCGCGTAGTATTATATTAAAGCCACATTTGATATACGCATTCAATACACGTATTACATATAAATTAATATGCACCTTTTAACAATTATTTAGATACCCAACATGCCTATATAGTCACATATGCCTATTTTGACATTCAAGACAAGATCAGCAGTAAGAAAACGAACATTAAACGTGTAAAGTCGGTTTAAGCTTTAGTAGCAGCAACCAGATCGCCTCCCAGCAGAACTCTCAGTGCTTTGATTTAAATAGTTTTTGGGAAGCGATTAAGCCTCTCATTACTACCATTGCCCATTTCTTAATACAAAATTAACCGCCTTTAGGCTGCTATGTGAATCCGCATTCAAGTAGTTCCAGAAACTGTCAACATTCCCAATACTGCTACATATGTTTCTCCAAATTTTTTAACTGATTTAAGCCAATCAGCAACATTTGTTTATTCTAAGATAAAAAATTATTGTGAAACTGTTCGTTAAATCGATATTTTGGCCAAAAAATCACTACACCGGCTGATACCGAACTTGTTTTATAGTACAAAAATGACGTATTCATCAAATGCCCCCGCTGTAAAGCTATTTTTAGAAACTTCAGACTACGGTCAAGTGATCGTTTTATCAATGAATCGTATACGGTCTGCAAAGTACTGTTATGCAATCATATGGTGTCGCTGTACTAGCTAGCCGCTTTGGACTGTCTCCCGCTGTGTAAGGAAGTGATTACAAGACAGTACTGTAGAATCTGATAAATAGGCGCGTAGTATTATTTTAAAGCCACTTTTGATATACGCATTCATTACACATATTACATATAAATTAATATGCACCTTTTAACAATTATTTAGATACCCAACATGCCTATATAGTCACATATGCCTATTTTGACATTCAAGACAAGATAGTCAGTAAGAAAACGAACATTAAACGTGTAAAGTCGGTTTAAGCTTTAGTAGCAGCAACCAGATCGCCTCCCAGCAGTACTCTCAGTGCTTTGATTGTTGTTGGGGACAATCAGCATTGTTTTCAAATTAGCATGGAAGGGTATGACCTGCCGCGACCTTCATGAAAAGTGTTTAAAATTTGGTGGCGCAACAGTGAGAGTCAAGCATTTGACATCAGCATTTACTTAAACTATCATTTTGCAGTGGAGCGAGAAATCATTTTGTCCTTGGATATTTTTAAAACGTTTCATGTCATAAAAATGAAGAATTTAAACGAAAGTATGCACACATATCAGCTGAATCTTGTTCGATTTTTATGAGGTTGTTACATCTTGACATGTGTTGCGTTTTCTAACCACATAATGAGTCGGGGTGACCCGATGGGTGCCTGCAAGATTGTAGTACTTCCTTCTTTATTAATAAGCAGTATATTCCAATAATTTATTACTAGTACTAGGTCTATCATTCCGTACGACCGACGACAGTAGTTCTTGAAATCCTCTGCAATTGCAGTTAGTTAGCGTACCATAAACAATGAAGAAGTAAACAGTGTTTGTATGTGTTTAGGAAATTGATATTGTTTTGTGAGTGGCATTAAGCTTACGATATAATACTAATCGAGCATTGTGCATTATGAAATTGTGACCTGATTACATAATTATACTTACTATCTACACCAGTATTGTGTATTGAACCTATACTGTACGGTTGCGTCGCCTAGCAATGCAATTTTTTTGCATATCAAAGACTTTCGAGATCGCTTCAAAATTTAAATACTACTAACTAGTGTTACTGCGGAACTCACGACTCGGGGGTCCATGGCAAGATACGAGCCATGCCTTAGTAATTAAACATTTTACAACAACGATACGGTTCAAATGTACTATGCTATGTGGAATTCACGCCATAAGAGTACGTCGCTTCATTCCACGACAAGGGTCCGATTTTCCGAAGCATCCCGACCCGAGTTAAATCTCATCTTAAATATCGTCTTCATGTTTATTCTAGACAGACAGAAACATCATTCTGAATTTTTACCGATGACATTTCAATAGCTTAAACTTCAGATTATTCTCAAAGTCAACTCTGATTAGGGCAAATTCTCAATTTGAGTTGAGGTTTCTACTTAAGATGCTTCAAAAGATCGGGCCCAAGATCGAACTTGCAGCCCGGGAGTCCGACATTGTAACGCATAGACCATTATACCAGCTGTGAATGTTAACAGATTCGGGTGTCAATGGTAGTCAAACACGTGCAATAACAAAACAATGCAAAGACAAAAAAGTGCGTATACATTACCACCTTAGTATGGCGGAATAAACAAGTGAAGTTTACTTAAACACTTGGACACCTTTGCAATAAGTGTATCAAAGATTCGTACAAAGGTAATAGTACATTCTGTCTATATCCCCGCGGGATATTTACCGAAGTAATTCTATGTTTATTAAGAATTGAGAAATGTTATTCATTTCACTAGGGTCCTCGAAAGACAAGGCCCTGTTTATCAGCAACAAAACCCTGTTCACAATGTATCACCGTACTTCTGAATTAAACTCGTGTTGTCCTTCTTAATTTGAAATTCACACCGTTATTGTTAAAATTTTATCTTTTAAATGTTAAGAAAATTAAATGTAAATAAAGGGCTCGAACTTTGTGAATAGGTCTATTCATATTATAATCAATCCTCAGTAGTTCAATTACCATACAATGGCGGAAAACTAATCTGCAATTCTCTATTTCTTAAAAGGTTTCATTCAAATAAAATAAGATCGTAACAAGTTGTGCTGTCGATGTTAAGTACCCGAAATGATTCCTTTCATGTATTGAAACTTTTTACAATAAACTGAATAGTTTGTAAATTAGATGGGCCCTTGAGAATCATCAAGTTCGTTCATTCAATGGTAACAACGTATTATTAAAACCTAACCCTGACATTTGTCATAGGACAGAAACATATCAGAGATGCTTAATACACATTATGCCGCTCAATGCGTGAATACAAGTAAAAAAAAGAGAAATGTTTTTCAATCGAATTTGCGCCATTCAAGACTGCTGCTATCATTGTCAAGCCTTTCTTCACCGGGTTTTGTGAAATTTGAGACGAACGAAAGATATATTTGCCCCTCAGCAAACATTAAAGAAACGAAAAAATAACTTACGTATATTATTACTTTTTGTAGGAAGTGTTTTATGAACTTTGAGAAAATGTTGTCACTAAAATCTTGCTGGTATAATTATTCAACATTACAATTCATTTCTCATTCTGTCTCGTGTTATAATTATCAAACATATAATTTTACAAATTTATGTACTCGTTGGCTGGTTCATTAGTGATTGGTTTGTATGCTGTCCGGCTTATGTGTTGACCAGGTGGTATGCTGCCCGGCTTATGTGTTGACCAGGTTGTGTGTTGACCAGGTTGTGTATTGACTGGTTTGTGTGTTGACTGGTTAGTGTGTTGACTGGTTTGTATGTTGGCTGGTTTGTATGTTGACTGGTTTGTGTGTTGATCAGGTTGTGTGTAGACTGATTTGTGTGTTGACTGGTTTGTATGTTGACTGGTTTGTGTATGGACTGGTTTGTGTGTTGACTGGTTTGTGTGTTGATCAGGTTGTGTATGGACTGGTTTGTGTGTTGATCAGGTTGTGTATGGACTGGTTTGTGTGTTTACCAGGTAGTGTATTGACTGATTTGTGTTTTGACAGGCTTGTGTTGACTGGCTTGTGTGTTGACTGGTTTGTATGTTGACTCGTTTGTGTGTTGACTGGTTTGTATGTTGACTGGTTTGTGTGTTGACTGGTTTGTGTGTTGACTGGCTTGTGTGTTGACTGGTTTGTATGTTGACCAGGTTGTGTACTGACTGGTTAGTGTATTGACTGGTTTGTATGTTGACAGGTTTGTGTATTGACTGGTTTGTGTGTTGACTGGTTTGTGTGTTGACTGGTTAGTGTGTTGACTGGTTTGTATGTTGACTGGTTTGTGTGTTGACTGGTTTGTGTGTTGACTGGTTGTATGTTGAC
Organism: Spisula solida; assembly: GCA_947247005.1. Classification (NCBI taxonomy): domain Eukaryota; kingdom Metazoa; phylum Mollusca; class Bivalvia; order Venerida; family Mactridae; genus Spisula; species Spisula solida. Next base: position 36,501,725 of record OX365956.1, on the reverse strand, counting down.
TGGTTTGTATGTTGACTGGTTTGTGTGTTGACTGGTTTGTGTGTTGACTGGTTTGTGTGTTGATCAGGTTGTGTATGGACTGGTTTGTCTGTTGATCAGGTTGTGTATGGACTGGTTTGTGTGTTTACCAGGTAGTGAATTGACTGATTTGTGTTTTGACAGGCTTGTGTTGACTGGCTTGTGTGTTGACTGGTTTGTGTGTTGACTGGTTTGTGTGTTGACTGGTTAGTGTGTTGACTGGTTTGTATGTTGACTGGTTTGTGTGTTGACTGGTTTGTGTGTTGACTGGTTGTATGTTGACTGGTTTGTATGTTGACTGGTTTGTGTGTTGACTGGTTTGTGTGTTGACTGGTTTGTGTGTTGATCAGGTTGTGTATGGACTGGTTTGTGTGTTGATCAGGTTGTGTATGGACTAGTTTGTGTGTTTACCAGGTAGTGTATTGACTGATTTGTGTTTTGACAGGCTTGTGTTGAGACTGGCTTGTGTGTTGACTGGTTTGTATGTTGACTCGTTTGTGTGTTGACTGGTTTGTATGTTGACTGGTTTGTGTGTTGACTGGTTTGTGTGTTGACTGGCTTGTGTGTTGACTGGTTTGTATGTTGACCAGGTTGTGTATTGACTGGTTAGTGTATTGACTGGTTTGTATGTTGACTGGTTTGTGTGTTGACTGGTTTGTGTGTTGACTGGTTTGTGTGTTGACTGGTTAGTGTGTTGACTGGTTTGTATGTTGACTGGTTTGTGTGTTGACTGGTTTGTGTGTTGACTGGTTGTATGTTGACTGGTTTGTATGTTGACCGGTTTGTGTGTTGACTGGTTTGTGTGTTGACTGGTTTGTGTGTTGATCAGGTTGTGTATGGACTGGTTTGTGTGTTGATCAGGTTGTGTATGGACTGGTTTGTGTGTTTACCAGGTAGTGAATTGACTGATTTGTGTTTTGACAGGCTTGTGTTGACTGGCTTGCGTGTTGACTGGTTTGTGTGTTGACTGGTTAGTGTGTTGACTGGTTTGTATGTTGACTGGTTTGTGTGTTGACTGGTTTGTGTGTTGACTGGTTGTATGTTGACTGGTTTGTATGTTGACTGGTTTGTGTGTTGACTGGTTTGTGTGTTGACTGGTTTGTGTGTTGACTGGTTTGTATGTTGACTGGTTTGTATGTTGACTGGTTTGTGTGTTGACTGGTTTGTGTGTTGACTGGTTTGTATGTTGACTGGTTTGTGTGTTGACTGGTTTGTGTGTTGACTGGTTTGTGTGTTGACTGGTTTGTATGTTGACTGGTTTGTGTGTTGACTGGTTTGTGTGTTGACCAGGTAGTGTATTGACTGGTTTGTATGTTGACTGGTTTGTGTGTTGACTGGTTTGTGTGTTGACTGGTTTGTATGTTGACTGGTTTGTGTGTTGACTGGTTTGTATGTTGACTGGTTTGTGTATTGTCTGGTTTGTGTGTTGAATGGTTTGTGTGTTGACTGGTTTGTGTGTTGACTGGTTTGTATGTTGACTGTTTTGTATGTTGACCAGGTTGTGTATTGACTGGTTTGTGTGTTGACTGGTTTGTATGTTGACTGGTTTGTGTGTTGACTGGTTTGTATGTTGACCAGGTTGTGTGTTGACTGGTTTGTGTGTTGACTGGTTTGTGTGTTGACTGGTTTGTATGTTGACTGGTTTGTATGTTGACTGGTTTGTATGTTGACCAGGTTGTGTGTTGACTGGTTTGTATGTTGACTGGTTTGTGTGTTGACTGGTTAGTATGTTGACTGGTTTGTATGTTGACTGGTTTGTATGTTGACCAGGTTGTCTGTTGACTGGTTTGTGTGTTGGCTGGTTTGTGTGTTGACTGGTTTGTGTGTTGACTTGTTTGTATGTTGACCAGGTTGTGTGTTGACTGGTTTGTGTGTTGGCTGGTTTGTGTGTTGACTGGTTTGTGTGTTGACTTGTTTGTATGTTGACCAGGTTGTGTGTTGACTTGTTTGTTTGTTGACTGGTTTGTATGTTGACTGGTTTGTATGTTGACTGGTTTGTGTTTTGACAGGCTTGTGTTGACTGCCTTGTGTGTTGACTGGTTTGTGTGTTGACTGGTTAGTGTGTTGACTGGTTTGTATGTTGACTGGTTTGTGTGTTGACTGGTTTGTGTGTTGACTGGTTGTATGTTGACTGGTTTGTATGTTGACTGGTTTGTGTGTTGACTGGTTTGTGTGTTGACTGGTTTGTATGTTGACTGGTTTGTATGTTGACTGGTTTGTGTGTTGACTGGTTTGTGTGTTGACTGGTTTGTGTGTTGACTGGTTTGTATGTTGACTGGTTTGTGTGTTGACTGGTTTGTGTGTTGACTGGTTTGTGTGTTGACTGGTTTGTATGTTGACTGGTTTGTGTGTTGACTGGTTTGTGTGTTGACCAGGTAGTGTATTGACTGGTTTGTATGTTGACTGGTTTGTGTGTTGACTGGTTTGTGTGTTGACTGGTTTGTATGTTGACTGGTTTGTGTGTTGACTGGTTTGTATGTTGACTGGTTTGTGTATTGTCTGGTTTGTGTGTTGAATGGTTTGTGTGTTGACTGGTTTGTGTGTTGACTGGTTTGTATGTTGACTGTTTTGTATGTTGACCAGGTTGTGTATTGACTGGTTTGTGTGTTGACTGGTTTGTATGTTGACTGGTTTGTGTGTTGACTGGTTTGTATGTTGACCAGGTTGTGTGTTGACTGGTTTGTATGTTGACTGGTTTGTGTGTTGACTGGTTAGTATGTTGACTGGTTTGTATGTTGACTGGTTTGTATGTTGACCAGGTTGTGTGTTGACTGGTTTGTGTGTTGGCTGGTTTGTGTGTTGACTGGTTTGTGTGTTGACTTGTTTGTATGTTGACCAGGTTGTGTGTTGGCTGGTTTGTGTGTTGGCTGGTTTGTGTGTTGACTGGTTTGTGTGTTGACTTGTATGTATGTTGACCAGGTTGTGTGTTGACTTGTTTGTTTGTTGACTGGTTTGTATGTTGACTGGTTTGTATGTTGACTGGTTTGTGTGTTGACTGGTTTGTGTATTGACTGGTTTGTATGTTGACTGGTTTGTATGTTGACTGGTTTGTATGTTGACTGGTTTGTGTGTTGACTAGTTTGTATGTTGACTGGTTTGTATGTTGACCAGGTTGTGTGTTGACTGGTTTGTATGTTGACTGTTTTGTGTGTTGACTGGTTTGTATGTTGACTGGTTTGTATGTTGACTGGTTTGTATGTTGACTGGTTTGTATGTTGACTGGTTTGTATGTTGACCAGGTTGTGTGTTGACTGGTTTGTATGTTGACTGGTGTGCGTGTTGACTGGTTTGTATGTTTACTGGATTGTATGTTGACTGGTTTGTATGTTGATCAGGTTGTGTGTTGACTGGTTTGTATGTTGACTAGCTTGTGTGTTGACTGGTTTGTATGTTGACCAGGTTGTGTGTTGACTGGTTTGTATGTTGACTGGTTTGTATGTTGACTGGTTTGTGTGTTGACTGGTTTGTATGTTGACTGGTTTGTATGTTGACTGGTTTGTGTGTTGACTGGTTTGTGTGTTGACTGGTTTGTGTGTTGACTGGATTGTATGTTGACTGGTTTGTGTGTTGACTGGTTTGTGTGTTGACTGGTTTGTATATTGACTGGTTTGTGTGTTGACTGGTTTGTATGTTGACTGGTTTGTGTGTTGACTGGTTTGTGTGTTGACTGGTTTGTGTGTTGACTGGTTTGTATGTTGACTGGTTTGTGTGTTGACTGGTTTGTATATTGACTGGTTTGTGTGTTGACTGGTTTGTATGTTGACTGGTTTGTGTGTTGACTGGTTTTGGTGTTGACTGGTTTGTATTTTGACTGGTTTGTATGTTGACTGGTTTGTGTGTTGACTGGTTTGTGTGGTATGTAGTGCATTTTGTTATGGTCATTGGGGTATACCTAAGGTATGAATACCTGTACAATGTCACCTTGGATGGCCGTAGTAATGTCCGTCAATATTCAGGCCTTAATACAGCAGAATACGGACCAATGCGCGTAGAAATTAGTTTCACATAAAAAGGTTTTTACTGCATTTTATTTGTAACAATAACTTATAAAATTGTTATATGTGTGACATTTGTTTTGATTTTTAAATGGCGTCCTTAGATGTTTACATCCATGTTTTCCTTGTTAGGGTGACCAATTAAAAAGAAAATCAGCCTGGGAGAAATTATCTCAGCTAAGCATTACGCCGATTAGCGTCAAGGATAATTTAAAACACAAGAACAACGAAAACATATCTCAATTCACTACTTCATTATGTTTCAGTAATGACTTCAATAAAATGTCATGTCAATTTTCAGCAAACATATCACTAGCATTGAGGTAATGAGTACTTTTCCTTGCTTCATACCGTCTATTTGTTCGCTAATGTAATTCTACCTATTAATTATGTTTGCACTTATTACCACCATACAATAGCCATCCGCATCAATAAATCGCTCGCGATACCATTTCATACTATAGAGCCATTAAAAACCCGGTCCGGACTTTATTTGTGCCGTGAATGGAGCCATTGTTGTTCAGTAATTAACACCACTCTGTATTGTTAACTAATTGTTCGCTAACAATAAAAATGAAACATAGATTTTTGTTTATCAGGTAATTCAAGCCTTGATTTGAATACATTGTAACACAATACGGTATTTTCCCTCACAATATGAGATGCAAATGGCAACTAAGCGTATTGTGTCGGGGCTTGAGGACAAAAGGAGACGAGGAAATCTAGCTATACACGATCCGTGTCCCGCGACCATCTGATGATGACACGTATAATGGGCTTATTTAAAAAACTGGTTACGCTTACGTGTTTTAAACATATTGTCACGAAATTCTACTCCCTTTGACAAGCACTCGAGCACTCACCTTGTTCAAATTGGCCATAAATTACCGACATGTATTCAAAAAATGGTTTGTTGAAATCTAGAAGTATTATAACCAAGGTGACAGGAATGTATTTCATATTTTAACATTTCCACGTCTGTTGCTTTGTTCGCTGCAAGCTGAATGAAAGTATCTGAGTTTACGGAATTATTAATTTTGTATTTGTATAGAAGTTATTTAACTATATCTGGAAAAAAAAGTAATTATACCACATGACCCTTGTATTAAAGAGGACATACAGGGTGATCCATTAATTCCGCACATTAGTAAATGATTATAACTTCAACATCTTTAAAGCTATGAATTTAAAGAAAATATGTAATGGCAGAGTATATGTGTAAGTTTTGTTTTGATCTAAAATGGATATTCAACAATAGAATCCCTGTCTAAAGCAGACGTTCAACGTGACCACCCACTTTCTCTAAAACGAGTTTCATACGTCGTTTTAAAATTCTGTAAATGACGCTGTTGCATGCAGCTAGGTAACAAGTCTATATTCCAGACGAATGAAATGTTTCATTTCATTGGACATATCAAACAATATTCCTTCTTGAAGGCACATGTGTAGTTGGACACATTTTTTTAGTTTTCTTTTCACTTAAATCTCAGATTTTCCCAATTTATAATAAAGTTTTATTATTCAAGTTTGGAAATACTCAAATTTATGACGTCATGGATGAAGTCATAACGTCATTTTGACGACACAATGCCAAATTATTTTTTCATTTCAGCAGAAATTTTCATTTATTACCTTTCCAACAATACCAAATTTATATGTGTTATAAAGAAATAGTGAAGTTATAGGCGTTTACTAATGTGCGGAATTAATAGATCACCCTGTATGAATACAAAAACTTAACGTAATAATCATTATGGTTTGATACTAATATAGCACCAATGTGTGAGGTAAAAATGCGAAACTGAGACAAGGCATACAACTGGATCATGGGGTTAAACTTATTGCATCAAAGTCAAACAGGATTTCCAATGTTATTACATCATAATGAATAAAACACTGGTTCCAAAGTTATGACATTTGAAGGAAACACAATACGGTATCAGAGGCTTTTAATCAGAATAACACACATACTCCGACGTTATACACATCACAAAGAAACGACTACGGTGTCCAAAGGTATACCCATCGGAACGGAACAAATACGGGTGCCAGAGGTATACACATTGTAATGGAACAAATACGGATGTCAAAGGTATACTCATCAGCTTGGAACAAATACGGGTACCAAAGTATACATATCGTAATGGAACAAATTCGGGTGCCAAAGGTATATACATCAGCATGGAACAAATACGGGTGTCAAAGGTATACACATTGTAATGGAACAAATACGGGTGTCAAATGTATACACATCAGCATGGAACAAATACGGGTACCAAAGTATACACATCGTAATGGAACAAATTCGGGTGCCAAAGGTATACACATTGTAATGGAACAAATACGGGTGCCAGAGGTATACACATTGTAATGGAACAAATACGTGTATCAAAGGTATACACATCAGTATGGAACAAATACGGGTATCAAAGGTATACACATATGTATGGAACAAATACGGTTTCTAAAGGTATACACATCAGTATGGAACAAATACGGGTATCAAACGTATACACATCAGTAAGGAACAAATACGGGTATCAAAGCTATACACATAAGTATGGAACAAATACGGGTATCAAAGGTATACACATATGTATGGAACAAATACGGGTATCAAAGGTATACACATATGTATGGAACAAATACGGTTTCTACAGATATACACATCAGTATGGAACAAATACGGGTATCAAACGTAAACACATCAGTATGGAATAAATACGGGTTCCGAAGGTTTACACATCAGTATGAAAAAAATACGGATGTCAGAGGTCTACACATCAGAATAAAACAAATACGAGTTCTAAAGGTAAACACATCGGAATGGAACAAATACGGGTTCCGAAACATGCAAGTCAGTATGAAATACGTCAGTAAAAATGCTGCGGGTTTTGATATATTAAAAGTCTGTAAGAAACACGTGTAGAGTGATGATTCAATGACGCCGTATTATTATGAAATATGCAGTGTGAAATGCTTACATCAGTGTTCTCTTACTATATATTATAGTGCTTTAAACCAACGTGGGCGTCAATGCAGGAACGATTATGACTCATTGAATATAGATCCATCATAACTTACTTTACAACTGCACTTTTAGATTTTCAATCTATAACTTCCTGTGTAAATCAACATCAGCCGCCTCAATGTCCGGACATCAAAAACGAAATCCACTATTCACAAGAAAAAAACAGTTCGTATAACAATAATAATGTAATTGACGATAAATGAAGGTTTTTATTTAATGATAAAACCATTTGTTTATTCGGCCTGTGAGTCTTTATTCAAACAATGTACGCACTAATTACTTCCCTTTCTTTTTCTAAGCTGTTTTATTCTCACAAAAAAGTAAATCATTTCACGCTTGACTAACTTTCAACAGAAAAGTGCCGCATGCTATGTGCTGATAGAGTTAAGATGAAAGTTATCACACTAACGTTTGCCCTGGTGCATACAATAACATATACACATTAATGTAATATATATACCATATATTGTACAAGTCTGTGTTCGGGGACATATATTGGCTGTCTAAGATAGGGAAAAGTTTGGCAGTATGTTTAGTGGACATGTATTGGCAGTTCTTCATACTTTCTTCCTACATTCTGTTCGTGCTATCTATCTGATCAGCCATCACAATAATCTGTCAATGCAGCCTGGTATTAGCCCATGTTTGTCTTTGGTCCAAGCTACCGGTTGTTCTCTCTCATCTAAGTTTCCCCTAATCTTCTTCATGTTTCACTTGATTGTCCACCTCTCCGATATCCAGCAGAAGCGCATCCTATTGTTACTGGGTGCCTCTACCACTGTGATGGCTGCCACTTCCTCATGAAGTACATGCCCAATATTTTGCTATCTCTTGTCTTGGATCTCTTCTGATAGAAAGGTTGTGCCTGTTTGTTCATGTATGACTTTGTTTGATATGGTGTTCGGTCAGAACAGTCGTGAATTCTATAGAGACATCAACTGGTTTGGAATACGTTGAGTTTTAGACGTGACTTTAGATGGGGTTTTGCACTGTCCAGGATGACTACAAGATTTTTGTTTTCTGAATGAGATTATAGTTCCAGATTTGTCGAATAGCTGCAAACGTTCTCATGGCCGTGGAAGTTTTGGATTTTTACATCCTCATCTGAATTGCCATTTACTATTATCTTGCTATCAAGGTATACAAATTCTTTAAATTTGTCGATAGTGTTTGTACTGTTCTTAATCGGACGACTTCACTTTTAAATTTATTTTCATAATCCTGGATGTGTTGACACCGATGGTTGATCTGTTATTAACACGATTCTAGGTATTCTTCTGGTAAACAAGTTGTCTATATCCACTGGTCCTTCCTTGAGTTTTTTGGTGATTTTTGTCAAATTATAATACAGGTGCTTTAAGGTTGCTTTTAAAGACGCACTGACCTGATTTCTTTTATTTTGCTTTGTTGCCACTTCTCTTTGGATAAGTTCCTGCATCATACGTTTGATTGCCAGTTCTATTTCTCCAGTTGTTAATATTACCTTGTTAAATATATCGATGTCTAGTTCATTTTGGCTATTTAGCAAATTTATTCTAATTTGAGTTCCAACTTCAGCCTTCAGCTTGACATGTATTGACAGTCTGTGTTTGTTGACATGTATTGACAGTCTGTGCAGTCTGTGTTGTTTGTTGACATGTATTGACAGTCTGTGTAGTCTGTGTTTGTTGACATGTATTGACAGTCTGTGTTTGTTGACATGTATTGACAGTCTGTGTTTGTTGACATGTATTGGCAGTCTGTGTTTGTTGACATGTATTGACAGTCTGTGTTTGTTGACATGTATTGGCAGTCTGTGTAAGGCGACATGTATTGACAGTCTGTGTTTGTTAACATGTATTGACAGTATGTGTTTGTTAACATGTATTGACAGTCTGTGTTTGTTAACATGTATTGACAGTATGTGTTAAGCGACCAGTATTGACATACTGTGTTAGGCGACATGTATTGACAGTCTGTATTTGTTAACATGTATTGACAGTATGTGTTTGTTGACATGAATTGACAGTCTGTGTTAGGCGATATGTATTGACAGTCTGTGGTTGGCGACATGTATTAAAAGTCTGTGTTTGGTGACATTTTTGACAGTCTGTGTATTGACAGTATGTGTCAGGCGACATGTATTTCAGTCCGTGTTCGGCGACATGCATGGGCAACATGATGTTGTGGTTTCATGTCTTAAACAATCCAAATAATACAAGTCACACATTCTTGAAAGACTATTTTCGTAAAATCACCACACAATTACAGCAGTCCTGTTCATACACTTCATTTACAAAAACGAAAACAAGTATGTAAAAACGGCGTAAAAATTTCCATCTTCACATCAACGTTTTGCGCATAGAATCAAACATAAAAAGCTGAACTCCAAATCCTCAGCAAATTGGCCTTCGTATTTTGCCATGAAATCTCAGTTACTTCTCGGTATTCAATTCAATTCGTACACCCAGTCACCTTGAACAAACTGTTACATTACAACTATATGCAATGCAATAATACGATAAAAGACGAGGGTAAAAGCGTACACTTATGCATCAATGACTGTAAGATAATGTGCGATTCACATCGTTATTAAATAAGTTGTTCGCATGATTGAACGGATTATCCCGTCAAAATAACCCTTTAGAAAATAGGAATGATCTGTGTTTTAACTTTGCATTTATGACACGTTCTTCAAATGAGATTGCTACTGAAGCTAGAGACAAACAATAGAAGGCTTAAATCGTTGAAAGCAAGCTATAATGTGAGGTACGATTCTCCAACAGGCTCTATTCTCTCGGGAATAAAGACTATCACAATGGAAATGAATAAGCTATTTTGAGATTTGTTCGAGTGTAAAAGTCCGTTCTATCGGTCTGACGGTCGACTTTTGATCTCTATTCATGGCATGGCGCAGATTCTAGGAATTGAATGGTTTTCAATTTTCTGTCGACAATTCAAGACTCACTTGGCTGTTGATTTTATTACAGTTGACGACAATGGGGAATGAATAGAAGTCAATCCACGCTGAATCTGGTGTATTTGTATTGTTGATTTTATTATGTCAGTCACAATGCTGGATAAATCAGAAACGTTTTATGCCCAGTGCGAGATTTCTTACTGTGGACATTAATTGCGAGCTATGGCAATATAAAATACACATTGGACTATGTTTAAACAAACGGTATCGTTCATGTCCCTATACATTTGGCAAGTTTTATTAATTACAATTTCTTCCGACGATTACTTTATACTAGACGACTCACTCTAAAGAATAAATCACACGGACAATATTAAAAATTATCACATTTAGCGATTATAAATACTAGCACCGTCGGCTTTTTTTATAAAAGGAACAAAATGCATACAGAAAGAACCAATCACACTTCTCTCAACACCAGGGCTGGTATTCACAAATCATCGTAAGGCAAAACTTAAATATTTTGACTTAAGTTTAAAATTTACAAAAAATGAATAATAACTCATGTTTTCTAAATGTGATTATTGTAGCTCTTTACATATCGCTTCTAAACTATGTAAAACATAATTTTGATTTTCCCGTTTAGCTGATACACTTAAGAAAATTTTAAGATTATTAGAAAATTCTAAGTTTTACCTTAAGGCGCTTTTTGAATACCACCCCAGACTCATAGTTGGCCACCCAGATGGTATTGCTAGGAATAGCTTCACTGTCTGTTAATTATGTTGAATGTCTGTACAGGCTAAATCTCGAAGGACATTTTGATGATGTGGTATTGATGTGTACCATGTTATAGTCAACATAACTATATTTCAGGACAATTTAACATTTGTAGAATCATTAGTGATCAAAGGGCCAATTCAAATTAAATCCCTTTATGCGGCAATTGTGCATGTTTTTTAAACGAAATATTTTAATGTTTATCTACTCTACCGATGGGTGAATGTGCAAATTAACAAAATACATCATATATTATTTAGCGTTTAACTGGAATTGTTTGTTCAGTATATTATATTATGAACGGTTAAATGTTACAGTCAGGGGTAACTAGTACGTTACTATAAAAGTACGTGCATAGTGAATACATGACAAGGATGTCCATCCATTAAGTTCTAGTTACAGTGTTTAGATATTGGAATATTTTACTGGCTTCTCGTATAAAATAATATTTTATATCAAACAGAAGGATCCGACAGTCAACCTATGGTACACCAAGGTGACCCGATTTGAAAGTTTTAATTTATCCGCGGGAGAATGGATACTATACAATTCAAATAAATATTGTTCAGTTTACAGTTCTTGGCTAGAATATAGACGTACATAGTAGACCTTATGCTGAAGGGAAATGAAGAAAATCAACAACAAAGGTTAAATAATAATGACACATCTAATTAATCAGAACAAATAAAAATGCGATATTGAACCGTTTATCATCGAATATCATCCAATTGAATTCATGTTGTCCAAGAGCAGTTAAAAGACTAGCCTTGGCCCGATAAAACGGCCAGTATCCTTCCCGCTCAGAACTTTCCGGGAGATGATGAGGACCAGTTTCTAACACTCACAAAGCACATATCAGTTTGGTCAACATGATTTTCATGCAAATGGGCTCATAAGAACCGCCTTGAGATGAAAATTTCAAATATGCATGGCTCTTATAATGAATTATAACTCAAAGTCAGCGATAAATCTACCCTATTTAGGCTAATAACCAGTTGCAACACCTCTCATTCGGCAATTTCCGTAAACATTAGCCGAGATTAATCATAAATATGACGTCACTTTAGACAAAATTGACGTCATAAATAACGTATTAGCATTCCACAGCAGCTAACAGGTTTATCAAATAAGTTATAAATGTTATAATAATTCGAGCGCATGTGTGATTGCACGCTGAGCGATTCACTACAAAAGTTCATTAACACGGCTTAATTATACTCGATTACATACAATCAATAACATAAAAGTAGTATAACTAACTCTATCACGTCCGATTACATTTCCTTAAACTATCAAGATGTTACATTGTATAATAGCGCATGAGTTGACTGTCCTATCTCAGCATGGTGACCGGACCACCTAAAGTGTGCCATATGCAATATGCCATACCTTATGTCAGCGTCGATGAAGAGGCGTCTGTGGGTCCTAAAATAAATACGCGACGCATACTTAATTCAAAGTACAGACGAGCACATATACACAAAGTGGAAAATGTGTGACTAGTTGACATTTCTTTGTACAAGCGCATGTAAAATAAATAAATGTTGATTATTATCCATCAAGAAAAATAACATCATAAAAAACATTGCAAAATTTATACATGATTCTTTACTTTTAAGGCAAGAAAAGCTTAATGTTTGACCTGCTTCTTGAATAGTGCATATCCAAATGAGTATGTTTGATCTGATTGTAAAAGTTTTGTAATTATGCATGCATTGTGTTTAGTTTTATGTATATACGCGATACATATATATACGTATATACGAGGGCCATTCAAAACATACGTAGACGCCATCCTTGTTTAAATATCTATCATCCGATTTTCATCAAATTTGGTAGAAATAATTTCCAATCGTTAATAAATTCATTCCATACGGTAATAAAAAAAAAAAAATAATATTCTAAAATATTGTAGTTATAGCAACGCAAGATGGCAACCCGTCCAAATTTCTTGTCGAAAATTTCGTCGGCTGGTTCTAATTGTGATCAAAGTGCCAAAATCATGTTTTGGAGAAAATGAGGGTTGAACATTTGACTTTGTCAAATATCTTTATGTAAACCCATTTTAAAATTTTAAAAACGTAGATATAGTACTATGGCCTCATTCTCCCCATTGCATTTATTATTCTGCTTTACAATTGACATAGAAACGTCTGTTTTGAAAAAGTGTGTTATTCCGAATTTGGACATTGAGCAACTTTTGCATTTGTTAGTTGCACACCTGGAGTTTGGACAAAATATTACCGAAATAACGCGGTTTCATTGGTTGATCTGGACATTGGATCATATAAGAACGACTGGTAGAGGACAATGAGCAACTTAACATTAAACATTTCAGTTAATCACGTGACAAAATAAAGGACGGCAATAAGTCAACTTTATTTTTTTTAGTTCAAGTTGCTCTTATAGTAACCAATCTCCGGGACATTCAGCAACATGCACGCTATGTAGTGGTTCAAATACTGGACTTTGAGCAAAACATTACTGACAAAAAGCACTTTGCACTTGAAATTATGACGTAATTTATTCACAGGACATTGAGCAATGTCAAACTAGACAGAAAGTGCAAAAATCACTTTTTTGAAATATATGGACATTGGAGACTATTAGAGCAAGCCGACGATGTTGATAGATTTGCGCCATCACCGTCCGTTCACATTGGGAAAACCTGTCAATAATTTCTGTGAGTATCCTTTGATACTATGCAGTTATACATTTCAAATTATGGCATCGTATTTAAAACCATTACGGAGATCTTGGTTATCACACCAAGCCACTCTTTTACTGCCAGTACGAAAACGTGACGTCAGTGAAACCACGGGGCAACGTGATTAATGCTTAGATGAACGCAAATATTAACTTGGATTATTTTGGAAAATATGTAATTTCACGAAGACAAAGTGTGAGAACATCGTGTTAAATCAACAGCTTTGGTTTTGGATAATTCTTGACTTAACCAACTCAAACATGGTCTCTACATTCCCTGTTTGGCCTTTACGAACAACAAGGCGTTAGCCTATGGTATAGCATCTGTATGTGGTGTGAAAACTTGCAACAACAGATGAAATTAAGTGTTCTAGTTCATCCTATTTTGTTCAGTTTTGTCCAGCATGGTGCATACATGATTATACAGAATAGTGTAAGTGACTGAATTGTATTTAGTGTTTTATGCGGAGCATTTAAAAAAGAGGTAAATTTACCAAATTTTATGACGTCGGCAACGACGTCGGTCACTATGTGTATAATTTATGTAACAAGTTTCTTGCTTAACCGCTGGACCGATTTCTATGAAACTTTGGGATTTAGACGAATAAAGATGCAGCTACAGCATACTATTGATTTGTTTACTTATCATGCAAAATAAAATAGTAAATTCATGTGTCTACGTATTTTTTGAATGACCCTCGTATGTGGCCACCTATACTGTATATTTTTTTTATATGTTTTGTTACTGGCCAAAGGTATTGTGAAAATGCCGATTCGCCAATAAGTTTGAACTTTTAAACTTGAACTTTGATTAAGAACAAATTGACATGTTCCCATGGTGCCTAATGTTCACATATGCCCTAACCCGCTCTAGACGGTTCGATCGCTGTAAGACTCAGTCGATTTGCGGGAATGAACTTCGTTGCCTGTCTACAGTCCTCCAACTTCTGTTTAGCTTCTGGGGAAGTGTCGTCTTAATCTCATTGCGCCACAGTGCTGTTCTCACCTGATTGTGTCGTTTATTTGGGTATGTGATAATTATTTAAATTTGTACATTTACAACTGCGCATTACGCTTATATCTTATAGATGGATAGATAGAATAATTTATTTGAAATATAATGAGCATCTTCATGGCAATGATAATATCAAAGCATATAAATACATTAAGTAAATACATGTTTAAGCATGCATCAATAAAACAGCCATTTCAAATCAACATCAAATGCCAAGGATAACACTAGAAAGGGTTTCAAATAAACCCTTATTTCCTTTGAATCATTCTATTAAATTGCCAATTTGTCACATGACTTCATGTCATTGTTATTATCATATGCAATTACCTCCCTTTATGGCAATATGTTTATGTTACGAAGAAGCGAAGAAGTATGTCAATCATTGCAAGAGTAAGTAAAAAGGCTTACTTGAAAGATATCCTTTATCTTTATCTGGTCATACGGATACTACGTTTAGTGTATCTCTCTTGCGTGGGTAGCGCTAGGCGCTATGTACAGCCGTTTTTTTATCATGGCTTTGAGTTGTCTTTGCATGTATATGAGGGCCATTCAATGTATAATGCTAACCATCAATTAAACATGAGACGAAAATCACAAACCGCAATTAATAAAAACATAATTATATTTAAAAATTGGTGTTTTCTCAGGCACATTTCGGGAACTTTACGATTGATCCTCATAATCATTATACTAGTGCACAAAAAGGTTGCTGGCTTAGAATTAGAAGGTCGTAAGTACTATAAGACTCATGCATGTTTGAAATCTGCATCTCAAGGCCCTTCTTATGAGCCTATTTTCATGAAATTGAGAAGTGGTCATGTTGACAAAACTGAAGTTGAAAATTTTAAAGCTTGTTTTTCCATAAGTAAAGAGCAGTTTTCAGACGGTTTTTTCTTGTTTTCTCAAAATATTGTTTTTGAACTTACGACCTTCAAACTCTAAGTCAAAGATGTATAATATACAAACATGTTTAAACGAGATAATAGAGACGGGCTATAATGACATAATAAATACTCGTCCTTTCTTTCATTTTTTCCGAAAGTACGAGTGATATGACTTTTATCATCTTACCTCCCATGATCATGTGACGAGGTTGGAGGTAGTCTGGAAACTCCATCATGGGAACCCCTGTCTGCGTATATCAACAGTGAATAGAACAGACATTTCTTTATTTCACTCCGAAGTTTATTTAGCGATCTGAGTTGAAGTCTTTGAACGTTTTATACTGAAACACCACTCAGTATGTTACTATCAACAATTCGATGAATGTACTTCTTATAAGCAGCACAAATGAATATAACATAATGGAAACATTATAAGTAACCAGAGCACACGTGTGGTTTGCACTGCTTATACTACGGGTGAACGCAAGAAAATGAAATCAGTCTATAGTTCGTGGCGGGAAAATACGAGCTTTTTCCATATGTGAAGACTTTTTTGTAATTAAACGATCGAAGGATTGTGTGCTTTGGTATAAAAAATACAGGTGGTCACGTTTTTGATAAAAATAAAGACATAGAAATAAGTTATAATTGTTTTATAATTGGCACTAGTTAAAACAATTATCACAGTTAAAAAGTTGACATATACAGATCAAAAACCAAGCGAACCATAAGATAGAACTTATTCGTGCATTATTAATGTATTCGCACGAAGATATTATGTCCTAATTGTTATAGGACCATTTAGTAGATGAAGATTATTTCACAGTTCATATGTTGTTGTTCCTCGAACTTTTTTTCAATTGATTATTTTGTAAGACACACGCATACATTCATCCACGTGCCTACCTGTGCCCAACAGGGGCACGCCTAGAGGCATTTGAATGAGCAGGCACACATACTATGAAGTGGCCCGGGACTGAAGGCAGCCTGTGGTGCGTTTTGTCTCTTTATGTATAAAGTGCATTTATCCTGAACTATGTAAAGAGAAGGGAAAGCGTTACCGCATATGAAACATTTGAATTTATGATGTTAAGATAAAAAAAGACATGTATATTATATTCTGATTAATGCGAAAGTTGAAACGTTAATTATAATATAAAACTTTAAACACGTGTTGTTGTCGAGTTATTTCCATCTATGAGGTTAATACATGTATATGCAAATGAAATACATGCACAATCATGCATGTAATAATGATATGTAATGTGCAATATAAATATGCAGAAATATATGATTATGTAAAAGGATTCTTGTTTAAATAATTATTTTATTGGACATAGTCATATCACTTTTTCTAAATGTATATAAAACATTATTTTAGTATTTTCGGTCGTAAACAATTCGGTAAATTTAAGTATATCTCTTTTGGTCTTTTCTAAACAAATATTCTTTAACGCAATGTTATGTGTTCACTTTTTATGCTAAAGAGCACATTTAGAATACAATGAGATTCGTCTTCTAAGACGTTACATAATAGACGATTCCGTCCAGTTCGTGGTATATAGTATATATCATATATCTATAACGCTTTCTCATCGTCCAGTTTCAATAAATTTCTAGTCTACGACTTAGATACATTATGTACACATGTGTATGCACAATCAACTGTGTATGGTTAGAACATAGTGGAACTTATCTCTGTTATAAACCCGACTTCCATTATATCAACGTTATTATTCAAAATCACCCCTGGGTTATTTAACTGAATATATTTTGTTAGAATGACATAGTTTATGCAGGCATTTGATATTACCCAAAACTTATTGGATATAATTAGAGCTAAAACTTAACCCAGACAATCAACATACCAAAAAATAGATACTCGGATTCAAACATATCAAAAGCAAGATTCAGCAGGACAAATCACCAGGGTACTGTTTTATCAAAGCACTTACGAAATTCTTAAAGTTACGATCAAATTTAAACTCTTTATAATTCATTAACAACTGCAAATTGGTGACTGATATGGATTGTAGGAGTTAATCAACTGAATCACTATTAGTATTGCAGGTATATTGACCACACTTTAAAATTCTTACCAAATTATAAAGAATTTAAATTTGATCGTAAGTTTATGATTTCCGTAAGTCCTTTGATAAAACAGTACCCAGGACGACTAATAAATCGCAGGGATAACCCACAATGCCACACTCAACAGTATTCATGTACTTTTCGAAAGAAAGGTGAAGAAGTTGCACACATGGAAGAAGCACATTACACTATTTACAGTAACAAAACTAGTTTTTTTTTATTATTCTAATTTGTAAACCAGTGATATAATCTAAACCAAAAAAACATACATTCACCATATTTGTAGTAGCCAAAACCATTGGGTATAATTTAAGATTTGTTAAGTCAGACAGGGAAGGCAGCACTCAACTTAACCAGCTGAGCACAGAAAACATAAAACTACATACATGGCACGAATTAATGCCCAACTGAAAAAGTAAATGATCCGCCAAAGTCCAAGCTGTCGAAAAGCTGAATAAACTAGTTTCAGCAATCAAACAGCTGAATTCCAACGCTGAATGACCTAGTTCCAACAGTAGTTTTAGCTGTCAGAAGTCATTTAACGTTAATATAAAAATACAAAAATAAATATCAGACATGGATGCACTCCAATCACATATGAACAGCAAGCATTTACTGGAGTTCTATATACATAATATATGCCAATACCAATCCCATACCATTCTCACACCGACAATATGTGACAAATGTGCATTAAAATATTAAACGTAACAAATGATTCTGGTCTTCGATTTTATTTCCAATCAACATAATGGTGTTGAAAGCTTTTTCTGTCTCGCATTTTCTCGCGATAGTTCTCGGAATGTTACCATAATGGAAACGCGTTAATAATTTAATCTTGCCAACAACGCCAAGTCGCGTTTGTTTGATCTGTTTACGGATTTTTATTTTTTTGAAAGATTTGCTTGATAGCTAATTTCAATCGGATAGAATACATCGTGTTGTAATCAAGTAATCTATCGTTTAGAATATAGTAACAATAGTTGTTTTACCTGCAAATTGAATGAGTATGGTAAACTGAGTTCTATGAATATATAAAGCATTCATCTATACTGTAGAAAATTATAATTGGTGTTAAAGCAATGATAAGACTATTTATAATATAATGACTGTGTAAAACGTCTTTACTGGACAATACTTTCTTTTTAATACACAATTCAATACACTGACCAGGAGTATTCTGATTGGTTACAAAAAGATGATGAAATAAAAAACAGGGAAATATCGGGCAGCGAAAGCAGAATTCAAGAGAAACTGACGAGCACAGAAAACAGAAGTTACACAGACCACATGCACGCGTCACAATGCCCAACACAAAACTGGACGTGACAATGAAACTAAACCCCTGAAAGTCCTAATGTACGCTGTCTGAAAGTCCTAACATGTCAAAGAAAAAACTGGTACAGGTCTGCAACCGCACAAACGACTTTTGATGACAGTTAGCCTTTTTGTGTTGATTAGAGCTGACCGATGATCTAGACAATGGAGTTTTTATCCAAGTGTCAGTGAGAGAAGGCCCAAATTCCTCGAAAGAAATCACGTTCTTGCTTAGCTAATACTGCTATTTTAAATTACTCAAATGGATACTAGTATATATGGTTTCGTATGATTGATACCATCTAGCCATGTTCAATATAGACTGATAGCTAGTATTTCTGTTAATGAATATATCATGAATTGTACGATAGTGGTTATCTATATTTAGTTATATTTATGTATATCATAGTTCGACATGGATGTAACAAATAAGTTACACCCCAATTACAATGAAATACACTGTGACATTTGGAACATGTTATAACATCAGAACTCAATAGCATACAGTTCTGATCGGATAAAAAACTTTTTTCTGACAGCTAAAACCAGACATTGAAGCCGTTTTACTGTTGGAACTTGGTCATTCAGCTAGGGCATTCAGTGTTTTGATTGCTGAAACTTATCCATTCTACTTTTCGACAGCTTGGACTTGGATGAATCTTTTACTGGTTTAGTTGGGCGTTGTGTGTTGTATGTGTTTTATGTTTTCTGTGCTCGACTGGTAAAGTAGAGTGCTGCCTTCCATGTCTGACTTAATACTATCTTTTTGCACCATTTGTGTCTACTTTAATCACATATACATGTTGATATACCAATATATAAATACGCATAAATCTATTCATCTCTCTCCCTCTCTCTCTCTTCATTAGTAATAATACAGATGTTGATTTCAAGTCTTGCGTTTGAAATCCTTTGAGAGAAACTAAACAATGGAGCACTAACAGGTTTTGTGTCGACGTTTTTGTACGACGAATCAATAAGACATTATCTGACTAACAAGTATTTATCTAACATCTTGTTTAACTAAAGTACTTATTCCATGGGCCATTGTCCCCATAACAATAGTCATTATAAGCATCAGTGTATAAATAATAAATATAAACAGAATATATTAGACTTCTAACTGATCACAGAAGTTAACTTTATCTAACTCTTAATCAGTCCAGTGGTTGCTTTGTTCTGGTGGCTGCAAGATTAACACGGCCGTGACAATTTCAAAATGTGTTCATTTCACGGCCTTTGACGCTGACAAAGGTATCGGGAGATGACATTATGCTGATTGCAACATTTATTATTAACGAAACAGATAACATAACAGATAGTGTTCCTAAAAAGATCCGCAAACAGTCTTGTTTTATTCTGAAGTTTATTATGGTATGAAATATTAAAGGATGAATTATCGTTATTAGGCCTGGGCTGGCAAGCGCACAGCACCTTTGACAATACCTGTTTTAGGAGCATAGCCTTTCATTGCGGCGTCCCAAATGGAGAATTCAAATGACAATCGTGTTTTATGAATTACAATTTTGAAAGCAATTACTTACTAAATGATTCGAGCAAATAAGTGTTCCTAGTTAAATGTAATCAATTGCTACTCTCAATATTTTACGTTTAAGTTATGCATGGCTGTGAACGTGGTGATCTGTAGTTTTATGCATAATTTAATGAACAAAGTAGTTCACTTAATTTCCTTGTTTATTTATCTCTCGAGATCATTGCGCTTTTAAATGTGATAATGTCTGTTGATAGCTCACATCCATTTAACAAAGTTAACACACATTAAGTCCATTAAGGGCTAGGTTATCCCACTATGGTACATAGTTAAGGACCGAAGAGAACATAACAGAGACATTTGTCATTCCCTATTGTGTTATATGTTATGTTTATACCCCTTCTGTATAATAATTAATGTTCAAAACAAAGTAAAGTTGTAAATGTGACATTGCATAGTGTTTTGTATTCTGTTTGTTGTTATCTAAATGTAAAATGCTGTTAATTAGCTCGATTACTTTACTAAATCGTTCGACTGACTGGTGGATGGAAGGACCAGCGTGTTGTCGGTCGGACTAGCGGGTCAATCCCAACAATAATACGTCGTCTGTATCGTACAAAAGTTGCCTATGGTCCTTTAATTTTACATGAATACCTTTCAGCATGCGGAATTCATATTCATAATTTTTGGTTTGCAAGAACTAAATTAAATAGTAGTATGTCCTGTTAAATACCTAGTGTTTATATATATAACTACGTACATAATTATGTATCTTACATTATATATATTGTATAACAGAAATCGAAATACATGAATCTAATAGGCATAATATATAGTGAATCATTTCTCACAAGAGACTTTGGACTTCAATACGATTCGAACATATACAAAAGAAATACAATTTTCCAGTATCTTATGAGCCTATCTTAATGAGAATGGTTATGTTGACCAACCTTAAGAACAAAAGCTTGATTTTATTCACGTGAAGAGTTACTGTCATATAGTTGTTTCTTGTTTTCTTTCATACTTTCCTGGAATAATTATTAACCAACACTGTCTAGCCCTGTGGCACAAATTGAATGTCTGTCATACACATTGCACACAGCAAATTCGTTACATCCTGAATATATTTGTATAGTTCATGAGAAGGGTGTCGTATTGTGATAGTTCTTCTTTTTTTGTTACTGTTCATGTTTATCATCGTGACTTGTACTTGTGGTCAATGAATATTTTTCTTTTTTGTTTGTTCCTTCATCGTGTGCATTTCTTGCTATGTTGTTTCTGTTGGATGTTGCCTTTCCCATCAATTTTTATTACTTTATTCACAAACACTTAATTTGAATTGAAACGTTGCAAATGTTTTAAAAACTTCTGAACACGTTTGAAACCTTTTTTGGCAAAATCAATTTTTGGAACTTCTAGGAACCCTGTATAGATAGTACATCTATCAATAAATTCAAATATTTATAAGTTACCGGTTGTCATAATGGGATATGTATTGTTTAAATATGATTGCATTATTGACTGTCCTGACATTTATCTGTTCGTGTTTCTCATATTCGTAGAATCTACGTAAATCCAGACATTGCGATTCCTCGAAACGATTCATTCGTTCATGTTGAACAATTCTATTATTATCAGACTATTCAACCATGCTAAGCTATTCACTTCACATCGTGCATGGCTCATTTGGGACGTTTTTCATATTAATTAATAATGATAAGTATATAATTCAACAAACACAGTTGATAAGGTTGCTATCAATATGAATGTTCGTCGATGTTTGTGCTTATTAGTACCAATAGGTATTCGATGTTGTCATCATTTGAGTAAGAAGAGAAATAACAAAATGACACGATATCTTAATGTTTCTTTGGTGTTCCATCTTTTATGGCCGTTTATATCCTAAGTTTGGATGGGATGCTGAGCAACACATTCTTCTGTAGGTTGCTGGCAACTCCTCACAGCTTGGCCTTGATGGACATGTCTGTGGGCTAGACGTGCTGTTCTGTCGTGCTTCCATTGGGTGCAGATTTGCAGTATATAGAATGGTGTCTGTACCTTTTAAGCCCCACTTTGTAATCGGGCTGTCTCTGCATGGCCAAGTCTTTTCATATGTTTCCACATACAATAGTGAACAGTACGTAGATGGTAGATGCTAGATTGACTGTACGTGTTTGAAGTCTACTGTCTTATAATATCTGTTTGACTGTACGTGTTTGTAGTCTACTGTCTTATAATATCTGTTTGACTGTACGTGTGTTTGTAGTCGATTGTCTTATAATATCTGTTTGACTGTACATGTGTTTGTAATCTACTGTCTTATAATATCTGTTTGACTGTACGTGTTTGTAGTCTACTGTCTTATAATATCTGTTTGACTGTACGTGTTTGTAGTCTACTGTCTTATAATATATGTTTGACTGTACGTGTGTGTAGTCGATTGTCTTATAATATATGTTTGACTGTACGTGTGTGTAGTCGATTGTCTTATAATATCTGTTTGACTGTACGTGTGTGTAGTCTACTGTCTTATAATATCTGTTTGACTGTACGTGTGTGTAGTCGATTGTCTTATAATATCTGTTTGACTGTACGTGTGTGTAGTCGATTGTCTTATAACATATGATTGACTGTACGTGTGTGTAGTCGATTGTCTTATAATATCTGTTTGACTGTACGTGTGTGTAGTCGAGTGTCTTATAACATATGATTGACTGTACGTGTGTGTAGTCGATTGTCTTATAATATCTGTTTGACTGTGCGTGTGTTTGTAGTCGATTGTCTTATAGCATCTGTTTGACCGTGCGTGTGATTGTAGTCGAGTGTCTTATAGCATCTGTTTGACCGTGCTTGTGATTGTAGTCGAGTGTCTTATAGCATCTGTTTGACCGTGATTGTAGTCGAGTGTCTTATAGCATCTGTTTGACCGTGCTTGTGATTGTAGTCGAGTGTCTTATAGCATCTGTTTGACCGTGCTTGTGATTGTAGTCGAGTGTCTTATAGCATCTGTTTGACCGTGCATGTTAAGTGTTTGTAATGTATGATCTCTGTTTAAGATCTTCCAATCTGATCATTAATTGTTTATCCTTTGAAGAGCGACATAGTTGTGGACAAAATATGTTCTGCTGCATCTGAGAGTGTCAGAAGTGTGGCAATTGTATACGTAAGAAAGACGTGTTGGCTTATTTTACTTTCCCTGCCACAGTGTATATGTATATTGGACCTCTCTTTGTGCGAAATGAGAAAACAGACCCTCTTCGTGCTGCGCAAAACAATTGTTGTGGCAGTCGGCGCTCTGTTAGAGTTATGACTATCAAGACAATCCAAACCGCAGGTTTGTTAATAAATTGTTTTGACCATTAGTTGACGCAGGGATCTACGATTATCTTCTTTTCTATTGTTCCATTTCTCTAATCACTATACACACACGTTCACACGTCCAATGTACATCGATTCGTGTTTAAGAAGCCAAACATAATTATAATTTAGTCTTACTGTAGATGAAATATGGTTATGCGCTTAAATTTGATGAATATAACTTCATAATTGCATGGCTGTATTGTTTATTACAAAATACTCCTAGTTTCATCACTTGGTTAACAGTGCAGATGAACCGTATTCAAACATCAAATTAAATTTTAATTGATGGAGGACCTCAACCTCCCTAATGGATACCTTACAATCAGGGAAGTCTATTTTTATCATCAATCAATACACCATGCTCTGTCATCAGTTTTGATCCGGGTAAAAAAGTATTAATAATACATAACATTCTGATTTATAATAAACTCTTTCCCTTTTCTACAGGTCGAGTAATTCATGACAATGATCACAAATATGGAACATTTGCGAAGTGCATCATTGTATTTAATGAATTATATACGACTTAATTAATTTAAATGTCAATGACTCACGAAATATCATGTATTGTATGTGCACTGTGTGAAGAAATATGATAACAAATAAGGCAGGGAAGGCAGCACTAAACAGAAATAACGGAGCACAAATTAAAGGCAAAGCACGAACGGTGTACACGTATGAATAGCAAGCTTTCACAAGAAATGATATTTCAATAATTGTTATTGATTTTTATTTGTGTTCGGCAATTATTATTATTACAATTGGCATCAGTTTGTTGAAACTAACTAACATACCCGCTATTACATAAAGTTTCTGTATATTTCTGCGTGGTCTTTGTAATGTTGCATCGGTCTTTTGGAATTATGGAAACATGACATAGCTATCTAAATATTAACTGTTGTATTAGTGTTCTGGGCTGGTATTCACAAAGTCTCTTACGGGGAAACTTAAATATTTTGACTTAAGTTAAACAATTGGGCGGCATATATTACACAGGAAATGAACAATAACACATGTTTCCTTTGTGATTATTGCAGCTCTGTACATAATGCTTCTAATCTATGTAACAAATTGATAATCTTGATTTTCCTGTTTGCATGATACACTTAAGAAAACGTTTTCTCTTAATATGTTTTCACCATTCTGTAAAAGTCATGTGGGCCTGTAGATTTGACATATTGTGAGGAAGGTATTATGTGTGGAATCCGTATAGTTTCTGACTGTCTTTGTGAGTGATTCTCCAACATTCTGTTCCGTGCATCAAGATGGTGAGGACGATGCTCTGGTAGAGTTCAATTATGGTTATTACGAAGTGCATCATTGCACTGATATTTCCAGATCGCCATATCTCGTTGAGTTTTTAAAATCATGTTCTTGCCTTTCGAAGTATGTTTGCAATATCCATTACAGTAACATTGTTTTTGCTAAAAATACTTTCTAAATATGTGAAATAATCTAGCACTTTGTTTAGTGCTATATTAGTAAAGAAATCTTTAATTTCCTATTAATGTTAGGCCTACTTAATGAGAATATTTAGTTAAGTCTTATGTTTTCTTTTGGAGGTGGTCAGCATTGCTTGCAAGTAGAGCAATTTCATCTTCAAATCACAGGTATGTAAATATGGGTGCCAGTATCCGGCTAATTCCTCTAGTTTGTTTCCAGCAGTTACCAAATTATCCAGACTGACAGTTTTGCAATCCTTTATTGCATGGTCGCCTTTCTATGGTAGCTTGACTATAAGAACTTAGCACTAGTCTTCGGCGAGCTTTGCTGTGGTCCATATCTGGGTGAATTGTACATGCAGTTGTTTAGAAGCTTGTTGTCATTCGGCGTTCAGGATTGCACTCTCAATGTTGTCCATTCCGGGTAATTTAGTAATATTCTGTTTGTTTATGGCTTTAAGTATTTCTTTTCGGGTCGGTGGATCTTAATCTATATCAAATGGTTCTCTCCTGAACATACATCAATGGTTGCTGTTTCACTTACATTCATTTTAATAATAGTTGCTTGGCTTTTAACTAACCAAATATATTCTAATCCTACCAGTTCAGCTTTAACTTATATTCATAATTGTGCATCTAGCTAGAGAGATATTTGACATTTTGTGGATTCATAGTTGATGATGGTTTAGAGAATGATTAAAATAAGTTAACTATGTTTGAACTTATAACTGTTTTTTTACTTTTAAGTACTGACCGTATTCCCTCTATATGACTAAGGCACTGTTTTATTAATGCACGTTTAAGCTTAAGTCCAAATTTAACCTCTCAATAATGCTTTAACAACTTCAAATTATGGTACAGGGATCTGCAATATTAAAAATGTTTCAATTAATGAACTCCTACAAACTATATTCCCTACTGGTAGTTGTAAAATAGTATAAGGAAATTAAATTTGAGCGCACGTTTAAGAGTGCTTTCATAAACAATAACGGTGACCATATATACGACCGTAACGTTTTTGTTAGCGTAACACAAAGGGCAATTGATGAACAACAAAACGCTTACTCCTTAGTGCTAACTCCAAGGTCAAATGATGTTATTTTCACAAATTCAAATAACACAAAAACGATAAGGTCGATTATAATGAAATAAAATGTACATTTATCATCACTTTATATGTAGATTATGTCTTTTTTATCACTCATACGTTATTTGATATTGAACTGAAAGTGCACTTTTATTTATATAACTCACCATTTGCCTTTCTAAAACGGTTAAGTTCATTATATATATACATTTCGAGCATTGAATCGTGACAACACTTTTACGATCTGATGATTCTAAGATTTTGATAAGTATGTGACATTACATTTACAACACAATTGTTCGTAGTCGATTCGGAAATGCAATTGACACGTGAACAAGCTTTTGGAGTCAAAGTGTTCTTGTTCTTGTGATTTTATTAATGTTATGCCAATTATTCCACATCATAAAGTTTGCTACACATAACGTTGACCAATAAACATTTCGGGGCGCATAACGTAGAATGAAGTTGCCATAGCCAAGCACATTCTATATAAGTCTTTGGTCATTAGTGCATAATTATAAATAACGGTATTGACGTATTAAGCAAGTTTTATAGATATGCAATCACATTGCTATTAAGAAATTACAGCAATGTTCGTACTCAGGCTGGTTGATCAGGAGTGATTTTGCACGTTGTCTTTTCGTTACCAATAGCTACAATATTTTTAACGCTTTTGGCTGTTAAAATGGATCATATGTCACCATAGTATCATATTGTGCATATTATCTAACGTAACATTTGTGTATTTAAGAGACTATTATTAATATGAACACATCACTTAATAAATTACTGTCATTTCAATATCTCGGTTAATGTTGACTGGCTTAATTATGCGGTAGGCTGTATGTGTATGTCGTCGTGAACCCGTGCCTGTTCAGATTCATTCATTGTTCTTTTTACTTGTCTTTTGTAATCCTTTTTTCTTGTTCGTGTGTTTTTGTGTTTGTGTCCTGCTGTTTCTGTAGAGTGATTCTCCCAGCTTTAATTTCCAAATATGTTTTTTTCTTGTGCGTGTGTTTGTTTGTGCGCCCTCCATACCCTGCTGTTTCTGTCGAGTGATACTCCCTGTCCTAACATATTAAATTGCTAAAATAACTGTGCTATATATAAACGTCAATACAATGTAGTCAATCAAAAGTTACCAACAACGCAGTATTCGTCATTTTGACGCAGAACTAGTATACTTATAATGTATCTTTTTTCCCATTTATGCTCTGCTTTTACTGTTGAGAGTTGTCTTCCCTGTCCGATTTGTTATCAACACCCGGTGGCTTATACGTATATTATAGATGAGAATGATGTAAAAAGGACATTTTTATGAATTTTATTATTTTGCTTATACGTACAACTTGAATTATTTTGACATCGTACCCGTGTGTCGTCATGGTTATTATAAATGCCAAGGGACTCGTATGATAGTGTCCCTTCCCTTGCATGCATCATAGTTATGTCCTTAAGTCATACATTTTACACCAAAAGCATTGAGTATGTGTTTAATGTTTATTGTTCAGGAAACCCGTTTCAACGCCTGTATTGCCATAATTAGTTGCTACTAATGGATTTACGCGTCACAACAAGGTAAACGTTGATAACAAAACGAACCAGCAAATCACCTTTAAACGATACAATAAAATCAATGTATTTTTCTAAAGCGAATTGTCATCTTTTCGATTTCAAGCAATATGGCAAACGGTGAATTATCATTAAAATCATAAAAAAATCGAAGTTTGATTCACAAGAATACGAAACAAGGAAATATAAAAGAAACATTTGAAATAAAGTGACGGTTGTTTAAGACAATTATTGATGACAATCATCGAGTTACAAACCCGTGCACCTGCACGATGTTTGTTATAGTACACGGCGTTACTCGTGCATGACACCCTGTGGGCTGATATGGTTGATAATGACAAACAAATACCCGACAAACAGCAAGAAATAAAAGACTGATGATGTTAAGACTTAAATAATTGACTTTCCATTCTACATTAGACCGTACTTTAAAATTAAATTGCTCACGATCATCGACAGTTTAGATTCTAAGGGAGATAATTTACATCACTTTGCCGGCATGCTGTTTGATCAATAATTCTAGAAGGCGGTAATTAGGGGATACACAGGCAGGGAAAATAAAGAAAAATATCACCTCTAAAGTCGTTGTTTTAGAGAAAGCCTGTAAAAATATATTAGTATTCTATTATGAAATATTAAACTGAGCGGTAACCTGCTTGTGTGATAACTGGGTATAATAGCAACGTATGCCACTTTAATGCTCAGTAATTGAAAGATAGTACTATCTAAGGTAAAAGCTGAGTTCTTTAGAAAATGACAATTTGAATCAATTATAGGAGAAGTAATTTTCCGGTCCATTGATTATAGAGGATAACTTAGTTGCAAATTGACGAAGATGTCTAAAGTACGTAGTTCTGAAAAGGGAAACACACGTTTAGGTGTCGCCGTTTGTTTTAAAGCTAATCATTTTAAGCAAAGACAGCATAACTTGATCATAGCTCAAAACGATATGTTAGTAGCCAAATAATGCTTGTAACAATAAACATAATTTTCTTATTTACCTCTAAAATGATGAGGTATGCTCCAAGAAATGATTCGATTACGGGACTTATAAAATTATTTAAGTGACATAAAAGTAACTATTAAAGTGAATGTACGTGGTTTTTAAACAAAATCTAAAAATAAAAGTAAATAAATCGTTAAAAATAACATTGTCGCTGCCGAAAACTGTTTCAACCCGCTGTACTTTAAGCAAAATGATATGGTTTATCCATATATCATCAAGGGTGATTCCACTCTAGTAGTGACGTCATACTCACGTCACAAAAATTCCAGGCTAAAAATAGACAGACAGATTTCCTTTTAATATACAAATGTACCAATATCTACTGAAGGATACTCCACTAAAATTTAAGGCAAACAATGTTGTGGTTTAAAGAATATATAAAGACATCTGAGAAAACAAAACACATAATGGCGTGGCACTTTCATGAATTAAGCGACGTAGTGTCACTCGTATGCGTGTACAAGTGCATCTCGGTAATAGTGTGTAGAGGTCGATCCGTTTTCCAAGGTCAAGGAGAACAAAAGCTTTTATACTGGTATCTTGCATATCTATGTTTCTTGGTGGTCGGTGTGTAAGGCTAGTTCCATTATTTGTTAGTCTGGATTAGTAGAGCGTCCGCTTTAATTGTGAGAGGTCGTGAATTCGATCTAAGGCCTCGACATCTTAGTACCAAAGTCGTTAAGAATGGTATTAGTACGTAAATCTTCCTTGCCTGGGGCTAAGTAGAGTTAATTCCAGGTAACTGCTGGTTGACCCGATACGATGTAAGGATAATGTAACAGGGTCGTCTCCATATCACTAAATACTGTCCACTAGTGGGACTATTAAAAATGCTTTTAAAAAATTCGTTTTGTCATTACATGCGTTCCTCATTTGGCCTTTTCGACTGGGCTGTTTCGTGGCGCAGGTTACAGCACCATGGATCCCGACAGTACTACTACAGCATACTACTCTAAAATTGGGGGACGGGAACCAGACTATAACCTGCTGTACGCAACAGTCCAGTCGAAAAGCCAAATTGTTTGTTGAGTGTACTATACGATTTCGCCTCATTACAGGGAAATATAAAAAAAACATTTAATATAACCGTTTAAGAAATCGGTATTCAACTAGAACAATCGTTTGTTTAATAAAGCCTAGTTACATGTAAAGCAATAAATTAGCAATCTTGGGTCAAACTTGAAAATGTATCCGACATAAAGTAGCCGAGTGACTCAATGTTTTATTATTTGTCCACAAAGAGGCGGTTATTGGGTTCGCTGGGTGATTATAAAACGCACATAAATACAAATACATTGTTAAAAGGAGCATTATTATCGTGTATAGTGGATTATAATCGCAAATAATGTGCTAAATGAACGAGCTTTGTTCTTGTATAAATAAATTGTTTGTTCAATAAACGCTGAACAATAAAATCTTGATGTTATTTTGAAATCTTACACTGTTAAACGATTTTAGATATAACAGATGCATTGTGTAACGTATTGATAGGCTGACTACCTTTGTTATACAGCTGCCGTAACACGTTTATAAACAAACAGATCAGCTGAACGCTCTCAATGGACAATTTGTGGACATTTTCTATACAATTTGTCAAAAACAAATACTGAACTAATCATGAGATTATTGTGACACATTTAACTGAATACAGAAATCCAGAATCAGATTACAATACATTAGTCTGTGTTGGTTTAACGTGGAAATGTTCGCAAACATCAGTCTGTCTACTGTCCAGTTAGGATAACAAGAGAGGCAAAGTGGTCGAGTCCACTATTACGGTGTTAAACCTATTATAAAGGTTTATCTATATACTAAAATACGCTACCTTTTCAGGCAATGGCTGTAATAGTTTGTGTACACAGACAACAAACGACGTAAGTCTCACATTATCCTACATTGTAACTGGACTGTACATCATATTTTGGTATAAAATGTACAAAGTCTAATTGGTCAACCGACTGTATATCTGTCATATGGAGGCATTACCCAACCATATTCATCCTGACATCGGGCCCGCCAGCAACTGCCTCAAACTACTATCATATGCTGAGCGTCAAGGATTGGAGGAATATTAGTACCATTTTAATGACTTCGGTATGTCGCGGTCATAGTATGCTTCACATATACTGCCCAGTTAGGACAATGTGAGAGTGACGTTTAATTCTATGTGTACACAAAATATTATATTACAACCATTGTCTGAACAGGTATGTTAGTTTGGCATTTAATTTAAGCCTTTATAATTGGTTTACATCGTTATTATAGTGGACCCCATCACTGTATCACTCTATTACATTGTGTTGTACTATCCTATTACTGGACTGTATATCAACTTGTTTGTTGGTACATTTTGTCTGTACAGTGTTGCAATACCACATGACGTTTGTATGCGTTCTGACCACAGTTTCAAGCTTCTTCTTGTCCACGGTTTCACAGGGTGTTGGACAAAACGTCACAGCGGCTGCGAAAGTTCTTATATTTCATGAAAAGCAAATGAATTTCCCCTTAGCGTGGCGTATATTTTACAGAAATCGATGAAGAAATAAAAAATACTATTTTTCAAAGTGAAGCAATGTTTTGTCTTGGGCCTGTAGCCAAACGTCATGTGATTGTTACACTGAAATAGTCCCAGGAGAGATGGTCTTATATCAGGATAATGTAGAGGGGTATCTGCTTGCGAAGACAAAAGAGTGACCGAACTAAGACATATAAAGTAACAATAAGCAGAATTTGCCAATTTACAGACATTGTGTCATTAAAAACAGTAGGTGTACTAGACAAAGTGTCTTGCTATATTTCAAAGAGTCTGATAAAAAATTCTTATGTCATTATTTATGAATAGCACTATCAGCATTGTTACTAAGTTACTTATAGAGTATGAAATAATGGTGCATTAAGGTGATTCAAGTTATTACAATTGTTATTAACTTGTCTTTAACCAATACCAAACATGGAATCAAAAGGAGGCGTGGTTAATCGGAAATACGTTTTCAACATTGGCGTCACAATGTGCGCTGTGAAATATTCCACGACAGAAGTAAAGCAGTCCGTCATATACTGTGACAGCAGTTTTATGTGTGGACTATTTAAAAAATAATTTACATGTATATAAAGTCCGTCGGTCGATTGACTTTCGAGGTTATCTTTAAAGATGATACCCCAAGAATCAGATTTGACCAAATTTCAGATATTCTAAATACGATTATGAAAATATCTTATTTCTGTAAAAAAATTCTAACAACGTCTTCATTTTCTGTGTACAAGATAATTGACAAAAAACGTGTATATTGGTCCACAATTACAAGAATAAATCGCAAATATTTACAACTACATGTATTTCAATGTAGATGTTCAGTTGGCCTAAGTATGTACCGAATCTAGTTTATCATGTGTTTAACTGTAACAGGAAATAGGGGCGATAGCTCATTGTAACGCACGGGCTGTCAATCCAGAGGTCATGGGTTCAATTCCCAGCTAGGGAACTAAACATTCAGAAATAATATTTGTTTTCTGCTATATCAGACCGTGTGTACTGCAAAGTATCTGGTTTGTGTATCGGGAACATTAAAGAAACAGACTGTCCATTCGAAATAAGAACAAGTTGTACTCCTGCAACGCCGGACACGCCTGTATCTAATTCTCTTTCTCCCTTCGGTGAGCTTTCTCGTAGTCAGTCGCTCTGGTCGGATCAAGCTGTATCTGCATTGTAAGGGGATGCACATGCTCCCTTGTGGCTGTAACACTACGTAACGTACCGGCTTTAAACGTATGTCACACATAAATCTGGTATCCATTGTCATCATCATCGGCAAGAAGATAAATTCTCTGATTGATAAATATTACATACATAAAACATACAAAATATTGTTCATCAGTCGTAAACTGTACTCCATCCAAGTCGTATATTGTATTCCTATCCAAGTCGTAAACTGTACCCCCATCAAAGTCGTACAATGTACCCTTTTCCAATTCTTACACTGTACCCCCCATCCAAGTATTAAACTGTACCACTATCCAAGTCGTAAACTGTATCCCCCTCAGAGTCATAAGCTGTATCCCATTAAGTCGTAAACTGTACCACTATCCAAGTCGTAAACTGTATTCCTCAGAGTCGTAAACTTTATCCCCCCTCTCAAGTCGTACACTGTACCCCCATCCAAGTCGTACACTATACCCTCATCCTAGTAGTAAACTGTAACACTATCCAAGTCGTAAACTGTACCCCTCAAGTCGTACACTGTACCCCCATCCAAGTCTTACACTGTACCCCTATCCAAGTCGTACACTGTATCCCCATCCTAGTCGTAAACTGTACCCCCATCGAAGTCGTAAACTGTACCATTATCAAAGTCGTAAACTGTACCCCCATTCAAGTCGTAAACTGTACCCCTCTTGTCGTCCCAGTCGACACGCAAAATATGAAAACTAACGAAAATGGCTCTCAATGATTTACCATCTTATCACTGTAGATGATAAAAACGTTAATAAGACTATTACAAATAAATTGACAGAATATCAACCAAACGTTCAATTACGTAAAAAGAGGGTGGTGGGGAATGTTTTACCTTCTAATTATCAAAAAAGCGTTTGTCTGAAAACGACTTCGCCTGGGCTACTTGCTTTTGATTATGGGATACATAAAATAAAATAAACTATTCAATCTAAATACATTTTAACTGTTCGTACATTATTTGCTTTAAAGAAAAAGGGGTCATTGCAGTGTGAAAAATAAGGGGATGATAAAATCTTTATTTTTAAAGTTTTTTTTCTGGCCTAAGCCTGCAACGATTGGTTTTGCAATTCGTCGCTTGTTACATAATAATAGATAACACCGGAACGTTCTGTAAATATTTATTTAATACCTTGATGTGCGCTTTATTTATAGTTATTTGTCACTTTTTGCTGAAAATTGTAAGTGATACGAGGCATCGGATCTATGGACCACTCAAGATACCTTTAAAGGGACACGATTTATGAGACAATCTGCTAATGGCTATTGAAACAACTGTATATTATAGCTACATTAGAAACAAAAACCCTTACACTCATGATATAGAGCAAAATTAAATATCCATTTTAAGGGTCTATACTATGTGTCAGGCGAATATCAACAAAAGGGGTCAACATATTTGGTATTAAGCGCGGAGAATTTTATTGTTCACCGTTTGTGATTCTTCTAAAGAGCTGCCATTTCAAAGGAGAAGAATGGGAGGTTTATATGATATATGGTTTTTCATTAAGGTAGTTTTCAAATACGATATGAGTAGAATGGTATGTCTTAAAATGTGCATTCAACGTATAACCGTAAAACACTTGAAAATTGTGCAACGTAAACAATAAAAACTGTTTTAATCAAAAGACGATGTTACGTTGAATTGATAGCTAACATTGAGTCTACGTCTATCAACTTTCAATTTATTCACATATTAAAGCGCAATAACTCGCAGGTAATAGAACTGTATGGTCGATTTATTACACACACTGACGCAAGAACAAAACTAACAACCAACATTATCACTACAATGTTTTTTTCAAAGCCAGAAAACGCCCACATTATATCTGTACATACAGCCATCGTTTTAAGGTTTTACCATAACTTTACCTTTTGCCTTTGGTAATTGATATTTAGGGTCAAGTAGTAACCAAGTCTAGCTATTAGGGCGTAAAAGGAATCATACAAATCATATACTAGTACTAGTATATACTAGTAAGTGTTTGAGTGGGGGGGGGGCGGGGCATACTTTAATGAAGATGTCTTTTTTGTGTACATTTATCCTTAGTATAAAATGTAATAACTTCAATATTGCAATGTCATTATCAAATACAATTTCTCTCTCTAGAGCGACTAAACCACTCTGGGACAGTAACTCTTCGTTGAGCAATAAACTATGTTTAGAAATCACCTCTCTTGGACAATAACCTCTCTAGACCAGCAACATCTATAAAACAATATCCTCTATTGAGTAACAACATTTCTTGAGCAGCCACCTCTCTGGAGCAGCAACCTGTATTGAGCAGCAACATCTCCTGAGCAGCAACCTCTCTTGAGCAGCAACCTCTCCTGAGCAGCAACCTGTACTGAGCAGCAACCTCTATCGAGCAGCAACCTCTTTGAGCAGCAACCTCTCTTGAGCAGCCACCTCTCCTGAGCAGCAACCTGTATTGAGCAGTAACCTCTCTTGAGCAGCCACCTCTCCTGAGCAGCAACCTGTATTGAGCAGCAACCTCTCTTGAGCAGCAACCTCTTTGAGCAGCAACCTCTCTTGAGCAGCAACATCTTCTGAGCAGCAACCTGTATTGAGCAGCAACCTGTATTGAGCAGCAACCTCTCTTGAGCAGCAACCTCTTTGAGCAGCAACCTCTCTTGAGCAGCAACATCTTCTGAGCAGCAACCTGTATTGAGCAGCAACCTCTCTTGAGCAGCAACCTCTTTGAGCAGCAACATCTTCTGAGCAGCAACCTCTCTTGAGCAGCAACCTCTTTGAGCAGCAACATCTTCTGAGCAGCAACCTGTATTGAGCAGAAACCTCTTTTGAGCAGTAACCTCTCTTGAGCAGCCACCTCTCGTGAGCAGCCACCTCTCTTGAGCAGCAACATCTTCTGAGCAGCAACCTGTATTGAGCAGAAACCTCTTTTGAGCAGTAACCTCTCTTGAGCAGCCACCTCTCGTGAGCAGCCACCTCTCTTGAGCAGCAACATCTTCTGAGCAGCAACCTGTATTGAGCAGAAACCTCTATTGAGCAACAACCTCTCTTGAGCAGCAACTTCTCTAGAGCAGCAACCTGTATTGAGCAGCAACCTCTCTTGAACAGCAACCTCTCTTGAGCAGCAACCTCTTTTGAGCAGCAACCTCTATTGAGCGACAACCTCTCTTGAGCAACCTCTCTTGTGTAATATTCTCTCTTGTAATTAAATTTCAAAATAAATTATAGGCTTTGATTTTTTGTTTTATTTGTTGTAAAATGTCCCTTTTTCTGGGTGTTGAAACTTTTCTTGTGCTACTCGCGGTATAAAGTATGAAATTATTTCGTGAAGTTTTAAATGAAATTTACATGCCGTCGAAAAAAATCGCTGACTTCACGAAAACACAAATAATACAAATAATCATCCCTGCACAACATACGTAATAAGTGATGTATATCGACGTCAGATTATTTAAATTGTATGTCACTTGCTTTAAAACTAACATAAATATATACCACGGTATTAACGGTTCATGCAGAATTCTTAGTTATTTATTATATAATTACATAATAATATATACGGAAAAAAAATTTCTGTTCAATAAGTAACATTAATTTTATATCATAATATTGTTTAGATGTCTCACTCACTGTACCTTGTGAGAACTGATCACGTGGTGTAATCATGTGGTTAAGTCATGTGGTTAAGTCACGTGATTAACAGTCTGATTGTGTGGCTAAGAGATTATCTGATTTATTTGGTTATTTCTGTTTAATTATCACTCGCAAGGTGTATTTTCATCGATATTTCATTCAACTATATTGCTGCTGTATTTGCTGTTGTTGTTGTTTTTGATGCAACTGTTGTTGTAATTGTTGCAGATATTGTTGTTGCAGCTGTTGTTGTAATTGTTGCTATTGTTATTGGTGCAGCTGTTGTTGTTATTGGTGCAGCTGTTGTTGTTATTGCTGCTTCTGTTGTTGATGCAGCTGTTGCTGTTATTGCTTCTGTTGTTGTTATTCCATCTGCTGTTGTTGATGCAGCTGTTGTTGTTATTGTTGCTGCGGTTGTTGTTGCATCAGCTGATGTTGATGTAGCTGTTGTCGTTAATGCTGTTGTTGTTGTTGTTGTTGATGCAGCTGTTGTTGTTACTGCTTCTGTGGTAGTTTGTTGTTTTTGCAGTTGTTGTTGTTGTTGCTGCTGATGCTCCTGTTGTTGTTGCAGATGTTGCATCTGCTGTTCTTGATGCTGATTTTGATGATGTTGCTGCTGATACTGATGTTGCTATAGTTATCGCAAATGTCGTTATCGGCTTAATTTATTATAATGATAGATCTAGTACGCATTATATTTATGAATTATTATTATTTTCCCATCATTAGAAATTATTATTATCATGTAATATTAAGTATTATTTGTAGTAAAAAATCGACTACAGCTGATGTTTGTTATTATCGTATATACTAACTATCAAAGTAAAGAATCATTATCATAGTTATTAATTTATTATGGTTATTATTTAACATTATAATTACTATTTTATTTTATTACATAGATGATATGAATAGTTGCTATAACATATGTTTATTTGGGGCGTATTGAAAAAAAATATATTTCGATTTTTTTACCTTTTTTGATATGTATAACATCTCGGAAGCCAAATTCAACCATTTCAAATAACAAAATTACTTTGTTGATCAAAATCGTGAATCACTAAATCGAAAGTTCGTAAATTTCTGAAATTTTGAAATGTAAATGACGACGCTAGTTTTTGGTAATGTCTGAATTTGTGAATCAGAATAGGTTTCACATTATAAATAATATTATATATCATAATGCTATAAATACATTCCCACACACGTGATACAATCATAATACACACGCCCACACTGTATACATACAGATGGCTGATACGATACACACATATATCGCTATCATACCCATCAATTAATAAGATTTTGATGTTACATAAAAGAGTGACCACCTTTCGACAAAGACCACTTGCTGTTCACATGGGCGGCCTTTACAGACAGTTCTAAACGTGGTTTACCCAATTTCGGCTAAAGTCGAACTATAGTTGGCTATACGAGGGATGTTTAGAATACTGGAGAAAATACTTTTAATATCAATTGTAACCATAGCATGTCATGACTTAAAACAACGACTGCATTCTCGTTCCGTTTTGGTTTGACTGGCTTAGGCGGCAGACTTTCAGGACGGGATGCCGTGTTTTCAGTGATTTGTGTGTTTTTAATGTTTTCTGTGCTCGGCAGGTTAAGTTGAATGCTGCCTTCCCTGTCTGACTTAATATAATCTTATTGAACTTCCATTGTGTTGAGTTTGTGTTGTGTTGTGTTGTGTTGTGTTGTGTTGTGTTGTGTTGTGTTGTGTTGTGTTGTGTTGTGTTGTGTTGTGTTGTGTTGTGTTGTGTTGTGTTGTGTTGTGTTGTGTTGTGTTGTGTTGTGTTCTGTTGTGTTGTGTTGTGTTGTGTTGTGTTGTGTTGTGTTGTGTTGTGTTGTGTTGTGTTGTGTTGTGTTCTGTTCTGTTCTGTTCTGTTCTGTTCTGTTCTGTTCTGTCCTGTTCTGATGTGTACTCTAGCTTTCGTTGAAAGTCACAAGAGGTTTCAGAAAAACAGTCAATTATATTTTAAATAACAATAATTATTATGTATTGACATTCTAAATTTGAGTTCTATTTAATTTAACGTGTGCCTAGAATACGGTAATTTATCTAATAGTTATGTCCCAAAATAGAAGCGGAATCAATACGTGATTCTATATCAATGAATCGGTAAAATGTGTCGTCTTTG
Source organism: Spisula solida (assembly GCA_947247005.1). Taxonomy (NCBI): domain Eukaryota; kingdom Metazoa; phylum Mollusca; class Bivalvia; order Venerida; family Mactridae; genus Spisula; species Spisula solida. The sequence goes on along the minus strand of OX365956.1, from coordinate 36,463,534 downwards.
TTGTAGAGCGTTTGCTTCGAGTGAGAGAGGTCTCTGATTCAATCCCAGACTACGTCATACCAAAGTCATGATAAATGGTACCGGTGTTTCTCCCTTACTTGGCTCTCTTCACGATTAGTTACAGGTAACTGCTGATTCACCCGGTGTCAATATAGGGAGACTTGGTAGTCTCCATGGTACTGCTTGATCAAAGCACTTACGAAACCTTAAAGTTACGTTCAAATTTGAATTCTTTAGCAACTGCACATTGGTGACGGATATGGTTTGTAGGAGTTCATTAACTGAATCATTATTAGAATTACAGCTACATTTACCACACCTTATAATTGTAAGCAAATTATAAAGGGTTCAAATGTAATCGTTAAGTTTACGATTGCCGTAAGTGCCTTGATAAAACAGTACCCAGATGACTGAAATCACTATTGACCAGTGGGACTTAAAACAATAAGTTTGATAATTTATTTATTGAGATAGTGCTTGAACAACACAAACCTTACATTATGTGTGAGCACTCGTCAATAACTAAGGGAACGGTCGTTAACAATGATTAATATTGTTGTAATAGTATTTCACTATCGGTGCAAAATAGGATAGTGTTAACAATAAACTAGCAAGGACATGGGAAAGACCGTATGAGAAATTGAGAAGACTGCAACAGACAGAGAAGCAATAGAGAGATTTCAACGGAGAGGCCTTGCCCTGAGCTCCCGACGTATCTCAATCTGAGTTAAATATCATCTCAAGTATTGCCATTTGTCGTTTAAATAACTTCCATGGGAGGCTAGACTCAAAATTTGCAATAAAATAAGAGAAACATTATTCTGAGATTATTAAAGTAAAATATAAAGTGCAGGAACTTTAGATTTATCTCAAAATCAGACTTTAATTTGAGAAAAATCTTAATTTGAGATTATAAGGCTTCTACTACTTGAGATGCTTTAATAGATCGGGGCCTGATAGCAGCCTTATGTGCCAGCGAGTACGAAGAAGTTAGGTAGGTAGATATCAAGTTATGATTACCCACAGTGTAGACAAATGATATACACTCTGTTTTAATTATACGGCGAAATTTCTTGTTGGCTCGAACTCGGTTCTGTCGAAAAACTCTCATTGATTGGAAATAATTACAATGTTTGTAGATCTAGTCCCAATTAAAATTCCCATAATATTTTATTTTTTAGCTTTACTACTAATATTCGAACAGCAGAAGTTGATCAAAATGTGCGTAACATTAAAACAGAGTGTGTATTAAACTATATACATGTACAGGGTGACGGTTAAAAAGTTTGTTCTCAAAATTTTAATTCATACTAATTTATCTGAGCTATCTAGGAAGTGTACAATTTTAATTTCTTACTGTAATACATTTAACTTCATTTAATGCCAGAAAGATAAGAACAATTATAGTAGAACCCTCTGAAATTTTAACTGAAAGTTTTACATTCTTTTGACGTCAGATAAAAACTTTTGACTTAAACATTGAGAACAAACTTATTTTAACACCCTGTATATATAAAAGACAAGCAGTAGTTAATGTTGCCATTTTATTACGTCTTCAGAAATATTCAGAAAACAACGGAAAATAACATATTTTATTTTCAACAAATTATAAAAAAATGTGATCTATAAATTCTGACATTTGTTATTGAAATTATAAGCACATTTATATAATAAAGACAAATACATAATTAAATTTACAATTATAACATGTATAACAATATATCGTGTATTATCTACATAAATTTGTAGAAAGGTCTACAGTAAATGTAGCATTCAAAGAGAAAACAATCATTGTGTTACCGAATTATATTTCTGAAACTAACCGGAAGTATTGTTTATAGAAATCTTATAGCTCTACATAAATATTGTCAGTTTTGACATTTGATGTGAAACTTTGAATAAAACATCATTGTTCGGATACTAAAGAAATATCCAAAAGTTTAGAACGCTTGTCAAAACATACATTGAACTCTTAAATTGTATTGATATTAAATTTAAAATCAGTATTGATTTAGAATCAAGCTACCTTTTGTATTTATCGCAAGCGGCAATAAATAATAGAAAATTACCTAATAAGTGACTGGAACATAATTGTTGAACCTATCAGTATTGTTTAATATTGTATAGGCCAGTTCACTTTTATTATTCTTCGCAAATGTTTTCTACAATTTATCAGTCCCCCGACATGCCTGAGAATTAGTTTGATTACCATTGTGTGGTGAGAGTTATGGTGATGTGTTAACAATACAACTTCAGTATATAAATAACTGTTGTCGTTTTCAATTATTTAAACAAGAACAGTTCTAACAACTCGTGTATACAGTCATGATTGGTGCGCGTAGCTAGATGTATTGCAAATAAATACAGTTGTATATATGTATTATTCAGTTGAGAAAATCTATTAATGCAAATTATCGATACTTGAAGTTGAATTATTACAAAAATACATAGACCAAATTTTCTCACAAATGTGTCAATATTTATAATTGGAATACAATTTAAACTAACCGGGTGTAACCGTACATATTACACTTTCCATACGTTACAATAAGTATGTTAGTTTCGTAAGGCCTCTACGCAAGATGTGGGTAACTGCAAAAACACTAATCGCATGAAAAAGTGAATGTGTTAGTGAATGAGTTAAAATTCGAATCGGGTAATTATTGGGAAGTCGAGTTGGTTGCGGAGTATTGGAGGACCGATAAAGCATGCGCAGCAAGCCAATACTGACGGGGTGAGGTTTCAAGACTAGAAGCCAGGGAGCGAGGGTAGAATTTAAGATAGATAGCAATCGAATCGGGGGAAGTGAGTAATTGAAAGGACGAATGGTAGCATTCTGTTTCAATAATTATTATTTGGGATAAATTATTACACCCAAATTGTCACATATTTTCTCGTTTGATAGTAAAACAAAATTAAAGTATAACAACAAACAATGATGAAACAATTATTTCAAAGAGGTTTTAGGAATCAATGTAAATGGGCACCGGCAAACTAATATTCATGTTTAGTATTTTAAAAGAATTTTACGACTTTGGATGAAATGAACGAATAAAAATATACACCAGTGCCAACAATAACCATATGATGTAGATAATGGTTGGCATAACCACACCTATTGTTGTGGCAGAAATAGAACTTTGTCATTTAACAGTAAACTTTGGTTAAATACAAAATGTTCAAGTTAAGTTAACTGTGAATTCTAAGAATTGTTCATGTTTCTGTCGTAACAATAAGTCTATTACTAATGCCAGAAAGTTGTAGTGTTAATATACATGACATTCCAGAGACAATTGTTCCCTTTCGTTAAGAAATAAATGCAGTTTAATCCAGGTTGAACACGTCTTGGTTAAATCAAAAATAAAATCTCGAAATAGAGATGTCCATAAAAGTTTAAACAAACGTCAGATTAAATTAAAGACGAAACTATATTAGAATAATTATAGTAGATATTTTAACATTCTCTGTCGAATAAACTGAATAATTTACGGCATTGTGATGTAAAACGATTGTTATTTGTTGGAGTCGGAAATTCGTGGAATGCGTGAGCAAATTCAGCAAATCAACAACTTTTTATATCGCGATTATAAATTATCGTACGGTATTGGTTGACTTAATAATTATGATGATGTTCGATTTAGAAATCATTTTAACATCCATAATGCATGTTCAACACGTCATCTTATTATTCAATAGTAACGCTGGTTTTTTTACATAATATATCTAACTACAATGTAATTCTTAAATGAAAAACGTTTAAACGTTTTTTATTAAAATGCACCAAAAATCTAAATACATAAATGCAATAACAAATAAAACATATTCACAGTTTAGTGACACGCTTAACAATAAAAAAACCACTTTCAACTCTATAAGCACAATTTGATACGAACACTCATATATACATAAAATTATATAATTATTCATATAGCACATTTCTTGGAGATCGTCGAGAAAATCTCGTTCACTTTTATGATAAAGTAACAAAATATGACACGACTTCCGGCAGCGTTCATAAAGTAAACTATTTGAGCACTATAATACCGCTGGGTGACGATAATGGTCTTCCGGTTTGACTAACACGTAAGCTAAGGGTCTGTGTACGTCATTGGTGGAGGGGAGATATGACGGGGGACAGCATGGCACAATGTACTGACCCGGATGTCCAGTGTGCGCAGGCGCGGGTAGAGAGCCTAACGCCGCACTCTGTGCTTGTAAGTACTGTGAATACAGTGATGACGTCATTTGTGACGACATATGCTCTGATAATGAAGTCCGCAAAGGTAAATTGGAACTGTCCAGTTTTCCACTGTTGTCTAGATGTGACAACAATGGGTGCGATGATAAGCTTGTTGGTATACTAGTCGGAGGTTGAAATGCTCGCATTTTCTCGCTAAACAAAGCTTGACTCATGGCTGATTCTGCTTGTCCGACGGATAACGCTGGATATGACGGCGGAAGTCCATTGAATGGATTAAAACCTGGTACCAGCGGCAGTGGGAATGCGTACTTATCCTTTTTCATTAACGACTTTGGTTTCCTTCTCGGTCGATATTTATAATCTGGATGTTCTTTCATATGTAAAGCCCTGAAAATATAAAGTAAATTAATATTTAGTACTCGGCCTTAGTCTCCCGTGTGTGTTTTTATGTTTTCTGCGCTCGGCTGGTTAAGCTAAGTGCTGCCTTCCTTGTCTGACCATCCTCATACATCAGTGGTTAGTCAAGTTCCCAGACTATGTTTCGGACGAAGAATACTCTGGTGAACGAGAATGTGTCTGACTTAATATTATATTTTTCTTTAAACATTCAATATTATATAAAAAGTGAAATCTGGGGAAAGGTGCGTGCAACACAAAAGAAGCACCCAAGACTAAGTCAGGGTCTCGCCATTCAAAATATGTCCTAAGAATACTAACAGGGCCTCGCCACACACATACAATAGAATATGTGAATTAATTCCTATCCAAAATAAATCTAATTATAAACAATTCTAATAGCGCTGTAAATTTTATGTGTATGTCATAGCAACGGATTGATGGCATCAACTTTATTAAAAATCAGTGTATAATATCGTGTTAGTATACGGTATATTATAATAATACACCACATTATATCTTAATTTATACAAACTCATTACTACCTCGTTACGTATATATAAGTCTCATAAACCGTAATATCCTCGAATATCGAAAGACAGAATTCTAAAAAAAAAAGTCAAAACAGTATTCAACGTTCTATGTCAAATGCGAGTTTAGAATTTGACTATCTTTTGGCCATTATATATTTACAATGTATTCTAAAGTTTATAAACAACATATTTTGTGGAGTATGATGTATATGAAAAACCCATCCTTCGGTCCGTTTATTTTCAAACAGTTCAGATTTCACACACACAGCATGTAACATTGTTAATACAGCAGTAACTTGATACTGATAGTTTCATATAAAATTCTGACTTTGTTTTTCCGATGTTCACATAAAGTGACGTTCTTTTTGTGGTGTGTGATTTTGTATTAGTTAGCTGGTTAGCTGTACATTGTATTTGTGAAATCACAAAATTTCATCAATACCAGTACCAATTATAAACTCATTAAATCAATGAGTTATTATATTGAACGAGACTCGTGCCACCCACGGGACGCGTTGGGTTTATAGAATTTTATTAAACACCTGTTTACACTCTATTTGAATCAACAGATGATTTTTCAATTCGTTCATATTGTGAATTTATTTTTCTAAAATATGTTGTATTTGTAAGTCTTGATCAAGTTGTCTCGAAGTTTAAAGTACACATCTCAGCTCAGGTGACTTGAGTATTTATTCAAATCAGAGTCTGTGTTTGTGACATATCTGTTGAAACTCGAGAAAGTTTCCTGTAATAGACGTTATACAATGTAATACAAAGTTTAAGTCCTGGTCCCGATCTCATGAAGCATCTCAATCTGAGAGTAATCTCATCTTAAATATTGTCATATGGCTTTTAGTACATTTCCACAGGATTCTGGACTCAAATTCATTAGCATCACAAGATAGAAACATTATTCTGAGTGTATTACAGTAAAATTTCAAAAGCTCGAACTTCAGATTGATCTCAAATTCAGACTGTAAATTTAGAAAACATCTCAAATTGAGTTGAGATTTCTACTTAAGACGCAGGTTCATATGAGAATTAACTCAATGATAAGTAACCTTAATTGAGCAGTGACGTAGTTCAGATTGAATTGCTTAGGAAGTAAATAGGACCGGTGTCAGTCCAATGTATGATATAGTCTCAGTGTCACCTACTACACTAACACAAACTAGTGAATAGCCAATCTTTTTCAAATATTTGACATGTAAGTTTACAGCATCTCGATTTAATTGACGAAGCATAAACATAGTTTCGTTTTGATTTGTACTAACTTAAATAAACGAAATAAGTAAATCACTGGCGACACATCATTATTGATGGCATCAATTGTCACGAGGGTAATAGAGTATCGTCATTCAGGCAAGAAGACTTAGTTTTACAGATAGAAGTTTGTAATATATGCTCGACAGAGTCTTAACTTCCTTGTACATTTATCACCACTCTTTCCTTCTTTCCTGGTTCTAAATATTACTTTAGTTGTATACAGTACACGAATTATGCACTAAAGTATTATATTTCTCTCGAAAAAGTCAACGACTTATAACAAATATATGACAGGTATCAACATTTCAGTTTGTCAGTGCTGTTTTCGACAAATGTGAATGGCTAAAGGTGTATTTAATATTTATTTGCCCAATTTGCTAGAAATAAATTGTAAATGGTATATAAAAGATTAAAAACAAACTCCATATATATCATACATGAAGGCAGCCACCACTCTCAAAATATCTTAATGGCGTACATTTATCACACGTGTTAAGCTACTTGTGGTCTGTGGCTTTGCTTGTCTGATATATGTGCTTTGCTGATTCTTTCTGGTGCTGCCTTCCCTGTCCGGTCTGTAATTGGTTTTTCAACTTGATATGTCTCGTACGAAATATATTATTATATTATCCATTTAATAACGTAATACCGATTAACACATAGACTTATAATATAAGATGTTAGGTTGCAAAACGAATATGTCTTTTAAGAAATAGTTTATTTGAAATATGTGTATTAAAATAGGTTTCAAACTTTCAAAAGTATCAAATTATCTTACCCAATGTACACTAGCTTACGTATGTAACGTACCCAATAATTACTAATTATTATTGAATAATCATTGTTGACAGCTCGGTGATTTAATATATAACTTATTTTTACTGAATTGTCATGATTGAAAATTATCTTTACCTCTGAAATGGTAATTTACTAAAGTAATTGTTCATCAAATTGAATAAATCTATCTGAGTAATCAGACAAATAAATGATCTTATAAAAGAGTCAAGTCACTAGAGTTCATTGGCTAAGCAATGTTATCGCCAAATTAACGTATACATTGTAAATTGTCAATTAACGAATTTCGTGAGAAATAAGTATGTGTATCTTACCTGAGTCGTTTCGCTTCATCTATAAAAGGTCGTTTTTCTTCCTCAGTCAACAGTTTCCAGTCTGCACCAAGTCGTTTACTAATTTCAGAATTATGCATTTTAGGATTCTCCTGTGCCATCTTCCGTCTCTGTCCACGTGACCAAACCATGAAAGCATTCATAGGACGTTTAACATGATCGCCACAATGTTTACCCAAGTTTGAATCTCCGTCCGAGAGACTGCCACCTGGTGACATATCGTCCGGTATATCCATACCACTCATAATAAATGACAAATGTTAAAATAATAACTCTTGTGTCTATAAAGTTTCACTTAAACCACAGGTAGCTATTACGTAGATCTAAAATCAGCAATAAACACCAACTTATCACTTTATAATATCCTCAACTTTAAAATGTCTATATTTTACTATATTTCAATAAAAAATAATATTTGTGTTGTAAAAGTCCTTCATACAAACACACTATATCTCTCAATGATCCTGAATAACCGAAATGTTATTCTATAAAGCAGGTCCTTTTTCCCGTGACGATCATCATATGATACGAGTTTAACCCTTTTTGTTCTGACTCCAGCCAACAAGTGATCGAATACCGACTTTATTCCATTATAAAATACCAGCTTGAAACCTCTTCTTGTTGCGATAAAAAAACAACGTTTCGTAAATGACAAAAGCTGTATAATACGCGATCTTCTAAGCGTCCATTAGATATTCAAACGAACTGTTCAGACATTTGAAATGTCATTCAAAACAGTAGCAAGCCAACAGACAACTTCTTGATACCCCCGATATTGTTACTGTAACTGATAGGCTGAGCTACGTACAATTCTGCTCACTGATTGGCTGACGCATTGCTCTCTGGTGATAGAAGCCCCGCCCACTTACAATCAATGACGAATACAGAGTCTAATAAAACTTCGATACAAGCGTTGCGTCTATAATATTTGGATTCAATTTTTATTATTTCAGAAACAGTGGACAATTCATTGAATTCTTTATTTAGTTATTATTGTTCACATATTTTTGGAACTGTGTAGTAGATATTAATGTAATTAATATTAATTAATAAACAGGGAGAGGAGAGACTGTGGGAATCAGATTAAATTTTAATTTAACTTTAAAATGAATTTTGGTTCAAATTGTTAGTTTTTACGTATAAATTTTATTATTCCGATTATGAAAGTTATTACATTATTGATTAGTCGTTTTCGATAACTGCTTCTTAGGCCATTAAACGTGGCGCAGGAAGGATTCCATCGTTCATTGACTGCGATCGACGAAAATGAAATTAGATTCGTGAATAGTACAAGACAGGGTTCAAAGTCATTACTTTTGGATCATTTGTCCTTTCAATTGTGTCCCCTTTGAATCCGTTTAAAATCATCCACAATTTGGTGTATTATATTTACAATGCTATTATAAGTTTTTCATGAGAACTAAAACATTGGCAATTGATTGGAATTGTTTCACATTTTCCCTATATTCATTGCAATCAGCACAACACATGTGCTTAGAGGTATAACTCGTTAAATCAGGCCAGTCACCTGCTGACATAACATTGTGTATATATACATTCCAAAGTATCTTATTAATGTCTTATATGGGTGGCTTAGTGCATAAGGTACTGATTTTCACTGCCTTTTTCTCAAATTAAAATGTTTAAAACAATAAAACTCCAATGTTATGATATTGCAATATTTATATACAAGTGACATACCTGAATAAACGGACTATAGTGTTTATTTATTTAATTTAGGTCTCATCAATTTACATACATATGTTTTATAAAATACACAAAAACTCATAAATTCACAAAAACTCACAAATACATGTATAACGATGACCACTCTACGATATAAATACACGAGTCTATCAAGTAACACAATAATTATTACTACTTTAGATTACTATTTGCTAATAAAATATTAAACCCTGTTATCAATGGGAATCAGGAACTATCTGAAGAATTCCAATGAGAATGTTCTAAAGTTGTCAGAGAGTCCATGATAAGTCCGTTGTTTACAGGAATCACAAATCGTAGTTAATTTCACTTATGTAGACCATCAGTTATTATCCTTAAATAACTCAAAAGTAAGATCTATAAGATAAACAATGCGAATTTTAATGACTAACATAATACTCATGTAATAACTTTGTATATGTATATAATTTTATGTTTATATGGTATTTGTATAGATGATGTACTCTGTACAAATCTGAATACATCTCTGCTCTGTTCTGTTCTGTTCTGTTCTGTTCTGCTCAGCTCTGCTCTGCTCTGCTCTGCTCTGCTCTGCTCTGCTCTGCTCTGCTCGGAAGTAAGGATGCGCCATTATCACAATCAAACATACATGTATGCGTAACCTTTGTTGTAAGGCTAAAATATAAAATACGAACACTAAAATATGCATTTTTTCATAACATTTCAATATCATCCACGAATGTAATGAGACATACACATGTATGCATTCATACATGATAACATAAACATAATTATAACAACGTTGTCCTGTACTGCAGTGCATGTGTAACTAACAGTGCAGTGAAAATTAAAGATATATTATTAAGATATTACGATGTTATAATAAAATTATTAAGATATTATATTCCAATTACAAAAATAAAACAAGTTACAGAGTAAGGTACATGTGTATGTATATCGATGTCCTGTAAACAATACAAAAACGTTTGCCCATCGCTCCCTTATCAAATATTTAAACTATAGTTTAAATATAACACATCCTAAGTGCCATCGTTAGTTTTCCATTTACCCTCTTCAATAATAAATATAAATGCATTAGTGTTTAAACGTTTTTAAATTGAGATCACTAATTGTCAGGATGTTTCAATAAACATGGAATTATTTATATAGCTGATAATGTAATAAAATGAAGCTAATGGTAGAATTATAAATTTACAATAATATTGAGCTATTGTAGATACATGTAGCTTTTCAAAAGTCAGACGAATTAAAATATACTGGCTTGAAAAAGAAACGCAACACCGTATAATGCTGTGGTAGATACACGGGTGATCGTGTCGTTTTTTCACCATTTGAGCATTAAGTATTTTTAAAAAAACGCAGTCACCTGTAGCAAAGAGTTCCTTTGCCTATAGTAGAATGATTAATTTATATTGTTATTATTATTACTATTTAAAGTCGCACTGGTCAACAGTATTGCAGTCATATGGAGACTATCCAAAGTACCTACTCACATAATCATGTCACTGGGCAAACCAGCAGTTACCTGGAAATAACTACTCAGTATGCTCTTTGACAAGCAAGGGAGATAAACCAGTACACTTTAAAACGACTTTAGTATGTCACGGCATGGGATCGAACCCGACGTTCCACCACTATGCAATCGAAGCAGATTTCTGTAAGAAGATTAATCACTAATTTATTTACTGTGAAGAATCTTTATTAAACTCCAAAATCACTTGACTTCATAGTCAATACTAAATTATACAAAATGTTACACTCTTGCAAAATAGACACTTTTTAAATGCTTGTTCTGTTCTGTTCTGTTTATAGAAATAAAACGATTACCAATGAATAAATTTCAAATTCAAATGTATAACAACAAAAATTTGCAACAGTAGTAGGAATCGGAACTATGCTGCATGGCGCCACCGCCTAGCAATGAGAAGTACAAACGCATTGGACCAACGGCCACGGCAACAGCACCAAAACAGTCAAAACATGCATATTAGAAGTGCCTTTCCGTTGTTTACACTTCAACATATTACTACCGTTTTAACAAACATGCATGTGTTTTACAAAAAGGTTTGTCTCTTATGACAAGCCTGGTACATTTTAGTATAAAAGTTTACTAACCGATTAAAAATTTGGTCATGATTCCAGCCACAAGTACTTCGTGACGTGGCACAATCCTCGCAGAATCACAATGGTGCGTTACTTTTGCTGTTGAACATACATGCATGTTTCTAGATTAAAAGTTACCATAAATAATTAATTGTTATGCAGGGTGCTGCCAATATCGCACTGGGATCAAAGTTTCACTTTTCGTAATGCAGTTTGCATCGTTCTACTCTAACTAACAACAAATGATAGAAATTTGCAAGATACGATCTAGTAAGCTGATCTTATAATATTAATGCACATACTCGTTTGTAAGGGTAATGAATGATTAAATGAGTGACAATTGTATTTTAAGAACTTGATTAATTCCATAAATTAATAACTCACTGCCCCGTAGGCATACTACCCGAGTACTGATTATATAGGATATATATATATATATATTTAATTATTGTATTGTATTGTATTGTATATATATTTTGATGTGTACGATGGGTGTTGTTAAAGCATTGCAACTGTAGTAATGCAACTGACAAATAACATTTAAAGTCTCCTTTACATATTGCGCAATTAATTTAACTTTTGAATTCAATATTGAAATTATGTTTGTTGTCTGTAAACGATATAACACACATGTACTACAATATGGCTCTTACATAGGTTTTTCTGGAATCGTACTTACGCTTTAAGTTTAGGAACTTATAACTAGTCGCATTCGATAAGGTCTAAGGAATATACTTGGTGATTAGGCATAGTCATGTGCCGTTCGCTCAATAACCACTTTACAGTAGATGCCGAACGCGAAGAGACATTTTCATGTGAAAGGTACATACATTTCCCTTTCATCAAAAACGTGTCAGCCAGAATGAAAGGATACAAGAATCGGATCAGGTGTAGCAGCTTCCTACACGAAGTCAAGAAGCTCGATAAAGATGACCTGTCCAACATTGTTCCTCACCTACATTGTACAGCCTGACAAACAAGAGGATGTGAGAACCAGAAAGAGCCACATATTTTCCATGACGACTACCAATCGGAGTCATGGACTCACCTCTACACAGAGTGTTCTGCTACTAGAGCAGTCAAAGACGGAGGTAATAGCACCGTGATACCATCTGTAAATAGAAAGACACATCGCACCGGATTGATAGAATACAATCAGAAATGAAAGCAAGAGTACGACCCATACACTTCTCAATATTATCTTGTAGTACATTTGGGATAAAGAAGTGAGCCCAAAACGACTGGAAGCAGGACTTATAGCAAAATACAAACGAAAGGTGAACTCACAAGACTGTAACAACTGGAAAGGTATTATGTTTCTGCGAGTAGTAATCAAAATCCTCGGTAGAATACTTCTCAACCTAATAACATAACCTGCAGACCAACAGCTAAGAAATATTCAAGCCGGGTTTCGTAAAGGAAAGACATAATTATATAGACCAGATATTTACCCTTCGTCTCAAACCATTGAATAGAGTCTAGCATGGAATACGACAGTCTATGCACAATTCATTAACTTTCCTAAAACCTTCGATAGTATCCACAAGTCAGTACTAAGGAAAATTATTCCATACTATGGGATTCCAGACACAACCATTTCAACTATCAAAATGCTCTCTAAACAACCTTCAGTGCAAAAGTAACTTGCGGTAACAGAAAGCTTCAATATGGAGACTAAGGTAAAACATGGATGTCTGGTTACTCCTCTGCTATTCTAACTCGATCAGTATGAATTAACTGATGAACGAATTCCCCAAGAACATAAACCATGCGCTGCAATAGACCTTTAATGAAACTGTTGGAGATCTGGACATCACAGATGCCACAGCGTTACTGTCTAAACGTCATTAAGATATTCAGACATAAAACAGAATAGAGTCGATAGGGTAACAGAATGGATTGCCAACAAAACTAATGCCATGAAAATAAAACAAAAATCAACTCAACTTGTCACAATAAACAAAAACAACAAACAAATGATTCTAGTAAAAATTTGTATACCTTGAGCAAATGGCAATTCAAAAGAGGATGTAAAAGCCATAATGTCCAAGGCCAGGGGAAGGTTTTTTAGCCTTCGGCCAATCGGGAACTCCTCCAACCTCACCTAGAAAACAAAGCTTTCAACGTCCTTGGAGTACTATATATGGGCCAGAATCCTAGAAAGTGACAACTTGACGTATACCAAACCAGATGCCTCCGCATAATTTTCTGAATCTTCCGGACGAATACCATATTAAACAAAGTCCTACAATGACACAACCCCGATGTCAGTAAAGATTCAAGGCAGGAGGTGGTGATGGATTGTGTAGGTACCTCGCATGAGAGAAACAGCCATGAGATGAACTCGCGGACGACCAAGAAAAACTTTAACAACATCGGTGGAAAAAGTGATCATGAAAGACAACAACTGGATCCGGGGCCAAGTACAAACATGGGCTAGTATCAGGCTGCATTGGTGGAATCTGGTGCATATCTTACGTACTAGATAGCACGAAGAGGATTAACGAATGCCACTAAGAGCCTCAAAAGAACCCCGGGTTTTAGCAGATACAGGCGGCTGTACACTGTGGCAGAAGATTATTTAGATCACATCAACTAAACTATATTTCTCATTAGTCACCCAAACTCCTTGTAGCAGTTACGTTGCTTTGTAGTGCATTAACTGTAATTGCTAACTGCACATCCTCCGTTCCTCGAAACATTGTTCATTGGTATTTACAGTGTATATATCACTCAGGGTATTCTTAACATGTCTTATATAAAAGTCAGATAGATGTAAGCCTGTGAAAGAAGCTATCAACATCAAGGAGCGTTGGTAAGGTCAACTAGCTATAGCTGCGTTTGACTTAAACCGAGTGAAAACAGCGATACTAGTATATCAAATGAGAAAACAAATCAGTTATTTTTAGTGCCGGTGACACGTTCCATGTGTATAGCCCCGATATACGTTAACAATAAACAGGACTGTGGCGCACACGGGTGTCCAACCAATTTATCTCTTGTTGGGTGGGAAACACTGAAAAAACGTTTCTAAAACTTCCAGTGCCCCGGCCGATAATCCAATCAGGGACCTCCGGATTCGTAGTCGAGAGTGCTAACCACTCGGCCACCATTCCACCCCAGTATGTGTATGTTGTTTCCTATGAGACGTATCTTAAACAAATATTTAATGCACACATTCGTTATTCCCTTTTGCCCTCAATTCCTGGAATATTGGTGTCACTTAGTGCATGTATTCGATCTCCTCCCCTAAATTTATGTTGACAGATCAGTCATGAAACGTTGATGCCATAGATCTAATCACAATTGCTTATCGTGTCAACATTATTCAGCAATCGGAAAATACACACAATGACGTCTGTAAGGGCACAATAGACGCCAGGGAATTTTATACATACAGCGTATTGCCAAAGACAACAAATAACGTTAGTAGTCAGTGTTCTGACACAAGCTGGTAATGTTGTGCCTATTGTTACCCCGCTTTAGTGCTCTCCCTATTGACGTCTAGCTTTTAGTTGTATACATAAAGCATCACTTAACATCGTGAAAGCAGATATTAAATACAAGACAATAAGTTAATTACAGCTTCAGTTAGCATATCCCGTCTGTGTATTCAATGTCGATGTTATATATTGTCTCCGGTATGGAAACTATCTGACCTTAGAGATTCCGGTATTTTCCGCGTATGAATACACATATTTTTCGCGGACAAATACACCATGTAAAGAACACAAACAAAATACATTATTTTAAGTGTTTCATTTATTTCCCATAAAGCCGTGTTCATTAAGACGAGGATATGATCTCACCAACTATTATACAGGATTGTATTTATTGCAGAAATAAACAATGCACTATTTTCTTGGTATTATTCCTCGGGCGGTGATAAAAAATCTCAAATTTCCTTGCCGTCAATATTATCGAAACCAGAATCAGCTGTTAAATTGAGAAATTAATGGCTTTTAATGTCATATTATGTTACTATGGATACTGTAAATAAGGAATTCTATAAAAGAAATACACGAAATACTGGACTGGTTTTGAATTGACCAGTCTAAGTTATAGTTAGAACATATTAAGTAAATTTTAATGATTAAAAAGGTCGGAGCGAGCGAAGCGAAGCGAGGCTTTTTTAGTCATTAGAATATAACCTACATTATGAGCCAATAAAAACGCCGCATTTTGGCGGTTAACTGAAAATTTAATCATTAAAACTTTCTCTTCACAGACTTTACGTCATGCGTTGGCGCTACTTTCTATCGGCCAATCAGAATGCAGAATGTTATATTCTAAGTTAGTTAGAACATATTAAGTAAATTTTAATGACTAAAAAGGACTCGCTTCGCTTCGCTCGCTCCGCCCTTTTTAATCATTAAAATTTACTTAATATGTTCTAACTATAACTTAAAATTTACTTAATATGTTCTAACTAACTAAGAATATAACATTCTGCATTCTGATTGGCCGATAGAAATTAGCGCCATCGCATGACGTCAAGTCTGTGAAGAGAAAATTTTAATGATTAAATTTTCATTTAACCGCGAAAATGCGGCGTTTTCATTGGCTCATAATGTAGGTTATATTCTAATACGAAATACAATGTACAGTAAATATCTAAATATAGAACACTTTAATTGGGGACATTTTTTACAGTAATGTTCGTCATTCAACATCATGTTTTGAGACCAACTCATTACATATCGCTTGCTTAGAATTATATTTCAAATCTGCATCTCATATGGCGCTTCTTATGAACCTATATTAATGAAAATCGGAAGTGGTCATGTTGACCAAACTGAAGTTTAAAAAGCTTGTTTTTCCATACGTAAAGAGTAGTTTTCAGACAGTTTTTTCTTGTTTTTTCAAAATATTGATTTTGTAATTACGACCTTCTCATTCTAAGCCAGCGATATATTAAAAGATATAGCTGTTAGGTATTGAGGTTTTACTGCAATTGTAGACAAATTTGGCTGCACTATGAAATGACGTTCCTGGTATCGATGTGTTGCATGAACGATTAAAACTTCCAATACAACTATTGTTCTAGAGGATAAAACAGAAACATATGAATAAATCTCATGGTTTCGTCATCGTACTTATATGATCTCATGGTTTCGTCATCGTACTTCCATGATCTCTTGGTTTCGTCATCATTATTTCATGATCTCATGGTTTCGTCATCATACATCCATGATCTCTTGGTTTCGTCATCGTACTTCCGTTGTCTCATGGTTTCGATATAGTACTTCCATGATCTCATGGTTTCGTCATCATACTTCCATGATCTCATGGTTTCGACATCGTACTTCCATGATCTTATAGTTTCGTCATCAAACTTCTATGATCTCTTGGTTTCGTCATCATTATTCCATGATCTCGCGGTTTCGTCATCATTATTTCTTGATCTCTTGATTTCGACATCATACTTCCATGATCTCTTGATTTCGTTATAATTATTTCATGATCTCTTGGTTTCGTCATCATACTTCCGTGATCTCTTGATTTCGTCATCGTACCTCTGTGATCTCGCGGGTTCGTCATCGTTCGTCCATGATCTCTTGGTTTCGTCATCATACTTCCATGATCTCATGGTTTCGTCATCGTACCTCTGTGATCTCGCGGGTTCGTCATCGTTCGTCCATGATCTCTTGGTTTCGCCATCGTTCTTCCATGGTCTCTTGGTTTCGTCATCGTACTTCCATGGTCTCTTGGTTTCGCCATCGTTCTTCCATGGTCTCTTGGTTTCGTCATCGTACTTCCATGGTCTCTTGGTTTCGCCATCGTACTTCCATGGTCTCTTGGTTTCGTCATCGTACTTCTATGGTCTCTTGGTTTCGTCATCGTACTTCCATGGTCTCTTGGTTTCGCCATCGTACTTCTATGGTCTCTTGGTTTCGTCATCGTACTTCCATGGTCTCCTGGTTTCGTCATCGTACTTCCATGGTCTCTTGGTTTCGTCATCGTACTTCCATGGTCTCTTGGTTTCGCCATCGTACTTCCATGGTCTCTTGGTTTCGTCATCGTACTTCTATGGTCTCTTGGTTTCGTCATCGTACTTCCATGGTCTCTTGGTTTCGCCATCGTACTTCTATGGTCTCTTGGTTTCGTCATCGTACTTCCATGGTCTCTTGGTTTCGCCATCGTACTTCTATGGTCTCTTGGTTTCGTCATCGTACTTCCATGGTCTCGCGGTTTCGCCATCGTTCTTCCATGGTCTCTTGGTTTCGTCATCGTACTTCCATGGTCTCTTGGTTTCGCCATCGTACTTCCATGGTCTCTTGGTTTCGTCATCGTACTTCTATGGTCTCTTGGTTTCGTCATCGTACTTCCATGGTCTCTTGGTTTCGCCATCGTACTTCCATGGTCTCTTGGTTTCGTCATCGTACTTCCATGGTCTCTTGGTTTCGTCATCGTACTTCTATGGTCTCTTGGTTTCGTCATCGTACTTCCATGGTCTCTTGGTTTCGTCATCGTACTTCTATGGTCTCGCGGTTTTATCATTATGCTTTCGTGTAAACGCTTTACAGATAGAGACATTGTTTAATGGCTATGGTCCTATATATAACAGAATTACATAGTAGCAGGGAGGTAACTGTAGATGTAATTGTTCTTTAGTGTACGGACTCTAGAACCAGTCAATGTGAACTTATCTTTCATACTTCCTTTAAATGTAGTAAATGTATTAAGGAGTCCCGAGCATGCGCGAAATTTCAAAATAAGAACAAACATGAAATTTTATTCCAATGATCGCATACAAATGTAGAGAAAATTCGATCGTTAGATAATATGCGCGCGTACCACCTTAATTTCTTCAAAAATACACACCAATTGCATACGTACGGAAGAAAGAGCAGCATGATTTATAAAAACTATATAAACAATCTATCAATTAGACTTATTACAATATTCGTGATGATGCTTCATCCGAAATACATGAATTAAACAGATTCTGAAGCACTATACCATATACCGTGCATTCATATACTCATATATTGTACAGCTTATAAAAACATTTCAAATTCAATGCACATACAGTGTATTAATTTCCACAATAAATTCTCATTTTCCGAACGATCTATATTTATATTAAGACATAAATAAGGAAGGTCGTATCAGTAAACTAGATGCGTTTTTCATATAACATTGAATGTGTACTTTAAAATTGAATGACTGGTTGTATTTAACATTCGCATGTGAATTACATTAACTTTGAATTGATATTATTATCTGTATGGATTTTGTTCTGTTAAATAAATTATTTATTAACACTACGTGTAACAGGAAGACGTAGAGGGTCCCGGCAGAGTAACAGTGGGCATGGGGTTGAACTTGCGTCTAGATAAAACAAAACTAAAACTCATACAACGACATTACGTTGAAACAAATAAAAAACACCATTAATTTAAATACACATGAATCCAATCATAGGTTTTTCGACTCGTCATGTCAGCTATGATTATGCAACTTGTCACAATAATCAACGAATAAAAAACACAAAAATCACAAAAAAAGTTTTGATAATAATTTGTAAATAATGTCCCAACCAAGGTGCGATATCGCCAACCACCATCGCGATAAAATTAACACAAAACTCCATAAATACCAATTAAGTTTAATTAGATATTAATGTATTTTCTATCGAACATATAAATCACAGTAAAATGTAAAAATGTTTGATATTATTACCAATATAGAGACCATCGATACATAAAAAGTTTAATGCTTCGCTGATAATTACAATAGGTTCGAGTTTGATCTACTTCGATCGTGAATTAGCCGCTATTCTGGAGTTTAGAATGAAAAAAAAGTTTTCATACTTAAATTGCTCTTTTCTTTATTACTCGTTTGTCATGTTTTTTTAATAACCACGATGTTTAATGGATTCGCACCGTATTATGATTTTAAGAGCATTGTAACGCACTTTAGTTTTAAGGATATGGTTTATAAGCATTCAAAGATTAAAAAGTTTGTTTTTTGAATATTTCATCCTTATTTCATTTTTATTTTAGCTTCGATTGGTTTAAGTATTAATTCGACGTTGACTAATGACTTTAAATTAACACAATACAATAAAATCATTAGAATGCATCGTGCATGAGTTAAACACCATTTTACATGCGGTTGCCGGGTATTGTTGCTTATACCTAATGTTTAACTAACAAAAAGCATATAAAATTATCGGATCGACTCTAAAATTACTGAACAAAAATGACAGCGCATTTTACTGATTTTAATTTCTTTGAACATGGAAATTCACAATCAGATAATGTTTTACAGTTGTGTGTTGGTTTTGGTCATTAGCAATAAGTCTCTATCGACCACATGGTGTTGTCACGTTCCAGGATGGTTAGGACGGGCGTTGATACCATCTTTAGATTCATCATTTCATTATTATATCTCGAATAATTACACACAATGAAATAATTTATTTCAAATGAATTAAATGCATCATGTTAATCTTTCGTTGACAGGGAATTTGTCAAACACATGGTGCCTGTCAAATTGGCAATTTAATTTTCTTAATTTTATAATTAATATGCTTATTTTTTAGTTCATGTGTTCAACTGAAAAACGATGAGCATTACATTTTCATAATTATGCAATAGTAATTCCAATTCTTGTTTAAGCATTCTGAATATGATATTGAACATCGAACTCGGAAATACGAGGATATCACAGGGAGAGGTAAAAGCCCGTGCTATGAACCGAAATAGATGGATAGAAAGATATATACACCTATTTCTTTTGCTTCTATTGGGGGGGTTGGTGTGGGTGGAATGTGTAAAGCTTAGGTCCCACTGAGGAATTCTTCATCGGCGATGTTCTCCCGATTTCTTCCGATATCATCCGATTCATCACATTTCCTTTCGATATCAAGAACTGTCTCATGACTTCCCCCGAAGCTTCCCATAGACCACGAGGAACCTGTTCCCGATGACCTGATACTGCGATAGCTCAATAATTTAAATCAGGAGTACATCGCCGAGGCAAAAATGCTCAGTGGGACCTAGGCTTAAAAAAGTAGGGCATTGTTACTCAGAATGGCACCTCTGTTACGTAAGAGCTTGATTTTTGTTAAGACTTCGATTCCAAGGAGCGGTATGTTCATGCCATTACTAGGACTTTCTACGAGGGGTGATCAACAACTCTCAGAACTCTCAGATCTTCGTCATATAACACTACACACATGTTGCCAAATCAAACAGTTTGACGCCAAAATCGCTGCCTGAAAGTTGGTCCGATTCAAATAATCGGGAACGAAATGTCTCACCGTAAAAAAGAATGTCAACGTGAAAAATGCCAATGTTGCAAAATATAAAAATATATTATATAAAATGCAAAATAGTAATCTCTGTATATATTTACATACAAGCACGTGACGTTCAGCGTACAAATGGGTCACATGACGCCAATAACGCCCAACTGCGTCATCAATAATGAATACGTTTTACAACTATATTTTACTAAATCTTATTAAATGAAAGTTGCCAAGGAACAGAAATTTGATTTCTAGTTGGCATGTGTATGAGGCGTATCATGTTACATATAATATTGAATTTGAGAATCATTGAATGTAATATATGCACCATGAAATATGCCATCTATGACTATGTATATTATTCAACGAATATTTCCCGAGATTCAATGGTTAAAAGCATTTATAGATACACCAA
Organism: Spisula solida; assembly: GCA_947247005.1. Lineage (NCBI taxonomy): Eukaryota > Metazoa > Mollusca > Bivalvia > Venerida > Mactridae > Spisula > Spisula solida. Next base: position 36,442,527 of record OX365956.1, on the reverse strand, counting down.
TGTATTATCTAACTAAGAGTCAGCAATATGGTTTCAAAGTGTAGGCTTATTGGCAATGGTACATATGTGTCTATGGCCATTAACGAGTTAGCTATGGTATTAAGTGCTCCACTTCACAATTTATTTTAGATGCAGTATCACCACTTTTCGAATGTCCATCAGTGTTTATGTAAATACTCAGGTAAGGGGACGTAATTAGTGGTTTGTCTAAGAACATGTAGGTATACTATGTGCTGTTTTCCAGGAACACAAGTCAGGTATAACCTACACATACTGAAATAACGTTAAATTCATAACGTACGCTTATTAATATAACAATTCTAACACAGACAGCAGCTTTACCTATATACGCCTAGAGGAAACAAAGGTGTGCATGAATTATTGGTAATGCACAGCGAGGCAAACAAAACTCTAAAGCGTTCGGAGGAAGAAAGTACTGCAACGGCAACCAAGTCTTGCTGACTTTTCTTATACAGAATATCGGTTGTGTTAGAATCGAAATGATGAATATAAACCTGTGTTTTATCTATAATAAAGCACATACACTTGTTCGGATGCTACGCGCTCGTGATTTAATTATTACGCATGCGAACTCGTGACTTTGCTTTATTCTACGATAAAACACCGGTACGTATTCATTACTTTTAAAAGTCAATCTGTACTACTAAAATTCAAATACGTAACATAAAAATGCGAATGTTCTAATTAACCACAATATGTTTTATATTATTGAATGTAGTGATACCGCACCATGCCGAATCAACTTTAATCAAACCCAACTCTGCACTTTTGTTAAATAAAGATATAATATTGATATACGTCAAAAGATGAATAAAAACGAACTTTCGTGGAGAGAAATGAAGTAATTATGTGTATAAAGCGACATTATGAACCAATACGCGGTGATTATATTGCTGAAACTATTCGTACGCTTCACTAACAGCGGTAATAATATAATTCATAAAACACTGAAGCTGCTGTTTTATTTTGTGATTTTTTGTGATTTATCGTTAAATAGTCGCATTAACTTGATGATAGTTCCCTCATCATAATGTCTGTATGCTAGCTAGCCAGGTATAGTAGTAATGATAACCCTCCATATAGAGTGATAATATCTTTTTCTCAGCCTTTTATGAAACGTTAAAAGCATTACACATTCGGCTGCTCGTCTTTGTCGAAATTTCTTTTCAAATTAACAAAGTTCCCATTATGAAAATTCGTACAGTGTGAAATGGAGATTCAAATCATCATCCATTTTTCAAATATTCATCAGATACTTTGACATTTTAATACTTGGGTAAGTCATTTGACAAAAGATAAATAGTGTATTTAGATAATTTGTTGGTAATTGGAGTCTGGCTTCGTCTTATAGGATATCACGTTTTACGGGTTTATAAAAAACAACTTGCAACTGTTGGAGGATCCTATATGAAAGGAAATTAAAGTATATTGAAAGCATAATGGTAAGATTAATTACACCCAGTACTTTCATTTCGGCGTTTTTTGTTAAAATCTATTACAGGCTTTCTGTGTCAAAGGGGGAATATTGTCCTTAACCGAAACATTGCTAGCGTCCCAAATTAATCACTCGACAAAGATCATTAGATATGTATCAATTTTATACTAACTGTATAAAAGGCACAGCATATAAAATGATGCAGCATAACTCAACACGAATATAATAACAACTCGGAAAGTGAAGGTAACAGCACTCAACACGAATATAATAACAACTCGTAAAGTGAAGGTAGCAGCACTCAACACGAATATAATAACAACTCGTAAAGTGAAGGTAGCAGCACTCAACACGAATATAATAACAACTCGTAAAGTGAAGGTAGCAGCACTCAACACGAATATAATAACAACTCGGAAAGTGAAGGTAGCTGCACTCAACACGAATATAATAACAACTCGTAAAGTGAAGGTAGCAGCACTCAACACGAATATAATAACAACTCGTAAAGTGAAGGTAGCAGCACTCAACACGAATATAATAACAACTCGTAAAGTGAAGGTAGCAGCACTCAACACGAATATAATAACAACTCGGAAAGTAAAGGTAGCTGCACTCAACACGAATATAATAACAACTCGTAAAGTGAAGGTAGCAGCACTCAACACGAATATAATAACAACTCGGAAAGTGAAGGTAGCAGCACTCAACACGAATATAATAACAACTCAGAAAGTGAATGTAGCAGCACTCAACACGAATATAATAACAACTCGGAAAGTGAAGGTAGCAGCACTCAACACAAATATAATAACAACTCGGAAAGTGAAGATAGCAGCACTCAACACGAATATAATAACAACTCGTAAAGTGAAGGTAGCAGCACTCAACACGAATATAATAACAACTCGTAAAGTGAAGGTAGCAGCACTCAACACGAATATAATAACAACTCGGAAAGTGAAGGTAGCAGCACTCAACACGAATATAATAACAACTCAGAAAGTGAATGTAGCAGCACTCAACACGAATATAATAACAACTCGGAAAGTGAAGGTAGCAGCACTCAACACGAATATAATAACAACTCGGAAAGTGAAGATAGCAGCACTCAACACGAATATAATAACAACTCGTAAAGTGAAGGTAGCAGCACTCAACACGAATATAATAACAACTCGTAAAGTAAAGGTAGCAGCAATCAACACACAAAAATAACAACTCGGAAAGTGAAGATAGCAGCACTCAACACGAATATAATAACAACTCGTGAAGTGAAGATAGCAGCACTCAACACGAATATAATAACAACTCGTAAAGTGAAGGTAGAAGCACTCAACACGAATATAATAACAACTCGTAAAGTGAAGGTAGCAGCACTCAACACGAATATAATAACAACTCGGAAAGTGAAGGTAGCAGCACTCAACACGAATATAATAACAACTCAGAAAGTGAATGTAGCAGCACTCAACACGAATATAATAACAACTCGGAAAGTGAAGGTAGCAGCACTCAACACGAATATAATAACAACTCGGAAAGTGAAGATAGCAGCACTCAACACGAATATAATAACAACTCGTAAAGTGAAGGTAGCAGCACTCAACACGAATATAATAACAACTCGTAAAGTGAAGGTAGCAGCACTCAACACGAATATAATAACAACTCGGAAAGTGAATGTAGCAGCACTCAACACGAATATAATAACAACTCGGAAAGTGAAGGTAGCAGCACTCAACACGAATATAATAACAACTCGGAAAGTGAAGATAGCAGCACTCAACACGAATATAATAACAACTCGTAAAGTGAAGGTAGCAGCACTCAACACGAATATAATAACAACTCGGAAAGTGAAGATAGCAGCACTCAACACGAATATAATAACAACTCGGAAAGTGAAGGTAGCAGCACTCAACACGAATATAATAACAACTCGGAAAGTGAAGGTAGCAGCACTCAACATGAATATAATAACAACTCGGAAAGTGAAGGTAGCAGCACTCAACACGAATATAATAACAACTCGGAAAGTGAAGGTAGCAGCACTCAACATGAATATAATAACAACTCGGAAAGTGAAGGTAGCAGCACTCAACACGAAAAAATAACAACTCGGAAAGTAAAGGTAGCAGCACTCAACAGAAACAGCGCAACACACTAAAACACACAAAGAAAGATCACAGACTACAGGTATAATTAAGCCACAATGACATCATAAAATAACGTAACGCAACACAACGCTGTACGCAACGTAACGCATGTTTGAATCTTCACTAAGTATTTCATATTCTATCATTTTCCATGGCCAAACACAATATAGATAGTTCATTATGTTCATAAATAAAACAGACACATAAATATGTGAATATGTCATTTTATTTCAAATGACTATTATGCTTAATTGCATAATCTAAACATGACAATTATAACTTTTTCAAAATAACATTTACTATGAACATAGATGGGGGGACATGAACAATAGCACCTACACTACACCGAATTTCTCTTCTGCTCTATTGTTTCTATCGAGTGCTGCTTGACATGTTCGATTCGTATTTTTGAATTATTATTCGGCGTTTAGATGACCTTTTTACCAAAATAACAAGGCGCATTTATGACATGTACAAACTTATAAATAACCTATTCTGGTTTCAATCGTGCAGCACCATGTATATATATATTTACTTATAGAACATTTTATCGAATATGGTGTTTGTGTTATAAACACACATTCTTACAAATGGCGTAATTCACTGGTTGTTAATTAACATCAGTGTATTATTGTCGACATTCTGATTAGGTAACAACAAAGTGCTTGGCGCTATTTTTAGCATTACTGTGATATTATAGACAAAAGGAAGAATGAAATGTTGACCAAGACGGTGTTTTATATGTTTGATTGTTTTAACGCCATGTTAAATAAATTGTCGCATACGCATACATTGCTTAGCGCGTATGGAATTTCGCGAATTGTGACGGTGAATATTTTTAAGCAATTTTGCGCGACCATAATTAGTTCATGAAATCCCCTTGCTAGACGTTCATCATAAAAGGGAAACTGGCTTCTCTTATACCCTCGTGGCGACGGATGACATCAGGAATGAGGTGTCGAGAGTGATTAATATAAGTTGAAAAACATTTTTCAAAATCGACCTTAAATAAATTAGTTTAAACTAAACTAAAAATAATTCGTTCCACACTAATAGAAACGATAATAATACAATGTAATTATAAATAAACACTTTTGTGGCTAGATAAACATAAATAATAAATACTTTATTTTATGAAGAACCTTTTTACAGTTTATACATGTAGCTACTACTAGTGACTTATCGATTGTTTAAACAAGTTCTTCGACTTTTATTAATCACTGGACACCTCGTTCCGGCTGGTAGCCGTCACCGTAAGGGTGTGAGAGAAAAGAAGCAATAGTTTCGCTTTGCGCAGAGCGGTCAACGATGGCAATTCTTTTCCCTCTTTGGTATGTCGTGACCACAGATTGAACTTGCGACTACGAATGAACCCCGCAATCACGGATCGAACCTGACCCCTGCGATCGAAGAGGACACTTTACCACCGAGCTATCGAGCTTATTCAGTACTGTCTCATAGAAGTCGATCATTATACATCAGTGATTAGTCAAGTTCCAAGACAACATGTGTAGACTACGCTGGGGGAGCGGTGCCCTAGAGGTAGGGCGCGCCCTTTGGGCTCAAGAGGTCCCGGGTTAGTTCCAGTCTGCACCACTGCTTTTAAAATTTCTCTGAACAAGAATGAGCCACAATGCTCCACGCGACCAAAGTACGAATCGGTACTGTTAGGGCTGTGTCTATACATATTCGATATTCTTGGGCGCCGTATCTTGATGTTGGCTGTACAAAAACCAGGAGGCATATACTATTCACAAGGAGACTCGAACGTTGGTCTCCTTAAGTAGCCCGTTCACCACGGAAGTTACAATGTCAAAGGGTAGCTGAAAGCGGTTCTCGAAAACAGTTCACTTTTTTGGTGTAAAATAATGATAGAAGTCATACTTGTCTATAAATAGCTCTTACTGAGAACAGGAAGATAACAACAAAATTCGAGACGTTATTTGGAAATTTATGGAAAATAAGATATAAATAGTTTCAAGTATAATGTATTTATTGTTTCGTCATCATACAGTCACGTATGAAAAGGAGGATTAACAATAGCGATAGTTTGTAAACACGTTGTTATGACTGCGCCACAAATGTACACTTTTGGTGCTGTATGAAGGGTCTCATTATGATTCCAGTGTTTAATAGCACGGAGAATTTGAAACGACTCTCGACCTTTCAGTGGATGCATTCATTGGTTGGCGTTACTCAGTGATACTTTATGCGTAACATTCGGACTTGCATGCACAAACTTAATATGAACTTATAGAGTCGAACTAGCAACAACCTGCCTTAAGCAGTCAATACTCCTAGTATTATAAAATACCAATTAACCATTTACGTATATCAACTACTAACTGACTTAATCCTGGTCGCACATAATTGGACATAAGGCGTTCACTACTGTTATCCGTCTATATCAGAGTCAGGCAATCCTTTTCACCCCACCCCTATGATAGTATGTGGGGATTCAACTCTGCCTCCTGTGTCCTCCTCCAAGTGGTGACATATCTTTTTCTGCATCCCTGTTGATTCCAGTCCATGGCATGTCTGGCTATATTTGATTGATCATTCCGTGTGCACGATTCAAGATTCAATGAGTGGTTCCTGTTTGGTCTTACTCCACAAAAAGATGATGTTACGTCAGACAGGGAAGGCAGCACTCAACTTAACCAGCTGAGCACAAAAACATAAAACACATACAATGCCCAACTGAACAAGTAAATAATCCACCCAAGTCCAAGCTGTCGAAAAGCTGAATGAACTAGTTTCAGCAATCAAAAAAGCTCAATGCCCGAGCTGAATGACCCAGTTCCAAGAGTAAAACGGCTGAATTACCAAGTTGTAGCAGTCAAAAGTCCTAAAAAGTACAAAAACAATATTTAAAAGCTGAATGCCAAGGTTGCAGCTGAATGACCTAGTTTTAGCAATAAATACTCCTGGTTACCAATCTTGTCTGGTCATCGTATGTGAAGTATACTTCTCAGGCATTTGTCGATAAAATTCTGGAGAACCGTAGTGGAGACGTACCGCCTTGATATGTCTGTGGGAGTGCCCACGTTTGATATCTATCCGTGTTATTCCTTACTGGTCTTAGTGAGGAGAAGACATGCCTCCAATTCTTTTGTTCAATTCTCACCTTTACACCTTCATCGGTGCCACTCTTCCAACTCACTGTGCTTCCAAGGACATACTATCTCTGAGATACTGTATAGCGGGTATATTTTACGGGGGTCTAATTGTCGCTAATTTTACACTATATCTGAGATACCGCGTCATGCCACCATGTGTACTACGGGACACTATCTCAGAGATACCGCGTCATTCCACCATGTGTACTACGGGACACTATCTCAGAGATACCGCGTCATGCCACCATGTGTACTACGGGAAACACTATCTCTGAGATACCGCGTCATTCCACCATGTGTACTACGGGGCACACTATCTCCGAGATACCGCGTCATGCCACCATGTGTACTACGGGACACACTATCTCCGAGATACCGCGTCGTGCCACCATGTGTACTACGGGACACACTATCTCCGAGATACCGCGTCATGCCACCATGTGTACTACGGGACACTATCTCCGAGATACCGCGTCATGCCACCATGTGTACTACGGGACACACTATCTCTAAGATACAGCGTCATGCCACCATGTGTACTACGGGACACACTATCTCAGAGATACCGCGTCGTGCCACCATGTGTACTACGGGACACACTATCTCTAAGATACAGCGTCATGCCACCATGTGTACTACGGGACACACTATCTCAGAGATATCGCGTCGTGCCACCATGTGTACTTCGGAACACACTATCTCCGAGATACCGCGTCGTGCCACCATGTGTACTACGGGACACGCTATCTCTAAGATACATCGTCATGCCACCATGTGTACTACGGGACACACTATCTCAGAGATACCGCGTCGTGCCACCATGTGTACTTCGGAACACACTATCTCCGAGATACCGCGTCGTGCCACCATGTGTACTACAGGACACACTCTCTCTAAGATACCGCGTCATGCCACCATGTGTACTACGGGACACACTATCTCAGAGATACCGCGTCATGCCACCATGTGTACTACGGGACACACTATCTCTGAGATACCGCGTCATGCCACCATGTGTACTACGGGACACACTATCTCTGAGATACCGCGTCATGCCACCATGTGTACTACGGGACACACTATCTCTGAGATACCGCGTCATGCCACCATGTGTACTACGGGACACACTATCTCTGAGATACCGCGTCATGCCACCATGTGTACTACGGGACACACTATCTCAGAGATACCGCGTCGTGCTACCATGTGTACTACGGGACACGCTATCTTTAAGATACAGCGTCATGCCACCATGTGTACTACGGGACACGCTATCACTGAGATACCGCGTCATGCCACCATGTGTACTTCGGAACACACTATCGATATTCTCTGCGATTCTAATACACTTATATTAAAAGCTGATTGTCACTATACACGTGATGCATATAATTCCATTCAACTTGTCAAAGATTTGAACTAAACAACAAATGAACCGATGAATGAAAGTATTTTCCTAAATTGTAGCGAAACATTCACAATAATTGAAAACATTGATTTCATAGCGCGGTTAGTGGAATGACAGAATAGACGCCTCACAGTTTGTCATTATGGTCCGTATAATTCCTTTATTCGACTGGAAGTATGCAAGCTATTTGAATAGTGGATAATGAACTCAGTGAGCAGTGCACAGTGACTTCACATAGGCTTGTACCATCCTCCGTTATCGATATATTCCGGCATTTTCCGACAGTATACGGAAGCGATTCGTCAGCAATTTCCGGTAAGTTTGCATACTTTCGGAAAGGAAGCGAATTTCCGGAATTAATCGCACGACAGTGGTATGCTACTCTGGTGTCATATATTGTATTCGGAAGCAAGCATAAGCCACACGTCATCGGTATTTTCCGGTATTTTCCGACTTTGATTCAAAGCAAGGCAACGTATGCGTGTGTACAATTTCCATCTGGAATGTATCTACTGGTCCCGACTATGTATCTACATGTATATAGGATCATCACATATATAACGATGACCTTATAGACTGTATAATCAAAATATCAAATACTTTGATATGTATGCCTAGTTATTTTTTTAATTAATTGTTCATTGTTGAAGATCTTATGAAAGATTGATTTATGTTGTCAAATGAGTTATCTCGAAAAATAAAGTCTTTATTATTATTATATTATTAGTATTATTATTATTATAGAAACACGCTTAAGGGTTCGAGTTTTTTGTCATATACAAATGAATATAGGAAGATATTAATTGGGATATACGTAATATACTTCTCTAACTGCTTATTAGTCATACATGTATACAGTGTGTAGTGGAGAGTTGACATAATCAGTTAGTCTGAGATTTATTATCAAATACATAAGTTGTACACAATTGGCCAATATGCGGTGGGCATTTATAAACGTAGTCAGCAAGTGAACATTATCCGACCAACCCATATTGTGAGGGTAGTATTTTAATACATTGTACTGTACAGACTTGCATCTATGCGATGATGTGACAGGGACTCTATTATGTCACTCGGAAATGGAAATATTCATGGTAGTTTTCGATTAGTTTGAGTGCCCGCCCCAGGATTGGGAGGTGACCAGTTCGATCCCAGACCACGTCATACTAGAACGTTCTTCGAATGTTTAAATTACACTAGTAGCGTCCCAGCTTTGCACTTTGTGTAAACTTAAACATATGAATTAAAAAAAACTGTTTTGTCATGTGGTGAAAAATTTGAATGACTATCTATTATGAATGTGAACGAGCGTTCATGGCAATATACCATATCAGTAAAATAAGTAAATCATTTTTTACTATCAATTAGTCACAGTATGTTGAGCACAGGTTTTCACTAATAACATGCTAATGCAACAAGCATCAACTTGTCATGACTACACTACAGTAATAATTTAACAAAATGACCACACTTGGAGGGCACTAGTTTACAGTTTCGGTCGGTCGGTCGGTAGACAAAATGGTTTCCGTTCAATATCAACTGTAGATTAGCCCTATTGGTTTTGAGGTCATTAGGTCAAGGTCACTGAGATTTTTAACAAAAAAATCCGTTCAATAACTAAACGGCGCTTGACCCTAGGATACTCAAACTTATTATGGAGGTTGTTCATCAACAGTAGATGAGCCCTATTGAGCTTGAGGTCAATGGTCGAGGTCACTGTGACTTTTAACAAATACATGGTTTCCGTTTAATAACTTAATGCCACTTGACCCAAGAATACTCAAGTTTAACAAGGAGGTTTGTCATCAACAGTAGATGAGCCCTATTGAGCTTGGGGTAATTAAGTCAAAGGTCGAGGTCATTGTGACTTCTAACATAAAATGGTTTCCGTTCAATAACTATAAAGCACTTGACCCTAGGATCCTCAAACTTGGCATGGAGGTTGGTCATCAACAGTGGATAAGTCATAATGAGGTTGAGGTCAGTAGGTCAAAGGTCACTGCATCCATTAACATAAGAATGTTTTTGTTCTATATACAACTTAAGAACGCTTGACTCTATGATCTTCAAATTTAACATGGAGGTTGGTCATCAACAGTAGATGATCCCTATTGACCAATGGGCTGCCATGGAGGCATAGATCTGTGTTTCACAAAAATCTCTAGTTTATCTAAAGTCGACTGTTTAACAAATTCTTAAAATTTGTATCTATAACTAAAGAACGTTTGACGCTATATCTTCAAACATAACATGGAGGCTAGTCTGCAACAGTAGATGATCCCTATTGAGTAGTGTCCAATGGGCTGCCATGGGGGCATCTAAGTTTCACAGAAATCTCTAGTTTATCTAAGGTTGACTGTGAAACAATTCTTACAACTTCTACCAGTCACTCCCGCGTCCTGACACCTTGCTCCTGGTAGTATCAGTCACTCCCGCGTCCTGACACCTCGCTCCAGGTAGTATCAGTCACTCCCGCGTCCTGACACCTTGCTCCTGGTAGTATCAGTCACTCCCGCGTCCTGACACCTTGCTCCTGGTAGTATCAGTCACTCCCGCGTCCTGACACCTTGCTCCTGGTAGTATCAGTCACTCCCACGTCCTGACACCTTGCTCCTGGTAGTATCAGTCACTCCCGCGTCCTGACACCTCGCTCCTGGTAGTATCAGTCACTCCCGCGTCCTGACACCTCGCTCCTGGTAGCATCAGTCACTCCCGCGTCCTGACACCTGGCTCCTGGTAGTATCAGTCACTCCCGCGTCCTGACACCTTGCTCCTGGTAGTATCAGTCACTCCCGCGTCCTGACACCTCGCTCCTGGTAGTATCAGTCACTCCCGCGTCCTGACACCTCGCTCCTGGTAGTATCAGTCACTCCCACGTCCTGACACCTTGCTCCTGGTAGTATCAGTCACTCCCGCGTCCTGACACCTTGCTCCTGGTAGTATCAGTCACTCCCGCGTCCTGACACCTCGCTCCTGGTAGCATCAGTCACTCCCGCGTCCTGACACCTCGCTCCTGGTAGTATCAGTCACTCCCGCGTCCTGACACCTCGCTCCTGGTAGTATCAGTCACTCCCGCGTCCTGACACCTTGCTCCTGGTAGTATCAGTCACTCCCGCGTCCTGACACCTCGCTCCTGGTAGTATCAGTCACTCCCGCGTCCTGACACCTCGCTCCAGGTAGTATCAGTCACTCCCGCGTCCTGACACCTCGCTCCTGGTAGTATCAGTCACTCCCGCGTCCTGACACCTTGCTCCTGGTAGTATCAGTCACTCCCGCGTCCTGACACCTTGCTCCTGGTAGTATCAGTCACTCCCACGTCCTGACACCTTGCTCCTGGTAGTATCAGTCACTCCCGCGTCCTGACACCTCGCTCCTGGTAGTATCAGTCACTCCCGCGTCCTGACACCTCGCTCCTGGTAGCATCAGTCACTCCCGCGTCCTGACACCTGGCTCCTGGTAGTATCAGTCACTCCCGCGTCCTGACACCTTGCTCCTGGTAGTATCAGTCACTCCCGCGTCCTGACACCTCGCTCCTGGTAGTATCAGTCACTCCCGCGTCCTGACACCTCGCTCCTGGTAGTATCAGTCACTCCCACGTCCTGACACCTTGCTCCTGGTAGTATCAGTCACTCCCGCGTCCTGACACCTTGCTCCTGGTAGTATCAGTCACTCCCGCGTCCTGACACCTCGCTCCTGGTAGCATCAGTCACTCCCGCGTCCTGACACCTCGCTCCTGGTAGTATCAGTCACTCCCGCGTCCTGACACCTCGCTCCTGGTAGTATCAGTCACTCCCGCGTCCTGACACCTTGCTCCTGGTAGTATCAGTCACTCCCGCGTCCTGACACCTCGCTCCTGGTAGTATCAGTCACTCCCGCGTCCTGACACCTCGCTCCTGGTAGTATCAGTCACTCCCGCGTCCTGACACCTCGCTCCTGGTAGTATCAGTCACTCCCGCGTCCTGACACCTCGCTCCTGGTAGTATCAGTCACTCCCGCGTCCTGACACCTCGCTCCTGGTAGTATCAGTCACTCCCGCGTCCTGACACCTTGCTCCTGGTAGCATCAGTCACTCCCGCGTCCTGACACCTTGCTCCTGGTAGTATCAGTCACTCTCGCGTCCTGACACCTTGCTCCTGGTAGCATCAGTCACTCCCGAGTCCTGACACCTTGCTCCTGGTAGTATCAGTCACTCTCGCGTCCTGACACCTTGCTCTTGGTAGTATATATCACCATGACGGTATGGGAAAAGCCAAATTACCTTCTTTATATTGAGCGTATAGCAGGGGATTTTGTCTAACATTTATTTTTAGTATTTGGTATGCCACGGTCTGTGGTCGAAACCTGGAATCCCACACACGACGCGAACAGTCTTGATAACAAGTTTTCGTATGATGCAAAAATAAAAATGAACAATCGGACATGTAATGCAGCACTCAATAGATCAGTAGTTTACGTATGAAGTTGCTGGTTATATTTGGGTCGAATTCAGAACAAAACAATAGAAGTTGCAATGAAATTATGTTACATCTGTATTCACATTACTGCCAAAATATTCGCGTCGTAAGATAAATACTTTAATAAAAAGGCAGTGTGCTGTTGATTTTGAACAATCGTTTTCCAATCTATATAAGTAATCACAATTTATTCCGTTTCATGTTATTCTACTAGTTTAGGGTTCAATTTGTATAAACTACCAGTCATTATGACATAAAACTTATAATGATGACGACAATAAATCATCTACCCTGCACGTCTGTGCTCAATCTCTCAATTTACATACATCACAGTACTCTAAAATGGGGGCTAATTGGTTACATAGAAATCTCATTTAACCTTATTTGTACCACGTGACCTATAATTTGCATTTTACGACTAGATTTCTGTATAGCTTTTGATACAAAAGTATTTTACAAAACATAGGTGATATGATTTATTGCTCTAAATGCTAAATTGGTCGCCAATTAATTATGAAATGTTAAAAAAGTTCGGATGCAGTACGGTACACAAAAAAACGACACGGCTTTAGCCCATCTGTACATGTGCATAATTTGTGTGGGTTATAATGGATGGTCTGAATGAAATTGTAAAATGTGTATCAATGTTTTTCTGACACTTTTTGCATGGTATATATTTTCATGTTATAAATACATACCAATTAAAAAGTAATTACTTTACAAAACTCTTCAAACTTGAGAGAAGAAAGGGTTTCGATGAAACCAGTCCTGTGTAACAACTATTGCTTACCATTTTATTTGGTAAACTGTGCATAAAGTGTTCAAGTTTTATCTATGTCGGAAGAGACTGAAATAACTTATCTAAAATATCAAAAACTTACCCGACATTTGGGTAAAATTAAAATGTACGAATATCGCTTGGCCACAATTCCATGTCTGTAAGCCGCTAGAATTGACCTTAAGGTGGTTCGAGTGGTTGGTCGAGTGAAAAACGAAACATATCGGAATGTCATGAAACTTTGACATATTATACCTTAATTGACTGCGCTTCTAGAAATGTAGTTTTTGTTACATTTGACGTCTGTAACCTGGCAATAAAATGACGTCAAAACGCCATCTAGCGGTGTGGTGTATGCGTACGCCGGACAGTACGAACTATTGCATAATATCTCACAAGTATCGGAAAATCAAAATTCGAAATATATAGTTGAGATGATAAATTAGCCTACTGGATAGGTAGGAAGGCTTTTCAAATAATGTCATTCTTCCCTAACACTAAGCGTACAAAATTATCTCTCCTGAAAGACGACAACATTTGAGTCACTGGAATTTTTGTAAGTTGGTATGGTTAGGCCTTAGGGTTGTCGGTTTTCTTGGCAGGAGCGTAGTTCAGATAAGCAGGTTTCCAGAAATTTTATATATGAGTAGCGACTTTATTAAAACAACTGTTTTTCTGAGTGCCTATTATAATGAAGACAAAATGTTGAAGCTCTATTTTCAGATATGGACACGTGTTTTAAAGTTTTCATGACCCCGATGATACATTTTTTCAATTCTCAGAAAAAGTAACTTTAATGGAATGCTCCTTATTGTTTCTTCTAGTTATGGTGCGTAGCACTCTTTTATTATTCATCTATTTTATAATATAACTGTAAAATCAGAAAATATCAAGAAGGATTCATTAGCTCCGTAGCTCAGTGGTTGACGCGCTTGTCGTCTAATCTGGCGACCCGAGTTCAAATACGGTCGGAGGCACACATATGCCTGCCATGTTTCAGCAGAATGCTGACAGCCAAATAAAGGCTATGCTCGGCATGCTCGGCATTTTCGATATTTTCGTGAAATCCACAAAAATAACAGAAAGTAATTCATTCCGATTTTTGTAAATCACATACAAATAACTTCGCAAACGAGTTTAGAATAACAACTTCGCGAAATTTTGACCTCGCGAAATTTCAGGACAATTCTACGAGATGAGAATTGCTGTATTCAGAGAAGTACTAACCTGGAAGTTTTATGAAATATGAGTACATTACTAACACTTGTAGATTGTGATGCTCAAAGTTTAAAATGACAGCAGCATTCGAGAATCGAACTCACGCCCACACAGCACAGCGTAGGTGTATGATTCTACCGTCCATTCTACTTTACCCGTCCAGAATTTAAACGGCAATTGCTCGTTTGTGTCATTGTGTTCCTCGTATGCTTGCACCATGCATTCACGTAACACTAACTTCCCGAATTGTGCCGCGTGCAATACGAAGTGTCGTCAAGAAAAAGTGCGCAGTAAAATAGCCACAGTGATGTTCTTCCGCCATAAATAGTCCGCAATACAATGAGCTCTTAATGTGACATGAACCGCATTTTATGTGCGATTCAAGTTACTTGCGATGAATAGGAGAGAAAAAAAACTAACATTTATATTTATTTTCAAAAATAAATCAATTCCGGGGTCTAATATCCTTTTCAGCATAATATCAATTATACACAGAACAATGGAGTAAAAGAGGGAGCCGTAGAATAGACTAAACTCCGCACAATAAACCTGTCACACTCAGAGTGTGTAACCGAATATTCGTATTATAGTATTTCACATTAAATGTAAATTTCTTTTGTTACTATTATGTTAGAACGACCATCAACTCTGCCTCAAAACAGCTGTAAACGAACTGGGTAGGATTGGGTCCATTATACGTATAACAATAGAAGGCAAGGAGAACCTGACCCAAACCACGGGAGCTTTTGTTCTGTTGTTATCTTAAAAGTGCGTTAAAAGAGATAAACTTTCAATCTAGCACGGGTAAGCTAACAATTTGTGAAACATGAGTCAAAATATGCGAAACTGACACCCGGGAGATGGATACATCTTGGTCCCATAGTTATTTATACACACCACACGATAGTTAAGGTCGTGTTAAGGTTTGTTTGCGTGATACACAACAATGGTCTGTAACTGTCTTAGGTGCATTCAGGTATATAAGAGTTAGTTTGTGTGTTTTACGGTATACTGACCCCCTGTTGCATGTTTGCTGCCTTGCAATACCTTAGCCGGCTTCTGCCTCCAGATTTATATATAAACAATATTAAATTTGCCAAAATTGCTATTTTTCTCATGGGAAGGAATATTGTACACTATTGTTAATATATGGCTTATGTAAATGCGCAGCAGCATATTGCAATGAATCAAAGCATACGATTAAATCTTTGGGAAAACGGAAACAGCTGATAATAACCGAAACGCGCGCAATGCATTTTGGTAGTTATGTCATAATTCGGCTAGCTTTAGACTTGTCTATCCATTTTCATATTATCTTTGAATAAATACAACTGACTGAAACACAATGCTCGTTACTATACTAACATCTTCAACTCGTTCACCATGTTCTACAATGTACCTAATATATCTTACACCACGACACATTACCAATACATAATTATGTAGAACGCTCGATCGAACAGTAAACCCTAAATCACGTGGTTTTAGTAGCCTCTTCTCCATTCTCATCACGTTTTTACTATATGTTCTAGTCTTGCATTTCATCTAGTTCACTACAGTCTACACTTGTAAGCCAACTGACTGGCACATACTGTCCTTCTCTTGTCTTATAACTGACTGGTACATCATGTTCTTTACATTTCTGATAACTGGCTGGTACACCATATTTTACTTTTGTCTAACACATATCTGGTACATGTACACCATGTTCTACTCTTGTCTGACAACTGACTGAAATACCATGTTCTACTCTTGTCTGACAACTGACTGGTTCATCATGTTCTACTCTTGCCTGACAACTGACTGGTACACCATGTTCTACACTTGCCTGACAACTGACTGGTACACCATGTTCTACACATGCCTGACTACTGACTGGTACACCATGTTCTACACTTGCCTGACAACTGACTGGTACACAATGTTCTACTCTTTTCTGACAACTGACTGGTTCATCATGTTCTACTCTTGCCTGCGAACTGACTGGTACACCATGTTCTACACATGCCTGACAACTGACTGGTACACCATGTTCTACACTTGCCTGACAACTGATTGGTATACCATGTTCTACACATGCCTGACAACTGACTGGTACACCATGTTCTACACTTGCCTGACAACTGACTGGTACACCATGTTCTACACATGCCTGACAACTGACTGGTACACCATGTTCTACACTTGCCTGACAGCTGACCGGTACAACATGTTCTACACTTGCCTGACAACTGATTGGTACACCATGTTCTGCACTTGCCTGGCAACTGACCGGTACAACATGTTCTACATTTGTCTAAAAACTGACCGGTACACCATTTTCCACACTTGTCTAACACCTGACCGGTACACCATGTTCTACCCTTGTCTGACAACTGACTGGTTCACCATGTTCAACTCTTGCCTGACAACTAACCGATACACCATGTCCTACACATGCCTGACAACTGACTGGTACACCATGTTCTACACTTGCCTGACAACTGATTGGTTCACCATGTTCTATTCATGTCTAACAACTGATTGGTACACCATGTTCTACACGTGTCTAACAACTGATTGTTACACCATGTTCTACTCTTGTCTAACAACTGATTGCTACACCATGTTCTACACCTGCCTGACAACTGATTGTTACACCATGTTCTACTCATGTCTAGCAACTGATTGGTACACCATGTTCTACTCTTGTCTAACAACTGATTGTTACACCATGTTCTACTCTTGTCTGAAAGCTGATTGTTACACCATGTTCTACTCTTGTCAAACATCGGATTGTTACACCATGTTTTACTCTTGCCTGACAACTGATTGGTACACCATATTCTACACTTGCCTGACAACTGATTGTTACACCATGTTCTACTCTTGTCTAACAACTGATTGGTACACCATGTTCTACACTAGTCTAACAACTGATTGGTACACCATGTTCTAGACTTGCCTGACAACTGATTGTTACACCATGTTCTACTCTTGTCTAACAACTGATTGGTACACCATGTTTTACTCTTGTCTAACAACTGATTGGTACACCATGTTCTACACTTGCCTGACAACTGATTGTTACACCATGTTCTACACTTGTCTAACAACTGATTGGTACACCATGTTCTACACCTGTCTGACAACTAATTGTTACACCATGTTCTACTCATGTCTAACAACTGATTGGTACACCATGTTCTACACGTGTCTAACAACTGATTGTTACACCATGTTCTACTCTTGTCTAACAACTGATTGGTACACCATGTTCTACTCTTGTCTAACAACTGATTGTTACACCTTGTTCTTCTCTTGTCTAACAACTGATTGTTACACCATGTTCAACTCTTGTCTAACAACTGAATCGTACACCATGTTCTACTCATGTCTAGCAACTGATTGGTACACCATGTTCTACTCTTGTCTAACAACTGATTGTTACACCATGTTCTACTCTTGTCTGAAAGCTGATTGTTACACCATGTTCTACTCTTGTCAAACATCGGATTGTTACACCATGTTTTACTCTTGCCTGACAACTGATTGGTACACCATATTCTACACTTGCCTGACAACTGATTGTTACACCATGTTCTACTCTTGTCTAACAACTGATTGGTACACCATGTTCTACACTAGTCTAACAACTGATTGGTACACCATGTTCTAGACTTGCCTGACAACTGATTGTTACACCATGTTCTACTCTTGTCTAACAACTGATTGGTACACCATGTTTTACTCTTGTCTAACAACTGATTGGTACACCATGTTCTACACTTGCCTGACAACTGATTGTTACACCATGTTCTACACTTGTCTAACAACTGATTGGTACACCATGTTCTACACCTGTCTGACAACTAATTGTTACACCATGTTCTACTCATGTCTAACAACTGATTGGTACACCATGTTCTACACGTGTCTAACAACTGATTGTTACACCATGTTCTACTCTTGTCTAACAACTGATTGGTACACCATGTTCTACTCTTGTCTAACAACTGATTGTTACACCTTGTTCTTCTCTTGTCTAACAACTGATTGTTACACCATGTTCAACTCTTGTCTAACAACTGAATCGTACACCATGTTCTACACTTGTCTAAAAACTGATTGGTACACCATGTTCTACTCATGTCTAACAACTGATTGTTACACCATGTTCTACTCTTGTCTAATAACTGATTGTTACACCATGTTCTACTCTTGCCTGACAACTGATTGGTACACCATGTTCTACACTTGCCTGACAACTGATTGTTACACCATGTTCTACTCTTGTCTAACAACTGATTGTTACACCATGTTCTACTCTTGTCTAACAACTGATTGGTACACCATGTTCTACACCTGCCTGACAACTAATTGTTACACCATGTTCTACTCTTGTCTAACAACTTATTGGTACACCATGTTCTACTCGTGCCTGACAACTGATTGGTACACCATGTTCGACACTTGTCTAACAACTGATTAGTACACCATGTTCTACACTTGCCTGACAACTGACTGGTACACCATGTTCTACACTTGCCTGACAACTGACTGGTACACCATGTTCTACACTTGTCTAACAACTGACCGGTACACCATGTTCTACACATGCCGGACAACTGATTGGTACACCATGTTCTACACTTGCCTGACAACTGACTGGTACACCAAGTTCTACACTTGCCTGACAACTGATCGGTAAACCATGTTCTACAATTGTCTAACAACTGACCGGTACACCATGTTCTACACTTGTCTGACAACTGACTGGTACTCCAGATTCTACTCTTGTCTGACAACTGATTGGTACACCATGTTCTACTCTAGGCTGACAACTGACCGGTACAACATGTTTTACGCTTGTCTAACAACTGACTGGTACACCATGTTCTACCCTTGTCTGACAACTGACTGGTACACCATGTTCTACACTTGCCTGACAACTGATCGGTAAACCATGTTCTACACTTGTCTAACAACTGACCGGTACACCATGTTCTACATTTGTCTAGCAACTGACTGGTACACCATGTTCTACTCTTACCCGAGAACTGACTGGTACACCATGTTCTACACTTGTCTGATAACTGACTGGTACACCGTGTTCTAAACATGTCTGACAACTGACTGGTACACCATGTTCTTCACATGTCTGACAACTGACTGGAACAACATGGTCTACACATGCCTGACAACTGGCTGGTACACCATGTTCTACACATGCCTGACAACTGCCTGGTACACCATGTTCTACACATGCCTGACAACTGGCTGGTACACCATGTTCTACACATGCCTGACAACTGGCTGGTACACTATGTTCTACACCTGTCTGACAACTGACTGGTACACCATGTCTACTAAATATTCTTGCAAGACGACTGACTGGTACACGATTTCTACCATTGTCTGACAACTGACTGGTACACCATGTTCTTCACTTGTCTGACAACTGCCTGGTGCACCATGTTCTTCACTAGTCTGACAACTGACTGGTACACCATGTTCTACTCTTGTCTGACAACTGACTGGTGCAGCATGTTTTTCACTGGTCTGACAACTGACTGGTGCAGCATGTTTTTCACTTGTCTGACAACTGACTGGTGCAGCATGTTTTTCACTGGCCTGACAACTGACTGGTGCAGCATGTTTTTCACTTGTCTGACAACTGACTGGTGCAGCATGTTTTTCACTTGTCTGACAACTGACTGGTGCAGCATGTTTTTCACTGGCCTGACAACTGACTGGTGCAGCATGTTTTACACTTGTCTGACAACTGACTGGTGCAGCATGTTTTTCACTTGTCTGACAACTGACTGGTACACCATGTTTTCACTTATCTGACAACTGACTTGTGCAGCATGTTCTTTACTTGTCTGACAACTGACTGGTGCAGCATGTTTTACACTTGTCTGACAACTGACTGGTGCAGCATGTTTTTCACTTATCTGACAACTGACTGGTGCAGTATTTTTTTTCACTTGTCTGACAACTGACTGATACACCTTGTTCTACTAAGTGTTCTTGACTGACGACTGACTGGTACACCTTGTTCTTCAGAAACTGTTGTCTGACAACTGAGTTTCCTTTCCTGCTCATTTACGCAGTGAATTAAATATTATACATGCACAAGAGTTTTCAAAGCCATACATAAAACGGCGGTAGCGCCTAGTCGTACACACATGAGACGGACACAGAACGTATCATCTATATCCCACAAATACGATATGTTAAGAACAAACTTTTAAACCTTTTTATCTTAATTATTTCGTAACAGACCGCGTGACCATGTGGCATGGGAACATGTATAATATAACAAAGATATATTATTTCATTATATACCCGTAGACTTGTTTTGTTCATGAAAGGGGATTTGCCCGAGGGCGGGTATGAGTTATGGAGTTATGTAGGAAGAATTGCTCTTGTTTTCAAATTTTAAGTACTACATTTTGGTAATTTATTAATCTTATAAAATAACTTTTTATATAAACAGCTAGTGAAATATGTGAACGTTCTTGTTAGTATTGCGATGTTAAAGGGTGATAAAGTAGCTGTATAAAAATTTAGGTACATAATTTCATTTACCGGGATCCAGTAAATTTCATTCTTCACTGAATTTATTATCGTATTCGCATAAAAAATGAAATAAAATCAACATCATCAAAAAGAACAAGCTCATTCTTCAAAACTTAAATTACTCTGCGTCGAAATGATCATTGTAATAAAAGAGGAATCAATAAAGTTATATTCACACCGAAAATGATACAGAAAATATTATGATAATAAAGGCTTTGTCATCTGTCAAAGGATGGGGCTGTTAAAGCTATTGAAATCATAAAATACCATTACTTGGGTACAAAAGCTTGACTTTTAAAGGTAATAAACGCGCATTGAACCATCGGGTATCTTATATTTGATGCCTTTTACCAATTTCGTAGTTCGCTGGAGCGGGAAATGATTACAAAAGCTATTTACTCTTCGCTTTCATATCAAATTTTAGAGACAAACAAATCATGAATATTTTATGGGGTAACTTGTATTAAATAAGCAAAAAAATACAAATACCGCACCTGTCTATTTTATTAGCATAGAGTTTATAATGCAATTCTGTTTGTAACGTCCTGAAATTATGATGTCACTATGATTGTATTCTATGTTATATTATACTGGTGGTTTTAAAGTGGAAGTCCAGTTGTCCTATTGTCCTAATTCCATGTTGTCATGTTATTATATTGTCCTGTTGTCCTGTTGCGCCGTTGTCAAGTTATCCTGTTGTCCAGATGTCCTGTTATTCAGTTGTCCAGTTACCAATAGGTCAGCTGCCATGTTGTCCAGCTTTTATGTTGTCCTGTTGTCTTGTTGTCCTGCTGTCATGTGTACTGTTTGTCACTATGAGTACTTTTATTATATAAATTTACAATCGTTTCTCAGTGGTGCTCATATGTTCTTACTTATAGTTGTTGCAGCGCTATAGTTTATCGTCGTTCAGAGATTATGCCAACTGAATAAAGAATATTGCAAATTAACAACAGTGTATATTTATAAATAATGCAGATGAGCTGTTGTTGTTGTATGTTACTGTAATTTCTATATGGTGTTATGTGCTGCAGTTTGTTACATGTATATGTTCATATAATGTACGCCATAATTGCATTAGTAGACAGGTTTTGAGTAGGGGCATACTTGTCCTGTAAGCGATCGGTGCTCTGGGAATATCTT
Organism: Spisula solida; assembly: GCA_947247005.1. Lineage (NCBI taxonomy): Eukaryota > Metazoa > Mollusca > Bivalvia > Venerida > Mactridae > Spisula > Spisula solida. The sequence continues at coordinate 36,420,228 of OX365956.1, read as the reverse complement.
CATAATTATCACATTTGCTTAACTTTAGTGCGTGGATTGTGTTTCCGTAACCCGGTTGCCCTTGTGCGATTTAAGGGTATCAATTATTCCTTAGCCCGGTTGTCATTGTGCGATTTAAGGGCATTAATGTTTCCGTAACCCGGTTGCCATTGTGCGATTTAAGAGTATTAATGTTTCCGTATCCCGATTGCCATTGTGCGATTTAAGGGTATTAATGTTTCCGTATCCCGGTTGCCATTGTGTGATTTAAGGGTATTAATGTTTCTGTAACCCGATTGCCATGTTTCCGTATCCCGGTTGCCAGTGTGCGATTTAAGGGTATTAAGGCTTCCCTGCCGTTCTCATACTTCTTGTTGTTATCAATTGTTGTTATATCTCTGTCATATGTTCCAATTTGTTTTAGGTTTTACAGTTATACTAAGGTCAGATTTGCCCTACGAGCTCCTTACGAGATCCGTACGAGTTGATTTTGGCAAACTCGCACGGCGTCCGTACGGGGCCCGTACGGACTTCGAAGACTTATATGAGCATCGTACGGATTTCCCAACTCGTACGAGCATCGTACGGATATCGCACAAGTGCATTTCTATAGATTGTTCGTGGTCCGTACGAGCTTTGACCAGACGCTACGAACATACAAAAACCGTTAGGATTTCAAAAATTGTGAACTCGTACGAGTTGATAAATTCGTACAGATATCGTACGAGCTTTGTGACCGTAGCATAAATTTATTGTTTTGATATGTCCAATTGATCTTCACTAAATGTATGTAAATCTAGACTTTTCACATATCTGTTGAACTAGTAGAGACAGCTCTCATACTATTTACCCGTGTAGCAAAATACAGCCAATATGATTAAATCAGGGCTGGTATTCATGAAGTATCTTAAGGAAAAACTTAAATATTTTGACTTTAAGTTAATAAATAGAGCTGCACATATTTCCTAAGGAACGAAGAATAATTCACGTTTTCTTTATGCACATTGTAGCTCTTTAAATAACGCTTCTAAACAATGTAAAAAATGATAACCCTGATTTTCCTCTTTAGCTGATACACTTAAGGAAACTTTAAGATTTTAAGAAAATTTTAAGTTTTCCCTTACGATGCTTTGTTTATACCACCGCTTTATTATAGGTTACCATAGGAGTAAAGCCTAGGTCCCAATGAGGAATTCAACATCGGCGATGTTCTCCCGATTTCTTTCGATACCACCCGATTCATCACAATGCCTTCCGATATCACAAACTGTCTAATGACTTCCACTAACATTCCCCTACACCACGAGGAACCTGTTCCCGATGTCCTGATAGCTCATTTATTTCAATCAGGAGTACTGGTACATCGCCGAGGCAAAAATGCTCAATGGGACCTAGGCTTAAGAGGGATTACATACAGACAGGCTTGTTACGCTTTCACGATTTGAACTCCACGGGTAGTATAGTATCTGTAATTACGGGTATATAAGAGGGCAGGGTAGACCACTGTAGAAGTGTCACAGGTAACAACATACAGGATTATTGTTCTTGTCCCTGTATGTAATATTTAAAATCCAGATTAATACGGAAGTATTAGTATACTTGACGGAATGAAAATGATTTATATAGTCAGTAAGCGATCAGGTTGGACACCCACAAGCACTGAATATCTTTAAAAGTAATTACAAATGTATCTATTTTATTGAATTTTAGCAAAGTTCACTGAAAAACCTTACAAACTTAGTGTATAATTTTGAGTTTATTGAATTATTAAGTTTTTACTCATTCAGTCATTTGTAATTAATTTCGGTACATTTTCATCAAAGATGTACAGGGAATTAAACAATCATTCATTTAAGCTTCATTTGTTTGAATAGCAAGGTAAATATAGAAAACTGTTGTGGCCAAAGACTTATAGAAAAAAATCTATTTCTCTGGTTGTGGGCCATCCTCTGATTGCAATGTTCACGTGTACACACATTTGTTGTATGTATATCTTTACTGAAAAGAGTTATAATCATGAATGCTGATGTGTGGGCGTCATTTGATTTTGTTATGGCCTCTGATGCGTTACTTTATATACAGTTATATTGGCTCAATTTGTTGATTTGAATGTCCTGATCTCTTCAATCACCACATACGTATTTGGCCGGTTTTAGACATTTAAGTAAATGCAAAGTACATGTTTCTGTGCATCAAATAGTTCCACTCGATTTTATGAGAGTTGGTAAGGTTTTTAGAATAAGATAAATCGCTGGCTTAGAATAAGGAGGTCGTTAGTACAAAATCTATATCTTGAGAAAATAAGAAAACCACTCTTTACTTATAAAAAACAAGATTTTCCAACTGTTTCATGAAAATGGCTAATAAGAAGCGCCTTTTCATGCAGAGTTCAAACATTATCAGCCTTATAACGACCTCCTAATTCTAAACCAGCGATATTATAATGCACAATTAGATAATTATCAGGATTGTACTTTTTCAGATATTTAAGGTTTATGGAGGTCCAAGATGATCACAAACGGAGTATGAAATATAACAATCAACCTTTTATAGCAGATCTTATAATACTTTAATTTTAAAGCATTAACCATTAACAATAACAATTATGTTGGGATCATCACATTAAAACATTGCACCATTAATATTTGCAAAGAGCGTACACGTATGAGCCGTATTAGTTGTTTGTATACGAGTACTAAACGTCACTGACTTAGAAGTAGAAGGTCATAAGTGCTACTTACGACCTTATAACACCGATACATAATTGAAAGCCGCACCAAAAGGCACTTCTTATGAGCCTATTTTCAGGAAATCGGAACTGGTCATGTTGACAAAACTGAAGTTAGAATATAAAAGCTTGTTTTCCCGTAAGTAATGAGTAGTTTTCAGACTGTTTTTTGTTCTTTTTCTTTTCTCAAAATATTGATTTTGTACATACGACCTTCTTATTCTAAGCCAGTGAAATATTTCATTACAATGAAATTGGAAAGTAAAGTTCCCCGGAGATAACTCTAGACTTATCCATTAACAAACATGGATAATATAAACATGGGATGTTAGACTGGTCGCTTGTTATCAGCGTTGATTGAGCGTTGAGTATGTGCATTAATAGTGATTATGCACAAGCTTGAAGAAAAATGGACATCGAAAGTGCATTTAATTTTCTTATTATTTTTTATTTGTAAATAAAGGCTATTGTTATCATCGGCGGACTATCATTGCATAGTGTACATGTATGAGGCGCTTCTCTTGTTGGTATTCCAGTACAAACAGTATTTTGTAACACTAAATTAGTTAGTCCTAGGTTTGCATTAATATGAGTGAGTTTTTATTTTCCAACAAGGTCTGAGCATAATCCTGTCAAGGAATGTCACCAAATCATTGATTATGTTTGTGATAAAATTGAAATATCTTCACTAAGCACATCATAGTCCGTCTGTAATTTCCGTGATTATCTGAAGAAAACTAATATTTCCACAATTCCGGAGTAATTAATTACCGCCGGCTTTTATACACCTCCTTTGTATGGATTCTTTAAGACGGGTTTTAACTACAACCGAATCCACGACGCACAAAAATGCTATTGTATTTCATACAAACTTACATTGAATCGGAAAATACGGCTTATTTTACGAACGGTGTAAAGACGTAGAAAATCGGAATAATAGAGAGATAAAGAATTCATTAATTCAACAGAATCCAGGAAGGATTATAGTCAAACTTGTGGAAAGAAACAAAATGGCGGATGTCGTCTTGAACGAACATCAATCGTGAAAGCTCGGGCATTTCTGTTTGTCTCCGGTAAAAACGTTTTTTTATGTTTTCATAGGTCAATGTATCGCTGTAGTTAATATTGAAGAAAAACGTTATGAATAAAATCGTGTGGTAGTCAATAGCATATTATACACAAAACTTCCATGCAGAAATATTGATAAACAAAAACTTTATAATTATGATCAAAACACGTGCACATTTATAAGATTCGTTAAGTGTATACATGACAGTATAGGTATTTGTTAAAATATCACAATATTTTGATACCTATTGCAACGCACAATAACAAAGCTAATTCCACAACATACAGAATAAAATGTAGATTTGACATCACCATTAATATAATGAAACACCGCATCCGGTTGTCCAGAAAACGACAACCTCCTGCACAGCAGCTTTCCTTCGCGTTTGAAGATTCTTTCGCTATGCTGATGACGTCCGTTGAATTGTGAGTTTTATCTTTATTTTTGTCTGTTCTCAGTTCATTTATGTTCTTTTTCACTTTGTTTACTTGTTTGTTTTTCACATCGGTTAATTTTGCTTTCTTCGCGTCAACAAATTCATCGACCTTTTTATTGTATTTGTCTTTTAAACCTTTAGTTTTACGTTTAAACTCTTCCTTCTTAGCCTCAGTGGATGCTTTGATTTCTCTACCTCTGTTAACTACCGCCTTGCCAGCATTCCCAACTTTACTTGTTACCTTGCTGAGTTTTGACTTCCGGTTATTTCCCTCTACGTCATCGTCACTAAGTCTTGATTCTCTCATACAGCATACACTCAGACAGCAACCGTTATTCCGTGTTGTCCGTATTCCGGATTCGTCGTTTATGTCCTGGTTTTTATCACCGTCAGTCAGCCATACTTTCTTTCTACATGCGCCTGCCGATTGGAAAATTCTTCTGATCAAGGGCATAAACAATATAATTTGAAATCCAAACCCTATCAGAGCTGACAAAGAACAGTCCAGATAATCTGACAGAATTTGCCACCAATCATCCCAAGATGTGGTATATGTATTGTAAACAATGGCGATAATCGACTTTGGCACCACAGAAGTGAGTATATGAGAAACGTCAGAATGAAGCAACATTTAAAACAATGTTTATACATGTAATTATCCTCACACAGTTCTCGTATCAAACAATACAACCCCAGACACTGAAAGATTGTTGTCGAAACTTGGATAATAATGTAAGGTATCCAAACCAAATCTTCAAAATTCTGAGTGTCATCTATATTCGCGACCGTGTCACCAATATCGGTAAACAAGTGATAGAATTTGATATATCCGGTACAAAGATTCACCAACATCATTATAATCACTACACATTTCAACAATTGATAACAGCATAATGCCATTATGTAATTAATTACATTTGATTTTCACTCTAAATGTTTTCCTGAAACTATGTTTGTTGTTTGTATCTGAATTATATCGATATTATAATTATGGATATATTGATCGGATTCACTGGGTGTGTGTCGGCTTAATCATTCATAAATCAGCTTTCCAATATATTCAGATCCGCGCATCGAATGTCAATGTCAATTGAGTAATATGAATCTTTGTCGGGTCATGATTATAAATCTCATTCAGTATAGACTTAATCTCAGCCAAGTTTGCCGTTTAGTTGGTTAGTTCTTTAGGCTAGAAAAAAGGTATAATTATATAAGATGTACAACGACCTTCGAAATATGACCCTAGGACGAGTTCATTTGCTAAGTTTGAAACGATATTTACCGTTATTTTTCTGATATATCATGGATATTTATACTCCAACACCCCCACTGATTCTATTCAAAAAGTGTACATTATTTTCGTAAGGGGACACTTTTGTGAGCTATAAGAAAACTGTTTCACTCAGAAAATAATTGCCATAAATGGTCTATTAGACGTAAACTATGACAAATATGTATAACAGTTAATTAGACCATAGCTAACTGTAGCTAGCCAATCAACGTGTAGAAAAAGTGTCGGGTAAATCTCTTATACCACTGTTTGGTGTGGTTTATATACAAAGTGTTGTATATAAACTTGCATTGATTTATCCAATACTATTCAGGCCAAGCAAAATAATCAGGTAATCTTTATTGAAAAAGCAACCCACTGACAGTTAGATGTGATTGTAACAATGATCAAAAGCATGAGCAATAATTTGTTAAACATTGCTCTTGCAGCGAAGAAATTTACAATAATTTAATTTCTTTTTCTCAGTTGGTGAGTCAAGCTACGGACAAATTATTCAAATGATAAACAATAAAACATATTTTTTTATATAACAAACGTTAGAGTAAATTTTGGTATAATGATAACTGCGATATAAAACGAGCTCGCTTGTTTATCAGTTTTAAACAAATACAGAAATCATATGTCCCATGAAAACAGAGTTTGCTGGTCAAAGCACGGTCAGGTTATAAAAACTCGTCACGATTTGGCCGTACATTGTTTCTGAACAAGTTCGCTAATACATGTACTTTAGAAACATGCATACAAATATAAAAATGCAAAATTAATTTGGAAACTGTTAGATCGCTTGCTTAGAAGGTCAGAAGTACAAAGTCAATATTTTGAGAAAAAAGAAGAAAAAAATTGTCTGAAAACTACTGTTTACTTATGGAAAATACAAGCTTTTTAAATTTCAGTTTGGTCAACATGACCACCTCCGATTTCCATGAAACTAGGCTCATAAGAAACACCTAGAAATGCAGATTGCAAATATGCATGAGTCTTATAAGGTGGTAAGTAGTACTTTAATACGAGTAGTACTTACGACCAAAGGGGCTAAAACGACCAATCACTACACTACAGTGTAGAATTGATGGATATTTTTACCGGGTCGAATCCCTTCACTTACAACCTTCTAATTCTAAGCCAGCGAAACTAGTGAGTCATGTCTCAACACAAGTGCAGACATACCACCGTCAAGTTTCGAACGTTTTCTTAAAGCGGTGAATAACTTGAACGATCATTTCTTCAAACCTAACATTTACTTCAATGAACGTTATGTTTACGGTGAATTCCAAATAATTTTCTCGGAACTTGATTATATTATTACAGAAAGTGAAAAATTAAGAACTAAAATCAAGCAAAATCGCTGGTCCTGACAATTTCTGAAAATAATATTTTAAGCATGGTAAAATAAAGTTATTATCTTACTTGTTCATCATCTTGCACTTCAGCTTCCTTAACTAGTTTACTTTCATCGCACGACTTATAAATCTTGTGTGGGAGGTGCACTAACTGTGTTACATTCTCAAATTACAAAAAAAAAACATTTTTTTTATATCAAGTAAGTCAAATTCTACATCTTCCATTCTAATCTGTTCAATACACAAGCATGACACTTGGTGTTGAAAGGCAATTGTGAAACATGTATGTTTAAGAATGAAAGTTTACCAATGGAATGTCACCAATAAAAACACCCATGCACCAAAATACCCTGATTTAATTACTTGAACGGTCAATGTAAATGGTTTGTGTTTATTATGTGTACTTTGTTTTGATCACAGTATTCAGTAGGACTGGTGATTAATGCGCCAAATGTATCTGATAAACTAACCATTTTAGCTTTGGTCTAAGTCGGATAGACCTTTCGTAGGTGTTGTATATGAAATCTAACATCTCGCTGCGCTCGATGTTTTTTTCATATACAACCCCTACTCATGTTCTCTCCTATACATAAACAACATGACAACTGATTGCCTAAAGCATACAACATGGAGCTAGGAAATTGTAAAAACATGCAGCATGGATTAATATGCCGCATTACTGTAAAAAAAGTGTTTGGCGTTAAATTTTAATCAATGTCTTGGTTAAACTATATCATAAAATTCAATCCTCACAATTTATCTACACCCAAACAATTATACAACAATGGCTTATTTTTTATAAAACCAGAACAAGGAGTAACCTCCTCTAAATTAAATGATTATACAGTATTAATTATCAGAAACAATTGAAACAGAACTACATTCCATTTGTAATCTTGAAACATATATTGTGCAAATTGACACTCAATTGTAAGAAACCTGAATTATAAACTTATATATTTTTCCATGAGCATTGGTGATGTCATTAAGTATCACTTCAATACAACATTATATCAATAAATATACCCATGTGAAAAATGTATGTTTAAACTAGAAAATCTGTCATTTCGTTAATAATTCTTCATAATTTGTTGACAATTATAAAATGGGTAAATGGAGCTGCAATACTATTAATGATTAAGTTAATGTACTCCTACAAAACATATCAGTCACCAATTTGCAGTTGTTAAAGAATTATAAAGAATTTAAATTTGACCGTAACTTTAAGATTTTCGTAAGTGCTTTGATAAAACAGTACCCTAATCATAATACAAGCAGTTTTTTTCAAGTATAAATCAAATACATTGTCTTAACATTCACAAAACAGTTTACGATCTATTAGAAGCTTTTTTTATATGAACTTGTATGGATTGTCTATTTTTTAGTTACAAAATAAAAGACAAATAAGATGCACAAATTTGTACCTTTGTGCATCAAGCCTGTATCATCAGTCACCAATGTAGAATCCTATAGATGTGTATTGTTTTATGGTGTAATTATACATGGGGACTCTGGATGTTTACTCAATACATTTTCACATGCTAATAAATGCTCAGCACTGTATGAATGGACAGTTAGATAATCCCTAAGGATCATTAGGCCAAGCTTATTTTGAACATTAGAATTATATTTTCTAAACTGCAAAACATCTTCTGTTCTTGAATTGTGCCAGAATAGATTTTGATAATTATTGTCTCTCTAGTGATCGTTTTATTTTTGTCGGAGTATAAGTCAGATATAGTACTATTTTTTCGTCAAAAGTGTCTTCTTACAAGGGTTATTGTACAATTTGGGGAGGACAAACAACATAATTTATTACATATTTAAAAATCACGTTGAATTTCGGTTGACAGCGTGGCCTAGTGGTTAAGATGATCTATACTCAGAACATTCGAAACTTTTTATATGGGCTGTGGGTTCGAGTCCGCTGTTAACTCTTTTTCAATAATTGTAGTATCATAAAACATGAGTATTTTTATATATTTTATTACTTAATGAATAATAAAATTATGTTTTAGGTTTAATACAAATTTGCTTTGTATATTTTATTTTATTATTTTAGTCCGCCCTGGATATTGTGTTTATTGCTCAGATGACAATCGGGTTGAATTACAAACTATTTTCATCATTGAATTCGCTGGAATCACCACTCTAAGAATATTCTGTAGAAATGTCAAAATTAATAAGCGTTTACTCTGGTAATATAAGGAGCAAAGTTTGGGTGACCCTTGACCGATATTTCTGTTCAACAGTCTTGACGTGGGAATGTTTTTTTCAAAGATTAAAATACATTTAGGAAATATATAATTTTAGAAGTATATATAAAATAGACATGCAATTTTAGCAAAATTAAAAAAAATATATTCAAAATGGGTGGGATTCGAACCCAAGCAAAAATCAAAGTACTGAATTAATGTTTCTGGGGCGGGGGGTCACAATTCTTGGTAATATTTGGTTTCATCTTTAATGGTAATGGATTTTTAAAAGAATGTGAATATTGTGACAAGGTCTCAGAGAAGCGATAGCAGCTGACTCATTTAAATCACACCAAAACCGACCCATCACAATAACAGAGCTCGTAAAGGAAATACACCTACTGTAGTCCTAAGTAATATGCCACATTGTGTGTTCGATTCCGCGTATTTTCCGTTTTCACTCACTTCATAAGATGCTCTTTAAATGAATTATCAAACTTCGAATGTGTCTGTGGACATCAAGACATACCAGTCCTAGTATATTGTATTGCAGGTCAGACTCGCGTAATAAATAGAATAAAAACATTAATTTTGTTAAAACGTTTCCGAGCTAAATTGTTAGTAGTAAACCTAAATAATATATGAAAAAAATATAACGTCTAAAACCTACAAAAGTCTTAATTCCACAATTCTTTAGCTGCATATATAAATTATAAACCACCCGGATAGGGTACGATTAGCGAGAACGAATAAAATAGGCGTCGAAACGCAAATGCACGATATGGTCTCGACTTTCGGTGGGGAAATTGTATACGCAGCTCAGCGCTCGGAAAAGAGTTGTGCTAACAAGACGCAAACTTTTTTGCTGATAATCTGTGGTAGTTTAATGGATCAAAAGCCGATCATTACTATTAACATGGGCACAAGAACATAAAAAACACTATTAACTGAACACTACACAGGGTCATTTTTCCATAACGCTACCTGCATCGATCTGGAGTACGAATAGCGCGAACGAATCCGATGGGGACGAAATACAAATAACTGATATGGTCTCGACTTTCGTAGGAACAAATTTATATAACAACGCTGGGAAAAGGGTCGTTCTAACGGTGGACCCAAAATATTCAATTGAAGTTCTCTGGTAAGTTAATAAAACATATGGATCAATACTATCAACAAATGCAAAATATTGTAAATAATGAAAAATAAGCACAGTCACGTTAGTTAGGAGTTTCTAGCTAAACTGTAATATGAATGTTAAAACCTTGAATTTCGTAAAGTTCGTCTGCTCAACGGGTTACTTTAACAGTGACATTTTTATCGACGCTAAAAAATCATTAGTCATTTTACAGCGCGTAGGAATTTATTTGCACAAATACAGTTATTCATCGAAAAATACTTTCAAAAAGTTCACGCAATACAAACAAATAAAAGATAATTCAATTGTTATAAACCAATTCTTTTTTAAATGGTTGAAAATCACGATATTGTTTGAGATTTGCTGGCACTTGTTTCTTGCTCGGATGAATTGGTTGTGGAGAAATTACAAAGTTAAAATCGTAGTGATTTCTGAAATGGTATGTAATACGAAAACTGGGGGTTCCCCACAGTAAAAATCTATTTAGATCCATAAGCAGTAGCTTAGCCTACTGCGTCATTGAGGACGATGTAAGCTATAATTTCAATTAATTGTTTCTATTCCGAATACACCCCTTTTACCTGGATTATTTCATTATTAAAAGTAAAGTTACGCCCTAACGGTTGTGTTTTATCTATACTTAGTGTTTGCACGACTTTTTCGACCAATCAGCGGACTCAATTTTCGTCGTCTAATCCATGAAGAACGTTCTATTTTTCGAATTAATGCGTTTTCACCAAGAAGTAAAATGAAGCCACTGCACATGCGCAAATAGACCACGCCTATTCGTGAACTTCGTGCGATATGCAAATAGCACCCTGTTCTTTTTGGTCATCCAGGTTTCAACCACAGGTTACTGTTACATTGATAAAGAGTAAAAATATATCATCAATGTTATGTTATCTTAGAGAGGTGCATTTGTACTAATGGGGTCAGATTTTCATAGTACCGAAAACAAAAATCGCTTTCGGTATCTTCATAAAGTAATTACATTCATGGACAACATTGTTAGAACTACCTCCATGAAACATCCCATCAAATTTGATCAATTCATGAATTATGTCGTTAAAAAGTTATACAATGAAATGTATATTTCGGTGTCCAGTCAATCACTGAGGTGCATTCAATGAAAACGACAATGCTATTCTAAACTAGAAAACAGAAATGATTTCACGTCCTGTAGGTTTATTTTCTTATTAAAGGACGGGTTTTTAAATATTGATAACAAATTAAAGACGAATCTCTCTAGTTTTTTATTATGTAAAACTATTTAATATAACACCAGTATTAATGAAATGTTTGTTAAAACAAAATGCATCTCAGTGACTGTATATTAGAATTTTTTATAAACAATAATTTTGGTGTACTCTTTATTAATGATACAGTTACCTGTGGTTTCACCCATAGATACAAATGCAGCTTTAGAGACGGCGTGTAGTATTAACCATTTATTTGAACGGGGGTATCAATATATTTCACAATTCAAACTTCACCGACTTTATGGTTAAATACACACAGTTTATAGTTAAACACACCTAACAAAATGTAAACGTCTATTTGACCATTAAACGCGTCTCTTTCGCGCCAATTATTGTCCATGTACTGACCGATTTACAGGCACGTGAATCTCGTGCTTCTTGGGGTTTTAATTATTCAAGGCGGAGCCAACACTAAGTCGGTTAGAGTTTAAAATATTTTCTTCAAAGATTTAAACCACGCTTCGCTTCGCTCGCTAAGGTTCAAATCATTGAAGAAAATATTTAATAAACTAACCTATACATACTAGTTTTTGACATTTGAACTAAGTGGATGCAAGTAGATGGAGACCCGCAGATTAGGCTGTAGGTTAAGAATAATAATATGGCTTGTAACAGTATTTTTTTTAAAAAGTATTTAGTTCAAGTTTTTATTAAAATATCGATTAATATTTGTTAATTTGCGAAAATGAAGTTATCCCTTTTAGGCCCCATTGTGAGAATTGCTGAACGATGACAACGTGGCATGACCCATGTTCTGTTACAGTATTGTCCAGGGAACAAGAAAATGGAATAACTGTAATGAAGTTATTAAACGTTTACCACAAAAATTGCTAATTATCTGCCGGACTATTGTAAATGTCGAACATAGCCTTTCATTGCCAGTCAGTTTCAGCTGAAACATGGCGGGCATATATGTATAAGATCAGCATCAAATAGAATACTAGTATAGTACAGTAATGATTAGTATTTGATTATAGAATGCAAGGTTCATAAGGTAATTGTTATCACACTGTTTTTATTGATAATGCTGTGAAGTGTAATTAAATCAACAATAAAAGCAAAATAACAACGTTATTTCCACAACATAAACAAGAAAATGTAGATTTGACATTGTCATTAATATAATGAAACACCGCATCCGGTTGTCAAGAAAACGGCAACATACTACACAACACTGACAACAGCTACTTTTCTCCTCTCTAGATTCTTGATCTGTGTTTATGACGCCATCTGCTACGTCTTGAGTTATGTTAGCGTCAGCGTCCGTTGAATTGTGACCTTTATCGTCATTATTATCTGTTTCCGGTTCATTTAATTCATTTTTCACTTTATTTTCTTGTTTGCCTACTGCATCGACTAGTTTTGCTTTCTTCACTTCAACAAAAGCATCGACCTTTTTATTGTAGTTGTCTTTTATGTTTTTCGCTTTAAGTTCCAACGCATTCTTCTTGGCTTCCAATGCCGCTTTGGCTTTTCTTCCTTTTTCTGCAACAGATTTCCCAGCATTCCAAATTGTACCTACTACCGCGCCGAATTTTGATTTCCGGTTATCTCCTTCTGTGTCATTGTCAGACTGAGTTTCTCGCAGACAACAAACGCCCATAAAGCAACCGTTGTCCCGTGTTGTAGGTACTCCGGATTCATCATCGGCATCCCGGTTTTTATCCCCGTCAATCGGCCATATTTTCCTTCTACACGCGCCTGCAGATTGGAACGATGTCCTGATCAGCGGAATAAACAATATAATTTGGAATCCAAACCCTATCAGAACTGACAAAGAACTGTCCAGAAAATCTGACAGAATTTTCCACCAGTCGTCCAACGATTTATTATATGTATTGAACAAAATGGCGATAATCGACTTTGGCACCACAGAAAGAGAGTATACCAGAAACGTCAGAATGAAGCACCACTTAAAACAATATTTATACATGTAATTATCTTCACATAGTTCTCGTATCAAACAATACATCTGGATAAACTGAAGTATTGTTGTCGAAATTTGGATGATAATGTAAGGTATCCAAACCAAATCTTCGAAATTCTGAGTGTCACCTATATTCGCGACCGAGTCACCAATATCAGTAATTAACTTGTAAAATTTGATATATCCCGTACAAAGATTTACTATTGTCATAACAATCACCCATATTTTCAACAGCTGAAAACAACATAAAGCCATCGCTATTCGTAAATAATAAAGTTAATCCAATTTGATATTCAGTAACCTCGGTAAATTGTTAAATAATGTCTGCATTGACAATGAAGGCTACCTTTACAATATATATATATAGGCCTACATTATTTCGTCTGGACGTATAGGTAGTACAACGCATGACCGGATAATAACATTTGTAATCTATAACCAATATTAAATTTTAATACACAGTTAAACGTTTGCATAATCCGGATACCATAAGTGTCGTTTTAAATACAAATGTAAATAAGAATGTGTCGGATTTGCTTAGTATATCTAAGGATTACGCGGAGAAAATGAATGCCAATTTGAGTAGAATCACAGTGTATAAACGAGTCAACTTCCGTTTATCGCAATAAGGAGTACACTATGAATTGTATAGTCTTGCAATGCGTCGTACAGTAATAGGAAATCACCGGATGTTTCAATCACAATAAATCATACAAGTTGAATTGTATAGTATCCCAATAAGTCGCACAGTGATTTGGTTTATACGCGGTGACAATTACAGGTAACTGTATCAAAAATAAAGAGTAAACATTAACAAATTTCATAGATAACATAAATTTTACAAAATATTTTTTTACCCTCTATCAATGATACAGTTATGATACAGTTACCTGTGGTGATAATACTATCTTCTATCTATCTATCTTCCATTAATGTCAAACCCCTTACGGGGACGTAGACATTTGTCTATGCAGACTTAAAATCAAGAGAAAGAGGTGTGATACAAGGAATCCGGGTGCGTTACCCTAGCTCATTTCGAATAGACTCCTTGGTTCTTTAAAAAGCATGAATAACAATACATAATGTTTAATAAGGTTTTCATCATGTAAAATTATGAAAAATTAACACCTCCATAGCACATTTCAAATGTCGACCGTTGTTGAGCTCATGTCGATCAAAAAGGCGTAATTGGAAATAAAATACTTTTGAACCATTTCTATATAATTATAACCAAATGCGTTCACTATTGTCCCCTTGTCAATAATTGTGAGTTCCGTGTTTCCATATTAATAAACACAATACATATATAATGAAATAAAAGCGGCGGCGAACACACCAGGCTGCCCAGAGCTTATCGTTTACCAATCAGCATGACCTGTCCTAACATAGCAGACTATATCTAGTCTATATCAATAACATCTTCGCTAATGCAAATCATTGTCTGTTCAGACTGAAGTGATAATGCATTTCCAAATAATGTTCCATGGTCGCATATACAGACTCCAATACCTTTTTGCGCGTTTGGTTATGTTTGGATCAGTGGTAACGCACTGGGCTGTCAATCCAGAGGTCGTGGGTTCAATGGCATCGGAACTTGACATTTTTGAAATATTTATAATAGTCCCGCTTTATCTGACCGTGTGTAATGCAAAGTATCTGGAAGTGTCAGGAAGCTGTGTATCGGTGCTATACACCGGGCACATTAAATAACCAGGTTGTCTATTCGAAATAAGAGCAAGGCGCACTTCTGCAGCGCCAGACATGCCTCTATCTAATGTCTCTCTTTCCCTTCAGGGGCTTTCTCTCAGTCTGTCCCTCTGGTCAGATCACGCTGTATCTGCACTGGTCGTGGATGCACCTGCGCCCTTGTGGCTACAACACAATAATGTAAAGTACCTTTGAACGAGCGTTCGCATGAAAATGCGCTATACGTGTATAAATCTTGTATATTTATATTTATTTTGGAACTGGGCTTATTGATACCGCATTTGTTCTGGAATTTTGCATGTAACATTGGCGAAATATTTCGATTGACATATCCTAGAGGTACTCACATCCTCACTGCAAGCCCATTTAGTGTTAACAAATCATGATGTCTTAGATGTCATGGAACCAATGAATATGACCGTTGCTGGTGTCGACGGGTTTGGGCATTTTGTAACCTTCGGAACCATTTTACAATTGCAGCCATCTTTCTGTGCCAAATACTACTAATTGTTTTACAGAACAATTTAATTTATAATCTCCCAACCCTGTTCTAATGGTTCTATATGGGCAATTTGTCTTTAAAAAGGCAAAATCACTGCCCTTTCTATAGGACAAGGTCTTAAAATGATACACACATCATTTCTTGCGCTAGTGTGATAGTATCGGATCTTATGTTTTATTCAAAGATAAATTGGACACCTCTCGTTTTACAAGTCATGGTTCTAATGCCTATAGATGCAACATTTATGATGTACATATTGATCAAAGGTACGTTACTACTCATAATCATAGGAAATACATTAGTAATGTTCTTAATAAATATTTACTATGGAAGCCCTGGAGGGCACTTTTGACTTAGGTGTTGTGACTTGTAACTTATGACTTGTGACTTAGAACTTGTGACTAATGACTTGAGACTTACGACTTGTGACTTACATTTTATAAATAAATCTGCGCGCACTTCTTTGGACAGCGTGGATGGTAAAGGATGATGCCTAAATCGGAATTACCTGATAATAGTCTATAGTGAGTCAGGTAAGTCGGTATTAGTTTTGTTTGATTGAAATCATCATTGTTGAAGGCCCCGACCCGTTATTCTGAATTGTTAACACAATTAACTAGAATACCCTTCATGTAATAGCATAATTTCCCCTGGCATAGCTGTGTCTTATACGAGTACATGTGCATACATAATTATTATGGTTTGCTTCCTTTTCGTTATCATTTGTGCGTCTCATTCGTGGTGGATCGTTCGGATCATACATGGTATAATGAATTAGACTTTAAGTTTTGTTGATGTACATGTATTAATAATTATATGTTCATCTATATTTTTCCAGGTGAAGAAAATGGAATGTCCGTGTTGTGTGTGTGTGTTCGGTGCGTTTGGTTCGACAAATGATGTGGCGGTGCAAACCTAATTACCTGTATGTCTTAAAACCCAGCAAAGCAACCGGCTCAAATGTAAACTTGGCAATTGTGTGACACTATGGGCTAGAATAGATTTTGAATGTGATTGTGTTACATGTATGTACCATAATTGTGAAGTAGAACATATAAGGTTTTGCCGACAATTCCAAGTTGTGGATATCAATACATTAACATTTATGGCGCCTACGAACTAAGCTTTTCAAGATGGCTTTATATTATTCGCATACGTTTAATTTCATAGATGTAATGTCGGTCAGACATGTTTAGAAATAATACGCCATTTTGTCATGTTTTGAAATACATGTGACCTAAACAATCTTATATTGATTTATGTGGAATTTATTTTGAATAAACTTTGAAAGGTTGTAATGCAACAGACTCAAAGTTGTCATTTTCAAATGCGTTTTTGTCTACCGTTCATCTTTTACAACATAATACTGCATTTCAGTTAACTTTGTATACAATATAAAGCAAAGACCAAAAACACTGTCAATTACATGATTAAATAACATTCCAAGATTTTGGCTTTAATGGATACTGATAACAAACGAAGGATAACAAACTCATATTAAATTACAACATTTATAATAATAACACTTATAATGATACATTTTGCTGTTTATAATTTTATCAAAGGTAGTGTGTATGTCACATTTTACACATCATAAGTCTCAAGTCTCAAGTCACAAGTCATAAGTCACAAGTCACAAGTCATAAGTTACAAGTCACAAGTTACAAGTCACAAGTTACAAGTCACAAGTCACAAGTTACAAGTCACAAGTCACAAGTCACAAGTCACAAGTCACAAGTTACAAGTCACAAGTCACAAAAGTCACAAGTCACAAGTCACAAGTTACAAGTCACAAGTCACAAGTCACAAGTCACAAGTCACAAGTCACAAGTTACAAGTCACAAGTTACAAGTCACAAGTCATAAGTCATAAGTCATAAGTCACAAATCAAAATCTTAATTGAAATGCAGAAATAAAACAGACGTTATAACCATGCTTTACTTTACGATTAAATGAAGCATTAGACATGCATGTCAAAATTAATAGAGCAACATACACATGAAATTATACTCAAGTGGCTCAGCATAACAATACCGACTAACAACATGCCATAATTAGTTATACAAATATTTTAAATCATGGAATATGCTGTAAATTGGTGAACTTCTGAATTAAACACACGCCTTTCCAACATCCCAAAATCAATTGGAGTACATGTATATCATCAAGGTTTTGGTGTTGTACTTTATCATGGTACAGGGTCTTAGAGATCCTATATCATAAACATTCTTATTTTGTGCCAGTCAGTCCAGATCGGTTTGTATTTCTCTCTCGACTATATCAACCATAACTTCTATTTGAGTATATGAAGGTTCATAACGAGACAATACTATTGTGCTCAACTTGTGTGGGTTTATTGTAAGTATATGCATTTCTGTCCATTACAGTAAGAGAGTTGTTCACAGCCTTTTATGCAATATTCCACAAGAGATATTTTCAGGATTCCACGACAGATATTTCATTTATCTCCACCTGCAAAAACAAACAAACATTTTAATTACACTGGTCATTCTATTCACTCCTCTTAATCTTAATATTCGTCACGATTGTGACGCTAAAATTATAATCTAAAGTTGGAAATATATTATAGCAACGTCAACTCTAACTTTGTTTGCAATAACATATCGATAAAGAATCATTTTAAACCTAACTCTTATGTAGTAGAATGAGTGTAATTCCGTGACCAATTGTTATTTAATCAAACAACTAAAACTGACTTACCTGTCTTGCTATATATATTAAAATCCGATTCACGTATCATCCGTTTTTATCCACGTTATTGTTGGGCGTAAGGGAAAAATAAAGCATGCAAATATATTTATAGTTTGTTTAGTCACAACTCCTAAGTCACAAGTCACAAGTCACAAGTCACAAGTTATAAGTCACAAGTCAAAAGTGCACCCTGGGGCCTACGCAAGTCACAAGTCATAAGTCATTAGTCATAAGTCAAAAGTGCCCTCCAGGGCTTCCATAATTTACAAATAAAATATTTGTATCGCAGTGTTTGTTTGATTGAACTTCCATTAATAGTTTGAAAATATATGCACCAATAACATACATGTATGTGACTAATTATGATAGAAAGATGTCCTTCAAAACGAAATAAACTGTTTTATATTTTGTAATTCAGAATAGTTCCCCATATTTCTTGTGTCATGTCTTAAGTTATAATTTACGGTACAACATTTTGCGCCTAATTACGTGCGTGCTATATTGTTAAATACTAAATTATACCAGCCACAACCATCGAACGCCGTTCCGCTCAAATCCGGTCTATTTCCCCGGGGTAGGTAATTTGCCGGAAGTTGAGATGTCGTCTGGACAAACCTGAAATGGGAGATTAATACGCGGGTATTTTTCGACCAATTAATGTATTTGTAAAGCCTTATTTAGCCGAAAGGTAGAGTTATTGTAGACGGTGAAATAGATTAATGAAGAACAAAATGGAATCCTTATTTCCTCTGAAAGCGTTCTTGTGATTGATAATCGGACATGAAAGCGTTTCTTCTACACTGATTTGTGTAATTGTGAAATATTCCGACAGGGGGCAATTTTCGGGCTAGTATTTAATTGTTGTTGTATCGGTTGTTGACCAATGATGATAAAGTTCAACACACAAAATAACAGACTAATAAATCTGTAATTTTATAATAAATACATTACAACCAGACGACAAATTTATACTGCCCTTTACATTATGATCGCCAATCGACGTAGAATATTAGTACTTGTTATGTTATAGCAATTAATGGTAGAAGGTCGCGAGATCGTTTTACGTATTTTTAAGCTTTATGGGACTCTCGGCGAATTTGTTCGTGTTTTGACAATCTCTTAATTATTAATTTATTGAACAGAGGCATATACTCGTATATACATGTATACACTATCATAAACTGTCACCCGTAGGGAAACATGACAGTGACAATTTGCCTAGACTAGGCTGGTAGGTGTACTAAGTAACCAGAGATAGAGGGTAACTACTATAAGTTGTTATTACATTGTTCATAGTAAGAAGTTTAAACTGAACATAGGTATACCCTATCCAGTTGCAGTAAGATTCATTAATACATTATTGAAATTGAAAATTTTGATATAAAACGCATTATGGTATGGTCAGTTTCAAAGCAGTAAAAGGAAAATGTTATAATAACACTCCGAATGTGAGGGCAACAAGAACAACAACAACAACAGGAACAAGATCAATTCATGAGACGGATCTATAACTGAATAAATGTGAAACTAGTTATTTCAGAGTATGTGATGACAAAGAAATATAATTCGTATTTGAAATGTCTAGTCAATTGATAAGGCATCGAATAATCTTCGAAATTTGATGTCAAGAATTGTACATACTGAACTCACTCTCCTATAACCTAAATATCAAATATGAAACACAGAGAAAGACGGGGATTTTACAGACAAAACATTTATATGAAATTAGATCTCTATCAGAGAAGTCAAAAACAGTCGCTGTTTCATATTGTATCATTAATTGCTTTATGCCGATGTTATACCGAGCTATAAAATTCCCTAGACACTGCAACATCTTCTCGGGGCTAAATGTGATGCATCAAGACTCGCAAACAGCTTTCAATTTCATTCATCCTAATGAAAGACCTCAAAGAAATATCAGGACATTTGTTATGTACAGCCTGACAACTGTTTCTATGGATTATTTCTTTGGCGGATGAATAGCCTTTTATTTCCGGTAACAGATTACTGATTAGTACGCGGTGATTTGTTTGCGCGGGCCGTGTAAACAATACAACACAAACAGTAGAAGACAAGACAACTCATCTGCTGTGTCATAAAATGTCAATTTCTCCGGAGGAATCTGCCAAACTAGAAAAGAACAAGTTTTCTAATCAGGTTTCTTTTTAAATAGAGTTTCATCACTCAAACATCGGGGATAATTGGACAAAGTTTTAATCTTTCTCCGTTCTAAAGGTCTTTGTCGACAACAAAGGCTACATTTGTCCAACCTGACAAAACGTATTCTTCCGAGATAGGAATTCTCAATGTCGTCAAAGAACTTTGTGCAAACATTAAACCGCGCAAGAAATAGTCCGCATTAGTTTGGTTTATGTCCGATCTTTTGACTTTGTGACATAGGGTCCAAAATAATCCAGGATGTAATTATATGGTTTAAAATAGCGGAGTAATTTATGACATAAGAATTACAATTCATCAAAATGGAAGCTTCTCACATGATGATTGTGTTTATTCAGAAAGGTTCCTCTATTTGAATTAACTGACAAATGAAAATATCTTCAATGTATTTCTATGCGGCTTGTTCCGTTTTGTTTACTTTCGCATTTCATGAATATTTTGACGATATTGTAAGTAAAGATTTGATAAGGGAACTCCGATTAATCATAGAATGTTTCAGTGGAGAATCAATTCCTAATTTTGCTGACTGAACTTTTCGTGGTTCCCATTAACCTCTCAACGCGTTATAAGTTTGACTTACCTAACCTTATTCGAACGTTTGTAGACATCTGTCATAGATTTAGATAATAAATAAGATAATAAATAGAATTGTAATCAGCCATAGTAATAATGGTTCCTTATTGGATTACATCCCATGTCGGTTTTTATCTCTGTACCATATTCTCCGAACCTGCCTATATACAGCGTATTTGTATTAAAAAAGTACGTTTCAAAAATTAAATTAGCATGAATAATTATGTTAATAATAATTCTAGTTTAGTAAATAAACATCTTCATTTTAGGATGTTGGAGCGGTTTGGATCAAATGTTGTGAGGAAGTAAAGTAATCTTTTCTGAAACAAACAATGATGAAATTTTCCGAATAACCATCCCCGTTTGAAGTGTGTATGATTTTTTACAATTACATTGAACTTGATGGTGATGTTCAGATAAGACATTTTTATATGATGTCTGTGATCTAGATAATAAAACAAAATAGCTCAAAAACTAGCTCCGATAGAATTGGATCTGGTCAAAATGACGAATACTGACAATTTATGACAATTTATGACAATTTATAGATAACCGGTATTTAAGATTCAACAACACCACGTGACCCATGCGGAAGATGCATTACAAAATACCACCAATCACATACACAGTCAAAGTTCGCAAGTAACAAAACACACAATGGGCGACTGTAAGAACGTTTTCTTTGTAAATCATGGTCTTATCATTTAAATTGATGTCTAAAATGGACAATGTGTAAATGCCATGTTTTACTACCGTAATGTAAATTCCTTAACAAATTGATGAAATACTTTAACAATCGCAGACAGGTACTGGTTTGTAGGGCGTCATTCTATTGCAGGAAGATGTGCCCTCCCAAAAATGGTCCATTAAAAGTGATTTTCTGTAAGGGAAAATGTTATTGAGATCTCTATAATCATTAGTCAGACATTGTCCCTAGTTATCTTATAAATTGTTTGTTGCTACCCTCTAAAAACACTTTGTCAAAAAATGTTTCTGTATTCATAGTAGGTATATAATACTGTTACATGCACTACATAAATTGGAAACCATGTTGTCGTGGATTATATTTTAATCAATATATTTGTAAATACTCTTCAAGAACATTTTAACTACATTTGTAAAATAAATTATCAAGGAAGAAGAATAAATAAGCATTCAAAGTACACGGGTTTTTAGCCAACTTAGGCAAACATTCAGTTTTCATGCTGAGCTATTGTGATCGCCCTGCGTTCGTCGTACAATTTGTAATGTTGTACGCCAAAATATCACATTTGTTTCAAAACCGCAAAGTATTACTAATGAATTGCTGCAACGAGAATATCACAACTGATCTTATTTCTAAATATTATATTGACATAATGACTCTCATGCGACAGGGTCTGTCTCATCCCGACCTTTATGCTTTAATAATTCCGAAAAATATTTATCACGTCAAGAGTTTGTACATCTTTGGTTTTGTAGCGAGCTGCATGGTTAGCTATGCAAATCGCAATTATGCTTCACTGTACAATGCCCGAACGATATACTATAACGAATATGCCTACCCAAACGCCTGTCAGGATGGCAGGTGTCGATGCTTGCCTATTGTCTTGTCGAGCCCTTAAATGTATTAATCTCTTGTTGCTCTGACTTCTGAATTATCACTGGGTAACTGTCTTTGCTACTCATGGATTTTGTTAAAATAATGTTTTACATTCATTAAAACATGATTGTTGTATGTTAAGCGGAATTACATGGCAAGATTTTTTATATACACAGTCCTGTTCCATTAGGTTGTACGTGGGGTAAGTGTGAGGTTTGGTGCACCGTATAAGCCCCGGATGACATTTGACGTAAGTCCTATGGATAACCTTCTTTTATATTTCAAATATTATTGTCACTGAGCATTTTGTATGTTTTGTATGTACCCCTTGGCAACTTTGAAATTCAGCACGGTCATCAAAAAGGTAGATACATCGTATTTTGTATATGTTAGGTGTTGTTGTGTTGGTTGTACTTGTAGTTTGTGGTCGTACGTGTGATTCGTTCTTGGCTCTCTGTCCGTGGATGTTTGACTGGCGTATGCGACATTCTGTCTGGGTAAGTTGCTGTGTTCTGGAAGTTGTTCAGTTTCATTTGTCCTGTTAATTTTGTAGTTGTCCTGGTGCTTTGTACTTGTAATATGTGTTGTTGTTTTTATTTTCCTGTCCCTAGTTTCAAATTACAATATAAATTACTATAAAATTAATGTCGTTTTAAATGTGACTTTCTGCTCCGAAACCATCAACCATTGCTAATCATTAAACTCAAATAGTCAATCAAATACCTTAAAAGTTCAAACCCTAGTACTCACTATCTTCACTGGGTCCACTTTCATGCAGAACTACCAATTTGTAAACTGTTGTTTTTGTGCCTTTCGTGAGCTGCTGTTCTGTTGAATTCTGACTTCCCCGGGTATAGCCTGTGTCGCATAGGCCTTGCGGCCGCCGTACACAAATCTACATTCACTTTTTGAGGAACCATTTAGGGGGGGATTGCTTGTGTTTCGTGAGACTTCCTTAAGACAATCCTTCGACAACCTTACGAACTATACGCGTCATATTCTCGACATTTCAAGATTCAGCGTTTTGCTTGCGATTTCCCGTTAAAACAATACTTTTACTACACGTATACCCACGCGAAGCGTAGGCTAGCAGTACGAGCATAGTACTATGTACAGCCTTGCGATTTCTGAGATCTTGATGCCTGCGATTTTATAAACAAATAGTGATGTGACACAGGCTTAAGTCTTCTGAAGCATCGTATTTACATCAGCCACACATTATTTGTCGCACTATTCATCTCTCTCGAAAATAAAATGTATATGACATTTAGACCTCAGACAAAATTGCAGACACCCAGACAGATCGCAGATCGGTTGCCGTATGCGTAGCATAATTGTAGTAGAAATAAAGCTGTAATAGTTAATCACAAGAATGCCGAAAAAACGACATGTCAAGAAATGAAATCTTGCGGCGCTAATATTTCTTACGGAGATCGTAGGATAGTAGTACGCCTGCCACACGAAACACCAATAATTTCCCCCAAAAGGTGCCACAAACAGCGGAAGTAGACACGTGTAGGGCTGTCGCAAGGCCGTCGCGTCGCATGATATGGTCATAGAAATAAAGCTGTAATTGTAAATCGCAAGCAAACGTACGGTCGACCACCATGTTATTGCTGTATATACTTGCTAAGGAGTTGCTTCCCATTTTCAGTTATTCAATAAAATGTGCGACAATGTTTAAACTCAGTAAAATTGTTTCAGACTATTTGTTGACGAATGGATGAACTGCCACATGGTACAGATAGCTCACACACGTCGTTCGGACACGACGGATAACTATGATGTACTAGTATAACACATGATGTCATAATCTACAAAACGCAAAACAAGTTATTATACACACCATTAGGTAACACTACTCACTTTACATTACTTTATACCAACGTGATGTGTGGAAGATGTTCACGGACAGACAGATATTTACTTTCACCAACATACATTAACAAGAACCACACGATACTTAAAACTCATTTAGACTGTTTGAACAGAGAAGAACTACCAGTCTCCATTACCATTTAGTTCCAGGTATACAATCGCTGACAATGATCAGTAGCACTGTATACACATGATAACAGCATTACCGGGTCGATCGATCGGGTGATAAACGTTATATGAGCTGAATGTAGTGACATGGTGGTTGAGTGGATAACATTATATATGACTACAGACATAGAGGTTGCTGGTCCCATTCTCGTTCAGAGCATTCGGTCATTTCTGAATAACTTTCCAGTGTTTCTCGTCCAACTAGAGATTAACTGGTTTGTAAACCAGAGTTATTCTTGCATGCCTCGGTACTCTACTAGGGGAAACCAAATGTCCACGCACTTCCAACTTGCGTAAACGTGCTGTACACATGCACTTGTTTTATGTACTTTATGCACTATGCTAATGATGGGAATAAAACAACAAATATGTACATATTGGTGTTTATAGTTTAATACTAAAACGTAAACTGTTATTTGTTACTAATATCACAAATAAAAATTAGACTTTAAGAACAGATTAGGTTCCAAACAAAGGACGTGTATCAATGTAGGTAATTTGCATGATTGTAACTTAAGCCATATACAACGTCGATCACTTGAAAACGTACATGATGTACAAGTATTTATGAAATTTTAACATAAGCTTAGGAAGTGGATTCTGAAGAAACAAGAAAATTTAAGTAAAATAAACGTCGTAATGATTTGGTATGCAACTTGACATAATAATAACTTTATTTTCCGATGATATACTCATTAAGCCTAGGGCTTATCTCCCATGGGGTCATCTAAGAAAACAAGCATAAATATATACAAACATTCAAAATTTTCCTGAGAGGGGGGATTTCAATAGTTTCGACCCCTTAACACCAAAATCCCGAAACCGCCCCTGATTAGAACTAACCTTTTCTCCAGTGGTTGTATGTTTAGCGTGTCTGACTTTAGAAAACGAGGTGTAAATGTAATTATTGAATATGAGTACCACACTCAGCACTCAGACTGATGAATTGCAATTAAAGCTTACACATGTACTAAATCAAACTAGGAAGTAAGCCAAAAACAATATTTAGTACCAATTTAACATTATTACAACATCTTGCTCGAATATGCCACAATGAACCTCAAAAGGATGAATTTCAATATTTGAGTATTGAGTGCTGAGTGTAAGTATTTGTTGTAATCCTGGCCCCTGGTCCCGTAACATCAGGAATTATGACAACAGAAGTATGGTTGGCCCCAAATTTCCGAGTCATAAAATCTAGTCCTACCTAATTCAAATCGTTCTTTATCCGTACCAATGTGTATTTATCTGTAGTAACCCGTTCTCAAAAGACAATATTAAGTCAGACAGGGAAGTTAGCACTTAGCTTAACCAGCCGAGCACGAACATCATAAAAACACACAAGCACAAAGCTCACCTGAAACAGCCGAGCACAGAAAACATAAAAAACATACAAGGCACAATGCCCAACTAAACAAGCTGTCGAAAATAGGAATGAACCAGTTAGCGGCTGTTTAAAGTTACAAGTCACTCGTGTGTGGGATACATGCAGGTAATAATGCATGTATAATTTTATTATGCAACATCGTTTAAGTGTGGGGCCATCATATAAGAGTACAAGGGAGGAATTTGTACACTAACTGCCGGGTACCTTGATAGATTGGTTGGACATAGCATGCGAAGTTAGATACGTTAAAACATCTAAATGAACCACATGATACAGACTATCCTTATAACATAACATTTCATTAAGTCCGCTCTCAGTCAAAGCAACCCGTCGTAATACAAAATATACCTCTCCGTAACAAACCATGATCATGAATAAGTCCCATAGTTCTACGATGCTAGATATCAATCTGTATTACCTTGTGGCAATCAGTACCGACCGATAGCAATTCTTTTTTATTTCCACATTAGTATGCCCTACGGTCCATACGGACTGTGTGACCAGGGCATAATAACACGGAACATACCATTACCAGTACAGTCTCTGTATACTCTGTCATTATGTCGTATGTATAATAAATTATAAGTTAAAGTAATTCAGAGTTAAGTATTATATTCATAAGTAAATTACAAAAAAATGTAATTACCATTGGATTTATTTCGCATACTAGTAGATCTACATGAATTTAAATTACTCGATCTTTCAAACTACTCGGAAGTACCTATCATATTTTTTTTCAAATAAAATTACTATTCTATACTTTAAATTAAATATACTGTTATTGTGAGATTTTTGTGCTTAAAATGTCTACACCCTTGTATGGGGGAAGATTGGTATAGTTTTCAGTATACACGCACATATTGCATTGAAATACAAACATATTCTTATTATTTAGGGTGTATGTATAAAACGCACATTAATTTATTCTACTTCGTGATATAAATGATATGTTTCCGCCTTATATTGATTTATAGTCAATCAAATTAAGTGGATGTACTTGGACAGTTGTTTTATATTATATATGAAAAATAAACATAACAAAATTATTATCCGAATTTTTAATGGACGCGTAACAACGTCCGAATTGGTGCAACTTCATTATTCATTAATTTATAGGTAAATGCTCAATTAAATGCAAACAAACTTATCGGTTTTAGACATAACATTTAATTAATATCAAATTACACTATTTACTTGGATCATTTAAGTAACATGTTGTATGGTTTTTTTATTCACAACTTTTAAAATTGTTTTCTTGCTACCATGAAGTTGGTCATTATTTCGTCGGTGCCAGACTAGATATACATTGCTGAGGAGTTGCTTTCCATGATCGACAACCACGTTATTGCTAGATATACATTACTAAGGAGTTGCTTCCCATGATCGACAACCACGTTATTGTTGGATATACATTGCTAAGGAGTTGCTTCCCATGATCGACAACAACGTTATTGTTGGATATACATTGCTAAGGAGTTGCTTCCAATGATCGACAACCACGTTATTGCTGGATATACATTGCTAAGGAGTTGCTTCCCATGATCGACAACCACGTTATTGCTGGATATATATTGCTAAGGAGTTGCTTCCCATGATCGAAAATCACGTTATTGCTAGATATATCTTGCTAAGGATTTGCTTCCCATTATCGACAACCACGTTATTGCTGGATATACATTGCTAAGGAGTTGCTTCCTATGATCGACAACCACGTTATTGCTGGATATACATTGCTAAGGAGTTGCTTCCAATGATCGACAACCACGTTATTGCTGGATATACATTGCTGAGGAGTTGCTTCTCATTATCGACAGCCACTTTATTGCTGGATATACATTGCTGAGGAGTTGCTTCCCATTATCGACAACCACGTTATAGCTGGATATACTTTGCTGAGGAGTTGCTTCCAATGTTCGACAACCACGGTATTGCTTGATTTACATTGCTAAGGAGTTGCTTCCCTTGATCGACAGCCACGTCATTGCTGGATGTAGATTGCTAAGGATTTGCTTCCCATCATCGACAACCACGTTATTGCTGAATATACTTTGCTGAGGAGTTGCTTCCCATTATCGACAACCACGTTATTGCTAGATATACATCGCTAAGGAGTTGCTTTTAATGATCGACGACCACGTTATTGTTGGATATACATTGCTAAGGAGTTGCTTTCAATGATCGACAACCACGTTATTGTTGGATATACATTGCTAAGGTGTTGCTTCCCATGATCGACAATCACGTTATTGCTAGATATATATTGCTAAGGATTTGCTTCCCATTATCGACAACCACGTTATTGCTGGATATACATTGCTAAGGAGTTGCTTCCCATGATCGACAACCACGTTATTGCTGGATATACATTGCTAAGGAGTTGCTTCTCATTATCGACAGCCACTTTTTTGCTGGATATACATTGCTGAGGAGTTGCTTCCCATTATCGACAACCACGTCATTGCTGGATATACATTGCTAAGGAGTTGCTTTCCATGATTGACAACCACGTTATTGCTGGATATACATTGCTAAGGAGTTGCTTCCCATGATCTACAACCACGTTACAGCTGGATATACATTGCTAAGGATTTGCTTCCCATGATTGACAACCAGGTTATTGTTGGATATACATTGCTAAGGAGTTGCTTCACATGATCGACAACCACGTAATTGTAGGATATACTTTGCTAAGTAGTTGCTTCCAATGATCGACAACCACTTTATTGCTTGATATACATTGCTAAGGAGTTGCTTCCCATTCTCAGTTATTCAATGCAATATGCGACTATGTTCAAACTTAGTAATATGTGACTCGCCATGAGATTTTGGGTCCAAATGCGGCAAATAACGTAACGTAATATTATAGTTCCAGACTATTTGTTAACGAATGGACGAACTGTCACATGGTACAGATAGCTCACACACATACGTCGTTCGGATACGACGGGTAACTATGATGTACTAGTATTATAACCCAGGATGTCAGAACAAGTTATTACACACACCATTAGGTAACACTACTCACTTTACATTACTTTATATCAACGTGATGTGTAGAAGACGTTCACGGACCGACACCAACTTTCACCAACATACGTTAAAAAGAATCACCCGGTCCCATTCACGTTCAGAGCATTTTGTCATTTCTGAATAACTTTCCAGTGTTTCTCATCCAACTAGAGATTAACTGGTTGGTAAACCAGAGTTATTCTTGCATGCCTCGGTACTGTACCAATCTACTATGGGAAGACAAATGTCCACGCACTTCCAACTTGCGTAAACTTGCTGTACACATGTACTTGTTTTATGTACTATATGCACTATGTTAATGATGGGAATAAAAACAAATATGTACATATTGGTGTTTATAGTTTAATACTAAAATGTAAATTGTTATTTGTTACTAATATTACAAATAAAAATTAGACTTTAAGAACAGATTACGTTCAAAACAAAGGACGTGCATCAATGTAGGTAATTTGCATGATTGTAACTTATGCCATATACAACGTCGATCACTTGAAAAGGTACATAATGTACAAGTATTTATGAAATGTTAACATAGGCTTAGGAAAAGGATTCTGAAGAAACAAGAAACTTTAAGTACAATTAACGTGGTAATGATTTGGTATGCAACTTGTTCTACTCGTGTTCACTAGTGATGGTTTACAGTTTACAGTTTATTGGCAATTAGCAAAACAGTTGCCTTTGGAAATTTACAAAGAAAATCGTGATAAATACATGTAATGGCAAAGGCAATATTTACAAACATAAATTGAAAATATCAACAAACATAAAGAACATTAATACATATTTATCTAAATATATGCATGTACATAATTATATGATTATGACCATTATGGTCAATGTGCCAATTTAGTAGCAGAGGTTTCTAATGTAATCGAATAATACCCTTCACGTGTTTTCATTGATACCTAACAACATGTAAGTTCGTGCCAGATTATGCATATACGAGTATGTAAAAATCAAAGGATAACAAATTGAAGGAACCATTAACTGTTAACCTGTTGACATTCAGCTTTTTAATACTGTTATATCGCTTCGTTTCAGGACTTCTATCAGCTAAAACGTGGTATTGCTGCCGTTTTACTGTTGGAACTAGGTCATTCAGCTGGGCATACTGATATTCGATTGCTGAAACTAATTAATTCAGATTTTCGACATATTGTACTTGGAAGGATTATAACTTAATCAGTTGTGCATTGTGCATTGTGCCTTATATGTTTTGTTTAGTTTTCTGTGCTCGGCTGGTTCAGTTGGGCATTGTGTCTGGTATGTGTTTTATGTTTTCTGTGCTCGGCGTGTTAAGATGAGTGCAGCCTTCCCTGTCTGAATTAATACTATCTTTCGGCAAAATTGTCACATGGTATGAGTGAATCAATTCAGCAGTATACAAACTGAGGTTACTATCTGTGTATTTAGAGAATACAATAATAAACATGAAACCAAATGTTATAATGCGTGCTAAACATAATAATACCAGAAATTTGTAAATTCAAAA
Source organism: Spisula solida (assembly GCA_947247005.1). Taxonomy (NCBI): domain Eukaryota; kingdom Metazoa; phylum Mollusca; class Bivalvia; order Venerida; family Mactridae; genus Spisula; species Spisula solida. The sequence continues at coordinate 36,389,654 of OX365956.1, read as the reverse complement.
GACGGCGTGGAAAAATGTTCTATAAACATCGAGTGATAACATAGTGTACGAGTAAACGAGTTACGTAAATCTATCTGTGGTGTACAGTGTAGCAATACCACGTGACTTTTGACTACAGTTTCAAGAAGAAATTTGTAAACATTGGAAAATAAAATAGTCATAAATATTTTATTTCTTTATCGATTTCTATGAAATATACACCACGCTATGGAGACAATTATTTGCTTTCCATGACATAAAAAATATTTTTCAGCGGCTGTGCCGTTTTGTCAATTACCTTGTGAAACCGTGGAACGTGTAGGTTTCACAGGGTAATGGAAAAATCGGTAATACTCCTGAAAAAGATCTTATATTTCATGGAAAGCAAATGCTTTTCCCCTTAGCGTGGCGTATATTTTAAAGAAATCGATGAAGAAATAAAATACTTATGGCTATATTTGTGTTCCAATGTTTACAAATTTCTACTGGTAACTGTAGTCAAAAGCCACGTGGTATTGCTACACTGGTGTAAGCAGAATTAAACGTATGGTTTAACAGATGTTTGGCTTGTCTGTGGAGAGTAGGAACACACAGAGCATGTTAGGTCCTTACCATTACCTTACCCTCTTTTGTATAAGTAGAGTTTAAATCTATAGATCAGGTTTGATATGGTATGTCGGATCCATCGTTAGTATCCGAATGATCAGATACAATGTTTTTTCCTTCCGCAGACTATATGGATGAATGGGAAGTTATAACTATCACTGTCAATATATAGGGGTTTCCTGTATCTTGATTTCTTATGTCGCTTCGTTCGATGTTTTTCATTTGTTCATATCACAATTGTTGTGGCTCTTGTATTATGTTGTCATTACCGTTTACATTTTGTGCCAACCAAGGACGACTCATCCATCGACTTTTCATCAACACTAATTCTCATACTGATGCTGTTTACAGATTCACTTGGAATATGTTTTAAGTTTTTCTACGGGAAATATAATTTATGTACACGCCTAAATACCAAATTAATGACTATCAGCAACAACAGAGCTAGCCGTTTATATATACAGTTCATTCTGTGTCTTTCGTGCAGTACTGTCTATGTTGAGTGCTGCCTTCTTCTCCGATTTATTGTTATACGCATATGTATGTTGTGTAGCGTAATCCACAATCGTGGGTTCTCGACGATTCAAATACACGTGGAGTTATGAAAAACTGTTATTTCAACTTATGATCGACAAACATGTCATTACTTAATATATACATTGGTAGGAGTTGCTTCCCATTTTCGTTCATTCAATGAAATAGACGATGCTGTTTATATTCCTTACAATTGCTTTATAACTATTTTGGTCGATTTTCAAGGGCATGGGTATAGGCATTCTAAAACATATAAGGGGTATCTAAACTGCACCTTTCTGTCTCATTGTTGTAACTTGCAATACGCATAAGAATTGTAACTAGAACTCCCAAACATATGCCAACATATTGAGCTAATTGTCTAATTGTAAATCTTTCCCCGGTACCCAAAATTATTTTATGTTTTCAATCATTTTCGAGGATTTTGCGGTGTTTGTATGGCGTGCTGGTGACATTTTTAAATGTAATTACACCACTTTGGAATTTCTTAAACAGTCAAGTAGTATATGAAAAAGATACTGCATCATTCCCTTTTACAGTATAATTTTTTTGCTTCAAAATATTTTAAATTAGGTTCGTATTTTGTCAGAACGAACCATTTTAACATTAGAGAACACGAGTAGACAGTGCTAATCGACCTACTGTAACAGCTTACAGCAGGATTGAAAAATCGGAGGTATCAATTTAGAGCTATTAAAATCATCTTTGCTATACATGTCCCTATAATGTAAAAATATTTGCACGAAAAACAAATCACTTCACTTAACATTAGGCGAAGCTACTCGCAAAGGTATACGTTTCAACGTCATTGGTGGAAGGAGGTAACGGACGGTCAGCTATAAACTTTCACCAACATACATTAACAACCTCAGCATGATATTAAAATTTAGATTGTTGGAACAAGCTAAGCCAGCCAGACATGCATTATCGGTCTCCATAACGCTTTGGTCCTTGGTATCCAATCAGTACCACGATACACATGAAAACAACATTTCTTGACCGATCGGATGAAAGACGCAAACCTGGTAATACTGTGGTTGGGTCGATAACGTTCTGTAACTACAGATCATTAAGAGGTCCCTGGTTCGATTATCAATCGGGGCATTAGGTCATTTCTGCAACCCATTCCCGTTCTTCCCATCGAACTAGAGATAAACTGGTTGGTTACCCAGAGGTAGTCCTACGTTTATATACTGTATGCCGGGTACATTAAATAACCAAGGTTGGGTAGCGTACCTCATTTTATTGCATCACAAAACTGTCTCTTCCGTCGCAGTCGGAAGTCATTGGCCGATCTGGCAGGGGAAACCCTATATCAACGTTACAACGACTGTCTCAGTCGAACCCAGAGTTTGACAAGCAAACAAATAAAAACAGGTCGTGCTAACTTGTTGTATTTATTTGAAATGCTATTGTTAATGTTGGGAATAAAACAAACAACATATATATATGAGTGATAAAACTTCAACATAATGGAGATTAGTTACAAATATAAAGTGGTAATACATTACATGTAAACTTGAGCGTGATTGTGACATATGTCTTTACGTGTGTGGGTGCGTGTATATGCGATCATGTGTGATGTGTGCGTGTGTGTGAATATGTGGGCTTTGGAAATAAACCATGCTTTAACCAAACAAGTAATGTAAGAAATCTTTGTCGTTCTTTCTTCTGCCTTATGACGTCGACCATTTGAACGGTTATGATGTCCAATTGATGTGAAATGTAAACATGCACATTTACTAAGCTAAGTCATTGACATCGAAAGTACATGTAAAAATAAATAAGAAGCAAAAATAACCATCGTAATAATTTGTTCTGCAACATAGTCTTTTCATGTTCTACTTGAGGTGGTAAATGTGCTTCGAATAATTCTACTTCAAAGTTTAAAAAAGATTCAAAATACAAATTTGAATGGTGCGATAGTATGCATATTTTAAAACCAACGGATTACAAGGAACTAGTTTGTGTTGACTTGCAATATTGTCATATGGTTTGAGTGAATCATTTCAGCAGTATTTAAATTACGGTTATTATTAGTTCTGAGTCTTTCGAGAATACAATGATAAATATGAAAACAAATGGTATAATGCCTGCCAAACATAATTAAAATGGTAAATTCAAAGGATAGTGTAGAACACCTTTGTACTCTGACCGTGGTTACTTGTTGTACATGGTCTATAATCATGAAATGACAATATAGTGTACGGGTATTGGAATTAAATGTTTGTTGTGTAAGCAGAATTAAATCAAACGTATGGTTTAACAGATGTTGATGTTGTCTGTGGAGAGTAGGAACACACAGCACATGTTAGATCCTTACCACTAGGATATGTGTCACATGGTAACGCACCACACCGGGCTTCCACGTAATAAAATAGGGCACCATTCTGGCTTACGGTGGAAGAGGGTTCCGCTTCCTCCTTATGCTCATCGACACATACGTATTCAGATCGAGGATGGGTGTAATGTTCACTGGCTAAATATCCATGATATTCCATCTTCCACCCAGGGTAACATTCGCTGCGTGCAGGAAGCATGATATTACTGGACCGTGGTATCCAACAAACTGCGCATGGAACTTCGTGGTTTTGAAATTGTCCACCAAATTCATACTCGGTTCCGTATATAAAAGCCATACTTTGTGTGGCGTCGTTGCTGGTACCATATATAGGTTCCTTTGGCATGCATTGATAGTTTGAACCACCTCCTGAGTGTGTGTAATGCGATCCGCCTACCCATCCGTCGTAAACCTTGACGGAGTCACCTTCGGGACAGGTCATTCGGCCCCATCGAATGTAGGTTGATCCGGTAGAATAACCTTGATTCTGTAGCTCTTGAACTGTTGAAGTGAGTTCATCAATTGTATGTAATGCGTCTGTAATTGACAAAAGAAAATTGGGAAATTGCATTGAAACAGGTTGTAATTGCATTTTAGGTTTATGTAAGATAAGATAAGATAAGATGCTGGGTGAATAGATACCAAATTATGTTACCCATTTAATTAATACGAGACTGCCCCTGTCTATCGATAGTGTAAAAACCTCGTACAACATGTACAGGTTAAATGTGAAAATAGAAAAAGATAATGAAAGGTTGAACAGCAGGAAATGCAGCACTCAACTGAAACAGCAGAGCACAAAAATAACAGAAATAAAACAGACTACAATCACATGGCACAATACTCAACACAAAACTGAACGAGAATATAAAACTAGACAGCTGAAAGTCAAAGTTGAAGCTGTCATACGTAAAGCGGAGAAACTGCTCCAGTTGTAAAATACTGAAATTCTTAGTTTCAACTTGTTCTAGTTGCAAACATGTGGGAAATAATATAGATTGTCTTCTCACTTAGAAAGGCCATCGCATCCGCATACTAGTATTTAAATAGATTATAGTATTTTAAGAATATTTACACGTAGTATTTTGAATACAAAGAGATATTATCCTATATTCACAAATATTCTTAGATGATTAATGTAAAGCAACAGCAAATTAATTTGTTGTGAGTATTGCCTACGCTGTTTTACCGAAGCATTTCTACACTTAATTCCAGTCAATTAAATAACGGACCTGACAAACGTCCTGCCAACACCAAAGTCTGTACAAACATTAATCAACTCTACCATGATTTCTGGTAATTTAAGATTACTGTGCGGAACCATTTTCCTTTACTAAATTTATATGCGGGGCTGCAGAAGTCCGTTCAACACCAAAACAATAATAATAAAATGGACAGGGAAGGCAGAACTAAGCAGAAACATGCTGTAGGGTCGAGGAGAACATCACAAAATGAACAGGAAAAACGAACAATCAAACAAGACAGGCACAACGCCGGACAACAGCGCGTTGTCAGAAACTGATTTTCCATTTTGAAAAACAACAGACCCCTTCAACCCTGAGTTTGATCATAGACAGGGTCTTTATATAAGCTGCGTAACATCACAACGTCTCATTCCTAACTAAATATTTGGGCTAAAAATACATTTTCAAATTTTAGTAAGTGCGACATTGACCCCAAACAAGCTAAATTTTGATACACCAGGTTCGCCTTCATACAAACTACATAGACAGTATGTTGCAATCCAATATCACATTTATAACCTAAATATGTTGAAACGGATTTTCTTTATTTAGCAACAGTTCTTTAAACCAATCGTCACCACATTCAACTCCAAGAAGCAATCTTATAACCGCTATCTAAGTAACAAATTTCAACACAATATCTTATTCCTAACTTAAATTTTAGAGCATAAACTGATTCCTATTCTTAAAATAAAAGGATACAATATCAATGTTACCTTCAAGTTTTGTTGACAGAGATGCCATCGCTTCATCTGCTTGCGTATCTTGTGCCTTCAAATTCAATAATGATTCTAACACTTTGTACTGATACTCAAAACCCAAAACAGGTTCACACTGACTGTCTTGTCCGTATATTATCACGGCGAAGCCGAAAACGATGAACAGAATAAAACGTAACTTCTGCATGACGTTGTTATCTCGACGGTGATAATTGGGGTCTGATAATCTAGTACCAAATGGGTGGAAAATATGTACTTATATAGTTTCAAACATAATTGAACCTAGTACGTATTTCTTTAGATTCACAAGAAAGTGTATCTGATTGGTTCATAATGTTACGGGGATTTACCGAATATTTTCTCTTTTTACTTCACGTTGGTCTATGTGTCCTTATATCTCTTTGTCTGGCATTAGATGTATTGAATCCAAAACAAATCAAAATACAGGCAGCCCCTTGATAGGGCAACTAGAAAATAACACTTGTCTTTTATAAAGTAGTAATTGTAATGCATTAATATCATTATAAAGTGTAATGCGAGTGTGTTTGGCTCGATTGTGGGAGTGCATCATGAGCCTGTTATTGATGATCACGGACTTAAAGCTTTGTCATACCAACTAGGGATAATTTCATATACATAAGCCAAAACGTCGCGTCAGGGATGTCGTACATTTGACGAAGAAATATGCAATCTTCCTCGTGCATTAAAAAAGCAAAATATTTTGCTTTTTATAGTTTTGATTCGTATTCTAATGGAACTGTATTCGAGGTGATTAAACGTGTATTTTATCACGCATTTAAAATATGAACTGCTTCGGTCACTGCTCATTTCTGTCGAAAAGCTGTCCCAATATATTGCCACAAAAATACTAATTTATATTGGTTAGTTAGATTGCAGTATGAATCAATTGTTTTGGCATTGTGTTAAAATATGACACGATGATTTACATAATATTACTGCGTGTACCGAAATCTTATGCTGGTGTTGTATTCAATATTGATCTTACTTGCCTTAAGGATAATGACAATCAATTGTTTGTAATTGTTCTCGTATTCTTTCTTAATCACCTTTTATGATTTTGTGGATTAGCTCACCTCGAATATTTCGTAATTAACAGGAACTATACTAATGTTATTCCAAAAATATGACTACGACATTTTATTTTGAATAACGCAAAGAGTCAAATAAATCAAAATGGACACGCTCATAAGACGAAATTATAAGGTACCTGTGTTGTTTTAATGATAAACACATGTATCCTCATCGACGGTGTAACAAATACGGTTCGACTGTATATAATGTTGCGATATACCATTTATATGTAATATAATATCATAAACACCGTCTTTTAAGTAGCACATGTCATATTTATTCCTTACAATGCTTTTGAAAGAGTTTGTTTGCAAACCGATGTCTATATCAAATATATTGAATGGTTGAACTAGTTCATTGACTGCCTATTCATTTGTTGAAGATTCCTTATAAGTTTTAAATGCGTTCGTGGAAGATTGTGCACTAATTTCGTTTAAATAAAAAAGAAAAGTCTTATTATTGGCGTTCCCATGCCCATATTGACATAATACAATGTACAAATAATTGCACGTATGTGATTGGATTAAAGACGTGTAATTATTGGCTTCCTGGTTAAGAATTTAAGTCAATGTATCACTGCAAAAAAATCATAACTTCATTTACGTCAACATGATCGACACTTCACATAGAAAATCCTTCATTGAATAGCTCAATAAATAAATTAAAAAACGACGGTTGACTGCAAGACTACAGTAACGGCTTCTTGAATAATAAGAACTTACTTCATACTTGCCGGCAACTCTCGTGACATTATAACACTCGGCAGAATTTTGCTAAACAGAAAAGTTAGTTCTTTCTTGTCTGGAGGTAGATATATATTTTATTCCCAATCTATGTACTGTAGTATATAAATAACACAAAGTTTCGAGGGTGACAGTAAAAATGTCAGCCGGAGGAAAGTACTGTTACCCAAGGCCGAAGCTATGTCGTATTTATTTTATTACCCCAAACTTTTTTCAGCGATTATCAACTGTAAACCAAGAAATTATTTTATGCAATTTAATTTAGCAGAGCTCACATGTGGAAGAATTTGAAGATATGGAGAACTCGAACAAAAAACATTGTTATGCGGGCGGGAAACTATCACGCTGCTGATAGTAAAAAAATGTTCAATCACGTGGTATATTGATCCGCTTGATCGTAATAGTAAGAATACTCCCAGTGTGTCTATGGGAAATTAACATTACGAAAAAAGTGAGGGGTAATAATTTTCAATATTAATCTTATTTATTGGGAGAATAAGGATAGCCAATCATATCGCCTATAACTGACCAATAGTTTAATATGGTACGATCTAACTGGTTATCCTTATCCTTAAATCAAGTAAGTTTGATATTGAATACCAACCATGGAGATATGAACTTTATATAGTTGATGTTGGTTGTTTATACAATATTCAAAACGAATTTTCGCCGCTGGTGGATCTTGGTTCGAGTTGATACAGTCACAGACTCTAAATGTTGACCACCTACTGGCTACAGACTGGAATCCCACCTGATAGAGGTTTTAAGCTAATTTTCTTCAACCTGTACAACAAATAAACAGAAGAGTCCTTACATGACTTATATGCAAAATAACACCCTTACTTAATGCATATATTTACCCGGAAACACATGAAATTACGTGCAAGATCGTAGAATACACACAACCTACCAACTAGAAGCATCTTACATGTCTGAAATGATTATTTCAATTTCTTTTGATGTTTTTCACATTTACAATATCGAATCTTTAGGACACGTACAATATTTTCAACTATAAGATGCTTTTGTTACAAGAATATTACTTCTCCTGTGAACTTGTGTGTGTACTTTGTGTAGGGGCATGTTTTTCTATAACATTTGATCAAGTATAGTGCGACTAGGATAATGTGAAAGGCGGGAAAACTTATGTGCACCATTTATCAATGATGTTTTGAGTACATGACTGACCTTATCTGTTTATTAAGTGATTTGTAAAACCAATTTTGCCACAGTTGGCCAAACCAATTCATGTTTATAAACATCACATTATCCTGGGCGGACTATAGGCACATACTGAATTCCGTATTTAAAGTTTTCAACTATGGCTTTCAGCTTTTTATTACAGTCATTATTTAGCTTTTTAGGACTTCAAACAGCTAAAACTAGGTATTGCAGCCGTTTTACTGTTGAAACTAGGTCATTCAGCGTTTTGACAGCTGGGAGTTGGGCAGCACATGTTCTTGTTCGGTTATGTGTTGGGCATTGTAATTGTGATATGTGATGGTTTTATGTTTTCTGTGCTCGGCTGGTTAGGATTATTGCTACCATCCCTGTCCTCCGACTTTATATCATCTTTAATCAATTATAGAACACATTGTGTATACAGCAACATATTTATATAGCGCTTTTTGATGCATTTGCATGTTCAAAAGCGCTGTACAACTCCAATACACTCCTCAAAAGTACTTTTAGATCGCACTTACACAAGAGGGCCAAGATGGCCCTGTATGAAATATTTACAGGTAAGGAACCACTAAATACATAAGCGACCCAAATGGTGATACACTCCAAATGTCCTGTATGAAACATTGAATTGACTGGAAATGGTGGTAGGCATTGACAATTCTGCTTTGAAATCATGAAATTCTGAACATGTATTGGATGTAGTGAAACTGTTTAATCTTGAAAATTTTGACATTTAGACCTCAATATGAAGGTGAAAGTAGAGTAGGGGTTAACCAGTCTGGTATCAATCAGCGCAATAGAGAAATTATGTTCCCTATCTTTGATGAGCAATTTTTTTCTTAGAAGATACATGATCCCCCTTTTCATTGTAGTATTTGAAGCTTCAATATACTTCTTTAAGATATGTTCCACCAAAGCGTGTCCAATAAAATGGCTTGTATCATCGGGTATTCGACATTACGTCACGTGACTCAAAATGGAAGTCCGATGAACATTTTTAGATTTCAAAATGATAGATTGACCGCACTAGCGCTTGTGTTACTTTTCAGAGGTGATATTTTGGTTATAGTTTTAGTTGGTATACGCTCATCTAACCATGTGATTGTTTTTGTCGCCACTCCTGTGTGAAGAGCCCTTTAGTAGGGTAAGGGCCTGTCCATGTTCTTGTCCTGTTTTTATTTTGCAGTATATTTGCAACATGTATGCATTTGTAACGGCTCGAGTGCGATATATTTTGACATAAGATTGGTTGTATCTCGAAGATAAATGTATAAGCTTGCTACTGAAGAAAACAGTATGTGATTAATTGCCATTTTGGAAAAGTTATAAGACTGTTTGTAAAGTTGGTGGTGTCGCAATTTCGACACTAGAACTTTCCCTGTTATCTATATCTAGTGAATGAGAGACCAGTGAGTCGATACCGACCCCTATGATTCTTGTCCTGTTGCTTACTGTTTTGTGGGAACATCATCAATTTAAATAGTTTGTGGATACTATTGCCTGTACCTGATTTGTTAACAAACTAGTGCATGAACCTGAAAAAGCACCATTTTAACTGTCAGAAGCTTAGTTTATTCAGCACGCATAGACTTACACACCAATGTAACAATCACTATCTGATTCCTCTACACCTGGCTGTGTCAATTTATCCATAACAGAACCACTGGAAGATAAGGTTTTACAGTAGTCATGAAACTCTTTCGGGATTATTGTACTTTTGCGTGGCGAGAGGAGATCTTGTTTCCTCACTACTGCAATTGAAAGCTTCTGTTTATACCCTGCTTTAATATTCAGTATATCAGCCGTCTAAACCCCGTCATTTGTAAGGAACGTTGCACGCTTAGACATACACATCAATGTCGCAATTACTGTCTGAATCATCTGCATCTGGCTGAGCCAATTTATCAACAACAGAACCACTGGAAGGCATGATTTTATAGTATTCCTGAAACTTGTTCATGGTTATTACACTTTTGTGAGGCGAGAGGAGATATTTTTCTTTGCTATTGGAAGCTTCTGTTTATACCTTGGTTTAATACACTGATTTAGATGCTCACTTCTGAGTATCTCAGCCGTCTGAAACACGTCCTGCATGTCATATTTAAGATGTGTGTGTGTGTGTGTGTGTGCGTGTGCCTTCTTTTACGAATCTTATGTGCTTCATATGTCTCCATAAAATAGTTTGACCATTACTAATCTTGCTTAGATCTATTATCTGATGCATTTTCGTGCTTTGGTAATCAAGGAAATCAGTCTGTTTCATCGGAGTTACCATGTATGGATTCTTTCTCCTGGCCATGCTGATTACCGTATCGTATTGACTTGGAAAGCATATCTGTGATTTCTTTTTTACGGACTGAGTTGACACTGCCACGTTTCATATGTGTATGACCGCTTTCCAAGAACATCTGATTGATTATCCTTAAAGTTCGTGTGTGTGTTATACATGCAGCAGTGTGAGCGCAACAGCATAAGTCTCGTTTTTTATAAATAGAGTTTAAATCTATAGAGCATGTTTGATATGATATTTCTGATCCATCGTCAGTATCTGAATGATCAGTTACAATGTGTTTCCTTCCACAGACTACATGGATGAATGATCAGTTACAATGTGTTTCCTTCCACAGACTACATGGATGAATGATCAGTTACAGTGTGTTTCCTTCCACAGACTACATGGATGAATGATCAGTTACAATGTGTTTCCTTCCACAGACTACATGGATGAATGATCAGTTACGATGTGTTTCCTTCCACAGACTACATGGATGAATGGATGATCAGTTACAATGTGTTTCCTTCCACAGACTACATGGATGAATGGATGATCAGTTACAATGTGTTTCCTTCCACAGACTACATGGATGAATGATCAGTTACAATGTGTTTCCTTCCACAGACTACATGTATGAATGATCAGTTACAATGTGTTTCCTTCCACAGACTGCATGGATGAATGGGACGTTATCACTATTACTGTCACTGCCAATGTACCTTAGCTTCTTGCGTGTATGTTTCTTATGTCGCTTCGTTCGATGTTTTTCATTTGTGTCTATCTCAATTGGTTTTTACACTTTATATATACTGTTCATTTTGTGTCTTTCGTGCAGTACTGTCTCTGTTGAGTGCTGACTTCTTCTCCGATTTATTGTTATACGTATATGTATGTTGTGTAGCGTAATCCACAATCGTGTGTTTTCGACGATTCAAATACACGTGGAGTTATGGAAACATTTATCTTAACTTACGATCGACAAATATGTTATTACTTAATATTTACATTGGTAGGAGTGGCTTCCCATGTTCATTCATTCAATGAAATAGACTATACTGTTTATATTCCTTACAATTGCTTTATAACTATTTTTGTCGGTTTTCAAGGGCATGGGTATGGGCATTCTAAAATATAAAGGGGGTATCTAAACTGCACCTTTCTTTCTCATTGTTGTAACTTGCAATACGCCTGAGAACTGTAAGAACAGCTCCCAATCATATGCCAACATATTGAGCTAATTGCCTAATTGTAAATCTTTCACCGGTACCCAAAAGTTATTTTATGTTTTCAATCATTTTCGAGGATTATGCGGTGTTTGGGTGGCGTGCTGGTGACATTTCTAAATGTAATTACACCACTTTGGAATTTCTTAAACAGTCAAGTAGTATATGAAAAAGATACTGCATTATTCATTTTTACAGTATAAGTTTTTTGCTTCAAAATATTTTAAATTAGGTTCGTGTTTTGTCAGAACGAACCATTTTAACATTTATTTAGTGAACACGAGCAGACAGTGCTAATCAACCTACTGTTACAGCTAAACTAAATGGTTTGAAAATCGGAGGTATCAATTTAGAGCTATTAAAATCATCTTTGCTATACATGTCCCTATAACGTAACAATATTGGCACAATAAAGATATATCCCCACATATATTCAAATTTGATCACCCCTCGAATACAACACAGGATGTAAATGATCTACAAAACAAATCATTCCACTTAACATTAGGTTAAGCTACTCGCATAGGTATATGTTTCAACGTGATTGGTGGAGCAGGTAACGGACGATCAGATATAACTATTCACCAACAGACATTAACAAGCTCAGCATGATATTAAAATTTAGATTGTTGGAACAAGCTAACCTAGCCAGACATGCATCATCGGTCTCCATAACGCGTTGGTCCTTGGTATCCAATCAGTACCACGATACACATGACAATAACATTTCCTGACCGATCGGTTGGATGATAGGCGCAAACCTGGTGATACTGTGGTTGAGTCGATAACATTCTGTAACTACAGATCATGGAGAGGTCCCTGGTTCGATTATCAACCGGGGCACTAGGTCATTTCTGCAACCCATTTCCGTTCTTTCCATCGAACTAGAGATAAACTGGTTAATTACCCAGAAGTAGTCCAACGTTTATATACTGTATACCGGGTACATTAAATAACCAAGATGTCTATTCGGAAAACGCTTGGGTAGCGTACCTCATTTCATTGCCTCACCAAACTGTCTCTTCCGTCGCAGTAGGAAGTCATTGGCCGATCTGGCAGGGTAAACCCTATATCAACGTTACAACGATTGTCTCAGTCGAACGCAAAGTTTGTTAAGCAAACAAATAAAAACATTTCGTCGAACTGACTGTATTTATTTGAAATGCTATTGTTAATGTTGGGAATAAAACAAACAACATTTACATATGAGTGATAAAACTTTAACATAACTGCAAATGGAGATTAGTTACAAATATAAAGTGACATTACATTACATGTATATATGAGCGTGATTGTGACATACATGTTCATGTGTGTGGGTGCGTGTATATGCGAAAATGTGTGATGTGTTCGTGTGTGTGAATATGTGAGTATAGTATAAACCTTGTCTATGTATTGTTTGTAAGCTTTGGAAATAAACCATGCTTTAAACAAACAAGTAATGTAAGAAATATGTGTCGTTCTTACTTCTGTCTTATAACGTCGAATATTTGAACGGTTATGATGTTCAATTGTCTGTTAAATGTAAACATGCTCATTTACTAAGCTATGACAATGAAATCGGAATTAAAACAAAATGTAAAGCAAAATAATCATGGTAATGAATTGGTCTGCAACATATTCTTTTCGTTTTCTATTTGAGGTGGTAAATGTGCTTCGAATAATTCTACTTTCAAGTTAAAAAAATCAAAATACCAATTTGAAATGTGCGACAGTATTCATATTTTAAACCAACGGATTACAAGGAACTATTTTGTGTTGACGTGCAATATCGTCATATGGTTTGAGTGAGGTATCCAGCAGTACCCGAATTGCGTCATTATCTCGAGGATACAATGATAAATATGAAAATAAATGGTATAATGCTTGCTAAACATAATGAAAATGGTAAATCCAAAGGATAGTGTAGAACGCCTTTGTACGCTGACCGTGGTTGCTTGTTGAACATGGTCTATAAACATGAAATGATAACATAGTGCACGAGTTAACGAATTAAATGTTTGCCGTGTAAGCAGAAAAAAATCAAGCGTATGGTCTAACAGATGTCTGGGTTGTCTGTGGAGAGTAGGAACACACAGCGCATGTTAGATCCTTTCCACCGGGATATGTTTCGCATGGTAACGCACCACACCTGACTTCTACGTAATAAAGCAGGGAGCCATCAATACTATGGGCAGTAGAGCCTTCAGCTTTTTGCATATCCCATGCAACACATACGTACTCAGATGGAGAATGGAGGTGATGCTCACTAGCTAAATATCCATGATATTCCAGCTTCCAGCCAGGGTAACATTCGCTGCGTGCAGGAAGCATGATATTACTGGAGCGTGGTATCCAACAAACTGCACATGGAACTACGTGGTTTTGAAATTTGCCACCGAATTCATACTCGGTTCCATATATAAAAGCTATGCTTTGTTCAGCGTTGTCGCCAGTACCAAATATAGGATCCCTTGGCATGCATTGTAGGTTCGTACCACTCCCTTTTTGTGTGTAATGCGATCCGCCTACCCATCCGTCGTAAACCTTTACGGAGTCACCTTCGGGACAGGTCATTCGGCCCCATCGAATGTAAGTTGATCCGGTTGAAAAGCCTTGATTCTGCAGCTCTATAACTGTTGCACTTAATTCTTCAATGGTATGTAAAGCATCTGTAATTGACAAGATAGCGATCTTAGTTGACTCAACAACATGTATAGTGCGGCCAAGATATGATGGCAAAATAACATTGTGTAAATGTCACTGGTTGGATTAGTCGATATCAAAACGCGGACAAGTAAATTAATCACGATCATCTAAGCGCTTGTTCAGTTATTTTAACTTATTTAATTAAGGATGGAGATCGTTCTGTTTTTTATATAGTCCAGTGGTAACGTTTCTAATCTCAACGCACGCTCCTGGTTCGAATCCCATTAGAATATTTTTAATTTTTTCGCGAAATATTTTTTCGCACACTTTTAACGAAACTGTATTTGTATTTGTCGTTGAATTACTTACAACCAGATAAAATGTGTAATCTGCACATTATTAAATCGAATTATGGCTAAACGTATCGTTTTAACGCAACAAGGACGATACTTTGTGTCTAATGTATTAGACTTCTGAACACGAGAGGCATCAATAGAACTGCCAGTGATTCAGTTGTCCTGTCCACTGCGATGACAGGGGTATCAGAAAGGACGGTTTCACGCAATAAGGCGAAGAAATTGAACACCGGTGTAAGAAAATCAAGAAGTAACAACATCTAACTGGATTCTTTTGATTATGATGATAATGACAGTGATTATGACGAGGCGGATGGTGATAGTGATGATGATTTTACATATTTCTTAAAGGATTCTGTCACAAACACTTGCTGGTGAACAATGTTAATTCCTGTAATTTATATATACATGTATACGTACAGAATATTAATTTATAATGGATTGTTCTAGATAAACATAATCAAATATTATATGATAAATATACCGAATAGAGAAAGTAAAAGGAATGACAACAATGTAACAAGATAATCAATGTATTACGGGATATACTAAGAAAAAAAGTTTTCTAGAACTGAAGAACACAAATCGTTACCGGAAAAAATGCACAAAAGTGATACTCGAACCAGTAACCTCCATCCATAATATTATTGTATTTTCAAAGCTTTACCAACTGAGCTAGCGAGGAACATGTAAAATGTCTCGTATTTTTGCTGATATTGCGAAAAACGTAATACGAAACAAGAGTTTATTGACCATGACTGTAAATAAGCAGCCCTTGCTGTTGAAAATGAACCCATCGGCTAATTAGCATGTGTAAATGTTATTGTGTCATCATATCTTGGCCGCACTATATTTGACAGCGAAAGTCATTGAAAATAGTTTCATACCCAGATATTAGCCATGTCAAACGTTTCGTCTAGTCCCTTATAGAGCGACCGATAAGACGGAGTTATTTCGGGAAGATTTAGAAAAAAACGCCTATAAATCAATAACCGTTATAATAATTGGCCGCGTGCAAATGGGGTAGTTTAGTTTAATTTTTCATCTTTCAAATCATCTCAATTTGTAAACAAATGAAATAATTTGGTCCTTTTAAAGGTTTTTCATAACCACTATCATTCATATATAATACAGAAGAAATGAGAAATAGTAGTTCCACTGTCATTTCATTTACTCACTTACATTAATAAAAATCACATCATCCGTGTGCACACGGCTTCGTACAGGAAAAGAAATTATTTTTCAAACGATGTAATTTGTAAGAATTTATTTTAAAAAGAATTTGGTCCTTTTTGATGTTTTTATTTGGTGTCTTTTTCTACATTTATACTAACCGATATGCCGTTGTATGTCAATTTAAACACCGCGTATAAACCAAATCACTGTACAACTTATTGGAATACTATACAATTCAACGTGTATGACTTATTGTGATTGAAACATCCGGTGATTTCCTATCACTGTACGACTTATAGTAAGACTATACAGCTCAACGTGTACTCCTTATTGCGATAACCGGGAGTTGACTCGTTTATACACTGTGTTAAAATTACGTCAATTAAAATACAGAGTGAAAGCATCGTTCACGCTCAATATGTGACCAAAAGCATTATCTAACCAGCTTATTAGTTGCATGATCTAGAATAGTGTTAATTCATTCATTTCGTCGGTAAAAAATAGAATAATTATAATCCTCTTGCGTTCACAAGCATTTGAAACATTATATAATATGTTTATATATTTATACGCAATTAAGACCTTTAAACAATAATTATGCATTATTTATTTGACGAATGCTTTGGTCAAAAAGCTTCTACCAGTGTTGCAACACCACGTGAATGTCAATGCCTATCTTTATTGTAGTATATTTATATAAGCGGTTTATGTTAAAAGAGCAAAGTAAACTACTAGTGTGTGTAAACAATAAGAGTTAAATTATGTTTTTTTCTCAGTATATTACAGCTTAACATACCTTATTTTTGCGTTTCACTGCTATAATTTGTATACGTTCCGTTTATTGAGAAGTATGTACACTATTTTGAAATAAGGCATAATTAATAAATTTGTTGAGTGTGATTTTGTGATCAACATTGCCTAGGGATTGATTTGACGCTTAAGGTATTTCTAAAGGAAAAAGCATGGCGATCATGGAAACGTTCAACCGTTTAACTGGTCCGCTTGCTTCATATAATGCCTTGTACTTTAAATATAAAACTCAAAGGGGCAATTACATTAATTTGATCAATTTTCGTGCACGTCACTAGACAACATTAGAAAACAAAATCCAAAGTTCAAACAATCCTTGAGGTGCTCCCGGTAAAATAATTTTGATTCCTTGAATAATATAAAGTTAGATATTGTAAGTATTATAAGTACTATCTTTATAATAATAAATAGATGATATGTGTTTGTTTTGATTGAATACGGGTTATTATACGGGTTATCGTAAAGTGATTCAATTCAATATTTTATCATTACTGTATTCAATCAAAATAAACAAAATTTATAGTTATTGTTTGTTTAGAATATCAACCAAAACGTTGCATTTTTCGTTCAGTCATAAAAAGTCACGGACAATTAAGTGTTGAGTTTTGTTGTCCTTGCGCGACGAAGTATATATGTTCGGCAGATTTCATTTATTTTAATTTTTAATTTAGTTCAGCTGTTGAACACAGAATTTAGCACTCATAAATGATGATTACATTAAACTCTATTAATTTGGCATTACACACATTTAATGTACACATTTATTGCCTTACTGTTATGTATTTTGTCCCCACACATCGTGAAAAATCATTGTTGATATACTTTACATATATCCTGTTGTCTCGTATTTCCGTGCTTCTTAACTGTTTCATCGCCGCATGCGAACTCGCGTAACCAAGTTTTTTTTGAAAGGCAAAATGTTAAATTAACTGATGAAAGCAAAAAACTATGACAATTTTTTATGAAAATACGTAAAGTTATAGCTTTAATATGTCTAGGTCGGTGTTCTGAATCGTGTTGACTGGTAACCACGAAATACGTATTTAAACCAAGCACGCATTTCATGAGAAGTAACGAAAATAAGAGACAGAGGTATTCAATCCTAATCAAATTAAAAACGAGCTATGGTATTAGTATAGTACAAACTACAGTAGAATAACATTGGTCAGCGAATTACTATTTTCGTAATAATTAATTCGATCACAAAACCTCAAATCGACCATTGAACCTCAGGGTCTGTTAAAAAAGTTGGTATGAGTAAAGACATCGTAAACAAAATCATGAGTCTGACAAAACCGACCAGAATGTTAGTTTCAATGGAGAAATATCAATATCTTGAAATAAAATACATTCTTTAAAATAACAACTATTTTTGTGACACCTATGATATGAAAGAGAATCAATAACATTGTGTTGGCATCGAAACCATACAAAAATATAATACAATTATAATGTGCATAGAAGCGAGTTATTACTTGAAAAATACATGTATCCTATTTTAGAAAGCCTGGTTGAAATTGGCAAACTAACAATTAACGTTAAGATCTTTTAGTTACAGTGTAATGCCGTAGAAAATAGGCGTTGCTTACAGTATGTGAAATTGAACTCATTTTTCCAATGCGTTGATGAGCTCTGATTACTGAACTCTATGATATCTAGTTCTTGTTGTTGTTTCTATCATGTTTGTAGGGTGTTGCGGGAACTAGCTCTATGGTAGCTATACGTTGGTTCGTTCGTGTATGTGTGTGAGCTGTCAGTTTAGCTCTGCCGACGTAGTAAGTCCAGTGCGTTTTTCAAGTTTAATTTCAAATATGATAACAAAGTCTCAACTAAATAAGCTATGACAAATCCACCATCAGTTTTACTATTTTTATTTTCGTCCTTTCTCAAAGTAAATAACAACTAACAAATATGGTTTTAAACACACAAAGTTCGTAAATTAGCGTAGCGTAGTGGAACTCCACTTGTCCTAATTTTTTAAAACCTACATCATAACTCTCGTAGTCCTAATTCATCACCCTTTTGTATATCAGTCTAATTCAAATCTTCCTTAATATACATTATTTTCAAATCATAGAAAATAAATCTTAAAAACTTTTGACCAATCAAATTACATGTTACAAAATACTTAAAACGTTCTAAGCCAGCCAATCAAATGTCATGTTATATACTTTGTAAGCCAATCAAAACGTGGCTACAACATTATTGCATAATTACTTCAAAAACAAAGGGTTTACCAATATTGAAAATATGACAACATGAGGTTGACTTTAATGTATCGGATAAGAATCAGTTAAGATGCTATCTCACGCATCCTGCTTTAACGTAGACATTTTAATGAGAATTATATACGAATAATATCTAGTAGCCCATGGCTAGTAAAAGATTTTAAAGACTCACATTTAGAACGCGTTACTAAAATGGTTAGATAACATTGACAATTTAAAACAAATGATGTGGCTAAATATTACCGCATAAAAACAGTATTACATTATCATGAAACTAATACATGTATATTGGTCGGGTATGTCATATTTGCTTTATCTTATGATTTGTATTTTGTCAGCAGTGAACACCATCAATGAGGGAATTATCAATTCAGATTGTCAATCTATTAATAATGCACCTATTAATGTTTTGCCCCAAGGGGGGGGCGGCTTGCTGACCGAGGGGAATTTGACATTTTTACTTTTTCAAAGTCTAAATTCTCACCTAGAGCAAGGGCAAATTGTCAAAACCCCCTCTCTGTGAGATGCTTTACATACCCCCGGGATCTAAATTTCGGCCAAAGTCTAATTCCCCGAGACTCGGCACCATTCTGTCTGTCCAATTCCCACCTATCGGGAACAGCCTCCTGTCGAAAGTCCCGTGTATGCCCGCTCCCCGGGGGGAAACATTGATAGGTGCATAATACAACACAATTAAAGAAATTTGTGCTTAAATTAAATATTTTAAAAGTTACCTTCCAGTTTTGTTGACTGTGACGTTATCGCTTCATCATTTTGAGTGTTTTGTGCCTTCAGGTCTACTATTGATTCTAATACTCTATACTGGTATTCAAAATTCGTTTCGCACTGACTTTCTGCTCCTTGTATCGTTAGCACAGCGAACCCAAACAAAACAAACATAATGAAAATTAACTTCTTCATTTTGATGTAAGTCGTAGTTATCATGTCGACGATTGTTTGGGTTTAAAACTCCACTACCAAATGGGTGGGAAAACATGTACTTATATATATAGTTTACAATCTAACAAACCCGCAAACAATGTACGCTTATGTAGGAAGGTGCTTTTGATTGGTTGACAATAACATGGGGGTTTCCCTAAACATAATTGTTTTTATTCACGTTGAACTAAATGTCCTCATTTCTTTAAATGTTGAATCCAGGAGTTCAATGAACATGCAGACCTCTGACAGAGCCACTGTGACACGATAATCGTCACTGAAATCAAAAGGCACAGTGACTAAATTTATTTTTTGTAAAGTTCGGAACGATGAACAGTGAGATTTGACGTCCTTTGGTGGGACACACGAATTTTAAAACCTCCCCGGCCGACGGTTCTGGGGCCTAAAAAATGAAAGGCACAAAAAACACCCAGATGACGTACTATGGGTAAAACCGATTCGACCACCCGTGGCTTGTTTTACAGTATGTAACGGGATGCTTCTTTGAACACACAACAGAAACAACGGAGCACGAACTACTGAACAGCTACATGTACAAAATCACGACCTCCCACTGTAACAAAACACACAAACAATATAGATACAGTGTACATGAAATAAATCCGGATCGAAACATATTCTTAATATTCGAACGGCAATGCTAAAATGCTATTCGAATGCTTACCAATTCATCTTTCCCTCTCGAATATGTATCTACCATATTTCTGCTGATTCACGATTACAGGTATAATTGGGATATAATACCATGAGTGACCACAACAATGAATCGGAATACATGAAATGCGTTCTGTATACACTCTGAATATTTAGGATACCGTTCGCTTATCAAATCAAAGCACTGAGAGTGCTGATGAGAGGCGATCTGGTTGCTGCTACTGAAGCTTAAACCGACTTTACACGTTAAATGTTCGTTTTCTTGCTGTCGATCTTGTCTTGAATGTCAAAATAGACATATGTAGGCATGTTGGGTATCTAAATAATTGTAAACATTTAAGAGGCATATTAATTTATATGTACTACGTGTATTGAGTGCGTATATCAAAAGTGGCTTTGAAATAATACTACGCGCCTATTTATCAGATTCTACAGTACCGTCTTGTAATCACTTCCCTCACAGCGTGAGACAGTCTATAGAAAGCGGCTAATATATATCGACACCATATCATTGCATAACAGTACTTTGCAGGCGATTTACGATTCATTGTTAAAACCATCACGTGACACTGTTCTGAAGTTTCTAAAAATAGCTATACAGCCGGGACATTTGATGAACACGTCATTTTCATATTATGAAACAAGTCCGATATGGCATCGGCGGAGTGATTTTCAGCCAAAATATCGATTTAACGAACTGTTATGCAATACTTAGAATAGATCTTAGAATAAACAAATGTTGCTGAAATGAGTTAAATCAGTTTAAACATTTGGAAGAAATATATGAAGCAATATTGGGAATGTTGACAGTTTCTGGAACTACTTGAATGCGGATTCACATAGCAGCCTAAAGGCGGTTCAGATTGTATTAAGAAATTGGCAATGGTAGTATAGAGAGGCTATCGCCTCTGATTAATATACCACAAATGTTGAGAGACTTTGAAAAGCATTCGATGTGTCAAGCTTTAATGCAATGTGACCAGATTCGATGTGGCGAGCATTAATGCAATGTGACCAGAACGCAGACATCTAGAATACACGTCAAACATCCAAGAATATACGCGCACCAATAAATGTTATAGCGACTACAAACTGGCTCATTCCGACTGTACATAATAATAATGTTAAAGGACATGTTCAGTCAACAATGTTTCGGCTTAAATAACAGTTTTAGGCGAGTCATTTTAACTTCAAACCTCAAACTAATTACATCACTAATTTTTATAGTGTGCATCTAGTTAATGTAAACCGTGCAAAATAGTCCTAAGAAAAATTCGATTGGCTTATTTGAAATATGCTCATAATACTGAATTGTCACATGTTTTCGCGATACTTGTTTCTTTTGCAAGGTATATGTCTTGACCAGTATGAGTATTTTACTTTTAATGCGTTTTAATTGTAAACGATTCAACCAAGGAACAATCCTGTAACATTTGTTTTCAATCAGGTTTTCAGTTTCGGCAAGGACAATGTCCAATATTTTCTATTACAACCTCTACGAAAAAGAGGAATTTATTCACTAGCAACAATGTCTTTCAGCGAACCCTAATTGTTTTAAGAGAGTCACCCAAGTGATATTTGAGCGAATTTATTTTGAAATCAAACAGCTGATTCTTAAGAAAAGACTGAGAAAGTTGTCAATGTTAGTACATTCATATAGGGAAAATGTGCTCCACTCCCTAATGTTCATGTTTTTGAAACATCTTATTAAAATTATTTTCAGATTTTAGGAAGAGGGTTACCCAATGACCATTTGTGCCAAAATAATTTTAATTTAGACGCATCAAGAGTTTTAAAACAAAATTATGTTCAAACCTTTTAATATGTGATTATCTATAGAGGAAATGTGCCACGCCCCCTGGTGGCCATGTTGTAATTCGAATCATAGCGCTGTTTATGTATATAGTTTAGAGGGTCACCAAACAACCATGTGTGCCAAATTATTGTGAAATCGGAACATCAGTTTTTTAAAAGAAACAAGCAATTTAAAAATCCAGTAAGAAACGACAAAGATACAGAGTGGATGCGACTTGCATGACTATAAAACCTGTGACCTTGACCTTTGAGCTAGGATCCTATGTCTTGTGCATGCCACACCGTATTGATGAGGTGAAAATTTGTACCAGACAATTGTAAAATCCAGTAAGAAACGACAAGGTTATAGAACAAACGCGAATAACATGGCTTTATAACCTTTGACCTCTAAGTATGACCTTGGCCATTGAGCTAGAGATCTGGGTCTTGAGCATGACATACCGTCTTGATGTGGTGAACATTTGTACCAAGGAATTTTTAAATCCAGTAAGAAACGACCAAGTCGCATAGCGACACGACGTGCATGACTATATAACCTATGTACTCTACGGGTGACCTTGACCTTTAAGCTAGGAACATGGTCTTGCATATGACACGCCGTCCAGACGTGGTCAACATGTGTACCAAGCAATTTTAAAATCCACTTAGAAGCGCCAAAGTAACAGTACGAACACGGTTTTGCTAACAGAAATACATTCGGGAGTTTTATTGGCACGGCCTAATTCATGTACTTCTTCTACTGTCGGAACAAGAATGTTCATTTACCATTAGATACACGGGTATAATTATAATACATGGTATATGTAATTTCTAAACAAATCGGATTGAAATTCTAGAAATGATTAACATTTATGTTACCCCTTCAACGTGCTAATATGACTCACTTTGTTGGAATATTCAGGTAATACCCCTACATGCATAATGTCATACAGGTGAATATTAAATTTTACGATGATAATATATTTTGTTTTCGCTTCAAAAAATATGCGCTTTTATATACATTTAGTGAATATTTAACAACTTACAGAGGCACTATCAGAACTTAAAATGTCCCTCGGAATATGAATAAAAGGACATGCTAAACTTGCTGTCAAAAGTGGCCTTAAATATGTAGATATTTTTCAACCTTCACGTAAACATTTTACTTTGGATTTTTTTCTATAGTGTATAATAGTTTGTTAATGATGAAACTGTAAAAGATCTTTGTGTTACAAATAGTTTGAGGTTAGCTCAATTGTTTAGCTTAAATGACTCGCCTATTTTCAAACACAGTACCTAAGATTGACCGGATAACATTCATTCAAAACTGTAGCATTGTACCATTTGTATTATAAATGGTTTATGGTGATTATATCGTTCCCTGGCATACAGAGTATGAACAGGAAGGGGGAAGTTATGGTTAAGGAATGTCCACAGTCAAAAAACTAAACGAAAACAATGCAACAGGCTCTGAAGACTTCATCTTTATTTTGATGTTTCCTTCAAACAATTAACATCAACTTTTTAAAAGATTGTAATCAAATGTACCTACGTAAGCGCATTTGATGTTACAATTTGTACCTACTCAGCATGTGTCACACTAAAGTTACAGATTGCTTCATATTTGAAAATACATGGGTTGTCCCAGAAAATCGCGAACATTTGAAAATAGCTTTATTTATTCAGTCCGATTTCAGTGAAAAGTTGATATCGTTATAATACATAAATCATTTCTCCACTATTATATATATATATACGATATAGTATGCATTGATATCATACTTATGTCACAAAACATTGTCAATTGTATGATGTGTATAATCCAGTTAGGATATTATGACACTGACATTGCAGTTGATGTGTACACAAAAATCACAACCATTGTCTAAACAGGTAAAGCCAATTTTAGTATGTTAGTTTAGTATTTAAATTGTAGTTCTTTGTACAGTATAAGCCTTTATAAGCCTTTATAATATTTTTTATTGGTTTTACACCGTAAAAGTGGACTCGACCGGTGTGTCACTGGATTTTTATCCTGACCGGACTATCGTAGTGCTGGACGGTGGATGTCAAAAAACATTGCATTTTCTATTTTGGGCAAAACTTCTAACCGTAACACGTTAACTTAGTTAGTACAAGCTACAAGTTTTGCATAGCTTTATCAATATAGATTATGTACAGACTACAACTGGCCCCGAGACAATACATTCAAAAATATCATTAGTTCTTAGAGGGAATAGCTTCAAACTAAACTTTTGCATGTGTTGCTCTAGGACTCACCAGTTTTACAATAAATTATTATTGTGTACATGTTTCGTAGCATATCCATAGGTTAGTCCAAAGAACAAACTAATCAGTCGAACGCATGCCGCATATGTCATGGTAGACCGCGGAAGAGCGGTAATTGGCTCACATGTGGGGTATTCATACGACAGGTGAATGTTACATTGATTTAAATCATTGTATTCCTTATTTTGTTTCATTTTACACATGCGTAAAAAATGCACCTTCATAGAAATGAAAAATGCATTGGAACTCAGAGGATGTAAGAAAACTAAAGTATATTCAAGTTTGATAACTCTTGAATGATTGCCCCCTTTTTAAGTTCCTTCATGAATGTTTTTATATAAATGTATTTTTGAATATTACTGAAAACGTTGACAAATTTAATTTACTATATTTATGAAAATCTTAGTCGTAATGGTGTTATAAGCTAGCATGTTAAAAGGGCATTTTTCTCCGCTCAGTATGTAAAGCATGCCAGTGATATTCAAACAATTTAATTTCTGTCACAAGCAATATTTCGTCTACAGTTCTTGTGTCAAATGAATTACAATATCATTCTTACAGGACGAATTAAGCCGGGTTTCCATGGAGCGTATTTTACGCGCCGATTATTTACGCGCCGATTACGCGCTGAAAAACTGTTTCCATGAAGCTGAAAACAGACGCGTTTTTTGGATAAAAACGCGTATCTTTCATCAATATTTTAAAGAAAATGGGACATTCAGGCCATAACAAAAGATGCAATTGCATGTTTTCTGGCCCATTTGACAGATTATGAGATGGAGAAGATGGTGGTTGCGTTTTTGGTCAGACAAAATATTTGATGTTTTTCAAAAAGACAGGGATACCTCTATGAGCTTCTTGTCACCCTGTAAAACAAAATTCATGCAATTTAAGTTGAATGGTGTCAATAAAACATTACTAGAATCGAGGAAACTACATCAATTTATACCCCAAAAGTCATTTTACGCGCGCCCATGCGTAAAAAATTCGCTACCCGAAAAACGCGTTAATGAAAACGTCATCATGCAACATAGACTGAAGCGAATTATATTTATTCGGCGCGTAATACGCGCCGAATAAATACGCGCTGAAAAGGCGTAGGTTTTACGCTTCATGGAAACGGGGCTTTAGGAACATGGTTTAAGAACCATAATCTTTGAGTCAGTGTGAAAAGAAATGCGCAAGTTTCTTACCAACTCAAACCTAGTGACACAGTCGTTGAGTCGATAACGGTATGTAACTACAGATCATCGAGATGTCCCTGGTTCGATTTTCAACCGGGTCACTTGGTCATTTCTGCAATCCGTTTCCAAGTTTCCCATCCAACTAGAGATAAACCGGGTTGTAGCCCAGAGGTAGTCTTATGTGTATAAGTTGTACACCGGGCACATTAAATACCCAAGGAGTATATTCGGAAAGTGCCATGGTAAGGTACCATATTTCATTGGATCACAAAAAAGACTCTTCCGTTGCAATCGCAAATAATTGGTCAATCTGGTAGCGGAAACCCTATATTTACACAATAACGAATGTCTCAGTTAGCACCAAGGTTTTACAAGCAGACAAACACAAACACTTGGTGCAAACTGGCTGTATTTGTTTGAAATGTTATTGTTGGAAATAAAACAACAAACATGTACATAATTATCAGTGATAATACTTTAATAAAAAATGCTTCTTGAGATGAGTTAAAATATAAAGTGGCATTGCATTACATGTATATAATGTGTGTGATTGTGAAATATGTGTAGGGGTGTATATACATGCATAAGTCGCGTGTGCGTCCGTGCGTCCGTGCATGCGTGTGTGTGTATTTGCATGTGTGTACGTATGCGTGCGTACGCGAGTATATCAATACACTTGTCAATGCAATGTGTGTAAACTCATGTTTTGAACATAAACCATGTTTGAAACAAGCGTAATATACATAAAGTAATGTAAGAAGTCTGAGTCGATGTTATTTCTGTCTCATAGCGTCGTTCATTTGAACGGTTATGGTGTCAAAGCGTTTGTGAAATGTAAACCTGCTCTTTTACAAAGCTATGGCAATGAAATCGTAAAAAGAAATGTAAAGCAAAACAATCATCGCAATGGTTAGGTCGGCAACATATTCTAATTGTGTTCTACTTGAGTTGGTAAAGGTGCTTCGAATAATTCTACGTACTTGAAAGTGTTACATAGATTCAAAATACACATAAGGAATATGCGAGGGTATACAAATTTAAAGACCAACGGACTACAAGGAACTATTTCGAGTTGACGTGCAATATGGTCATACGGTTTGAGTGAATCGATTCAGCAGTATTTCGAGAATACAATCATAAACATGGACACAAATGGTATAATGCTTGCTAAACATAATAAAAATGGTAAATTCAAAGGATAGTGTAGAACACCTTTGTGCGCTGACCGTGGTTGCTTGTTGTATATACATGGTCTATAAACATGAAATGACAATATAGTGCACGAGTAAACGAATTCAATGTTTGTCTTGTAAGCAGAAAAAATCAAACATATGGTCTAATAAATAATTGGGTTGTTGTGGAGAGTAGAAACACACATGTTAGATCCTTACCACTGGGATATGTGTCACATGGTAACGCACCACACCGGACTTCCACGTAATAAAGCAGGGAGCAATCAATATTATGGGCAGTAGAGCCTTTAGCTTCTTGCATATCCCAATCAACACATACGTACTCAGATGGAGAATGGAGGTGATGCTCACTGGCTAAATATTCATGATATTCCATCCAGGGTAACATACGCTGCGTGCAGGAAGCATGATATTACTGGAGCGTGGTATCCAACAAACCACAGATGGAACTACGTGGTTTTGAAATTTGCCACCGAATTCATACTCGGTTCCATATATAAAAGCCATGCTTTGTTCAGCGTCGTTGCTGGTACCAAATATAGGATCCTTTGGCATGCATTGTAGGTTCGTACCACTCCCTTTTTGTGTGTAATGCGATCCGCCTACCCATCCGTCGTAAACCTTTACGGAGTCACCTTCGGGACAGATTGTTCGTCCCATCTATCTTGATGCCTGCGATTTTTTTAAAATTCGTTAGACTGATATGACACAGGCTATCGTCCTCTTCAGTCTCTTATTCACATCAGCCACACGATCTTTTGTCGCACTATGTATTACGCCCGAAAATGAACTTTAAACAATATTCAGGCCGCAGACAAAATCGCAGAAATCTAGACAGATCGCAAACATCACAAAGCTGTCGTACGATGCTCAAGCGGTTGTCGTACGCGTCGCATGATTGTAGTAGAAATGCAGAAAAAGTCGACATGCCGAGACTGAAGGTGGTTTGAGGTGTTGCGTTCACCTTGCGGCAGTAATATTTCGTACGGCGGTCGCAGAATGGTCTTACGGCTGTGGGACGAAACACCAGCGATTTCCCTAAAAGGTACTTCAAAATTGGCGGTAGACACGTCTACGGCTCTCGCGAGGTGATCGTACGGTTGCCGTGCGGGTCGCATGATATGGTTAGAAATAGGTGTAACACCGGTGAAAGTACTTCCGGGTTGTAGTATGCAAAAATAGTTCCTATCAAAACTTTAATTCTGTTCTGTTCTAGTACTGTTTGACTGTAACAGGAAAATAACATTACCAACCTACCGTTTTCTGTAACTCATTTTGGAGGACAGTGTATGTATTCTATGAATTAAATAAAATACACCAGCAACAACTTACATTGAAATTATTTTCTTTAATTAGACACTCACATGGAAACGGCAACATGAAATCAATCTGAAAATCAGTGTGACTCAGGGAGAGACATGAAATTGAGTTATTTTGCATAGAAATGATGGTACAAAATTTTACCAGTGTGACACCAATATAGCTGTTAGTGTAAATCACAAGTTATCTTACGATCGACAACCACGTAATTGCTGGATATACATTGCTGAGGAGTTGCTTCCCATTATCGACAACCACGTTATTGCTGGATATACATTGCTAAGGAGTTGCTTCCCATGATCGACAACCACGTAATTGCTAGATATACATTGCTAAGGAGTTGCTTCCCATGATCGACAACCACGTTATTGCTGGATATGCATTGCTGAGGAGTTGCTTCCCATGATCGACAATCACGTTATTGCTGGATATACATTGCTAAGGAGTTGCTTCCTATGATCGACAACCACGTTATTGTTGGATATACATTGCTTAGGAGTTACTTCCCATTTTCAGTTATTCAATGAAATATGCGACAATGTTTAAACTTGTTTCAGACTATTTGTTAACGAATGGACGAAGTGCCACATGGTACAGATAGCTCACACACGTCGTTCGGACACGACGAATAACTATGATGTTCTAGTATAACACATGTTGTCATCATCTACAAAATGCAAAACAAGTTATTACACACACCAGTAGGTAACACTACTCACTTTACATTACTTTATATCAACGTGATATGTGGAAGATGTTCACGGACAGACAGACATTTACTTTCACCAAAATACATTAACAAGAATCACACGATACTCAAATCACATAGAGACTGTTTTAACAAGATGAGCTAACCAGAGAAGCACAACCGGTCGTCATCACCCTTTAGTCCCAGGTATACAATCACTGGCAATCAGAAGCACTATATAAACATGATAACAACATTACCGGGTCAATCGATCGGGTGATGAGTGTTATATAAGCTGAATGTGGTGGTACGGTTGCTGGGTGGATAACATCATATAAGACTACAGACATAGAGGTTGCTGGTCCCATTCACGTTCAGAGCATTTTGTCATTTCTGAATAACTTTCCAGTGTTTCTCATCCAACTAGAGATTAACTGGTTGGTAAACCAGAGTTATTCTTGCATGCCTCGGTACTGTACCAATCTACTATGGGAAGACAAATGTCCACGCACTTCCAGCTTGCGTAAACTTGCTGTACACATGTACTTGTTTTATGTACTATATGCACTATGTTAATCATGGGAATAAAACAACAAATATGTACATATTGGTGTTTATAGTTTAATACTAAAATGTAAATTGTTATTTGTTACTAATATTACAAATAAAAAATAGACTTTAAGAACAGATTACGTTCAAAACAAAGGACGTGTATCAATGTAGGTAATTTGCATGATTGTAACTTATGCCATATACAACGTCGATCACTTGAAAAGGTACATAATGTACAAGTATTTATGAAATGTTAACATAGGCTTAGGAAAAGGATTCTGAAGAAACAAGAAACTTTAAGTACAATTAACGTGGTAATGATTTGGTATGCAACTTGTTCTACTCGTGTTCACTAGTGATGGTTTACAGTTTACAGTTTATTGGCAATTAGCAAAACAGTTGCCTTTGGAAATTTACAAAGAAAATCGTGATAAATACATGTAATGGCAAAGGCAGTATTTACAAACATAAATTGAAGATATCAACAAACATAAAGAACATTAATACATATTTATCTAAATATGTGCATGTACATAATTATATGATTATGACCATGATGGTCAATGTGCCAATTTAGTAGCAGAGGTTTCTAATGTAATCGAATAATACCCTTCACGTGTTTTCATTGATACCTAACAACATGTAAGTTCGTGCCAGATTATGCATATACGAGTATGTAAAAATCAAAGGATAACAAATTGAAGGAACCATTAACTGTTGACCTGTTGACATTCAGCTTTTTAATACTGTTAAATCGCTTCGTTTCAGGACTTCTATCAGCTAAAACTTGGTATTGCTGCCCGGTTTACTGTTGGAACTAGGTCATTCAGCTGGGCATACTGATATTTGATTGCAGAAACTAATTAATTCAGATTTTCGACATATTGTACTTGGAAGGATTATAAATTAATCAGTTGTGCATTGTGCCTTATATGTTTTGTTTAGTTTTCTGTGCTCGGCGGGTTCAGTTGGGCATTGTGTCTGGTATGTGTTTTATGTTTTCTGTGCTCGGCGTGTTAAGATGAGTGCAGCCTTCCCTGTCTGAATTAATATTATCTTTCTGCAAAATTGTCACATGGTATGAGTGAATCAATTCAGCAGTATACAAACTGAGGTTACTATATGTGTATTTAAAGAATACAATAATAAACATGAAACCAAATGTTATAATGCGTGCTAAACATAATAATTACAGAAATTTGTAAATTCAAAAGACGGCGTGGAAAAATGTTCTATAAACATGGAGTGATAACATAGTGTACGAGTAAACGAGTTACGTAAATCTATCTGTGGTGTAAGCAGAATTAAACGTATGGTTTAACAGATGTTTGGCTTGTCTGTGGAGAGTAGGAACACACAGAGCATGTTAGGTCCTTACCACTGGGATATGTTGCACATGGTAACGAACCACATCGGGCTTCAACGTAATAAAATAGGGCGCCATTATGGTTTGCGGTGGAAGAGGGTTCCGCTTCCTCCTTATGCTCATCGACACATACGTATTCAGATCGAGAATGGGCGTAATATTCACTGGCTAAATATCCA
The DNA here is from genome assembly GCA_947247005.1 of Spisula solida. Classification (NCBI taxonomy): domain Eukaryota; kingdom Metazoa; phylum Mollusca; class Bivalvia; order Venerida; family Mactridae; genus Spisula; species Spisula solida. The sequence continues at coordinate 36,358,336 of OX365956.1, read as the reverse complement.
TGATATTCCATCTTCCATCCAGGGTAACATTCGCTGCGTGCAGGAAGCATGATATTACTGGAGCGTGGTATCCAACAAACTGCGCATGGAACTTCGTGGTCTTGAAATTGTCCACCAAATTCATACTCGGCTCCATATATAAAAGCCATGTTTTGTGTGGCGTCGTTGCTGGTACCATATATAGGATCCTTGGGCATGCATTGATAGTTTGAACCACTTCCTGAGTGTGAGTAATGCGATCCGCCTACCCATCCGTCGTAAACCTTGACGGAGTCACCTTCGGGACAGGTCATTCGGCCCCATCGAATGTAAGTTGATCCGGTAGAATAACCTTGATTCTGTAGCTCTTCAACTGTTGAAGTGAGTTCATCAATTGTATGTAATGCGTCTGTAATTGACAAAAGAAAATTGGGAAATTGCATTGAAACAGGTTGTAATTGCATTGTAGGTTTAGGTAAGATAAGATAAGATGCTGGGTGAATAGATACCAAATTATGTTACCCATTTAATTAATACGAGACTGCCCCTGTCTATCGAAAGTGTAAAAACCTCGTACAACATGTACAGGTTAAATGTGAAAATAGAAAAAGATAATGAAAGGTTGAACAGCAGGAAATGCAGCACTCAACTGAAACAGCAGAGCACAAAAATAACAGAAATAAAACAGACTACAATCACATGGCACAATACTCAACACAAAACTGAACGAGAATATAAAACTAGACAGCTGAAAGTCAAAGTTGAAGCTGTCATACGTAAAGCGGAGAAACTGCTCCAGTTGTAAAATACTGAAATTCTTAGTTTCAACTTGTTCTAGTTGCAAACATGTGGGAAATAATATAGATTGTCTTCTCACTTAGAAAGGCCATCGCATCCGCATACTAGTATTTAAATAGATTATAGTATTTTTAGAATATTTACACGAAGTATTTTGAATACAAGGAGATATTACCCCATATTCACAAATATTCTTAGATAATTAATGTAAAGCAACAGCAAATTAATTTGTTGTGAGTATTGCCTACGCTGTTTTACCGAAGCATTTCTACACTTAATTCCAGTCAATTAAATAACGGAACCTGACAAACGTCCTGCCAACACCAAAGTCTGTACAAACATTAATCAACTCTACCATGATTTCTGGTTATTTAAGATTACTGTGCGGAACCATATTCCTTTACTAAATTTATATGCGGGGCTGCAGAAGTCCATTCAACACCAAAACAACAATAATAAAATGGACAGGGAAGGCAGAACTAAGCAGAAACATGCAGTAGGGTCGAGGAGAACATCACAAAATGAACAGGAAAAACGAACAATCAAACAAGACAGGCACAACGCCGGACAACAGCGCGTTGTCAGAAACTGATTTTCCATTTTGAAAAACAACAGACCCCTTCAATCCTGAGTTTGATCATAGACAGGGTCTTTATATAAGCTGCGTAACATCACAACGTCTCATTCCTAACTAAATATTTGGGCTAAAAATACATTTTCAAATTTTAGTAAGTGCGACATTGACCCCAAACAAGCTAAATTTTGATACACCAGGTTCGCCTTCATACAAACTACATAGACAGTATGTTGCAATCCAATATCACATTTATAACCTAATTATGTTGAAACGGATTTCTTTATTTAGCAACAGTTCTTTAAACCAATCGTCACCACATTCAACTCCAAGAAGCAATCTTATAACCGCTATCTAAGTAACAAATTTCAACACAATATCTTATTCCTAACTTAAATTTTAGAGCATAAACTGATTCCTATTCTTAAAATAAAAGGATACAATATCAATGTTACCTTCAAGTTTTGTTGACAGAGATGCCATCGCTTCATCTGCTTGCGTATCTTGTGCCTTCAGATTCAATAATGATTCTAACACTTTGTACTGATACTCAAAACCCAAAACAGGTTCACACTGACTGTCTTGTCCGTATATTATCACGGCGAAGCCGAAAACGATGAACAGAATAAAACGTAACTTCTCCATGACGTTGTTATCTCGACGGTGATAATGGGGGTCTGATAATCTACTACCAAATGGGTGGAAAATATGTACTTATATAGTTTCCAACATAATTGAACCTAGTACGTATTTCTTTAGATTCACAAGAAAGTGTATCTGATTGGTTCATAATGTTACGGGGATTTACCGAATATTTTCTCTTTTTACTTCACGTTGGTCTATGTGTCCTTATATCTCTTTGTCTGGCATTAGATGTATTGAATCCAAAACAAATCAAAATACAGGCAGCCCCTTGATAGGGCAACTAGAAAATAACACTTGTCTTTTATAAAGTAGTAATTGTAATGCATTAATATCATTATTAAGTGTAATGCGAGTGTGTTTGGCTCGATTGTGGGAGTGCATCATGAGCGTGTTATTGATGATCACGGACTTAAAGCTTTGTCATACCAACTAGGGATAATTTCATATACATAAGCCAAAACGTCGCGTCAGGGATGTCGTACATTTGACGAAGAAATATGCAATCTTCCTCGTGCATTAAAAAAGCAAAATATTTTGCTTTTTATAGTTTTGATTCGTATTCTAATGGAACTGTATTCGAGGTGATTAAACGGGTATTTTATCACGCATTTAAAATATGAACTGCTTCGGTCACTGCTCATTTCTGTCGAAAAGCTGTCCCAATATATTGCCACGAAAATACTAATTTATATTGGTTAGTTAGATTGCAGTATGAATCAATTGTTTTGGCATTGTGTTAAAATATGACACGATGATTTACATAATATTGCTGCGTGTACCGAAATCTTATGCTGGTGTTGTATTCAATATTGATCTTACTTGCCTTAAGGATAATGACAATCAATTGTTTGTAATTGTTCTCGTATTCTTTCTTAATCACCTTTTATGATTTTGTGGATTAGCTCACCTCGAATATTTCGAAATTAACAGGAACTATACTAATGTTATTCCAAAAATATGACTACGACATTTTATTTTGAATAACGCAAAGAGTCAAATAAATCAAAATGGACACGCTCATAATACGAAATTAAAAGGTAACTATGTTGTTTTAAGAATAAATACATGTTTCCTCATCGACGGCGTAACAAATACGGTTCGACTGTATATAAGGTTGCGATATACCATTTATATGTAATATAATATCATAAACACCGTCTTCTAAGTAGCACACGTCATATTTATTTCCAACAATGCTTTGTAAAGGGTTTGTTTGTGAACCGATGTCTATATCAAATCTATTGAATGGTTGAACTAATTCATTGACTGCCTATTCATTTGTTGAAGATTCCTTATAAGTTTTTAATGCGTTCGTGGAAGATTGTGCACTAATTTCGTTTAAATAAAAAAGAAAAGTCTTATTATTGGCGGCGTTCCCATGCCCATATTACCATAATACCATGTACAAATAATTGCACGTATGTGATTGGATTAAAGACGTGTAATTATTGGCTTCCTGGTTTAGAATTTAAGTCAATGTATCACTGCAAAAAAAATCATAACTTCATTTACGTCAACATGATCGACATTTCACATAGAAAATCCTTCCGATGATTGAATAGCTCAATAAATAAATTAAAAAACGACGGTTGCCTGCAAGACTACAGTAACGGCTTCTTGAATAATACAAAATGTAGTAACTTACTTCATACTTGCCGGCAACTCTCGTGACATTATAACATTCGGCAGAATTTTGCTAAACAGAAAAGTTAGTTCTTTCTTGTCTGGAGGTTACGGAATCCTGTTAGTGCCATTTTCAATATCGTGTATCGCCCTCCAAGGGCGAGTCACGAGAATTGCGCGAGATAAGAAACGAGACACGAGAATTAGCCGCGATATTTAAAACGAGACACGAGAATTGCGCGAGGCCTGAAACGAGACACGAGAATTAAAAATTGAATTCTCGCGTTTTTAATCTCGCCCTAGACCCACAACTTTTACAAGTTAATATCTAATATCGTGTAATTCTCGCGTATCGTATCGTGCCTCGCAGTAGATTCTCGTACCTCGTTTTAAATATCGCCTCTTAATCTCGTGTCTCGACTTCCAAGGGCGAGACACGATAGTTAAAACGAGACACGAGAATTCAACGCGAGACTCGATAATCCAACGCGAGACACGACAATGCTATCGTTCAAATATCGCGCAATTCTCTTGCCTCGCGTTTCTATTTGGTCCGCGAGACACGAGAATTAAAGCGAGACACGAGAATTGAAGGCGATGCACGAGAATGCTATCGGGCAAATATCGCGCAATTCTCGTGTCTCGCCCCGATGCACGACAATGCTATCGCGCAATTCTCGTGTCTCGCCGCGATACACGACAATGCTATCGCGCAATTCTCGTGTCTCGACGCGATACACGACAATGCTGTCGACGCGAGAATTGCTATATCGACGCGATAGCGATTATCTACTGTAAACCAAGAAATTATTTTATGCAATTTAATTTAGCAGAGCTCACATGTGGAAGAATTTGAAGATATGGAGAACTCGAACTCGAACTAAAAACATGGTTATGCGGGCGGGAAACTATCACCCTGCTGACAGTAAAAAATGTCCAATCACGTGGTATATTGATCCGCTTGATCGTAATAGTAAGAATACTCCCAGTGTGTCTATGGGAAATTAACATTACGAAAAAAGTGAGGGGTAATAATATTCAATATTAATCTTATTTATTTGGAGAATAAGGATAGCCAATCATATCGCCTATAACTGACCAATAGTTTAATATGGTACGATCTAACTGGTTATCCTTATCCTTTAGTCAAGTAAGATTAATATTGATTACCAACCATGGATATATGAACTTTATATAGTTATATAGCTTGTTTGTACAATATTCAAAACGAATTCACGCCGCTGGTGGATCTGGGTTCGAGTTGATACAGTCACAGACTCTAAATGTTGACCACCTACTTGCTACAGACTGGAATCCCACCTGATAGAGGTTTAGTATGCTATCCTGGAGCAGCTTATACCAATTTTCCTCAACCTGTACAACTAGTAAACAGAAGAGTCCTTACATGACTTATATGCAAAATAATATCCTTAGTTAATGCTTATATTTACCCGGAAACACATGGAATTACGTGCAAGGTCGTAGAATACACACAACCAACCAACTACAAGCATCTTACATGTCTGAAATGATTGTATCAATATCTTTTGATGTTCTTCACTTTTACAATATCGAATCTTTAGGACACGTAAAATATTTAAGAAATAGTTCACATCACTGAGGACCCTATGACATTATATGGACTGGCTAGTCAGTCTAAGTTGTGTATATGGACCGATGCGAAGCTGAGGATGCCATTGGGCCTGAAGTGATGTGAACTATTTCTTATATTATACCGAACATTCCATTTCGATATTATAGGCCTACTTTTTAGATCTAGATTCTAATAAGAAAACATTACATACATTTGGGTTTATGTTGTTCGTGTGCTTAAAAAATAAATATCATTATAGGGAGGCCTAACATCTATTTTTGGTCTGTCTGCATATCCACCGAAATAAGACAGGCTTGTAAAATACCGTCTTGCTGTAATAAATCTACAGACAACTTTTTAAAAGTTGTTTCAAGTATAATATTTCATTCCCGTGTTGTGACACATGCATGTATTCACCTGAAATTTCGCATACCGATACATGATTAAGAGATGCAGCTGAATATTGGTTTATTTTGAACGTTTTACAAATAATTTCAGTGCATTCGGTGTATTGCGTAATAATGCATTTTGCACGTGCAATGCACGTGGACCAGAATTCAAGCGCACATGAACAAAATCGGCATTACTGATGACATATATCATTTTAAAGAAGTACATTTGAGCTTCAAAATAATACAATAAAAAAGGGGGTCATGTATCTTCTAAGAAAAAAAATTGTGTCCATCAAACATGGTCTACCTATTTTTACACATGTCCGGACTGATTCAATCCGGGTTTTACCCTATTCTACTTTCACTTTGGTATCAATCTAAGAATACCAAGATATTCCCGATTTTCCAGTTTCACTATATAACATACATATTTACAATGCATTTAATCTCAATTTCATCACTCCAGTGCACTCTTGTCAAGAAATATCCCTATTTACAGGCAAGCCAAAGTTTCTAGGACTACTTGACATTTGGCCCGCGTAGGCATTTGGTGGTTCTTTACCTGTAATGCATGGGGTCGAAAAGCATGTGTTCATGTACGGTTTCGGTGTTAGCGAATACTTTCCTACGCGAACAACACCTAACATGTTGAATTTGGCACAAACAGGTGAGGTTGACCTGTACGGATGTCATCAGCTTGGATAAAGTTGCGGCCCTTAGTTCGTTTTGTGTCATTTTATCGGCATTTTAGCAGAGCAGACATCGGTTGTGCTAAATGTTAATAAACGCGTGCTTGTTCATGGATGAAATGTGTTGTGACTTTGTAAAATAGACTTCATTATGTAACGCGTCTGAACATAACGAATAACATGGCCGTTTATCTGCCACAATGTTTATGCAAAATTTCATGAGAGTACGTACAGTATTAACTGATTGTTTTCACATACTCTAAACATATAGACATATGAACAAATAGAATGCGTATTAATCTAAACAAATAAAATGTGCTTTAAACAAATGTGTATTTATATGAATTGTCCAGATCACAAGGCGTCGGAATGAGCCGGAATGTCGTTATAATAAATCTTCGAGGTGTATTCCTTCATGATCGAAGTGCATTTTGAACGTTCTGTCTGCATTCTGGGTGTTATTCGTAGTGCATTCGATAAATTCCGGCCCATTTCAGCCGCCACTTCGAATGTTTTGCGCATGTTCAAAACTTTCGAGATACCTTTGAAGTCGGATAAAATAATCGAACGGCTTCCGAAGTGTATTCTTCCGACATTCTGATTACATTTAGAATATTCTTACGGAATTGTGACTGCATTCGAAACATTAATTAAAGCCAGTATATCATATGTACTGGTAATAAACACGCTACCCGTGCAAAATCCCGTGCGAAACGTCCAATGATTGTGTGTTCCTTATTGTGAAAACAAATGCGTGCACATTCTCCGCTATCATTCCAGGAGGATACGAAGTGTATTCTCACTGGTACGGAGTGATGTCAAATCATAAGACGACTCTTTACGACATCATGCTATGGACTCTATCAGACGAATGACAAGGTTTCGTTCTACCTGAGGGGGGTTAGAAGAGGGTTAACAGATATTTTCACTTATTATACCCCCGCACAACGAGTTGTAAGGGGGTATACTGGACCCAGCTTGTCAGCCAGCCAGCTTGTCAGCCAGCAAGCCAGCCAGTCAGTCAGTCTGACTGTCCGTAAACGCATTCTTGTGGACGCAACTCCTCCTACATTTTTGGCCAGGATTTAGCTCAAACTTTCACAGATGAACAGCCTCAACATACATGTATAGGTGTGCATGAAGAACGGAATTTGCGCTGCGATGAATTTTGGCAGAAATATGGCCCTTTGCCGGCGGGGGTAAATTAGTCTGCCGAATGGCGACAGCTCTAGTTTATCATGTTTCTTCTTGAAGCAAACTTAATTTTTTCACAGTAAATTATTATCAAATGTTTTTATGAAATTGTATAGTATAATTAACACGTTCAAAATAGATATATTTTTATTTTGATACGTTATTATTATAATGTAACAAGCGAAAACACGATATCTGTAAATGAAGGCTTTTTGGTAAATTAAAACGAAATATACCATTTGAACTGCATAACAAACACTTTAAAGCCGATATTCTTGTAACACGTGGGTGATCAAAAAGAAATGAGACAAACGCTTTAAAATGACAATGGATACGGAAATATGAATAAGACAAATGCTATGCCTATTACATAATGTATCCTCTCTCTGTCTGCTGAGTTTCATACATATTCATTTATTACTTGTAGAGATTTTAGCGGTGTACAATGACTCGCCGCACACAATTGACGCCAGTGACGTAATGTTCGTGAAAGGTTAACTATTCGAACGTCACATTGCTTCAATAAATCGCCCATGTCTCGATACGTATTGTATAAATTTACCATTTATTCTCATGCAATGTACATGAGTTGGACATAAGTGATGATATAAACTGTAAGTATTTGTTAATGTTTGTTCCCCGAACCTACGTTGATTAACAGGATTCCATGTAACACCTCTACTGTTGATCTTAAATAACTGAGCGCTAAACAAGGTATATATCGCTGGCTTAGAATAGGAATATGGTCAGTACGACCTAACAAGACACATACATATTTGAAATCTGCATTACAAGGCGCTGTTTATCAGCCAATTTTCATGAAACTCGTAACAGGTCATGTTGACCAAACTGAAGATGAAAATACTTGCTGTAAAGAGCAACTTTCAGACAGTTTTTTTCTTGTTTCCTCAAAAAAGCGTGTTTGTACTTACGACCTTCTTCTTCTAAGCAAATGATACCAGTACTAAATTTAACGACTGTATATGTCACGACTAGGATCAAACCTATAAAACCCTTTGGTACTCGATAAGACACACCTGTAACCAGACTACTTAGATGTGAAACTTCTGTCGTACAATAACCCAGATAAGACACACCTGTAACCAGACTACTTAGATGTGAAACTTCTGTCGTACAATAACCCAGATAAGACACACCTGTAACCAGACTACTTAGATGCGAAACTTCTGTCGTACAATATCCCAGATAAGACACACCTGTAACCAGACTACTAAGATGCGAAAATGCTGTCAAACAATATCCCAGGTGATAAGACACACCTGTAACCAGACTACTTAGATGTGAAACTTCTGTTGTACAATATCCCAGATTAGACACACCTGCAACCAGACTACTTAGATGTGAAAATGCTGTCGTACAATATCCTGAATAAGCACCGCTGCAAAAACTTCAGGAAACACACAAAGTCTCTATAAGACAAAGGTGATGCTTGTATACCAGGTAATTCCCAATATTGGTACAAAACAGCTGTTCAATACATGTACAGCAGTTCGGGATTTATATTTCATAGGATTTATTCATACGAGGGGTGATCAACAAATACCCAGAAAAATGCCATAATTTCTTTTTTATTATTGTAAGTCGTTGAAACTTTCTAAACATGAAGATAAATATTGGGCACGTACTAGTAACAAAGATTTCTAAGCATTTTTCTACGTATTTAATGATTACCCCCTTATAATTTCAAAATAAAAAGATACATTCTGTATTTTATAGTTTATTGAGAATTCTTCAATTAACAAAATCAACCATTAGTTTTGACATGTAATAAAATAAACAATATCATACATATATCACATACAGCAACCATGACAAAAACACAACAGTTGTAATAATACACTGTAAAATCACATATTTTCCTGGGTATTAAATTTTGTGGATTTTGATAAAAATGCATTTTTGTGGGATAGTAAATTCGTGGATTACAAAACATGAAAATAAACCCATGCTGAGGGTGACTTTAATATTACATTTTGTACTTGATCACATAACCTGCTGTCTAGCCGTGCAGCCATGCCGGAAATATCATTCAGCCCTCCAAGAGTGGGCAATAAATATTTGAATTAGCCTGATGTGATGTAAAACCAATCCATGCCTTGATCGGCCCACGACGTCAGGATTATATCAAGGTCGTCAAGACGTCAGGCTTATTGTTCCACGAAATTTTGGTTGACACCAATGCAGCGTACATCATCTTTTGAAAGGATAGTGAGTGTTCTGTAAGGTTACATTCATGCTCTTTACATACGACTTGATTTGATTAAATTATATGTAATGAGCACTCATGCAAGATCCTCTATGTATGAATGAATTTATTAACAAAACTCCCACACACAGACATTTATCAATGTTTTAAAAATAAACGGTGAAGCTTGCAGCATCAAAATATTTGACTCTCAATCACAGGGACCGAGTGGCCCTTTATTCAGCAATCACCTCTCTTCAACAAATATATCATTTCTTCCACATTTAAGAATTTATTATCAATGAAACCTCTCTTAATCAACAATATTTGAACAAGAGCCAACATTTGTCACCAAAACAACATTGCTCTGGCAAGCTGCAAAGAAAGCACATTGAAATAATCCCTCTCTGGTGGAGTAAATATCAATGATAAACTTTATTCACATATATACACATACTTTCATAATTCAAGCATACCTATTTATTGCACTGTAACAAATTATGATAAAAGACATACATGTACACTGAATAAAACTTATAAACAGACAGTTTATAAAATGTGGTTTCTTAGCAACTACTTCATAGATCTTCATAAACATAGGTATTTCTTTCTTCATTTATTTTTACCATTTTTTTCTTTTCATAAGGCATACACACATACACCAGATATATCTCAACAAAGAGTATGGAAAATTAAATCAATACGTAGCCGAATCCTTAAGATATAAATAATAAATGTCATTATGATTTTTCAAAGAAAGGAAATAATTAGAAGGAAAGTCGCTGTAGATAGGTTATGGATATAGAGAGTGACTCTCAGAGTTAGAAAGAAAACTACATGTATGTGAAGGAGCAGTATTTATTTATCTCATGCCAGCATCAGGATGACAAGATGCCAAACCAATGGTCCTCTGGTAATTATGGATGATCCATAAAGTAATTTTCAAGAACTCATATTTTATAAAATTTTGGTTTATGAGTTTTGTTGAGTGAATATATAGAGGCAAGTATTTAATGCTGATCAATAGCTGAGCAACAGTATGCTTATTTTCTAGTTCTACAAACTAGCTAACATTATAAATTGCACAAAATGCTGTAAACCAATTTACTTTTGTGAATACTAACTGTCGCGTTTTGCTAATTGTCTGCATATTGGTGACTACATATTTTCGCGTTTTTAAGTTGCCCGCAATGATAATATCAATGCTTTTAGCACTTTTGCGACTTAATTTCGCACAATCCTACCACTAGCAAACTCCGTGAAATTAAATTGTGTGAAGTAATTTCTTGGTTTACATTATTCACAATGCTGAATGGAAACATGTGACCAGAATGCCTTGATTTCTGAGGTATATTGAAGAGTGTGAGCAGGTTTCTTTATGACACATACTGGTACTGTAAAACAGTTACATAGTTATTTTTCCAACCAAAATAATTCAGTTAAATGTAATCATAAAAAAATATTCATCAAAAATATTCATTTAAAAGTTTAAAAGAAGTTAAGTAAAAGAAACAAATAAAATGAACATAAAATATTTAGTTAATTAAAAACTACAGATTGCAAAGGAATGTTATTTATGAATGTCATGAAATTTAGGGTCAATAACATGTTAAAATATGTACCGGGTACATGATACATAATGATCATATGTAAACATAAATTTTTGAAAAAATAAACGAAGTCTTTAATTTTATTTGTCCACATTGCATTCTATGTAAGAACAATTAAAAATCCAACAAGAACAATATTAAGATCAATCAATATATGTACAAAAGGCTACTGTTTTATCAAAAACTTGCATTCAAGTTTATATTCTTTACAATTCTTTAACATTTTCTATGTGTGGTAAAAGGGTCTGTAATACTTATATTGATTCATTTAATGATCTCCTTCAAACTGTTTCTGATCCGTCCCTAATTTGCAGTTTTTAAAGAATAATACAGAATTCAAATTTGAGCGCAAGTTAACTATTTCTTTAAGTGCTTTGATAAAACAGTACCAGTCAAATAAACAACATTAGATTTTGTTTATAAAACATGAATGCCCGTCCCCAAGCAGCCAAATAGTCCTGGGGTGATATTCAATATTGATCTTACTTGACTTAAGGATAAGGACAACCAATCAGATCACACCATATTAAACTCTTGGTCAGTAATAGGCGATATGGTTGGCTATCCTTATTCTCCAATTAAATAAAATCAATATTGAATACCACCCCTGGTAAAGGCCATAAGATTTTGATATTTGATCAACAAACGTCAATGCTAATAGATCATTAGATCAACCTGAGTGAGAATCCTCCAGGTATTACTTCCAAACCTTTTGGTATACAGATTGACGTGCAAAGCAAAATATCTCACTTCATCAAAGGGGGTGGAGGTGTATAAAAACCAATGGGACAAACTTATCACAGTTTCAGTTGAATTGTATATACATGTAAATGAAAATCTTGAACAATTACATTTTTTTGTACTGTGGAAAGATATACACATTTACATATTAAAAACTTATAAACAGACTTGTTCCTTAAAATTGAGTATTGATTGAAAATGTAGAAAGCAAAAACTATGTAAAGGATACATTTGTTTTTTGACATGTTTAAAGCACCAGTTTTGGCATATTAATAAGACATTAAAAACAGATACATTATTTAGGTGTTCAATTTCATCTTATTTTTACAACTTGTAATATCTATAACAGTATCTTGGTGGAGTTACACATATTTTACATCTAAAACAATTGTAAAATCTATCTGCGATCTGCAGTTTTCCTTTGGCACTAAAATGACAACCTTCTTCAACACATGCCCTCTCAATTAACACCGTATTTACTGAAAAGAAAATGAGAAAAGTATGAACATCAGATGATTTGTTGTTTCAATTGTTTGAATGTAAAGTCGTTACTACTGTTGATTTGGTGTTAGGTAAGATTTAAATCATTTTTACCAGGTTAACACAATCAATACACCATCAGTCTTATCTTTAAGGGGTGATAAGGTTCAAGACAATCATTGGGTGCACTATTTCTTCTCACATTTTTAAATTTACTTCAGTTGTGGTAAATGTATTTGATGGCAAAAAGTGTCAAAAAGAGGAGGGAGCGGTATTGGCCAAGCTGTTGTTCTGTTATAGTTGATAGAGAGTAGGGTGGCTTCAGTATCTCAGTGCTTGGAGTGCTTGCCTTTTAATCTGGCGACCCAGGTAAAATACGGATGGAGGCACACATATGCACGCAATGTTACAGCAGAAAGGTGACTGGCAAATTAAGGCTATGCTCGGCAAAAAGTATAACTGGTGTTTACTGGTTCAAAACCCACACTGAAAGCACGTCTACCCCTTAATTTAAATTTTCAATATGTCCATACTGATCCTGTTTGAAACAGTATGGCTGTTACAAGAACAAATATACACCAGCTTGTAATAGTGTGTTTGTGATGATTTTATGTTCTCTGTTCTCGGCTGGTTAAGTTGAGCGCTACCTTCCCTGTCTAATTATATATCATCTTTTTGTGTAGTTTGTTAAATGTGTGTAACTTACTCGTCTGGTATGGCATCCTCTCTTGTATCAGTGTGTTTGTGAAGATTGTTAAATGTGTAACTTACTCGTCTGGTATGGCATCCTCTCATGTATCAGTGTGTTTGTGAAGTTTGTTAAATGTGTAACTTACTCGTCTGGTATGGCATCCTCTCTTGTATCAGTGTGTTTGTGAAGATTGTTAAATGTGTAATTTACTCGTCTGGTATGGCATCCTCTCATGTATCAGTGTGTTTGTGAAGATTGTTAAATGTGTGTAATTTACTCGTCTGGTATGGCATCCTCTCATGTATCAGTGTGTTTGTGAAGATTGTTAAATGTGTAACTTGCTCGTCTGGTATGGCATCCTCTCATGTATCAGTGTGTTTGTGAAGATTGTTAAATGTGTAATTTACTCGTCTGGTATGGCATCCTCTCATGTATCAGTGTGTTTGTGAAGTTTGTTAAATGTGTAACTTACTCGTCTGGTATGGCATCCTCTCTTGTATCAGTGTGTTTGTGAAGATTGTTAAATGTGTGTAATTTACTCGTCTGGTATGGCATCCTCTCATGTATCAGTGTGTTTGTGAAGATTGTTAAATGTGTAACTTGCTCGTCTGGTATGGCATCCTCTCATGTATCAGTGTGTTTGTGAAGTTTGTTAAATGTGTAACTTACTCGTCTGGTATGGCATCCTCTCTTGTATCAGTGTGTTTGTGAAGATTGTTAAATGTGTGTAATTTACTCGTCTGGTATGGCATCCTCTCATGTATCAGTGTGTTTGTGAAGTTTGTTAAATGTGTGTAACTTACTCCTCTGGTATGGCATCCTCTCTTTCCTTTTCTTCACGTTCTCTCCTTCTATCACCTGCTGATTTATTAAGTACACCACCCATGGCTGCATCCACCAGATATAACAACACACCAGCTATCAGAGCAACTGTAACAACAAGAGATGTTCATAAAACATGTACAGTTCAACCTTTCTTGAGATACACCAATTGGGAAACACCAAGTTTGGTTGTGGGACTGCCACAGCCAGTGAACATTTTATTAAACATTGACCAAAAATTTGGTTTTCCCAGACTTTTTACTAAAAAATTTGGTTTTCCCCGACTTTTTACCGAGTTTTCGAAAATGTTACTTTTAACTGACCACTTTCAAAAATTCCCTGACAATTCACTGACATTTTTCAGGTCGCTGGCAACCCTGGTGAGAGACAAAATGATTATGTTGCTTAAGAAAGGTTGTTGCAGCATATTGCTCTATAGGGGCTACTCTCCAGAAGTTGAATTGTACATCAACAGTGGCTTCGACCTCATAATGAGTAGAGGTCATCTACTGTTCACTAACCAGCCAGCATACAAGGTTTGATGATTCTAAGCTAACCATTCTTTAGGTATTGAATGTGCGAGAATGGGAGCTTCATTGATTTTTGTTAAGTGTAAACTATCAACAGGCCTATAATTGCTCCAAGAGCAAAGAGGCTAAAATACCCTACCCCGAACCCCTCATCCTTGCAAAAACATCCTTATAGTTCAGACTGAAGCTGGACCATTATGTTTCAAAGATTTGAAGACAAAAGGGAGAAAATCAGCCTGTAAGAGGAAGACTCGACCCCTGGCCCCGTGTTCACAAAGAATCAGTTTTCAGGATCAGGCTTAAGCTCCATTCTGTTTTTGCTATTTATTTTAAGTAATATGTACAGTTATGAAATTCTATGCTCCTTAGTAGTTACAGAATATTGAAACAGTTTCTAGATAATAGATTGCGAACCTGGAAAACATTTATCTTCTTATAAAAAGAGAATAATTGTACTTGAGACCGAAACTGATCTGAGACATTCAGGATCAAGCTCGAAAATCAAGCTTCAATTTATTAAGCACAATATTTCTATAATTATTTATTCAAACTTATTTATTTTGTCTTTAAAATTTAAGGATATAACAATATTGTTTCCTCTGTTTAAAAGAAATAATCTTGCTATCAACATATTTTCTGTATTTGAAATAAATAAGCTTGAGCTTGAGCCTGATCCTGATAACCAATTCTTTGTGAAGTTATCAGTCAGAGATGTCTTATATTGTAATATCAGTACATACCACTCAGCACATTTTAAAATATGACCAAACAGAGAACTGGAAAATCATCTAATTTTGATGCTTTTTTTTTAAAATACCAATTTGTGGGGACGTAAATTCATGGATTTTGGATTTAATGACCAAGGGCAAGCTCGAAATTTACACAAATGGTCAGAAATCATTCAAAAATCAAACACATATAATACTTGTTTTATTACCTGTTGATATATGCAAGTAAACTTCCCAAAAAATCGGTCTTACACCTGACTGAACGTGAAAGCAAGTACGGCAATCACTGTAAACTTGATATATTTATTGGTATAATTATTCATCAGGGATTTAATTTCGAGGATGAGGTCATCCACAAATTCACCAAATTGAATTCCCCACGAATATGAATGATTTGACAGTACTTACTACACAGCCAGGCCAGGAAGAAGACTTCTAGAATGAGGTAACCCTGTGAATCTACAATACTACCAGCAGCTATAGATATAGTAGCTAAACCAAGATTCTGTATAGCCTGCATTCTGCAAGTAGAAAATCACAAATAATGTAACAATATATCATAAAATTTGAAGTATAGGCGACTTACCAGTACTAAGTTAGTCAGTATAGGGTCATTATCTATCACTTTTCCTGCATAACTCTGGACACAATCTCTTAAAACATCTTATTCCAATGTGAGTCAAATGTCAGTACAACAAAATGATACCATTGTCCTAGAACAGGACAAAGTTTATTACAGTAAAATTTTAGGAATTCCACTTTCAAAATTAATGCAATCTGGTTTAGACCATGAAATTCATGTCTGAATAATATGTAGAATGCATCAGTAGATTATCTTGATATCATTACTGCATTAGTTAGGTTATGTTCAGTATGTAAACATGTCCTTGTTTTTCTATTTAGGTCAAGCAGGACTATTTGACTATGAAATTCACTAGAATTTATAACTATCAGAAACGAAAAGTCATATTGAAAACTTGTGATTTACTCATTTTACGTGACAACGCACAGATAAGGAGAACTATATTATACTTACATGCCGTATGCTGTACCTAACTGATGCTGTTGTACTACCATAGAAGCCATCGGCCACAATGCACTAGCTAACACAGAATACGCCAGTCCCATAATACTCTAAAATATAAAATATCCGTACTAGTCATCTTAACCTTTGACATACAGACAGACTGTAACATACAAGTATATAGTGGTCATTTAATTGTCATGACAAACCTGCATACCAAGTTTTAGGATTTACTGATCAACATGTGCAAACATAACTTTACACAGCGTTGATGTGGGGCATATCTAGAATTTACAGTAAATACATAGAGGATATTTGTTGATTTTGGTGTAAGATCGAATTTTATTTCACCGAGTGATCACAGAAAATCAATATTTTCACGAGTGGCGTGAACACGAGTGACATAAAATTAATCTTACACCAAAAATCAACAAATTTTCTGTTTATTATATGCCTCAATTTCTCTTAAAATGTGCCGTAATTGGCTTAATTGGAAAAATGACGTCGAAATTGGAACGTCACAACATGAGAATTCTGACGTCATCATGACGTAACGTAATATTTTAGAGCCTGGTGCAGTTGACGATACGTTTCATTTTCTGCATGATACTGGAACCAGCTTCAAAACAGTGAAAATTAAAAATTGTCACTGTTATTTTCACTGAAAAAACTCTGTAATCCATTGAAAGCAAATAATAAATGTATATACACATTTTGCGTTTACTTCATTTTCCTTTTAATTATCTATGTCTCATAATATTGAATACTGTCATAATACCGTATAGCGGGTAATTTCTGCGGGTTTTTATTTCTGCGGGTTTTTATTTCTGCGTTTTTTGCGGTTTGAGGCTGTCCCGTAAAATTAAATTCCGCAAAATTAAACATCCGTAAAAATTTTGTTCGCAAAATTTAACTTCCATATTTTGCTTCAATATACTGGTAACATACATTTAATCTATATCTTTCTAGTGTTTTGTTACTGTCTTATTTTTCACACGTATAGTGATCGACTGTCTTTGTTTGCTTGTTTGTTTAACAATTAATGAATGGTATGTGTTATATCGGTATTGACCCTCAATACACGTTGATGTAAGTTTGACAACTGGTTCAATTTGCAACACTGTAGTTTGTGTATAATTGTATTAACCATATAGCAATACCCGGTTTCTGAAATCCGCAGAAATTAATTCCCGATTTTCTGGTAGGTCGCAGAAATAAAAACCGCAGAAATAAAACCTACCCATTTTAGGCCTAAATCGCAAAATTTTCTACCCGCAGAAATAACCCGCTATACGGTATACTGTAAAACAAAAGTTGAAATTCAAGTTGTATACCACACAACACAATGTGTACTCACCATGGCAACAAATGGTGTAATAAATGTAAATGCTAAGGTAGCATGACAACCAATAGTAACAGTGGTGCCGAGGATTACCCAGAATACATTCTTTCCAGTTTTATCAATGAGGAAACCAAAGAAAGGGGAAGCAACTGCTGATATGATGTAAACCAAACTGAAATATATAAACAAGGGGAGGTAAGCATTGATATCAAGAAAGGGGAAGCAACTGCTGATATGATGTAAACCAAACTGAAATATATAAACAAGGGGAGGTAAGCATTGATATAAGTCTGATATTGTTTGGAAATATTTACTGTCTCGTGAATAGTTGGTGTTTATCTGTCGT
Organism: Spisula solida; assembly: GCA_947247005.1. Lineage (NCBI taxonomy): Eukaryota > Metazoa > Mollusca > Bivalvia > Venerida > Mactridae > Spisula > Spisula solida. Next base: position 36,340,328 of record OX365956.1, on the reverse strand, counting down.
ACACTCAGAAGCCAATTGTCTAACGAAAGTGCTACTGAGTGCTCGATAGCACTTAGCTAGGAAAAGGCTTGTTTTCAAAAAGCGCTAATATGCACCGGACAAGTCAGAAATTATTATATGCTACCGGCAAGTGCTACCTAAGCTGTCAGTTACACAAGGAAGTGCTAGGTAGCGCTCATCTAGCAAAGTGCTAAAAAACGGAATGCTATCATCAAGCACTGCTCCCTGGTAGAGTGTCGTTGCATTTGCATAGTAAAGCACTCTAGACTATAGCATTTCGATAAGGCACCTGGTTTGCTATTTTCAAAATAACAGGTTTAAACATCTTGCAGTGCAATAAAGAAAACACCCACACTATGAAAAAATTAAGGGTTCAGGTAAATTATTAATATGCACAAATTATTATAATGTTAATTTGACCCTTAAATTGACTCTTGAAAAGCTTTATTGCCAAATTGTTCATTCGTGTTTAACAGAAAGCTATGTTTTCTAGTTCCTTTTCTCAGGGGTGTCAACAGGGCCAAATTAAAAATCAGGAAAATCATATGCGGCCGACCATTTTTGCCAAACATAAGGCCTTCAATAACATTGTTTCCACTTTGTGTCCAGGTTTAGTAAAGATGAGGTAAAAAATGTGACCTCTAAAGTATAAACAAGGTTTTTCTTTGATGTGACCTGGTGACCTATATCTTTACTTCAATGACCTAATTTCGAACTTGACCTATATTCTACAGAGACAAACATTGTGACCAAGTTTCATAAAGATTAGGTACAAAAGTGTGACCTCCAGTGTGTTAACAAGGTGTTTCTTTGATGTGATCTGGTGACCTACGTTTTGACCCCAGATGACCCAGTCACGAACTTATCCTAGATTTCACAGAGACAAACATTGTGACCAAGTTTAAAAAAGATTAAGTGAAAATTATGACCTCTATATTGTTAACAGTCCAATTGTTGACGGCGGACGGTGCAAGGCGGAAAAAAGGGTGATCACAATAGCTCACCTTGAGCACTCTGAGTGCTCAGGTGAGCTAAAAAACCTCAACCATCTAGAGTCAAATTTATAGTGACATCATAATTACCTGTTAACACTGTTTGCTGTAGTAGGAGCCATTCCAAATTTCATTTCAAAGAAAACTCTGAAACAGAAACAAAATTTAGTCAAATACTCTCCAATATATCCAATATATAAGTATGAGCAAATTCATTAAAGTAGCACAAAATTTCAAGTACATAAATCAGGAGTCCTTCATAGGCATTTATTAGCCCAATCCTGAAAACGAGTCTCAAGTCTATTTTGGTGCCATTTGCACACAACCATTTCAAACAAAGTTCCATTTAGCCAAGAAATTATAATTGTTTTCATCAAATAACTGCTGAAACAAGACTGCGTTCAATAAACGCTTATGCCCCTATGGAAGCCTTGCCCATAAAAAGCTAAGTCAATCAGGGGCCATAATTCTGTAATAATGTTGGATAGTGTTACATGGCTTGGATAATGTAAGGGGCTTATGATGGTAAACAAGTATGCCAAGTTTTAAGGCAACGCCATGATGGACATGATGTAAACGAAACTGTCAATTTGGGTTAACCGAGAATTAGACGCTTAATAAATCTAAGTCCAAAATTAGGTCAAGGTGAAGGTCAAAATAAGGTTAGGTGATATAGGCGTGTGGAGAATGTTCAAATACACCAACCATGCAAGTATGAAAGCTTTGTAGCAAGCCATATTTATGCTAGAAGAAACGGTCAATTTGGGTTAACCAAGAATTTGGCCCTTCAATAAGTCTAAGTCTAAAATTAGGTCAAGGAGAAGGTTCAATTGGGGTCAGGTGATAAAGGCGTGGGGAGAGTGTTCGTATACAACATCCATGCAAGTATGAAAGCTTTGTAGCAAGCCATAACAATGCTAGAAGAAACTGTCAATTTGGGTTAACCGGGACGGACGGACGGACGAACGGACGGACGAACGAACGGACAGGTGAATCACTATATGCCTCCCCATCTATCGATAGGGGGGCATAAAAAGTTCTTTATAGTGCAGCATATCAGAAATTAGCAGTTTTATGTGTTTTTCTTAACCAATTTGGTAAAAAAGTGTAGTTAGTGAAACAATTCTCAGGCTAGTGGGTTTTCAAAGCTGCTTGCCTAAATGACCTAACACCAAGGTAAAGACGGTAAATAAAGTGTGCATGTACTTACAAACCAAGACCAATGAATGGAAATACAGCCACATAGTATGCCACACAGATAACACATAACAACCAGAACTTGAAACCAAAATATCGTACATCTTTTATACGGATAACTTCATCTAAAATATACAGAATAATATCACATAATTACAAGTACAGTATTATACCAATTCAATTAAGATCAAATGTGAAACAAGTTCTTAAAACTTAGACTACTAGTAATCACTCTCAACACCTCATACCTGATGGTTTTCATTGCCACAAATACAGATAATGATGTGTAAATTAATATACAATTCAATACCCACAACGCAATTTTTTAACACAAAATTGATGTGCATAATGATGACTCTATAATTTTACCCTTTTATGCACCATTGCGATATAAGAATTTATTCCCTGTCAAATCAATAAAACCATGCAGTTTTCCCTAAAAAATGAAGGCTACCTTCACTGAAACAGTTCCCTGTGTTTCCAAAATGCAGTGATTTTTTCCTTCTTTATTAGGGTCCAGTAAACCGATACTTCCCAATAGCAAAGAGGCTATAATTTTCCCAAATTTAAATGGAGAAATTCCCAATGAACATTTAAAAACAAGACTGCATTCAATAAACGCTTATGCCCCCTGTGGAAGCCTTGTCCATAAAGTCTAAGTCCAAAATTAGGTCAAGGTGAAGGTCAAAATGCGGTCAGGTGATACAGGTGTGTGGAGAGTGTTCATATATACAACATCCATGCAAGTTTGGAAGCTTTGTAGCAAGCCATAATGATGCTAGAAGAAACGGTCATTTTGGGTTAACCAGGACGGACGGACGAACGGACGGACAGGTGAATCACTATATGCCTCCCGATCTATTGATACGGGGGCATAAAAAGAATTCAAAATCGGACATATTGATAAAATGATAAAGTTATGAACATTTTTGACAACAGGTCAAGCATAAAAGTTCAAAGAAACAAGTAAACAGTCACATGTAATCTCTTTTTCTGTGTCATTTTGGCCTTTCTGCTTCATGAAATTTCCAAAATTTCAAGTTGTCACACGCGAAAATTCCAAATCTGAACAGACCCTCACCCTTTCCCAAAGAGGCAAAAAAATCATTGAAATGCTAATATTTAATATTACAAGGCTGCGACCTTATCCTGGAAGTTTGAAATAAGCCAGGGACATAAAATAAATATTAATAGATTCGTTCACAATAACAGACTTACCTGATGCAACTGAAGCCCTCTTTAGAATCCTGTCAGCTCTTTTATCAAAATATCCCAAGGCTAGAGCACAGATCAATGACAGTAGGCACATCACACCACCTGTAGTATAGAAAATTGTGTAATGCTCAATCCTGAAAATGAGTTGCAAGTCTGTTTTGGTGCCATTAGCACACATCCCCGCTCCAAAACTCTGTTTCAGACATAGTTCTAATGTTAAATATCAGCTTATGAAACTTCAAACAACCATAACTTTGTCAATTCTTTGAATTTTTTCATCAAATAACTCTTTATTTTGTACAGAAAAGTTCATTCTTTCTAGTGCAGCAAATTTGGATTTCAGGATTATTTTGAAATTATAGGACCCCTGGCATTATTTTTCAAGAGGTTCAAAGGTACGACAGGTGTAGAGGCCATACTATGTGCTATATTAAAGGTCATTTTGATCATTGTGAACTGGATTTTATCAGTTATGATTTAATAGCAGAGTACTTATAATATAAAGAATTAAATACAGTAACAATGTGGCGTTTTTTGAAAATTTTCGGGGTCCAACAGTTAAATGAAAGCCTTGCAGTAAAGCTCCCTACTGTCTTAACGTTATCAGTGTGAGTCCTGCTCGACAGCGAAAGATCATCAACTTCACAAACTCCCTGATTGAACCAAACGGTGAACAGTAAAGACTCGATTAGACACCCTTAGGACTTAGTAAAGTAGTTGACTGTCTTGATATCGATATTGAATAATTCAAAGAGGGAAAAAAACAGTAAAATTGGACAGCACTTTTAGATGGTTTTATTATAAAATTGTATCCATTTAATGGATTCCATTAACAACTATTTTAAGAGGTTCAACTTATCTAAATATTTCAATATTATTTGAAGAATGTGACATTGTGTTACCAAGTACTTCAAGTACTGTAGATAACTTAATTATCTACCAACTTACAGAAATACAATGCACTAGAAAAGTGATCAGTAATAACAATTTGTAATTCAAACAAAAAAGACATGTTTTTCAGCAAAAGCTTTTAGTGTTTTCCTAACACATTTAAGCCAGAGTTCTTTGATTTTTCGTTACTCAGACCCTCCTGCCCAAAGTTATGTCATTTTTAAAAAAAAGAGAAAAAAATGCACATACCGGTTATGTTTTAATGGTAATGTGTCTGCCTTATTATATCATTTCATTTTTTAATACTTATAATTCTAACACGATTAATCCAACTACACATAGTGAAAACCAGAGCATGTATAATTACCGCAATAAAACATGGTATCAAATTGGCTGTTACTATTTACGCCCCGTATCACGTGACATATTTATGAATGAATGAACGTTAAACTCCAATATAATCTCGAAATTAAGATTCATAAAAACTTCTGATAATCAATTCATTTATATTTTTCATTTCATGAAATAGATACACTATACTCGTGTTATTGAACTGTTTCAATGTTTAAAATGTGTTATTTCCTTCAGAAAATTAAGAAGGTCGTTTTCATTAATGAGGGAGGTAATTGTACCAGCTAATAAGCCACTCAATTTCAGCATTGAATTATGTTCAATGTCAAATGGGTGAAAATGGATTATGGAATGCGCGCAGTTATAAAGTGCGGGATATTATCGTATTTAGAATCGAAATAAAAACTCTGTTCTTGTATTTTGTCGGTGAATAAAACACGGGCACTCGTTCAGATGCGGAAAATTAAATCACTCGTGCTACACACTCGTGATTTAATTTTTCCACATCCGAACTCCTGCCCATGTTTTATTCACCAACAATACACGAACAGATTTTTATTTCTTAAATTAAGTTAACAATAAGCTGGTATTATTAATTTTAGTGCTGAGTACTAGTCTTAAGATAAATTGGCTATTTTCTTGAAACCTTATACTGTTTTCTGATTGTTTTAAATCGGCCCGTCATTGACTTAGTCCACCACCAACAGTGTTAGCTATATTTTGGGAGATTTTATTTCTATTTCTTTCCCCTTCTGTTGACATTTGACTCACAAGTCTTTGTAACAAAAAATTAAAAAACCGCAGGCCTTACTTTCCAGATAATGACTCAAGTACTAACTACTTTCAAACTGCAAGGTTCAAGTAGACAAAGCAATGAAGTGAAAGTACGCAACTTCACTTCACACCACGTAAACAATTGCAAAACCATTAAATCAGTGTAAATGTTATCTTATCTGATTTATCATAACTGTGAAGGTCAAGTGTGCACTGTAAAATCACATAATTATGTGGGTATGAAATTTCACGGATTTTGAAATTTTTTCGTTTTTGTAGGGTCATAAAATTTTATTTGAGGATTACATATTAACATAAAAGGATAAACCCATTTTCAATATTGAGAGGTTGTTTATTCATGGGACTAGATTTCGTGGTCGAGTGCAACAACGAAATCAACGAAAATTAAATTCCATCGAAATATAATTATTTTACATTACATAAAGAATTTGTTAATCAGCTCTATACTAATCACTTTACAATGTATGTGTTGTTTTGTCATTAATGGGATACTTTAACCCACAGTATATCAGTCATATGAAGATTATCAAGTACCCAGAAATATGAACCAGGCCTTATAAAACATATCTAGCAACCCTCCTATGCAGAGTCTAGAAACATAACAGATTTTGACAACATTGGTTGGCATGTTACAATATAGGAGTTCAACCAGTATTTATTTCTGCCTATTTTATGGCCGTTATGGGGCTATGTTTCAAATTGAAAATCTTACTTTTTTCTCCCAATATCCAGCCAAAATTCCAGATTCAAAGTACAACTAAACTTGAGTATGAAAAACACGAAACTTGAGTTGGTTAAACATAAAACTTAGTAACTGTATACATAAAGGCTTTCACAGACCTGGATGTTAAATTTTTACTATTCCCAATTTTGACCAAAACACCGCTAAAATTCCCAATCCCAAAGCCAGGGCCTACGTTCCCAAAATAGGGGGGGGGGACACTGGTCAACCCACAGCCACCAGTTCATAAGTCACTTGACCACTATGGACTGGCATCAACAATAAGGTGTAACAACAATTTGTTTATTAAGATGACATCCCTTGAAGTTAAGACATTTGAATGCCATTGGGAATAATAAATCATTTTGGTGCCACCAAGGGTGTGACTCTCAAAAATAACAAATTTTTCAGAATTCAAGGGCTATAACTGTTATGTTCATAAATCAATCTGCATAAAAGAGGCCGAGCCACAGGTTGCTGCTATACATAGGAACACTCATTTTAAATATTTTTGACTATGTTTATTGAAAAAAATCTTATATTTTCTAAGATATAACCCTAATTGAATGGACTGATAAACAATCAGACAAGGGTAAAATAATCTATATTCCGATCTCAGTGGAGGGTAACTAACTTAAAACACACTTACCTACAAATAAAGCAATGCCCAGACATTTATAGCCCGTAGTTGTGTTGGAAATGAAGGAATATATTGGTTGCATCACATTCATGTTTACTGTGCTACCCTGCATTATAAAAACAAATACTTACATACAACAAACAGTAAAATCAGTTATTTTAAGTATTAACCCTTCACTCCGTGGTGACCCGTTTGACGCAGTCAAAACTCTAGCAATATTCATCCAACATAACATTCATGACATTTGGTACAAACTATTTGTGTGAAGTTTCACTGAAATACAACCAGTGGTTAAGAAGAACATTGAAGAACAAGCTTTTGACTTCAATCAAGGCAGACAGGCAGGGTTGTGAAAATAAATGTCCAACATTAAGAACAGAAGCAACATGTTTCATCCACTATAACAAACAGCTGATAATATTGATCAAGCAAAACAGTTTATCTAGTAATTTACTGGAATTAACGTCAAACCCTTATTACACTTCACTACTTTATGCTGATATAGGATCTGATGACACTCTGTATGGGGTTGTGTCGATATCCAGTAAAATCGCTTCTAAATCTTTAACAAATCTGAAAGTGCAGTGAAAGTCTGCTGAGGCTATGTGACGTCATTGTGTGCCCGAGAGGTCATTTGAACATGACCCCTTACGAAGTGTAGTCAGATCTCTAACAGCGCAAAGGAATGGAGCAAATGTTAGGGACTGATTTTAATGAGATTGGAAATGAACATGTATACCACTCTGGAAAAGCTGAGCTGTAAGCCAAACACCATGTTGAGTTCTCTTCCTTGAAACCATTTTACAGCATATGTATTCTGTGCTACAGCAAGTGATTCTCCACCAATTCTGAAAATGATAGCAAATCAATCAATAATCATAGCTATGTTCATTATAAAATGATTGCTAGATTAGCCTACAATTTTGCGCTAGACTCTATGTTTGCAATTTTGTATTAAGCCAGCTGCCTGTTAGGCCAGTCATTCTAGCCCAAAAATAGCCTTAACCTAGACAAAATTGCAAAAGTTTTGTTTTGAGTATTTTTAAGTTTTTTAATGTCTAAACTACTACCAGGAAAAAATCCCCTGTTCAGAAAGTTGCGGAAGTACCTTAAAAAGCGATTTTAAGAAGGTCACTATACTTTTCATAATTTTATTCCATGAAAATTTGGGTATAACAGTTTATCAGTAGTTTAATGGTATACACACACACAGGTTAAAATATCAAACCATGTTGTTGATCAAAGGAATTTACAAGCAAAATATTTTCAATAAACCATTTATTTCAATTTTAAAGCAAATAATGTGAAAATGAAGGGGTAGATTTACCCCACCCACTTTTCAGAAAATATGATAATTATTTTTGTACCATAAAACATGAATTAATTTCTTTATTTTGGGTAAACATATCTAAATGAGAGTGTTTTATAAGTCATCAACTGATAAACATGCATCAGGATCTTAATTTGACCTACATACGTGTGTCCATCCGTTTGTCTGTAAGTGCGTCGGTCAAACATGCTCATCCGTGAAGAAATCTTCATTATATGACTAAGTAAAATAATTTTCATGGTGTCGTTATTAAACTTAGTATGTGGAGAGGGGCCTATAAGGGGCTTGTCATGAGATAGTGAATAACATTTCATATTTATATTATGACAACAATCCCGGTTGCTATGGAAACGAAAATGGTGAAAACATCACATTTTCTTACATAAATCGAAATTTTGATTGTAAGGTTTTTGAGAACTGGAGTATTAACAGAGCTAGGCCGCTAGCCTGCCAACTTCACGACCATGTAGGAATAATGCACATCATTGTATTGTTTGAATTTCACTAACTATTTTGCTGATATGGTAGCATGAACTTCTATTTCACTGTTTAAGCTTTATATTCGATTTGTTTAATGTTTCGTCACGTAGGTGATTTCCGGACAATCCAGGGCTGGTATTCACAAAGCATCTAAGTAGAAAACTTAGAATTTTCTTGAAAACATAAAAAATTCTTAAGTGTTTCAGCTAAACATAACAATCAAGATAAATGATTATTTGCATAGGTTTAAAGCATTGCGTAAAGAGCTACAATAATCACTAAGAAAACATGGATTATTCTTCAATTTGCGGGAAATATGAGCTGCACAAATATTCAACTTAAGTCAAAATATTTAAGTTTTCCACTAAGATGCTTTGTGAATACCAGCTCAGGTCAATTATAATATAAATTATGTTTGTGATACCTTGGAACTTATGACGTGCAATCACAAGTCGGAGTTCCTTTTGCAATGAAGTTCATTTATGTCATAATAAATATACCAGTAATATATGACAAACACCAAAGTAGATTGAATGTATCTGACGTTTACTTAATATCATAATAAGGTTATGTTAGCAAATTATGACATTATGAAGTTGGACAAAGCAAAGTCTACGTTTGAGCTATAAAAACCACATGGTTAACTGATACTAGTCTACAGGGGGTATGGCTATAGTCTGGCAGTTGGTTTCCTTGGTAACCCCGCAACAACATTTAAAGACCGGTACAGAAATTTCTATGTTTTGAAGCAGTAAAACAAATTTATCAGTTATGTTTTAGTACAAAACTGACCGTATCTGTAGATTTGTTTGGATGTATAGCAGACAATTTTTGAAAATGATGCGTTTGTCGGGACTAACATTTAATGCAGGTCTGCGTTCAACCAAAACATGTATGCCATTGACACAGGGTGTGCGAAATGCCTAATTCATCAAGAACAGGATCGCATCTACCAACAACAACCACGGTTGTTGCATGGACGGCAGTTTTTAAAATAATGCGAAACATCGCTGATGTGTCGGGAAACCTCTGGGATGCCTCGAAGAATTAGTTTTATCGCGGAAGCATCCCCGATCATTCCCCGAGGTTCTGGATACCTCGGGAATGCCTCCCCGGGATATTCCCGAATTTCGGGGATGCCTCCCCGAGATGTTCCCGACATGACATCGTGAGTACATCGGGTAAAATTCAATACATACATTGAAATTTCCCGATGTACTCGCGATCTGACTAAATGTCTCAAAACTTCGGGGAGCTTCCATCAGACATCGGTGAACCTCCTGATGCCAATCGGCAATACATCCCGAAGCAGTTAGACCAACGCATAAAGTCGGGAATACATCGGGAGTTCGTCTGATGCCTCCCGATTCACAAATTGTTTTGAGTCTGCCCCGAAGCTTCCCACAGACCACGAGGATCATGCTCTCGATGTCTACCGAAGCTAATTTGTTTCTATCGGGAGTACATCGCCGACGCAAAAAAGCTCAGTGGGACCTAGGCTTTAACTGTCACACCTGGATAACATTTCAGTTAAGAAAGTGTGGGTTCACACATTAAACGTTAGCACCAGCGTTGTTTAGCGTTTCAAAGGTATAAACAAGAGCTGTCCACGAACAGCACGATCCTTTATTCTCAGTGACATGCTAGGGTAGTATAAGCATTATATATTCAAAACAAAATTCTTCATAGATGCAACATTTCCCTCTTCTGTATAGAGGTTGTGCCTTGCAGTGATTTTTGGCCTCTTTGGGAAATGGTCTGGGTCCGCTCAGATTGGGAATTGTCGCGTCGTGTCAACTTGAAATTGGGAAATTTTTTGAAGCAGAAAGGCCAAATAAAACAGAAAAAGTTATTACATGTGACTGCTTACTGGTTTCTGCAATTTTTTATGCTTGATCTTTTGTCAAAAATGTTCATAACTTCTTCATTTTATGTCCGATTTTGATTTATTTTAAAATGTTCATTGGGAATTTCTAACTTCAAATTTGGGAAACTAATAGCCTTTTTCAAATTGGGAAGGTACCGTTTACCGGCAGCAAACAAAGAAAGAAAGAAATCACTGCCTTGTACGTATTTTATGTTTTCTGTGCTCGGTTGGTTCAGTTGGGCATCGTGCCTTGTGTGTTTTTAATGTTTTCTGTGCTCGGCTGGTTAGGTTGAGTGCTTCCTTCCCTGTCTGACTTAATACTATCTTTTTTCTAAGTCTAAAATGGCAAATCACTTAATCAAAATGCTTGACAGAGTTACCTACTCATGTGTATGTCATGGTGTCATGATGATGAACAAGTATGCAAAGTATCAAAGCAGTATGTCAATGCACTTTGAATATATTACAGGTTACAAACCTTTTATCTAGACTTTAAGATTTGTATTTCTAAGCCCAAAATGGGGTATACTTTCAACAAAATGCTTGATAAAGTTACCTAACTCTGTGTATGGGTTAGTGTACATGATGGTGAACAAGTATACAAAGTACAAAAGCAATATGTCACTCCGCTCTGAAAATATTTGATGCTAATACATGTACTTGTACCTAAACTTTAACATTTGCATTTCTTTGTCCAAAAGGCGGTATAATTTCAACAAAAAGCTTGATAGATAGAGAACAATAGGTTAGTGCCGTGGCAAGTTTATCTGGCAAGACGGAGGAATTTATCGGGTGAGCCGTAGGCCGCATCCAAGCCGGATAAACTTTTACTTCATTCACAGCACTAACCTATTACATGTATACTATTTATCAAGTCGCTTAATCTGCTCAGTAAGGGGATCAAACTCGGGACTATACTGTTACTCTTTATTAACTAGCGCACAACGTCACGTTCGTTCCGTGACGTCACGATAAACAACGACGTCTGACATATGGATAGACGTCGTGTAGACGCAGGGAAGTCGAAGAAAACCGATCAACCACCAGCTCATTTAGGATAGGAAAACCTCACCCTCGGTCACGGAAATGCAATCTGCGACTCTCATATAAGAAGAAGTCCGTCAGATCACATGGTAAGGTGACGGATTATCACTAGTCACATGACGAGGTGACCGAGTATAGATAAGTTTAATCGGCACCACGTTAACTCGCAGATTTTGCCGGAAGTGACTGGATAAAGTTCCCTACCCGTGTGTATGAGTTGGTGTTATAATGTTGAGCAAGTACGCAAAGTATCAAAAAAACCTTGAAGATATTCGAGATTTAAGAAATTGTACCTATACTTTAGCATTTGCATTAACTTGAAGAAAGGGGCATTATTTCAACAAAATGCTTGATAGAGTTACCTACTCCTTTGTAGGAGTTGGGGTCATGATGGTGAACAAGTATACAAAGTATCAAAACAACATGGCAAAGGACTTTGAAAATATAAGAGGGTACCTGTTCCTGTACGTCAAAATTAGTGCAAATAGTAGATCCAAGTATAAATTTTAATTTGTTCGACACACGGCTTCCCATAGTCGGAAAAGAAATCTCACGTGACCTTGTTTGAATATGCCTTTAAAATGTTTTAATTTGTTTATATGGAGAATTTCGATGTTTTACTATAGTTTGCATTGTGTGAAATTTGAATTTGTTAATATGTAACATTTCATGTCGTCATAAACACAAGTATGGGACGCCGTTTTACATGAATTACTTTGCGCATTTTCCGATAAACTGTCTTCATCAAATGCAAGAAAACGGCGGTGTCTATCGATGGGGATTTTTTTCTGTGACTATATGGGACAACACTCTTCACAAATATGTACAAAGAAATTCTTTTGCAATTTTGTCTAGGTTAAAACCTAGAATGACTGGACTATGTCAAAAATGTTTGTTTCCGATGGACCAAAAAACATGAATAGTATAGTCCAGTTAGGATAAAGTGACGTTGCAGTTTATGTGTACACAAAATTTTTTACACCATTATAGGTGACCACTGCGTCACTGGATTTTATCCTGACTGGACTATAAGTAGGTCAGAAAGTGTTGTTTGTTTCTGCATAAAAATCAAGCACATATCTTTCAAAATGTAAAAAGAAAAAAGTGTAAATATAGATTTTTCTGACATAGAGGATCATGGTATTTTCTTTAGAACACGTCAGGATACGGGAACAACTTTATGCCCAACTGCATACTATAACAGTATGAAAGGCTAGAGGTCCGGTAATTTAATTCATAAGTATAAACAATAGATCTATATATTTTATCCCGTCGAGACTTCCAATGCATTAACCTTGCTATACAGGTAAGTATTTGACAGAAATATTGTAAAAAGTAGTTAATTGATTAGCAATCAAGTTGATTAGAAGTGTGCCGCACTTAATTAAGTTATTATGCTGCCTGTAATTGCCGAATTTATTTTTGTTTGTTCAGTGGTATTTGCTCAAATACTTGTTTGCTCACACATCAGTCTTGACACTGCAAACAAACAAATCCTTTTTAATCAGATCTTCATATGTTTCAATTAAATGTTGGGATAGTGGGATCATGAAGTTTTATCAAAACGTGCGTGTCGGGATGTAGATCTACTTTTTTTGAAATTCATCAAAGATGGGGTAAATTGTTTATTATTTATTTACTTATGTCATTATATTTTATTAAACACAAAATGTGCGTGTGCGTATTCCATGTTTGTACAAACTAATTTTAAGATAATTTCTTAGCCTCTCGAGAACGTCGCCGATGGGGTTTGTCCCTTGTTGTTCATGCCCTGTTCCCCGTGGTTACGAAGTTTATGAGGGTGGATCTTGCATAGAACTTTATTGAGAAGTTTGCAGAGTTTGTTGTACTGTCGGGCGTGTATGTGAAAAAGTGACCCAAATACTATGTGTGGTACCCCTCTAGACTTCAAGTCATTATAAATGTGTATTTGTTCTTGCATCAATTGTTGTTGAACACAGATCAATAATTTGCGTGTAGGCCTAATGAAACACTCGAGATAACTGTTATTCCCAGTCAATATTAAATATATATTACCCTGTACAACAAGGTAAACATTTGTTTATGTCATTTAAATTCTTGACACGAAATAAAATATATATGGTTAAAACATATGAAATCAATTACCGGACCTCTAGCCTGTCCTACAAGCATCGTCTAGAGGTCCGGTTACCGGACCTCCAGACTCCAGGTCTAGAGGTCTGGTTACCGGACCTCTAGCCACTTCCATTAATATATATAAGTTGTTTCATAATCGAGCTAAAATAAATTAGTATAAAAAATAATAATCTGTGTATATTACCCAAATACAAATCTTCCTGCACACATCAACCAGTATTTGTCCAGTAAGCCACCCAGGGCGAAAATAACCTATAAGAAAAAGAAATATACATTAAAATGTAAACTGTATTTTTACAAAATAGCACAAAATTAACACATTAAGTATACATTGCTACCAGACTGCCTCAAAAAGTGAAAGTCCCTCGTCAGACATTCAGACTCACCTTATAATGACATATGAAAGGCCAGATAAAGTTGGACTGCAGGGGTGTGGAATTCCTTGGGCTTTCTTGCCTGCGGGCAAGTAGATTTTTCCATCCAGCTTGCCCTTGGGCAAGTGCAAAATTATCATGAGAAAAATAATTTTAAGTGCCTTATTTTACCTTAACAATGATTTATTAATCCCTAAATTACTGACCAAAAATGATTTTACTTAACAAACTTTGAATTACATCTAGAAGTACTCTAATCCTTCACATGATAAATAATTGAATGAAACTGAAATTTTGTTGCTTTTTGTGTTTTGTTCGGGCAAGTGGATTTTTCAGTCCAACTTGCTCAAGGGCAAGTGAAAAATTTGGGAATTTCCCCACCACTGGACTGACAATCTGACAAGTTTCAGACAGCCTAAGCAGCTATATATTGTTCCTGTTGATATGTTGATACATGTATGTTGGTGTATCAAAATGTTCACTGACTGCAAAATGAGATAATCTCAGAACTGGTACATACAGATATATCAAGTATTTTTTTTAAAGTGTATAAAAATGTGCCCACATCATTGATTTGCACAAAAACGTCCTTATCACTTTAAAGCATATTATATAACATATGACATCAGAAAGTTAGTTTTCATAATAAAGTTATTAGAGTATAAATTTTTCTTCAAATAATTAATTAAATGCAGCAATAGGTATACAATAACAAAGTACTTTCAAGGCATGTGCAAACCTTGTTTAACATCGGTCACTGGGTGGAGCTGCCATTGATTCGACCCGAGGCATAACGACGATTCAGATATATCGGAAGACAAGTAAATATCATCGATACAACAATGAATCGATTTACACATATATATAGACCAACAAGAAACAGGCCCATCAGACTTGATTCACTAATTTAGCCATTATACACTGTATATGTTGGGTATAGATTCAGCTTTTGAAAAAAGCACATTTGGTTTGAGTTGAGATTTGACACATTTTGACAATTTGTGATCTTCCATTTTAAAAAAGAAACAGTTTTCTGCAGGAAAATGAGGATTTTGGGTGGTTCCATTCAGTTACCCATGCATCGATATTTCAAAATGTTAATCGATAGGCTGAAAAATATCGTCAATGCATCAATATCGCTTCTATCACTGACAGCTCTAGTTCAAAATGGACTATTTTGAAACTGATTCTAAAAAAATAAATTTACCCACCTGACCAACAGTGACAAACAAGCTGAATATAACAGCACCAACACGGACACCAAATACACGATCTATGAGAAATCCTCCAAAGAAGCATAAAATAACATTTGGCCAGGAATACCAGGAGTAGAAACCCATAAACTCGCCTACAGAGATACCAAGATCTCGCACCATGTTATCCTGCAATGCAGCTGGGTTGTCATAGCAAAAATAGCTTCCTGAAATAAGAAAAAAATTCCGATAAATAATAATATTGTGATTTTTGAGTTTTCTTTCTTTCATTAGAAGTAGAAATATGACATCACTAGTGTAATGATGTGGGGTTAAATGACTGCCCAGATAAAGACAGATAGAGTGGTCAGTACATTTGTAGTTCGAGCACCACATTTACAGTAGTTTACAGGATCATATCAAGTAATTATTATTTTTACGGTTACCATTTCAAGTTTGGTTTGTAGTATAAAGAAGAGTATATTAAGTCAGACAGGGAAGGCAGCACTCAACTTACTTGAACATCTATAACATGTAGTAATAATGTGAAATTACTGGGTAACATGGTCGCTCAGTTAGCCCTGTTAGATACAATGTAGTGCATGTATTAGATATGGTAGAAAACGAGTGCCAATAAGCCCTGTCAGTGGTGCATGTGCTGTATTGTTGAGAAGTCTTAGGATTGATCCCCACACCAGACTCTTTCAACTGGACTACAAGTTTACTGTCAATAAACTAACAGTTGATCTAGATCAGTAGTCCTTGTTCATAGTTCAGTGATTTTTTTCCTTCTTTGTTTGCTACCGTTAAACGGTACCTTCCCAATTGAATTAGAAAAAGGCTATAATTTTCCCAAATTTGAAGGGAGAAATTCCCAATGGACATTTAAAAAAAAAATTCAAAATCGGACATAAAATGACGAAGTTAAGAACATTTTTGACAAGAGGTCAGGCATAAAAGTTTACAGAAACCAGTAAACAGTGACATGTAATCTCTTTTTCTGTTTTATTTGGCCTTTCTGCTTCATGAAAATTCCCAATTTCAAGTTGTCACAACGCGAAAATTCCCAATCTGAACGGACCCGGACCCTTTCCCAAAGAAGCGAAAAAAAATCACTGTAGTTTTAATCTGTAATTTGTGTAAATACATGTTTTGTCGGGCATGACAGATTTTATCGCTGGGTACTAGACATTCCAGAAGGACTTCTACCCATTTAACGGAAGAAGAAGAAGATGATCTTGCGTCTAGCTTTTGTTTGAACATCTATAAATATGGGTAGGCATTCTTGATAGCATTTCAAAACCAAACATAATTATGTAGTTTGTGAATTAGAACTGCCAAGTCCAACACAATTTCAAAGAGATGCAGTTAATGGCTTAATGCCAAAATATATAGACAATTATGCGTAACTCAACAGTTTTGAACCATAAACAACGAATATCTATACCATAGAAGGCTACTCTAAAACATAACTACAAAACAAACACTAATTGTTAACATTGTTACGAACTAGTTTGGGTGCGAAACAGACAAAACAAACTTTGACACTTACCGAAACTTAAGAAGCACATAATAATCAGAACAAGATATCTGTGTAGCGGTCTCGTCGGGTTGCAGGGAAGGGTTGCCCCACATCCTGTAAGTTCCTCAGCCTCATCGTCGTATGTTTTAATTAAGGGCGTCTTTTCTGTCTTGGATTCCGTCATCTTTGTTTTTCGTACAGACACCAACAAGAATCACGTGACAGTCACGCGCACAATGACTCAAAATAGAACATACTCTCGACGAAAGTTAATAAATACGCTTATAACACTTAATTGGGGAAAAGATGAATTTAATTGTTTCCTTGTGTAACAAATAAAATTTAGAAATGCGTATGAGAAAAAATTACACTGATAAAGTATCACTTAGCGCTGACAAAGTTTAGAGGCTCCATACGGGGAAACGTTTTCGCTTCACTGACGCGCAACAACGACGATATCGCTCTTGAACACGAAACGCTCGATGTAATTTGTAGTGGTAATTTTACCGACTAGCCTGAATTGAAATGTGGGGGATCCAGTTTTGTATATAAAAGGATTACAACAGGGGGCCCGTGCCCCCCCCCCAGTTGGCCTCAGAGTTACCATTTTATACAGTCTAAAAACGTTAAAATCCTTAAAATATTACCAATCGATTAGGCTATGGATCGTTATTTTGTGATAACAATCTCTGTATATTACATATAGCTGAAGCGAAGGCAATAAAATGTGCCCCCTGTTGTTTATCCAGGCCCTAATTATGACATTTTGAAACAGTGCAAGTTTAATAATTTCAGGTGAGATTTAAAAAAAAAGAAAAGAAAAACGAGTTCAATTCAAAATATTTTTTTTTAATTTCCATGTGTCTAGCATTGAATTTTAATGTTTTAAAGACGTTATAGTGCATACAATTTCATGATTTTTATTAAAAGTTAAAGTTTACTAAAAAATCTATCTGGACCAGTGGAAACTTTTATATCTAGTATTGTTTATTTCATGGGCTATGTATTTCGATTATTAGCAGTTAATTTCAATGATTTAACGTCTAAATATAAAATTTAAAGTTCTTACTTGATAAAATCTTCAATGGGATAAACATACATGTATATTTAAATAATTGCTTAAAAAATGAACGTTGTCTGATTATGTAGCGAACAGTGAATTTTAATAATTTGACGCCTGATTTGTAAATTTTAGGGAATTGAAAGAAACTACTTTTAATTTTTTTTGTCATATTTTATGTTGATGTAGCAGTACAATTTTAATACCTTTACTTCTGATTTTAAAAGCTAAAAGTGCTGGAAATTGCATGATTTTAATTCGAAAAGTGAAAAAATCTTCGCCGGGAGGGGACACCCCTTACGCACCCACCCCAACATAATATCAAAATACTTATATGGGCCCCCCAGTCAAAAATTTCTGGATCCGGGCCTGATGTAGCCATAAGTCCTTTGAAACACGTAGCAAATGTATACCAGGGGCGTATCCAGAGGAGGTCCAACTGGGGGGGGGGCTGAGATGGGGTAGGAACGGGATGGGTGTCCCTTCCGGCGAAGGTTTTTTTCAATGTTTGAATAGAAATGATGCAATTTCCTGCACTTTTAGTAGTGCTACTAATTATATTAAATGAACATTAAAAACTGAATAAATTAAATAATTTGATCATTCATGTTTTACCGTTCTAACATTAATTTAATTATTAAGAAATCCAAATTTATACAAACATGAATTTTTTAAACACCCCTCTCTGTGAAGATTTTTTCTTTGTTTGAATAAAAATGGTGCAATTTCCTGCACTTTTAACTTAAAATTAGGCCTAAAAATAATAAAGAAGTACTACATTTGTATTTATTAGCTCTAGATAAACATTTAAAAATGTTAATATGTTTCATGTTAAAGTTTTACCATTAATTTATAAGAAATCAAAATTTAAACTTACATGAATAAAAAAATGATAATAATGTAATGCGATTTCCTGCACTATATATATTTTCAACTTTAATATTTGGATATAAACGTATTCCATTTAATTTATCAAACAAGTTTAAATGAAATTAATGAATAATTATTTAAAAATATTTCAATAATGTGATCATTACTTTCCATTCACACATTTAATACTATACAAATCCTAATTAATCATGCAACAAGCAATAACAAATGTACATTAATTTTTCTCATTGTAATGATTATATGCAAGTTCTTCAAGTCAAACTTTATGTTTAATCATCATGCTCTAATTTAATGGGATTAAATGGTGATATCGATAACTATTGATATCATATTGTGTATGCTCTGCCTGACCATCTTAAATCAACCTAAACACACTTAATTTTTTATCAGTTGCGCAAATCACACCTCCACAGCAGTAGGTCCTGTTGAGTCCTTGATTAGTCATGCCTGGGGGCTAAACACTCTATACACAGGATGTCATATAGACTATCCAATATACAGGTCACTACCAGTATGGTAGATGCCAAGTGATTTAGTTAGCCCCCAGTTCTTTAATTCAAAATGGTATATAGCCAGCCAGCTGGGGGGGGTGGCTTCAGCCCCAAAGCCCCCCAACCAAATACGTCCCTGTATACATGTAAGTGACACAAGTTTGTAGTTGATGTTCCCTGTAACACAATCTTGATTAGGCCAGGAGCTATTCAATTACTGTTATATCTATACCCTGGTTAGGCCTAAATTGCTAGCATGGTCACTAGCGGATTCTTAGAGGGGGGCGCTCCCCTAAAATCGCCGGAGCCTAGGTAATCTATATGTCCGACCAGTCATAAAAGTCATGAATGCAGTTGGCTTGATTTTCTAATAAACCTGTCTTTTTCATTAAAAAATAAGGTATTTTAGAATGCAGCAAATATTTCACTTTTTCTCTTAAACAAAAATGAAGCCCTGGAGTTCGCAGGGTATGCTGCTCAGATAGACATTGTATTTTTCCTTCGTGACGTATTCACAGCAGCTATATATCAGTGAATATTATCCAGTCGATTATCGTTAATCGTGGCTATGCTGCTCATATAAACAACGATTTTTCTTGCTCGCTGTAGAATAAGTATATTCAATGAAAGTTTTCGATTAGGCAATGAGTTTGTTGGGTATGCTGCTCAGATAAACACTGATTTTTCCAGCTCTTACAATTACTATATCAGTGAATATTACCAAGTAATAAGGATGCGGGGTATGCTGCTGAAATAGATAATTGCATTTTTTCTTGCTCGCTGCGCTCGAACAATCACTATCCGTTATTTTGGTAACGTAGGGAATGAGTATGAGGGATATGCTGCTCAAATAATTCATGCATTTTTCTTGCTCGCTTTGACGTAACGTCAAAAGCTGCGACCCATGCTAAAATTCGTTGGTGTGATAATTAAAAATGTGAAGTATTTAATTACTTTTCACCCTATTTTCTTCACAAAAGTATCAAAATACACAGAAATATTAAGGCTTTAATAAATTATTAAAAGTGTAATAGTTTAATAACATTAATATGTAAAAACATACAAATTGCGTGTAAAACATGCCGAAAAAGCGTGCGTCATATGTAACATTTATTTTAAAGACGCAGTACCTTATATTAAATTATTCTATTGAGCGGAACTGAAAATTCGGCAAATTTTGCATGCATTGTCTTGGAACGTGAATACGTTAGTGGTGTAATTTTGACGGTTGTGCATACGGTGTGTTTTTAGGGGCTAGTGTGTTGCGTCATTTTCCCCTAAAATAGCTAAAAAATAAGACATGTTGAGCTTTTAAATGATGACAAAAATTTATTAACTCATAAAATTTAACGATTGTTAGATAAGTTTCGTTCGCTTTCTTCACAGAATCTGCATAATTAAGTAATAATAAACGAAATATAAACATTTGCTTTGTTGTAGTGACCGGAATACGAGTACTTAAAATTGCCACAATTTAAAAAAAATAACTAAAAAAATACTCCAAGTATTTTAATATCGAAAATAAACACTTTTCCATATTTGCTTTTTGTATTTTAATTTGTTTTATAAATTTCGCTTATTTTCCTGTGTAAAATAAGGGTCTTGACTTTGAAATACCTGCAATATACAGATGAGTGATACTTAAAATTGTCCCACCTAAAAAAAAATTGACGCCATTTGAAAGAAAAAACACACCCTATATTTAGGTGTTATTAAAGCGAATAATATGGATTTTTATAGTGTCCGTATTACATTTGAAATATGATTTAATGTTAATATCTTTTGTATTAAAAATAAAAATATGCATGATGTCGGGGCTTTACTCAATGTGTTGCTTCAGATCGGGTGTTTACACATCAGTGAACGTCAACAAATGGTCGTTTAATCCTATTAATATAATTTTTATACATTGTGTATACGGAGTCGTGTCACAAGTGAACGTCATAACGTCGTTTCAAAAGGATTGTGTCATTTAGATCATAGTATCATTTGTCTAAATAATGACGACCCCTTTGAGACAATAAACATCAAAGAAGCGCATATGGTGTATTTTCGTTGTGTGGTAAACAAACATGGTCGGAAGGTAGAATGAACGACCCAGTCATGGTACACAAGAAGCCTCTGTATCACTGTATTACTCAGGAATAACACACAAGTTAGGCATACCTAGGACTACCACAACGTGCATTATTAATACATTTCGGCAACATTGTAATGGAAAGAAGATGCCAGGAAAGGCTTCCCAGTAAAATTTCGTAAAAATTACCATGATCGTCGTCTTTTGATGCCAGTTAATGAGAAGAGAAAGTGTAATTTACCTGACATTTCAAGTATTACTAACCAGGCGATAGATTAAAGTGAAAGTTCAGCATTTTTTAATTTTTGGGAGGTGTTTAAGCCTTTCATTACTACCATTGCCCATTACTTAATACAAAATTAACCGCCTTTAGGCTGCTATGTGAATCCGCATTCAAGTAGTTCCAGAAACTGTCAACATACTGCTACATATGTTTCTCCAAATGTTTTAACTGATTTAAGCCAATTAGCAACATTTGTTTATTCTAAGATCAAAAATTATTGTGAAACTGTTCGTTAAATCAATATTTTTGCAAAAACATCACTACACCGGCCGATATCGAACTTGTTTCATAATACGAAATGACGTGTTCATCAAATGTCCCGGCTGTAAAGCTATTTTTAGAAACTTCAGACTACGGCCAAGTGATGGTTTTATCAATGAATCGTATACTGTCTGCAAAGTACTGTTATGCAATCATATGGTGTCGCTGTACTAGCTAGCCGCTTTCTATAGACTGTCTCACGCTGTGAGGGAAGTGATTACAAGACGGTACTGTAGAATCTGATAAATAGGCGCGTAGTATTATTTTAAAGCCACTTTTGATATACGCATTCAATACACGTATTACATATAAATTAATATGCACCTTTTAACAATTATTTAGATACCCAACATGCCTATATAGTCACATATGCCTATTTTGACATTCAATACAAGATCGGCAGTAAGAAAACGAACATTAAACGTGTAAAGTCGGTTTAAGCTTTAGTAGCAGCAACCAGATCGCCTCCCACTAGTACTCTCAGTGCTTTGATTTGATATGTTGTAAAGAACCCAAACTATCTTCAAATTCAGTGTTTATAGCCCCCTATTCACACCCTAATTAGCTAGGGTAATTAAACTCTCTCGGACATGGAGAGCCGCCATATTTTACCCAGGTATCTTTGCAGTACTACGTCACAGCGTCAGTTAGGCTCTGAGAAGACAGTAGTATAATTATGCTAGTGGGATATAATAGTTTTACATAATAGTGTTATCATTTGACATAATTTGGCAATAAAAATACCTCAGCGCAAAGCCAATCGTTACAATGCGGATCTTCACAGCCTCAGCTGAGATAAAGTTTTAGTATAACTAATATATGAAGGGTAAACAAATTATATGCGATCTACTATAACCAATGAACGTCTGTCTGGACTGGCAATTCCGCATACTTGTAGGTACATAAAATTATGCTATTGATTGATATTATTATACAGAACTTCGCTGGTCTGAGAAGGGACGGGCAACTAGACATCTATGAGCATATTTGAATATTATGTAAACATTATATGATGCGTCTCGTGCATTTGTTCGATTTACATTTCAGCCAATACTCTGCCAATACTAGCGTTTATTGAAAATTTGCCAATTTATTATCCTAAAATAGTCACGTTTTAAGAACTAAACAAAGCACCGCGAAAACGCCACAAATGCACCAGATTATACACTTGTTTTCAAAAATTTCCAGGAGAGCTTGCCCCCGACCCCCCCCCCCCCTAAGCACAATTGTGAATCCACATGAATATGGGCTAGCTACGTGCCTGGTTGTAACTTGTGAGCGGACTAGGTAAGAATCTACCACGAATACAAAATACTTATTGTCATTGTGAGGACTTCTTCTGAAGAAGCTAATTAAAATGATATTAAATAATAATTATTGATAATTAACTTACAAATTACACTTCATTTAACCTTTTAGATGAGCACTTCGGTTTGTGCATCCTCCATTTAATTGGGTGTCGAACTTGGTGGTATTCCATTATGGCATATAACTAAAAATGTTCCATTTAGGCCCCGAAATACCGAAATGATATTGGCATTATAACCCAAGTTACCGTTGTAGCTTCCTATGTCAATTTTAACTTAACTTTTCCAGAAAATACAGGAATGTAAACATACTTATTTTCGCATAAAGTTTACATATCATATTTGTGTCTCATCACACCGCCCCTACATAACTAGATTACTTAATGCATGGTACATTTACGCAATCAAATGTCTAACCAGGGTAAGATAATCGTACAGGGTGAAAAGAGCTCACATAGAAGTAAAGCAGTAACAGTTAATTTGACTTGTCACCTGAAAGTTTACGGGTTCGATAATCGGATTATACATGTAGGTCATGATCTTCAGGTATGTTATCCACAATAGTCTTTGGAAGGGTCACCGTATGCAAGTAGCTTAATATATACAACTTATTGCCCCAGGGTTCAGTACAATCATTATGGTTAGTAATAAAACGTGGCAATTTATAGTGTGAACGTCATCTTACCACGCAGTCATCAATTCCATATGTTGCGAAAACCATACACCGACTGGATGTGAATGGCAGATTTATTGGATGAAAGTAAGGTAAAATAATGGTTTGGATATCATTCATACCATAGTGTACTTCTATTTGACACATATAGCACTGAACTACTGAATGTATTATACTGTCCAGCAAAAAAGTGTATGCATTTCATATTGATTCACTCCAAAATCATTATTTCGGACACGGCTAAATTTCTTGCCAAAATCGAGTGATTGGTACACCTATCGTTTGATTCGTCTTGATACGCTTCACATACTGTTAGTAAAACTCACAATCGTTTCAACAGAAAAAATAGATAAAACCTCTAGACAACAAATTCTGCTGAAATATTTTAATGAAAAAATTAATGACTAACACATTTACACGTTTTATATCAGTGCGTTCTGTTTGTCGGAATATACGAGGGGCGTTTAACATATTGTGGGACTGAGGCTGCGAAATACAGACGAACAATTATATAGTCGAGTCTTATTAAACAATCCTTTGAAATGATCATCCTTAACCGAAATACACATTTTGAGTCCTGAAACTCATAGGCGAAATGCATTTTATAGGGATTGCCAGGAACAACTTTAAGGCACTGAAAAATAGCACCCCTAGCGCACTTCTAGATTCGTAACAATGTCCAGATATTGTTCTGTTCATTCTCGCTTACAGAGATAAGTCACAAGAACCTAAGTCCTGTGAATATGGTGGCTGTGCAACGGGTGCACCGCCTCCTTCATAGCCTAGTGGTAGAGCGTCCGCTTCGAATGCGGGTGGTCCCGGTTTCGATCCCAGACCGCGTCATACCAAAGACGAAATAAAAATGGTACCAGAAATTCCCTTGTTAGAGGCTCAGTATAAAAGGGAAGCTGGCTTCTCTTCTCTCATATCCTCGTTGCTAGTAGACGCGCTTATGGTTGCATTACATCAAAGTAATTACAATCTATTATTAGTAACAGCGAAACATTCTAATAAAAAAATCAGACAGGGAAATTGGCACTCAGCACAAAGCAGAGCACATCAACTCATTACAAAAAAGAAATAGCGGAAAGACAGAATACAAACAATCAGGAACAAACTCGGAACGCGAGGACTGCCAAAGGTCAACCATAGGTTACGAAGCCACGTGATAGTCGTGAACTTTGTGTATATATTGAAACAAAGCCCACATATTCGTACATTGAATATAACCTGCCAAGAGGGACCTGCGGCGATTTGCGAGTTCAGTGGGAAGTCAACGTTTCAAACATAATTATTTATTATCGGCATTATAACAATATGTTACCACACGATCGGGACCCCTCGGACATAACTGACGTAACATGTTCCGGATTCATGACGGAAACACCCGAGTAGTCACGATTGGTTACCACACTACCAATATAACACCAGCACTGCTATCATCCACATCAGGTTACATCGAAACAGTAAACTTGGACATTCATCTACTAGGTATTTAATATTATTTTTAAATTTTACAGTTTTCTTGTAAAAATATCATTATGTATGTGCTTGAATAATCTCCGGACTTCGTTCCTACTTTCTGCCAATGTCGCGTTGGAAATGATTTGTTTGAGGTTTGATAGTATACGAAATAAGGAGGCTCACAGTGAATACTAAGTATACCCGCAAGAATTTGAAATTCAATCCATAAAATATCATAGCAGTCGATCCATTCAAAATCGCTCTATACGTTCTAATAATCGAATGCTATGATATTTTATGGACATAATTTCAAATTCCTGCGGGTATACCCGACTGCTTTGCCTCCTTAAATAAAGTCTTATTCATTATCATTAATATGATTACATGTATTAATTTATATTATCCTTATTATCAAATAATTTATCATGTTTCATTTCTGTTTTGTATTTCATGTTTAGGACAGTTCTCAGCCCACATAAAAATTTACCAGTCGTAATTTCTTTTTTATACATACACAGATTCATTGTAATATTCTGCATGATTGCTAAGGAATGGGAACATTGTTTCGTTTACATGCATTTAACAATATTTCGCGTGGTATCTGAGTTCGATTGAGTGTAAAAGAGAATAGAATTTTTTTAATTTTGCATAATTAACAAGAGACTTTTTTATTCTTTGCCAACTTCGTTTCCGCGAATTACAACGACCACAATCATGATATGTTTTAATGACTGGGTATTGTTTTCTTTTTTTTCTGAAAGCGTTTAGTTTAAAATGAATCTACATTAAAATCTTGTTGTAAAATACCCATAATCTACATTAGTTTTGAAAAAATAGTCCTCCGTTACGTCTGGACGTCATTAAAAAGCCTGAGGATGAAAAACGAGAAACTTATTTGTTAAGCCTTATTGTCCTAGCAAGGTCACGGCATAATTTATAACAATGTATGTCTCACTTTTTTTGTCGAGCAAAACAATGAAAGCGACAGCATAAAAACATGGAGATTTGACGAAAAGCACACTCAATTTACTGTATTGTGATATTTTCAGCGTATTCGGATAGTGCAGAGAACAATGTCACTCAAGGTTGCAGTTATTTTGTTGGTTGTATGTACATCATTCATTCTAGAAACAGCTACGGCTGAAGAAGGTACGTACTGAAACATGATAGTTTTTATTTTTATTCCATCTTTGTTGGTACGTTCCTTTAGGTCTGTTTTACTTTATGACTGGTAACGTACATGAACTTATCAACAAAACGCATCCTTGATAGCTTAGTGGTACGGCGTCCGCTTTAAGTGCCGGAGGTTCCGGGTTCGATCCCGGGAAACGTCATACGTGTCAAAGACGAACTAAAATTAGACCAGTATTTTCCTTGCTAGACGCTTAGCATAAAAGGAAACTGGTTTCTCTTCTCTCATACATTCGTGGCATTGGATAACACCAGGAATAAACGGTGTCGATAATGATTAATATAAATTGGAAAACTTGTTTCACAATCGACCTAAATTAAATTAGTAAAAACTAAAAACGTTTATTTTTGATATGATATAGGATTGTTGCTTTTCCCTATGTGACATATTGTACATGTAGTTGTCATCTTGTTTACTATATATGTTTACCATATCTCATACATTTCGTATTGAATTGTTAATTAAAAAACACTTTACTTTGTACATTGTACAAGTCTTATAAAGTATCTATTCTTTTTTCTGTGACTTCATTTCACCACGGTCGGAACTAAACAAACAATCTAGCAGTACCATTGGTAACGTAATATACATAAAACAAATTTAATATAAAACATATCAAATAAAAATTTCAAACCACTAAATCAATTAGTTCTTCATCTCTATGTATAATTGCATTTGTCAGTCCAAGGCTGTAACATGTTAAAGTCAAAATATATTGCCACCTGGCAGACATATGAAAAGAAAGGACTTCCAGCTTCAATTAAGAAAATACAAAAACAGGGGGTCATGTGTCATATAAGAAAAAAAGTTCGTCATCACTGTGAACAGATTTCACATATGCGCGGAGTGATTCAATCCGAAGTTTAACCTACCCAACTTTCACTTTGGTATCTAGGTAAAGATCTCAAAATATTGTGTACAGTGCATGTAAACTGAAATAGATTATTCCAGTTCAACCTTGCCAATGTATACCACCATTTACTCACAACACAAGTTTCTGTTATGAATACATATGTCCGCGTAGGCATTTAGTGGTCCATTTATCGGATTTTAAAACCGGGATGTATACTTATACTGACATGACAAGTTTTATTAACTTATTCTCCATAATTCCCGAATATAACACCATGTGCCATACTGGCGACAAACATCGACCGTGATATAAAATCAGTTTGCTTAAAAAGTTATTTTGAGCAGCAGGCTGCAGGCACTGTTACCAACCAGCATGACTTTGTAATGTAATCAACCAGCAGGCACTGTAATCAACCAGCAGGCACTGTAACCAACCACCAGACACTGTAACCAACCAGCAGGTACTGTAACCAGTTATCAGGCACTGTGCCTAACCAGAAGACACTGTAACCAACCAACAGGTACTGTAACCAACCAGCAGGTACTGTAACCAGTTATCAGGCACTGTGCCTAACCAGAAGACACTGTAACCAACCAACAGGTACTGTAACCAACCAGCAGGTATTGTAACCAATTATCAGGCACTATGACCAACCAGAAGACACTGTAACCTACCAACAGGCACTGTAACCAACCAGCAGGTACTGTAACCAATTATCAGGCACTGTGACCAACCAGAAGACACTGTAACCTACCAACAGGCACTGTAACCAACCAGCAGGTACTGTAACCAATTATCAGACACTGTGACCAACCAGAAGACACTGTAACCAACCAACAGGTACTTCTAATCAGCAAGCACTGCCAACCAGCAGCAACAGGCACTGTAACCAACTAGCAAGCACTGTAACAAAGTAGCAGACACTATAACCAACTAGCAGACACAGTAACCAATTATCAGGCACTGTATAATCAACTAGCTGGCACTATATCAAACCAGTAGACAACCAGTAGACACTGTAATCAACCAACAGTCGCTATAACCAGCAGGTACTGTTAAACCATCAGACACTATAACCGACAGGCATTGTAACCAACCAGCAGCCACAATTATTATGTATAATGTTATAACCGGTATTTACTATAGCGTGTGAGTTTGACGGTAACGGATATGATTCATGTCTTAAGAATGCCTGTAATATTCTATTTACTATAGCGTGTGAGTTTGAAGTTTTCGGAAATGATTCATGTATTGAGAATGCCTGTTATATTATATTTACTATAGCGTGTGAGTTTGAAGGTAACGGATATGATCCAGGTTCAAGTTTCCCGTCAGCTGACGGCTGTCAATACTGTACATGTGCACCAGATGGCCATCTAGACTGTGTAGAAACTGGGGACTGTGACGATGATTGAGGTAACGTACATTACATTAAAACTATAAAATAATGATGAAAATTGAATGGAATTAGTCTGGTTAACGACATTCTTACATGATGCTTCCTTTTTTGGATTTATTTTTGAAATCGTAAACCAGATCTAGAACAGGTAACTTGCCCCAATCGACACTATGATTCGCTTAAGGCGTTCTGGGACACCTGCGGTCAACTATTATACAAGAAAACCAGTGATGAAGATTTAAATGTAAGGGCTATCACTGTGTATAAGGTGTCGGGTCAGGACATGCACTATCATTGAATCGCTAAAACGATGAACAATAGAACGTTACGAAAATACATATACTGTAACAAAAGTACATACTTTGCTTTTAGTGGCGTAGAGTTCTAACAGGGAGATCACTGCGTAGAGAAGTTTGATTTCAATGATCATCTGGAGATGAAAATGTTACCTCCCTTGTATTACTTTGAAGTCAGTCTCCGGACACAACTGTTATAAGTTATTTTTATTTTTGTTGTTTCAGTTTCATTTGGTCACTTTCCGAAATCAACCATAAAAGAAGAAATGAGGAACCTGTGTGGCTGACTTATACATTGTAATCTTCATTCTATTTATTGTACCATTTCTTGAAAACAATAATACTTTATTGTATGCACTAACGAGTGAACTACTCGTATGAGTATGTTTTATTGTAATTAGTTTATATTTATGGATCAATCGTTGAATGCTCTGAATAAACATGCGTTCAAACCTGCCAAGTATTCCACTTTAAGCGATTTATATGTGTTTATTTACCCTCGACACCGGAAATTCATATGGAAGAGGCACCAGGAGAGGTTAGTCACTCTAATTTTTTAGGGATAGTGTATGATACAGAAGATGCCCCAGTTCCAGAAGCATCCCTGGTTCTTGTACGTGCCTGGTGTAAAGCATCTTACACGAGACCTTAGTTATGATGTGTGAGAAACACTGAAAACATTTCTGTTTTAATCCGGCTGGATGCGGGATCGAACCCATGACCTTCTGATCAGCAGTCAGTAGCTCTTACCACTGGACTACTTGTCCAACCCTCCGCTTTTATAGGAAGTATAAAAAAATATCGGATTTTCCGATTCATCCGACTTCCACTCCACTTTTGTATCCCTTATCCGAAAATACAATTTTCTTGTATTTTTTCCAACGTCGTGGAGTCAATGTCTCAACAAATCTTGTAGCTCATCGAAATACCAACACTATACCTTATGACCTACAGCACGGCTTCATGTCCAACCGTTCCTGTGAGACACAGCTAGTGATTCTTGTGGAAGATCTGGCTAAGAATTGCACCAACGGCCTCCAAACAGACCAAGTACTGTTGGACTTTAGTAAGGCCTTTGTCAAGGTTAGTCACCCAAAGTCGCTATACAAGTCTCATCAGTAAAGCATTAGGGGTAGCACACTTCCCCGGGCCAAGGCCTTTCTAGCAAACAGACCCCAACCCGTTGTCCTAACAACAATGCAATGTCGTACTCAGGATTGGTAACATCCGGATTACCCCAAGGGTCTGTCCTTGTGCCGATACTCATTTTATGCTATATTAACGACCTTCCTGAGCTGGTATTTGGCTGGTGGTTGCAGACGACACAGCCTTGTACGTGGCAGTTGCTGCCGTGCAGGACTCTCACATCCTACAGGATGGCCTGGCTAGGCTCCAAGAACGGGAGGTTGAGTAGGATATGGAGTTTAATCAAGACGCTAAAACTCCATTGCCCACTCAAAATGTCCTGCACGGTCAAGTACTCAAAACAGTGACCAGCTCCATGTACCTTGGTGTTGATATAGACAACAGTCGTACACGTATACTTGAACAATTACGTCCAGCGAGCTATAGGTGCTTATTTGAAAGCGCAAACAAGACGCTTGGATTCTTGAACCGCAATATAAGGTCGAATTACCAATCGATAAAAGGCCACTGGTAGAGTACTCCTAACCAGTTTGGAGCCCCGACGCCATTAAGAGCATAAACAAAATCGAGATTATCAAGAGACGCGCAGCCAGATGGACCGCAAGTATCTACACAGTCACTCCGCAAGCTAGTATAACATATTTATTTCATCAGATGGACCGCAAGTATCTACACAGTCACTCCGCAAGCTAGTATAACATATTTATTTTATCAGATGGACCGCAAGTATCTACACAGTCACTCCGCAAGCTAGTATAACATATATATTTTATCAGATGGACACCAAGTATCTACACAATCACTCCGCAAGCTAGTATAACATATTTATTTCATCAGATGGACCGCAAGTATCTACACAGTCACTCCGCAAGCTAGTATAACATATTTATTTTATCAGATGGACCGCAAGTATCTTCACAGTCACTCCGCAAGCTAGTATAACATATTTATTTTATCAGATGGACCGCAAGTATCTACACAGTCACTCCGCAAGCTAGTATAACATATATATTTTATCAGATGGACACTAAGTATCTACACAATCACTCCGCAAGCTAGTATAACATATATATTTCATCAGATGGACCGCAAGTATCTACACAATCACTCCGCAAGCTAGTATAACATATTTATTTTATCAGATGGACACCAAGTATCTACACAATCACTCCGCAAGCTAGTGTAACATATATATTTCATCAGATGGACCGCAAGTATCTACACAGTCACTCCTAAAAGCTAGTATAACATATATATTTCATCAGATGGACCACAAGTATCTACACAATCACTCCGCAAGCTAGTATAACATATTTATTTCATCAGATGGACCGCAAGTATCTACACATTCACTCCGCAAGCTAGTATAACATATTTATTTCATCAGATGGACCGCAAGTATCTACACAATCACTCCGCAAGCTAGTGTAACATATATATTTCATCAGATGGACCGCAAGTATCTACACAATCACTCCGCAAGCTAGTATAACATATTTATTTCATCAGATGGACCGCAAGTATCTACACATTCACTCCGCAAGCTAGTATAACATATATTTTCATCAGATGGACCGCAAGTACCTAAACAATCACTCCGCAAGCTAGTATAACATATTTATTTCATCAGATGGACACCAAGTATCTACACAATCACTCCGCAAGCTAGTGTAACATATATATTTCATCAGATGGACACCAAGTATCTACACAATCACTCCGCAAGCTAGTGTAACATATATATTTCATCAGATGGACCGCAAGTATCTACACAATCACTCCGCAAGCTAGTATAACATATTTATTTCATCAGATGGACCCCAGGTATCTACACAGTCACTCCAAAAGCTAGTATAACATATTTATTTCATCAGATGGACCGCAAGTATCTACACAATCACTCCGCAAGCTAGTATAACATATTTATTTCATCAGACCGCAGGTATCTACACAATCACTCCGCAAGCTAGTATAACATATTTATTTCATCAGATGGACCCCAAGTATCTACACAGTCACTCCGCAAGCTAGTATAACATATTTATTTCATCAGATGGACCCAAAGTATCTACACAGTCACTCCACAAGCTACCAAACATATATATTTCATCAGATGGACCACAAGTATCTACACAGTCACTCCGCTTTTAATGAGAGTTAGTAAAGGCAATTTAATGAACTGCGCTAAAGTTCAATAGAAGAGGATTATTACTTTTAAAGATAATTATTGTTTGTGGGGGTCCAACCTGATCGCCACCTGACTATACCAAAGTAATAATGTATTTAAGCTAGACACACTATGAATGCAAAAAAACCATTTTCATTGAAAGTTATGATTTCCATTGCCACGGTGATGTTGCATTGGTGTATATTTCGAATCAAATCTAGCAGGATGTAGTTACACGACCTTGGATATTGGTGAATACATACATCATTACCAACTAACAGACATGTTTAACTAAATAAGGACGGACTTATCACTTACAGTTCATTTTATTCATCGCAAAATTTTGCTTATTAAAATATAAGTGCTGTTGGATACCCAATTCGTTGACAAAGGAGAAGAAAAGGGTAATTAGATTGTGATAAAATAGCATCTGATAATAACTCTAAATGTCTCACAATTACTTACTTAGTGCACGTCGACACATCAGACTGATATCAGCTTTCTCCATTTTGGTCTGTCGGTTTCCTTCCATGTAATTCCCATCTATTTCAACACCCCATCTACCATTCTCCTTAAGGTTTCTTTTTGATGGTTTGATATTATATAGACTAAATAAATAAAAGATCACAAACAAAAGGCCTGGTAAATTAGGGTAATATTCAGGGTGAATAGTAATAAATGTGCCTAATTTGTAAGGCATTGACGAAAATTGAAGAAAATATACATTTATTTTGACAATAAAGATACATGTAAGCGTAAATTTCGACATTCAAACAAAACAAAACAAAACCTGACATAGATCAATTCTGTAGGAATTTATGTTATCACGAAGTCAGTGGATACAAGAACGGATATTTTGAGGTAATTGACCATTTAAACCCTGGTGAAAAACAAACCCAATGAATGCTTGCTATTTACACATGAAAACAAATTTATGGTGTAACAGCTACGCCCCAGTATCATTATGTAGGTCTTGTCATTTTCCGTAAACGACAGGTAATGTGATTTAGTCCAGTATTTAACTTAGTCGATGTATTGACGTGTATTTTCTAAAAATGATTATTTACACCGCTCGTGTACGTTCAACATTAAATGGCTACTTGTGTTGAATATAATTTGATTTGAGGTTAAGTAGGTTATACTATGTAAACAGGTAAGCGATTTAATATACATGAACGTGTAGAACCATAGAATACTTTTGTAGTTCAATACATGTATCGTTTTGTTGAAAGTATGTTGTTGACAACCAGTAGTTGACAACCACATCTGCACATAGTTAAGGTCTTTAAAGATGTTGAGCATTACATTTCATACAATGTCGACGTCAGTATTTGAATAAAGACCACTTCATATCCGTATGGTATCCCCAAACAGGAACAGTCTGCCAAATACCGATAGTTCCCACCGAAGCTAATCTACACGTATTTGTAATGCTATATTACGCTGGAAGTGAATCACTTAACGTTCAACTAAATTAACTAAGTGGTATGTGATCTTAGTAAACAATTATTTGAAGTGCAGAGTTACAATATACTTGAACATAAATAGCCATTTAGGAATAATTAAGTGTCTAAGATAGTACTTGTGATAATGAATTAAATCTGTTGTCTTTTAATAGATAGTTACATGACAGTTTCCAACAAACCAGTTTGTATTTTTTAAACAAATAATAATCTAGTAAGCTTAATATTGGTAAATTGTTTTTAAACCGAAAGTAGCATTATTTTAGAAATTCAAAACGAAAGTAGACATTATTAAAGTATTATATGATGAGTTCATTGTAGATCTAACCACAGAAATATGACACATTCCCCTTTATACTTCACCTAATGCGGGTCTAACACAAACAATGCATATAGTCCGGTCTATAAATGGGATATTTAGGTAAGACCCGGCATTGGACTGTATAGTAAATATTTTTTGGTTTTCTGTTAGGGAATATGTTGTTATTGAAGAATCTGAATGATGCCCAGCTGGCACCATTGAGCATTTTGAGAAATTCAAGATGGCGTCCAAGATGGCCGCTAAAATTAGAAAAAATGACTGTGGTACTAGAAATAAGTTACAAATTGCTATTTTTGCGGGTTTATTGTATTTTAGATGTTAAAAACATACTCATTAATATAAATTTATCATAAGTTATTGATTTAGTGAATCTTATATGGCACCCATGGCAGCTGGAATCCAAAACACGGCTATAATGGCCGCCATAATTGAAAGATTGTACTAAAACTCAATTGTTTTAATTATACGTGTACCAGTAGTGTAATACATGTATATGATAAATACTCAAAGAAAACTTCAATTCAAAACAGTTGACCCATTAGCTGATTCAAAATGGCGGCCAAGATGGCCGCCATAATAAAAACAATATGTTAGTGGATCATAAAGAAGTTACATATTGATATTTTGCTGATTGATTGTAGTGGAAGTGTCTCAAACATAATTACTTCTGTAATACACTGCATAAATATATCAAAATGGCGACAAAAATGGCTGCTACATATGTCAAACTGAAAATTAGCATTTAATAGCATGTAACGTAATAGAACTTTCTTAATTTTTTATATAGGTATTGCTATAGGTAATAAATGGTCTAATAAAACTACAATTGAAAACACTTTATGTTTAGCTTATTCAAATTGGCTTCCAAGATTGATGTCAAACATGAAAGTTTAAACCAAGCTAATTGTATATCTTAGACCACTGGTCGGTTGGTATACTAGTATATGTATATGGTATTGTAAATACTAGTATATGAATATATGTTTTATTTACACGTTCGTTTATTTTACAAACAACATTTTATATACATTTGCACTTGATTTTATCCACTTCTCCTGTAGTTTGTCAATAGGCATTGTTAACAGATTTTAAAAAACAAAAAATGTTCTTCAAGTAATATCAGGTAGGATTATCAGGTCTTTTGTGTTCAACTCCAATGATAGGTGTCTGAGTGATGTTATACTCTTCTCACAATGTAGATGCCATATCACTTCCATGTTTGTTGTTTTATGGTTGGAATTGTGTTTTCATGCTTCGTATTGTGCCAACACTGACGCCATTTTCATCCGTGTATGGTGTTGGCGATGGGTTTCTGCTTCATCCTCTGTAAAGGCGTACAGTTGTTAATTATGTCTTGGTCGTATATTTTCCCAATTCTACATGGACATTATGGTTGAGGAATACATGCAGAGCCATCATCTATCTACGTGGAGTCTTCACTATCTGCTCAGTAAGGTACCAGGTCTTTGAAATATACAGCTATATTGTCATGGCATTGAGACGAATAGCTTGATGTCTGATTTGATCAAGTTGTTGCTGGTGTTCCACTGTGGTTTAAATGTATTGAAAGCATTGCAAGCTTTACCTATCATAATCTTCAAATTTAAATCCTCCCCTGTCTGTTCCAACACGTCTCAAGAAGATGAAGGTCTCATTATCAATGGTTTGATGATTCATATGGCATCTTTCATGGTTAGAGCATAGCGCATAATGTTGCATCGCAAACCGTTTTGTCTTCTTGACAATGACCAATGTCTTTGGTTTTGTTGTCAAGACAATGTACATTGTTTAGCACGAGGCAAAGCTGTGTGAGATGCCAGCAACCTACATACAAAGGATGTTGCAGTTCACTACATCCAATATGAAGATATACTAGTCAACGGTACACATCGAAAGTCTGTGTGAGACGCTAGGCCGATACATTCAGCATATTTCAAATCTCTGACTCAATTCATTGATGTTATTATCGGTCACATACGTATTATCCTCCCACTTATCACTCAGCAACTTATTACAGTTATGCTAAGGTTGGTGTTTGAGCTTTCAACGCTTGATCTTGGTTGATTACGGAGGCTTTTCTTGCAATCAGCCTAATAATGGGTCGCTAAGTAGCATCACTTTTGGTAGGATCAATGTATATAGTTCATTTTCTCTCCTAAGTCTGACAAGATCTTTTATTACCAGTGTCATCATGTAATCCTTAACCTATTATTTTAGTAATCAATTTGCCACAACCCTCATGTTCATTCAGGCGCTTTCTTTACCTTCTTCGCATAGTTCTCTATATTACACTTGGTGTTTTAGATATCTGGTCCTTGTTTGCAACAGCCAAGTGTTGTACATCTTCTTCTTGTATCCCAATTGATCTTTAGAAATAATTTTATTATTACATTCTATATCTGACGTGTTGATGTTGTGCCAAGCTTAAAGAGAATCCAAGAATGGTCGTTCCTTACTCTAGCAAGTAATTTTATAACTGTCAAATATGTAATCCACAATAGATAAAGTCGTTATTATTATTATTTTTACTATTATTATTACCAGGTCTGGTCTGGTCTGGTCATAGTTTTGCCCGTATATAAACTATTATGTCATGTAGAGGTCTTCCACATCCTCTGGAGATCGCTACATAATATTTGGTTTAAAGCGACCATATCAGATGACCTCCATGTGGCCTCGTAGATTCTTGGGTGTTGGAATCTTTTTCATTCAATAACTTAACACATGATCATCACATGGCGGCATAGAATATACCGTTTTTTTCGCCTAGACCTTCGTTATCAATGATCATTTCTTTGCTTGTGATGGCATTTGTATCACCAATGAAAGTGATAAACTCCCTTTTCGACAAATCCATGTTTTGATGGGGACAGAATACACCTGATTGGTTGAACTTTGCATGCTACCTAACAAGTGCACGGGGTCACGTAATATACAGCATGTACATTGATTTTTGTAAAATTGATCAATATAAATTAGTTTATTTGGAATGAATACTTGATGATTAACACTAAATTTACCAACCGACAAATGACAATGACTCTATGGTTAACTACTTCGTTCATGTTTGGAAGCCATCTTGGATGCCATTTTGAATCAGTTATCGGGTCATTTGCTTTTAATTAAAGTTTCAATTAGATTATTTACAACATATTGCAGTACTGATAATATTATAATTAGCAATTTTGATTACACTTCATGGTTTTTAATAAAATATGCCAATTCGTCAATTATGACGGCCATTGTAGCCGCCATTTTGATTTCAGCCTTCATGGATGTTATCGCAAATAGACTCAAACAATAAATAATGATATAAATATAAATACGTCTAATACATCTTAAAAACTGTCAATCAGCAAAAATAGCTTTGTAACTTACTTCTTGCATCATCGGCATATACTTACTGGTTTTGGTCGCCATCTTGGGTGCCATTTTGAATCAGCTAATGAGTCAATAGTTACAAAATGAAAGAAAGTTTAATTTTGAATAATAATTACATATTACAGTACTGATATAAAAAAATAGGTTTAAAATAGATGATTTCCAATACAATTTACCAATTTGTGCAATTACTGCGGCCAACGTAGCCGCCATTTTGATTTTAGCTGTCCCGGATGCCTTCTTATATTAACTGAATCAATGAATAATGATAAATATATATTAATACTTATGTTTAAAACATTTAAAATACAACTGATGAGCAAAAATAGCAATTTGTAACTTACTTCATGCACCCATGGCATTTTTTCTAATTTTAGCGGCCATCTTGGACGCCATCTTGAATTTCTCAAAATGCTCAATGGTGCCAGCTGGGCATCATTCAGATTCTTCAATAACAACATATTCCCTAACAGAATACCAAAAAATATTTACTATACAGTCCAATGCCGGGTCTTTTTCATAATTGACCGGACTAATATATTTAAAACAGAAACACGTAAAGGTGCATAAAACTCTAATGCCGGCTAGTTACACAAAACGTCACTCGTTTCGATATATATGCTTTTTGTAAGAGGTGATGGATCGGGATGCAATGATAATAAATTATGTATTAAAAGAGGTCTGCGAAGTTGGCAGTTAGCTGTTAGTTGTTCATTCAGAAGTTCATTCGAAATTCAATTTTCGAATGAACTTCTGACCACAGGCCTAAGAAATTATATCACAAAATACAGAGTTTTGAAAGTCCCAATCTTCCCGTCATTACTGTATAATTATTATTTATCTATTATATAAAGTAATGACGGCAAGATCTCTGTATTTTGTGATATAATTTCTTAGGCCTGTGTTCTGACAGAAGTTAACTCGAAAGGTAAATTTCTCAAGACGTACGGTATTTAATAACTCTGATTGTCCTCTTTGGGAAAGGGTCCAGGTCCGTTCAGATTGGGAATTTAGCGTCGTGACAACTTGAAATAGGGAACTTTTATGAAGCAAAAAGGCAAAATAAAACAGAAAAAGAGATTACAATGTGACTGTTTATTGGTTTCTTCGAACTTCTATGCTTAACCTCTTGTAAAAAATGTTCATTTTATGTCCGATTTTTAATTATTTTTAAAATGTTCATTGGGAATTTCTCCATTCAAATTTGGGATAATTATAGCCTTTTTGCTATTGGGAAACGGACCCTAATACAGAAGGGAAAATCACTGTATTACACTGTATCTGGTTTTTTTCAGACAGTTCCATCCACACGATCATGGCTGCTAAATAGGGCAAGTAATGATTTGAGCAGTCTCAAATGGCGAGCGCAGCCTCTATTGCGCCGTCGGAAACAAAAGCCTATTGCTTTAGGATTCTTGGCTTAGTTTATGACGGTGGAACAACTGTTTTGAGACATCAATTTGACTCACGTATCCCTCCAGATGAGCTACAAAACAAACTT
Source organism: Spisula solida (assembly GCA_947247005.1). Lineage (NCBI taxonomy): Eukaryota > Metazoa > Mollusca > Bivalvia > Venerida > Mactridae > Spisula > Spisula solida. The sequence continues at coordinate 36,301,371 of OX365956.1, read as the reverse complement.
AATGACCCAGTTGTCCTGAAAAAACTTGTTGACCTACGGAAGAAAAAGATCCTGACACAGACTCAGTGGGACCTTATATACCCCCAGATAAACGCACCTGGCCAGCCTAGCTCTAACGATTTCGATGTTGCTCTCTTGAATCTTCTGCTGAGATGGATTTGTGACCTTGATAAATCTTCAACATATTGGTCCCAGGGCATACCACCTTCGTTTGATACATCAATAGAAGCAGATTTATCACGGCTTCGACGGATAAGGAATGAGGTAAGCATATCATATATACAAAATTATATAACGGGCAGTGGAGACAGTACTCGGCTTTACCTGCCGTGCACAGAAAACAAAAAACATCACATACCACAATTACACGCTATATATGTATACAATGTTACAAACCTGGGTTTTGCTGAACAAAAGTGGATGTCGGAGTTCACACCTTTGTCAATACATTTACAGTACATGTATATTCAGCATGTGTGTTATGGATATGACCGAGTTTTCAGACCACTGTCCGTTGATATTTTCTTTAGCATGTAATCATAATGTTTTACCAAATAATGTTAATAATACTACTGACAGAATTGTGTGGGATAGTTCCCGTAGAGAAAAATTTCTTACCAACCTTGAAAACCAGCGTCATATATTTGATGATATTTTTAATAACCTTTCATCCAATGAAATTGATATTAATCAATGTATTGATCAATTTACAAATACCATTTCCAACATATCATTCACCCACTTCGGCAAAACTTGTTCTAACACACGTAAGCCTCTCAAAAATAAGGCGGACTGGTTTAATGATGAATGTCGAATTTCTAAATCTAGTTTTCTAAACGCAAAAAGAAAATTTAAATCTAACCCCACAGATCTTAATAAAATTTCATTTTTAAACTGCCGAGCAAATTATGCGAAAGTGAAACGTAAATGTAAGAACAGACATTTCTGTAATGAATCGAATAAATTGGAGAACATGAGTAAAAGCTCACCAAGGAAATTCTGGAAATATATCAATAAATTTAAAAATAAGAAAAAACAAGATGTTACAAACGTAGGAATGGAAGAATTCTTACAACATTTTGAAAATATCTCAAATACACCCCATTGCGATTTTAATAAAAACGAATATACAAATGAGCGTGACTCTACGCTTTATATCGATCAACTTGATTCTCCGTTGTCTATCGAAGAAGTAAGAAAAACAATCCATCAGCTGAAGCGCAATAAAAGTTGCGATATCAATAATAATGTTGCTGATTTTTTCATAGACTCCTGTGACTTTATTTCTCCTTATCTATGTAATGTTTTTAATCATATATTTGACTCCGGTGTTTACCCAGAAAACTGGTCAAAGGGGGCAATAGTACCAATTTTTAAGAAAGGTGATGTAAGGTGTCCTGCGAACTATCGTGGTATTACACTCATTAATGTAATTGCCAAAATTTTCTCATTATTATTAAGAAACAGGATTAACACGTGGTGTGAAAATGAGCATTTATTTAATGACTCTCAATTTGGTTTTCGGGATAAAAAATCTACTACAGACGCAGTTTTTATTTTACACAGTATTATTCAAAAAATATTATCGAAAAATAAAAAACTATGGTGTGTTTTCATTGACTATGAACGTGCTTTCGATACGGTAATTCGTGATGGATTGTGGGTAAAATTGTTGGAATCTGGAATCAGCTGTAAAATTTTAAATATTCTTAAAGCTATGTAACATCGGTTAAATCATGCGTAAAGTTGTCTTCTCACATGAACATATCTGATTTTTTCGATGTCACCGTAGGCCTGAGACAAGGTGAGCCCTTATCTCCGTTATTATGCATCCTTTTTATAAATGACATTACAAATTGTATAAACATTGACTCATTAACAGAGAACGACATAAGTCTACTCTCAAGGTATTTAATCCTTCGCCTCGGACAATTATGTTCTTTGTCCTCACAAAACTGTACAATAACCCTTGTAAGAAGACACTTTTGACGAATAACTAGTACTGTATCTATTACATTACAGGTTACGGTGAACTAGTTAAGAAAAATTTAGATATGCGTAAGTGGCTTTTTTCATTGGTCTTTAGTACTACTAGTATTTCGTCAGAATGTTTGCTGCGATGAAATCCAGGTTTTGATTGTACATGGGCCATCTGGGGTCAACAAACTATGTCAAAGGGTCAAATCGTAGACAAACCTTGTGTTTGCGATTGAGGCTGTATTTTGCATCGGATTTTAGTAATATTTAGTCAGAATATTAATGTTGATGAAACCTAGGTTGGGAATACGGGTCGTCTAAGGTCAAAAACCAGGTCAAGGGGTCAAATCTTTGACAAACCTTGCGATAGAGGCCGTAGTTTGTATATCAATACATTAAACGCGATATCCCGTTTAATGTAAGAACGATTCTAGCGCAGTTTTCATATTTTTAAGTATTCGTCTACCGACATGTATAGTTATCAGGTACCTGAGTTTTAGGATGTGATTCTACTTGCAATGTGCAAAAAATGAGCAAAAGTTCACATGATTCTCGATCACACCTTGTGTATGAAGCGTATACATGTATTTCCAGGTTGCCCATATAAAGACCATTACTCTTACTAAGCAGCAATTTCAACAAAAATGGAACGAGTTGGAACAGGTAAGTGACTGCTGTCTGATTCCTGTCTGATGTACTGATTTATACGAAGTACAGTTCCAGTATCCTTCGCTTTCGATTGTATAAAAATAACAGCACAGGTAACTGTATCATTGAAAAAGAATAAAAAAAACATTTTTTTATTTTTTATATCGAACTACAATGTATAATTATACATGTATCAATTTCTAGTAAATGTTTTCGTCAATGATACATTTACCAGTGATTAAAAGGACAATACGTACATGTATAATTCAACATAAAATGACACATTACACAGAATCAAACAAGCATACCACTCTAGTATGTCCATATTGAAATCATTCACTGAATGAAAATAATCCATTAGTTACCTGGTTGTAACTATTTAGATATGAACTATGATAATAACAACATTAAGTACAATCATCAAAAACAATAATTTCATTTAGTGCATTTTTGTTTTAACATGATGCTATATTACGCATGTTTGTTTGCAGGTAATTGTAAGACTTGGGACAGGCATACCTGACTTGGTAGAAAATATTACAAAGCTCAGTTCATCCTCTATTGATCCCAAAAACGAATCGAAATACATGGCAGAGCTTTTAGAAAGCAGACGGAATGAGTTCGATTTACAAGCAGACATCGGTGAAACGAAATCAAAACTAGTTGAAGTTGAAATAAGTATCAACAGTATAGCTAAGACTGTTGATCAACAAACTTCTCAATTAAATGAAGTGACACAAGAACTGACGAAAGTAGAGAAACGCACCAGAATCACTGACGAAAAGCACGATAATGCCTTAAAAGATATCGAATCGAAGCAAACAAACATAGTGGAAAACATTGTAGAGGAAAGGAATGCCCGCGAAGCACAACATGTTCATACAAAACAACGCTTTGGTGCTCTTGACGAAAAGATTGAAAGTCTGGATGTTCAGCGTAACATGCAAGGTAATACAACTTAACAACCAGTTGTCTTCATGAAGCATTATAATTATTAAATCCCGATTAGTCATTGCTATAATCATATACAAAACATGTCTCTATTTCAAAGCGATCTTATTGAACTTTTCAAATTAAAACAATTCATTAATTGGCATAAATAGGTTGTTCATTGCCAATATCGTGTCTCAATGACTTCGCAATTGCATGGTTCAGTATTTTATCGAAGCTTACTAAATTTCGTTTATGTCACATCATTCTACTTTTCTCCACGTATACACATCTGGAACAATTACACGTACACGATATCCATGCTGATTGGCTAGTTAAGTTGTTCATGTAGTTGGTATGTGGTAGGAAATATATTACTTAGGTAAAACGCAAAGCATATTGTGTACGATTTCACGCAAAGTAATCTGCAGATGTACGAGGCATGATAAAGATATAACGATAAAATGCCAATAATTTTGTTATGAATATTTCGACTTTACTCAAACTTTAGACGGAAGTAATAACATACATTAGCAATGTTTCCATGTAATATCATGATTACATCGACGTCATGCTAAAATCTATGGTTGCTAAGGTAACCCACGATACGCATAGGCGGGGCATTTTGTGGATTTTTTACTGTTCTCACGCAAATTCAAGCTCTGACGGTTTTCATGTAAGCCATAGCAATGTGATTAAAAATGGTACTTGAGGTCACCTATGATTCGCCTAACTGATGGTGACGTCATAAACGGGTTGTGTTGTCATTCGTTACATCACGCACGTGTTACAATGCCGTGATAGCAAAAATGACGGACGACAAAAGATTATCAATGAAATATTTAGTTGTTATGAAAACAAGTAATAATGAAATTGTGCACGATATTCAGTAATCATTTCGTGATCATGCCGTGTCAAAAGCGTTCGATTTCTGTACATAATAACATCTTAAAACTGGGCTTGAAAAAGGCTTGTGATCTAACGCAAAGTCGGCGTAACGTGTCGTCGACGTCAGAACTACGCACAACAAAATGTGGGATGTTATGAACGAAATTCCTAAGGATGACTATTGTTAGTCTTTTTCAACTTGGTATCGCATTGGTGAAGACGTATACATATTAAAGGATGTTAAACTAAAACGTTTTTAAAATTTAATACAGTAGGGCCTAAGGAATGTGATCGTCAAGTTGATCATAGTTAAATTCTGAATTACGTTAAAAGTGCAAACATGACATCGCCCCGCCTAGCGGTTACATAGATCGGCAAAAGTGTTTCAAACAATTTGTTTTTCGATATATTTGAAAACTGTTTTGTACGTTTTCTCCTAATATATGTATTAACCACCACATGAAATATGTTCAGAAAATAATATGTAACAATAAGGTTATTAGCATTGTATCGTTATAAATGGATCATCACTCGTATGTATTACAATGAGAATTGACGATGTTACACTCTCGTTCATGTTTGATTTCGTTTTCAGCACTTGCGGTTTTGAGTGTAGAGGACGACGAACGTGATCAATTATATGTGATAACAAAAGCACACACACAAGCAAAAGAAATGTTGCTTAAATATGGAATAGTTGTACTATGTGGATCTCCCGGAGAAGGCAAAACGACAATGGCAACAAAGCTTATATCAGAAGTTGCACCGCCTGGGTCTTGTTTGAAGCTAAACCATCCGTCAGATATGAGAATGATAGATTACCGCAGCAATGCATTTGAAATCATATTTATCGATGATATATTTGGAACTGGTGTGATGGATGAAGACATGCTCCGTGAATGGGCTCCATGGTTTCCTGACCTACTAAGACTTATTAAAGACAGAAAAGGGAAAATAAAACTGGTCATCACTTCAAGGCACTACATCATGTCAGAAGCAAAACAGACAATACGTAGTAAACTATTTGATAGTAAAAACATTCAAACTCTTTCATCGTCACAACTGACCGTGCCGGAAATGAAACAAATACTTGAGCTGCATCTGCGTTATTTCAACAGGAGTATGGACGAGTGGGCGATAGATGATATTGTAACGGGATATGAAAATAAACATTCCTTTCAAAGACCCTACCAATGTATGGAAAAGGTTGGGAAATATTTCTCGTCGGTAAAATGGGAGACTTTGAAGACTATGACAGGGTATCCAGAAACAGTAAGATTATTTGCAAGCAATGACGAACTCTATGAGCAAGGGTATCGTTTTTTTGAAAAACCGTTTGTGTTTTTCAGAAACTGCATTGAAGAATTGTTTCTGAAAGAAGAGAAGTATTTTGCTCTTTTCCTTCTTTGGTCGATGCCGAAGCAGAAATTCAACATTTTACAGCTTTTCCCAGGAGCTGATATACCTGCTTTTGAAAAGATTTTAAAGGCAGCACAGTGGTTCGGATTCAATCGGCCAGGACAACAACTTTTAAACTTAATGCGTAAGTCATTATCTCATAATGCTGGGGGTATTCTAACCTATCACAAAGAAAGTGGGGACTACAGTTTTTGTCACAACATAGCAAAGGATATGGTGGGGATTGTTGCAGGTAAACACTACCCAAACGCAATCCTTGAGCTAGCCAACAAGGAGTTTCTCTTACAGTATACTACGGTGAACGAGAACAAAGATGACGACATTCATGTTTTTATTGAACCTTTCCGCTATGATGAACTAAACACGACCATTATTAATGCAATGAAAGAGAAAGATGTAAAATATCTATGGGGACTTATTGGACTTAGGACAAAGGAACACGACAGTTTGTACGACAAGATGTATTTGGGTTCTTATGAAATCAACGTATCAATGCTGAAGCATGATTGTTTTACGAATGAACATTTTTTGCGCGTGTTTTGCAACAGCCAAGAAGGAAGAGATATTTTGCTTCAGCCTATCGCTTGTATAAGTGGATTGGTACGAAATTGTGGTATTGACTTCGGTGATGAGAGGGTACCTGTGTATTTAGCATCTCGTGCACTTCTTGTTGGAAATACGAAACTCCTTGAAAGTTTCATGAAATACCATTGGAAAGCCTTTGGAGATAAGAAAATGTTCTTATATATGTCTCTTCTGATGGCTGCTCGTGTAGGACTACTGGACGCTGTAGAGCTTCTGCTACGTTATGGAGCTGTGCCCGATGAGGAAAGTATATATATCGCTACCATGAGCGATCATAAGAATGTAGTAGAACGGCTTCTTGAAAAGTATACGTCTCGCACAGAGTCATATCATCGCATACTTAACCGGAACAGTCCACTGATTGTGGCAGCAAAGAAAGGATTCATTGATGTTATGAAGTTGTTGATCAAATATGGGTTTGACGTAAATTACAAAAATACCAACAAGAAATCGGCACTTGACAAAGCACTGCTACCAGAGAAGTATATGTCATGCGAAATGTTATATCAACAACACAATGTCATCTTTGTTAGCAACAACAGTGATATCTATGGCGATATTATCAAGGACAAACAATTTGAAGTATATAAAGTATTAATAGAAGGCGGAGCTACGTTTACTGAAAAAACTGGAAAATACAAACGAACTCAAATTCACACTGCCGCGGACGTTGGACGTGATTTGATAGTAGACTTACTTATTGAGAAGGGAGCATCTTTGAAAGACAAAGACTATCGTGGTCATTACCCTATCCACTGTGCCGCCATTAGAGGTCATTGTGATGCTGTGCGAGCAATGCTGAAAGCAGACTCCAGTCAGGTGTCATTAAGGCTTACTTCTCCCGGTTCGAAGTCACGTATAAAAGGCTGGACATTGCTACACATTGCTGTCTGGAAAAATAATCACGAACTTGTAAAACTTCTATTAGAACATAATGCGGACCCGAACATACAGGATTCATATGGCAGAACATCGTTTTATCTGGCAGCTTACACAAGTTATAGCTACATTGTCATGTTACTACTTAAGTGTTCTAATATACATCAGCCAGAAAAAAACGGATTGACTCCTTTGCACGCAGCTGTCTTGAAGAACCATAAACATATAGCGCAAAAGATTGGTGAACTAATTAACGATACAGAGCTCATAGATGAAAGTCAGTTGAAACCGTTAAAAGGAAGAAATGTGTACGCAATGGCTGCGTTAGAAAAGGCGATTTTTCATGACAAAGTAGATGAATGTGCATACCTGTTACGTAACGGAGCTGACAAGACGTATAACACTGGTCATTTCAAACGGACGTTATTGCACTTCGCAGCTGAAGTCGGAAGTCCACGAACAGCTGAACTACTTGTCAGTCAAGGGGCATCTTTGTATGCAAAAGACCATCGTGGATACATTCCTATACAATGTGCTGCGATGAGAGGAAACAATACTGTTGTTGAAATGCTTCTACGCGCTGACGAAACACAAGCACGTGCCAACTTAACTTCATATGGCAAATATCGGACGAAGACCATGGATCTTTACCATATAGCTGCATTGTATTGGAACGAAAATCTAGTTGACATTTTAATTCAGCACGGAGTTAATCCAAATGAGCAAAATATCTACGGTAAGACACCTATAAATGTAGCTACTGAGAAAGGACACACAGAAGTGGTCAAGAAACTTATTCCGGTGGCTGATGTAAATATTGCAGACAATAAAGGCCATACTCCCTTGCATACAGCGATTCACAGGCTCAGGGACAATATAGCGGCAATGCTTTGTCCAGTGTCAGATGTTAACTTGCAAGACAAATATGGTGACACTCCCCTTCACAAAGCATTAATGCGACGGAACTTAGATATTTTCAAAACACTGATTGAGGAATGCAATGCTGACGTGGATATTTGTAACAAAACAGGGATGTCAGTGATTGATGTTTGTGAAAGTAGGCGATTCAAAGGTGAAATTGTAAAGTTTGACCTTGATCGATTTCTGTGTGGCTCTGATCCTTTTATCGTGCAAGATGAATATTTAAAGATTATTGCTGCTAAAAAGTATTTGCAATTTAAGTCACAATAAGGGCAAACATTTATTTGTGTTACCCAAATTTTCAAATCTTGAGGAATAGATTGTACCAAATATCTTGAGTGTAATTCAAGGAGCTATAATATCCCATCTAAAGTTGAAATAATGATGCAAAACATGGCATGCATATGGACATGTACGTGTATATATTCCAATATACTATTAGTACAGTTAAGTATTAATTGTGACCATAATTTATTTCTGCCGTTAGCAAGATGTAGAGAGCAAATTAGTAAACCAAGACATGTCTGAATGACTTGATAAGAAGAAGCACCGTCACAGCCACTACTTTAGTGCAGCATAACCGACAGCGAGGGTAATCCGCAAAAGTCGTGAACATTGATTTTTTATGTGTTGTCATCCATTGTGACGTGTTCCCAATTTGCATACACTGTCTTTTTACATGTTTTTAATTATTCTGGGTAGATATGTTTTGTTAATAAGTTACTAAGTTCGAATAACATGCACATACGAGTATTATATTTATGTTGTTTGGTAATTTTGGGCTAACTACACCAGCAAAAGTAAACCGCACATTATAATTTTCATCTATATCTAAACTATGAAATCGTCATGTGTATCTAAAATGCATCCTCATACATCGGTGGTTGGTCAAGTTCCCAGACTACTCTGGTGAACGAGAATGCTAAAATAAGGAAATTTGTGCCAAAAGACCAGAAATTCTCAATAACGAGATAACTGCTTTGAAATAACACTGAATTAAATGGTTGTGCAACAAAATTAATCAAGTTCAGGAATACTTATACAAGTACATAATGGTATGTACTTCATTGTGTTACCTTACGTATGTAGTACATGCTATACATTGGTATCTTCTTAACAAAATAGTTTATCTAATGCCTGGTCTAATTAATTTCTAATATACATTATTGTATAAATATTTTGGTTTGATGATCCAAATGTTTGCAGAGGTGTTGAATTATTCTACCTGATGTTTTAGTATAATTCATAAAAGTATTTTAAATAAAGGATTACATCTGCAATGTTTACATACTTTTTGACGACATTCCTGAGTCACAAGCAGGTTTAAGACAGCGATATAATATGCGATGTCAGTTGCGCCTTATTTTACATCACTTACATAAATCTGTACTGCGGGCCGTTATCAGTAATCGGCCCTCACGCGAGACCAAGTTACGTTTTAATGGCCTAAATATACCACCTGGTTAATAAAGCAGAATACATATGTTACTATAAATAGTAATATATTAGAGCTGTTTTGCTCTGATTATATTTTTTTCGAGACATTATAACGTAACTGGCCAGATAACATATAATGGTCTACTGAACAAAACAACGTGCCGTTCAATGATGCGCAATTGACGTCGCCATAATTTGATGTCAAGTTTAAGAACGAATGACAAGTTTCTAAAGCAAAAACAGACACATGTATGCATAGAAACAAAACATATTCTATGTGGTTTGGGAAATTAATGCATTACTGGGACGTTAAATATGTATTATAAACCAAACAACATGGTGGGGCGGAGAATAATTAAAGGATAATGCACGGTTGTGCAGGGCGGGGTTCTTGATAACGGGCTTTCCGTTCACATTAATCATCCTCAGGCTAAAGCTCCTCCGGTGTTTAGGCTTCCTGTGGGCCGATGATCTAGCTCCCGCCCTACACAGTCGGTGTTATCCTCTAATTATCAATACTGTCTGGTTAACTCTGACAGGTTCTAGATACAACACTTCTCTGTTCCATAACACACACCAAACAATCTTTGCTAATTTATGTTGTCTCATACATCACACTAGCTGAACCATTTCCTTCGCATTGTGAATACATGTACTACTCATTCCTGGAAAATAAATATGTGAATATTCACAGCAGCACGTGGTGCAAATTCCTCAGAATTCCGGCACATTCATTAAGGATGCATACAGGAAGATATTCAAGAAATAGACTCTAGAAAAAAATGAACGAGCATACCAATGTTGTCATAATTATAGACGATATTGAAGACAACTATCATTGTATAATACTTATGTTACTATATACGTATAGTACTGAACAAATTTGCATTGAAAAAATAATTATGCGCCTTTTTAAAGTATTATCCGTTTTTGGCGCGCTTTGCGCAGGGCTATGATCAGTGACGTCATTTGCATCGGCGCCAAGCGTAACGTAAGCCTTCTTGAATCACTTGCAAACCAGATTGATAGATTTGGACTCGTAGGATAGCACATTTCAAAATTTTATCAATCATTGTTCAGATAGTCTAAATGTACACATATTTTATAAAATCTAGACATTAAATCTAAAACAACGATGGTTTTCTTTATCAATTACGGAACACGTCATGTCTTGTAAGTGTTTCTTAAACGAGTAGTTTTAATGAAAACTCAACGACATAAGTATTATACAGAACAATGAATGGCTGAGCAATGTCATTGAGTGATCATCGCCCTTGTAGATTATAATTGCCCTCGGGCTAGCGCCCTCTGGCAATTATCATCCTACCGGGGCGATTATGTTTAGGATAGAACATGAGTAGGTGTTGTATACGGGATTTATAACTCCGAATGAAACGAGGATTATACTCCCATATCAACACCTACTAGCCGTTCTATCTGACTTAGACTATAGATAAATAATCTTTGTTTAGCAGGTACACTTTGCCTATAAATCGACCAGTACCCGGTACATAGGGTATGATAAACCATTCAAGTGCTGGTGTAGTATGTTAAGTGTTGCATGATGCATATAAAGATCTAAGTGGCAAAATTAAGCTATTTACAGTAAAACCTCAATAATGAAAGTCCTTCTTGGGACTGTAAAAAACTTATCTCAATAATGTTGAGTGATTGCGTCATTCTATTAAAGAGCAAACAGATGAAAACGGAACGAAAAATGGTTAATTCTGAGCCAATCTTGTTAAAGAGGTGGTCTTCATATAGGTGCAATTTCACTGTGAATTTGAGGTTGAATAATGTGCAAGTCAGTTGACAGAAAGTATTTATTTTGAGGTGGTCTTTGAGGTGAGGTCTTAATTTGTAAATTATGGGTTGTGTTAGGATGAAAGTCATTTACTTCAATCACCTACACACACCATTGGAACCCCCACAATTTGTTTTAATCGTTTAGTTGGTTTTAAGTTCTACTCTGTGGAAATGATGTCTTAGAAGAGAGGGGTAATCTGCACGTAATTATTGAAGACACAATAGTACAGAACAACCTCTGTAGAGTGAGACCCTTTGTGGGCTGCAAATATTGCTCATTGTTTAGAAGTTGTTGCCCTACAGAATTTTCAAAATTATATACATGTAATAACTTCGAGTAACTTAGAAGGTTGTGTTGTACAGAGGTTGTTGCACTACATATGTCCCCTAGAGAGGTCGTACTGTAGTCATAGAGGCTACCACGGCATTCACCCTCTACTGATAATTTGTCAGCACGCAGCAGAGATGTTGGCAATACCTTAATTGGTTAATTATCTATCCAAATTGTTGTCTCAGATTATGACAGTAATTATGAACAAATGTAGAAAGGTTTGATACACATGTACATGTATTCTAATAAGTCCAATTAGTTACTTGTTTAAAATATAGTATTGTTATAATATAGACTAAATTAAGCTTGGTATCAAAAATGTTTGGCATCAACATTTTCTGTGCTAAATGCATGTATACATTATTATAGCTATGCTCAATTATTTTGCTAGGCCTACTATAGTATATAGCAATCTATTGTTATATATAACACAGCAAAGTGTTGTATACGGGATTTATTCAACACTTTTTCTCCATGCTGATTGGCTAGCTACTGAGATCTATAGTCTAAAAATTATAATTTGTCCGTGTTTTGATGATTTGAGAAAAAATGTATATTACAAAGGTTCATCCCCGACTTGCAATTTAATAACTAACAAAATAAGAATGTGATAATTTTGTGTTTGTAGATCTAAGTGAATTCACATGGCCTGTTCGTCAGCTTCTATAAGTACCCATATTCTTAGACTTGGCGAAATGTCAACAAGTGTGACGAACAGAAAGATATAGAGGTAAAAGTGTACAATACAAAGTGAACAAAGTATAATAAAACTGTATAAACATTACGTGGGCCCTGTTATGATAACAATTATGGTCCATATAGCACTAAATGATCAACCAAACCTTACACGGCGAGGCTCACACCACGAAGTGACTCGCAAATAAAGCTGACACTACATACACCACACAGGCCCATAAGCAATGTCGTGTAACTTCGCCCGACGGAATTTTCCGTGAGCCGGTCGGGACACACAAAGATGGCGGACTGTTTGATAGCGAAAAGGTAGGCACTTGATTCTTTACTTCTTCTAGTCTTTTGTTTAAATTTCGTTGGATACGATACAGCTAGACTTGCCGCGTTCATCGATGCAGGTGCCATGCCTGGTATTGTAGTATTAGTCAATAAACCCGTGTTTGAACCTAGAAATTACACGAATTTAGATCCCCTTTGTCATATATATACAATTTTGTTAATAACTTACTTACTAACATCAAAAATGGAATTCTCAGGAGAATATCAGCTAAAACGTAGAAACGATTGGGACACATAGGCTTATTTGGCAACGGTTTTTATTTTTAACCATCGAAGCAAACTACACGGTTAAAAGCTCATGGGAGATAAATCATTGTCCATTGTGTAACGAGAGAAGTTTTTCCTGATACTGGTCTGAAGGTTGGTGCTATGCAATGTGTACTACTGAGTATTACAGATGAGTTCGATAGCGAAATTGGTACGTGTGTACAAATGTGTACCATCATGGATTAAAATGAGTTTTGAAAAAAAAATGACGAATTCAACTGTTTGACATCCGGACCTCTTCGATAACTCTGATATATGTTTTAAACATCTCTCATAAAGTTGACAAAATGGTTATCACAAACTGAGTGAATATTACCATGAATCAATGTAAATGTGACATGTTACAATACTGCTTTATGCACCGTGACTCATAATGATGGGTAGTTTTATATTAATTTTGAGTCTCATCTTAAATATTTATTAACACGATAGAGCAGATGTCAAAGAGATAAAATCTAGCTATCGACACTAAGAACATTTTATGGCTGTGTGGCTATAGTCAGTTTGCGATCAGCGTGCTCCCCATAAACCTTAAAGGCGCTGACTCGCAGATTGGGCTAAAACATTTAGATGTCGTAACTTTCCAACCTAACCAAGTATTTATGTATTAGAAAGCCACTGACGGTTGCTTTGCGAAATATTAGTTACAAATTTAAGCAATTTAAACTCGATATCGCCCACTCGGTTTTGTCAGTCAAAATACAGCACATAGTTTCCTTCCTACATGCTCTGTGAATTATGTAAGCCACACGTGATCGAACTGTAACATCAACAAATTACAGAGAGGTATTCGGTTCGTTTTGTCATTCGTTTTCATCTAATGTGAACAAATTTCAGACACTTTAAGTAGAATTTTGATGTAAAACTACATGTACTTAATAACTACAAAACCCCGATGTTTCGCAAGTTATTCTAATTGTCAGTGTGGTTGTTTATGGGATATACAGGATACTATAAAAAATACACGAGTATTTGACAATTTTATTTTATTTTTGCAATACACCAATACGTGAGGCAGCATATCTCAAAAGATACCATCCTGATTAGACCCAAAATGTTGCATTTCTTATAACAACATTACCAACTCTCGTCAAATCGAATGGGAGGTTGATCCTCAGAGAAGTGAACTTTGCATTGACTTTCAAAGTCAAATTTCAAGTCTAAACCAGGGTAAATACGTATGAGAGATTGAAGTGGTCAGAACAGCAAACACTCTGCAAATTGATCCAAAACATTAGTACAAAAAGTAATACATTGATCAGTGGCCATTGCAAAAATAGATGAGGCCCAGACATCAGCATACATGATTTTATCTATTTTAACAAAGGAATACAATGACATTCGACTAATTACATGATCGTAAAGGAAAATCTGTTGATGAAAATGAAAAAATACATACCACGAACCCTGCGACATCAACACTCTACAGTTCACAAAAGACTTGAGCTGTGCCGGGTAGTCCTTTGATGGGTTATTATAGTCCCCACCGTTTGTGTTCGGTTTGATAAAATTATACCAAGTTTGGCAAACATTTAAGTTGGTAAGTAGGCCTTACTAAACTACCCTCGTATGCCTTAATTGGAAAATTAAACGTCATGATTCAATACAAATTCTCTAATTTATACACATAATTAGCAATCATTAAAATCAGATCCTAACATTTGCTACATTTCTTTACGCTGTTAGAGATCTGACTACACTCCGTTAGAGGTCATGTTCAAATGACATCTCTGGCGCATAATGACGTCACGAGTTCATCAATTAAATTGTATCTAGCCGCCTCAACAGACTTTTACTGCACTTTCAGATTTGTGGAAGAAGCGATATGATTGGATGACGTGAAGTTCACATCGACATGATCCCATACGGAGTGTCGTCAGATCATATATCAGCGTAAAGTAGTGAAGCGTAATTAGGGTCTACTTTTAATGAGAGTTAGTAAGGCAATTAAATGAACTGCGCTAAATTTCAATAGAAGAGGATTATTACTTTTAAAGATAATTATTGTTTGTGGGGGTCCAACCTGATCGCCACCTGACTATACCAAAGTAATAATGTATTTAAGCGAGACACACTATGAATGCAAAAAAAAATTTCCTTGAAATTTATGATTTCCATTGCCACGGTGATGTTGCATTGGTGTATATTTCGAATCAAATCTAGCAGGATGTAGTGACACGACCTTGGATATTGGTGAATACATACATCATTACCAACTAACACACATGTTTAACTAAATAAGGACGGACTTATCACTTACAGTTCATTTTATTCACCGGCTCTGACGGAACTGAAAACCGATGTAACGCTCGGACGGAACTCAGATTTCATGTATACTAAATGTTACATTGGTTTTCAGTTCCGTCAGAGCCATATGAAAATAGAGCACGGAACTAAAAAGCGGTGTATCGGGATTCATACCGTGGAGTAAACAAGATGTGAGTGTTGTGGTTTATTTTGTTTATATACTTGAACTAATCATTCATATTAAAAATTGGGGAATGCTATTCAGTGTCGATAGGTTGCATCTAAAGGAAGACGAAGTATCTGTTGATTAGGTGATTCCTTTGTAAGCTTTGCAGATCGGAGTGAAAACAAGACGTTGATATATGTGACTCCCTATCTGTTAATCTCGTATATAACAGCCCACAATTTAATGTTAAGTGTTTCGGTTCATTAAAATGTATCATCTATAGTAAATGATTTTATGAGACTGTTCTCGATTGAAATATGAACCGTCGTTTATATCTAACTAGTAGCGCATGACGTGCAAAGGAAGGTTCACATTTTCGATTAACATGCATTGCATATCATTTAATTTATACCATATATATTACATTTGTGTACTAATAAATCGGTACTATATACAGTGTTAAGATAATCTAGAACGGGATGTATGTAAGTTGAAAAACTTGTTTTCCAATCTTGTAGCATTTGATATTAATAAAAATGCAAATTGTAAAAATGCGTTGCAATAAGTACTGTTTAACTAAGGCGACCTAGATCACTAAGATCTGAAAGGCATTTAGATAAGTCATGTAAGCAGATATGTTTTTTTTAATATTAAAACCAAAGGTCTTAATCAAGAGCTGCAAAGCTTGTATTCATGCATCATATTTTATTATTAAACAATAATTGTGTAAAATATGTTCTTAGCTCTTACAAATACGTTTGGTCTAGATATTGAGAAACAGTGATACATATCTATAACGTATATCGGATACAAATACGGTACATGTTATAAATAAACATACATTCACCTGAACAAATAATGGATAAATTAAATATGTTCATTTCTACCAAGGAATATCAATGATATATAAGCTTAATATGTATCAAATGTATACTTTCAGAAACAACCAACATCAGTTGTAAAGATAATGTATAGGGACAAGAAGTTTCTGTAAGATATTATTACAAAAATGGCATATCCATATTACACTGAAACAAAGTTATAGCTAGACATTTATATATTAGTGTGTGATCATATCGTTTGGAAGTTTACAATTCCTCGGGGTAGTAGCGTATGTATGTAAATGGGATGATGATAAAAGAGATACACACCTCTACACACTATAGGAGATGACACTGAGTTTGATAAATTGCTGGATGTGATTTGTGGTTTTTAAAATGCAAATAACAATAATAAGGTACAGTAAAACCTCGGTAATACGAGCAGCGATTATTCGAGCAACCGGCCTAATTCGAGCAAATTTCAAACTCATTTTCATATAAACACAGCTACAATTAGTCATAACAACAATTCATCATTGACTTCGGATATTTCGAGCACCTGGCTTAACTCGAGCATTTGGCTTGTCCCGATGGGTCCTCGAGATAACGAGGTTTTACTGTAGATGAATGTTTATCATGTTGTTTGCGATACCGTTGAGAATGTATACATGTACACTGTTATTTAGGAAAAATATCAACGGGTTGAATAACAACAAACCAAGCATGAATGATGAAACTCAGAATAATAAAAGGTATGACAATAAATGCAAACAAAATACATTTGATTACTATATAAGGTTGACTTCATACAGATGTAATATGAGTGGTGAAAGCGGAAAGTCTATACCAGAAGCTAGAAGTAAATATAAAAGTACATTAAGAAAGATTTAGTTATATCGAACAACTAAAAAAGAAACTCATATATGACAAAGATCAAACAAAGTATTTAGAAAAAATGAGATATGTAAATGCTAAATCGTATTGCATAGTGTTGCAAGGAAGTGCATGTAATACAAAAAAAACAAATGTAAGGTATTAACAACAAATATTTCTTAACGTACTTTAAATCAATCAATAGTCCAGATTTTGTATTTTATCAGCCTGACAAAGATGTTTTATATAGAGGATATTACATGAGTATCTTTTCATATTGAATTTATTAAACAAGTTGCATAAAATAATAAAATGCGAGGCCCCGCCGAGCATTTTATCGATTTTATTCAACGAGTTTAATAATTTCAATATGGAAAGTTACAAATGTAATGTTCTTTTTATCGCGACGTCAAACGTGTGATAAACTTTAATAATAGATAAATAAATAACTATGACTCTTCTTGTATCGATAGAAGAGTCAAAGTTATTCATTTATCATATATTCTTTCCTATTGAGAGACAATACAAAATTTTGATAATAGATATTTGAACGGCGAACTGAATGTAATGCGTGACGAGTTAAATATTGATATTAGTGAAGAGAGAAATTCAAACGCGTGTAAATCATTAAAAAAGGAAAGTCGGCGGGTCCGGATGATGTAATTTTAATAAATAATTTAATGCTGGTTATTTTCCCAAGTCACGAAGTGAAGGTTTTATTGTGCTGTTACACAAAAAGAGGATATTTATGATACGGGTAATTATAAAGGCATAACATTACTTAAAACACTCGGAAAATTATTCACTAAAGTAATCAATACTAGATTAAATCAATATTTCTGCAGAAAAATACGATGTTTATATTCAGTCAAAAGCAGATTTAAGAAGCACATGAGCACAGTCGATACTATTTTTGTGCTACACTGTTGGATAATTACTCATTTATTGACCAAAAAACAAAAACATATATGCAGCAGTTGTTGAGTTTACAAAAGCTTTTGATTACGTTGTACGCGAGAATTTGTGGTATCCATTGTTAAAAATTGGACTTAGGGGTAAGCTAATTGATATTGTTAAATCTATGTTTGTTAGTATAAATCGAAGAAAAAATAAGATAATGATATAAGCAAGGATGATTTTACATGTAATTGTTTTATGTGTGAGACAAGGAGAATCAGTATCGCCGTTTTTATTTTCTATGTACTTAAATGATATAGAGGATATTTCATGTAAAATGAAAACGAGGGGGTGGATATCTGAGTTTTAAAAAATGTTCCTCTTATCATATGCGGATGATATAGTTATTTTTTTGGAAACTGAACCAGGGCTACACAATGGATTAGATGCATTAAACGAATATTGTACTAATTAAGCTTTAGTTTTGATGGGAAACAATTAAATATTGTCAACAAATTCACATATCTAGTACTTATGACACATTATCAGGACAAGCACAAAATGCATTATATAAATTAAAGCAAATTTGGTAAGATTCCCCTGTTTGAGTATAAGTCATTGTTTGGATTTTTTTGATAAACTGGTTGTTCCTATTTAAATTACGGTACCAAAGTATGGGGTTTTAATGATTGTATGAAAATACTTCCTTAGCGTCAAATCACATTGCAAAACAAGTTTGTGTATGGGGAACTCGGAAGAACAACTTTGATTCTAAACGTCTGGAAAATGAAGTAAAGTATTAGTTAAAAATAATGCAGTGCGATGATAATAAATACATGAAAATGTATATATAAAATGATGTTAAATGATTTAGACATTTATCCAGATTGCAATAACTTGTCGAAATCGGTGCAACATATTTTAGAAAGACAAGGATTTAAATGATGTGTGGTTGTTTCAAGGGGTTGGGAATATAAACGTGTCAATAATTGGTTTACGACAAAGGCTAACTGAAAGATATTTTATTCCAAATTGGAAGTCTGAACTCAGATTTCAACATTACCTTGATACGATAAAAATTGCAAAATTCAGAAATTCCCAAACACGCTTAAGAGTATCGTCACATGGATTAGAAATATAGGCTGGACGATGGCACAAACCTGATATAACACCATTTCAAGATGTCAACTATGTAATGTCATTGAAGACAAATTATTTTTTACTATGATTAACATAAACAAAACAGTATTACCGAAGCAATTACAATATACCTACATGTATCTAATTGTTAACTTCAGAAAATAAAACTGTTCTCCAAAACATTTCAATGTTCATTAATAAGTCTTTGAGTTAAGAAACAGGATATACTTATTTAACGCACATATTTATGAAAGTATATACTGGTTAAAATGTTCATATTTGCATAGAAGTTATTGACTATGAAATACCAATTGAAAGATACAACTACTGTCCGTATCAATGATCCTGTATACTTTTTGACCGTTGTATATAATGTCAACAATGTTTATATACAAGGGGCAATCCAATTAACCGGACTGATGCTATATTTTATGACATGTTCATAATTTTGGACTGAAACTTTGCAAGGATATGCATCAACATGTAACTGATTTTTTGTACAAGTATACTTTTGCAAGACGTTTGAAAGCTCTTTATTTTTGTCACTATAGCAACCCACTAATGCATGACCGGGGCCAGTGGGTCTTCATTCGATAAATAGTAAAATGGAAATAATTTTCATACATATTTGACTTCAGAATTTGCATGTTTGGTAAATGGTGTTATTGGCGTTCGCTTGCTGGATTTCATCGACATGCGTGCCTGCATTACTTACTTTACTTATCCTCTTCATCCCCCAATGGGACATAAGGCTACAACAAGCTCGTGTGCCTGCATTATTACACTGCAAATGACAGAACACAATTAGTCACGGTGCCGAGTGATTCGAAACAGACTCGCAAAATTATAAATTGCATAACAGTAATCGACAAGCGTCATCAGAGAAACCTTTGTCTCAGATATGTATGTGGGTAGAATCAAATGTTTAAAGAAAGTGCAGAGATATCCAATAATGGATTCACCGATGATGGAGTCGCTCGGAGACGCTGTGAACTACAGGCGTTGAACGCCAAAGAAACATGTGTGAATTGCGAAACTGAACGGACGATATTGACTGAAAACTTTACATTTGGTATGAAGGCATAGAACTGTCGTATGCCTCGTGTATCAGATAATTTCGATCAATTTTAAACTTTATCTAGGGTATTAACATCATCATATATGAAATTAATGTACGTCTATAAGGATGAGGCCGAACTAAACCAATGTGTTTCACACATTCTCAGCGTGTGTCGCAAATTAAACAAATATTTGCAATATAGTAGACTAAGTCGTTTTTCTAACAATTTCCAAAGCGTGTCTCAAAATTAAGCAATAACTTACAAATGTGTTTAAGTATAAACTATTTAAACACTGTCAGAGCGTGTCAAATAATTCAGCAATAATTTACATACTAAACGTATACCTTTTAAGTTTGTTTTGTTATTGTCAGTTTAAATGACACGTGCGTACATACAATGCTTCTTTGATAAAGTCCATAGTAAAATGACAGAAGTTCTCCTTTTTAAGTTAATGTCAGTTACTAAATTTCAGAACAACGTTGGTTATAAACATGTCCATGTTTTTTTTCTCGTTCGGTTGTATGGTTTAATATAATATTGTATATAATCCGTCAATAGTTATCTGTGGAGATCAACATTTCTTAAACAAGTCTAGAAGACACAGGTTATTAACCAAGCCATTTGGCGAGCTTAATAATTTGTATTCGTGACGAGTTAAAGAAATGTTGATCTCAAAGGCAACGAGTGACTGATTCTTTATATCCCATAACCATAGAGTAAAAACACAGGTACACGGTGTCATCAATTAAAAAAAACCTAGTAATAGTTTGAAAAAAATCCGAGTACCTTCGTAAATACCAGAAGATAGCTCAGCTGACATTTTTTCAAGCAACGGAAGTAGAAATATTCACTCTGTTCTCGATTTTAACCGAGCCCATTTGATCATACAGAAAACAATGAAGGGAAATCAACGTTTTTGAACACAATTAGGCTAGCAAATGGATAAAACCAGTGTATTTTGCATTCGTTAACATTTATCAACCGTCCTCAACAGTCAACAAATTATGGCGGAATTTGTAAAAGCGCCGAGAAATTTGTTCAAAGTGTTTGGTTCCCGGCGCCTTGGCGTATCGGAACGCATAGTCGGGGTACCGGTAAAATCGATACGTTGATATTTCTACTTCCGTTGCTTGAAAAAATGTCAGCTGAGCGACCTTCTGGTATTTAAGAAGGTACTCGGATTTTTTTTAATCGACGACACCGTGTGCCTGTGAGTAAAAACAACGTCCGTTATAACGCATTTAAGCCGCCGACAGCGATACTTTTGGCACCTGACGTCACGTATTTGCTATCCCACACGTTGTTCCGTGATTAGTTCTCACATAGCAAATCACGGTATTTATTTGATAAATATAATTTAGTTCTTATCTTTGTACATTCGATATTCTATGAAATTCGTCCTCGACTATATATACGTCAACATTTATATGAAAATGGCTTTGGGTTTGTTTGGGAGGAACAGTGTGTACCTGACAAAACTTTATTTATTAAGACATATACTCAACGTTTAAGAGACCAGTATCTCCAAACGTGGAATGATCAGTGTAACAACAACGGCAAACTTTCGACTTTTTATACCAACTTTAAAACTGATTTCTGCATTGAAACGTATGTAAATTGTATTGACATAATGAAATATCGTCGATGTTTAGTCAAATTTAGATCTTCTTCTCATAACCTGATGATAGAAGTTGGTAGGCATCAGGGAGTACCGCGAAATCAACGTTATTGTAAATACTGTCAAAATAATATAGAAAACGAATTTCATTTTCTACTTATCTGTCCATTTTACGCTGAAATAAGAATTAAATACATACCTGATAAATTTTGTAAATGTCCTAATCTGTCTAAGTTTAACATTCTACTAGCTGCTAAAAACCATACAATAATAAGGAATGTGTCTATGTATTTGTATCGTGCCTTTGAAAAACGAAAACTATTATAATATTATGTTATTTGTATGTTCTGTGTATATATCTTGTATATGGGCCGGAGGCCATTTGTACAATAAATATTTGAATTTGAATTTTATATTCGTACTAAACACTTGACAAGTTAGTTCATTTAAACAGGAAGTAGATTATTGTGCGTGATTTCAATCACTTTCTTCCTGTCCTAATATTTCAGTATGTACACCTCGACAATATGCTGATGTGCAAATTGTAATAATTACGATCGATGTATAGCTCATATTATACTTTTTATTTTCTCATTTTAACCTTTTTTATTTACACAATTATGCAAACATACAAACACATAACAAACATACAAAGACATGGAATAAATACATAACTGAATATAATGTAATTCTAATATTAAAAATAGTTTCTAGATAATTTATCATTCAAAAACGAAATAAAATGTGCCCGCCTATGTCATGAAATTTGTGTTAATGTTTTATTTTAGAAACATTAGGCGTTTTGCACACCACTTTGCATGCATATAACATTACCATCACATATGCTCCGTTAGAGTAATGCTAGTAATGCTACAGATCTTTACTTTTAAGATGGTTTCAACCAAATAATTTTATATTTTCAGTTTTTAGATAATATGATGAACAAGGAAGAGGAGAAAGGTGATGTTGTTAACCATCAAGAAGTAGTAGAAATGGGAATGACTAGTCATAATAAAGGTAACATGATAGTGTAGTATTTTGTTGTCTCGTACATAGGCACATAGTTTCAAACTATTTGCGTTTCAAATGATCTGACTGTATCCAATATGTTATATAGAGAAGGTTGTGCAGCGGTCATGTTTAGCCGCAACGATTATGACGTTACGAAAGCTGGTACCAAGTTTTTCTTCTGTTGTCACAACAAACACGAATACTAGTTCCTGT
The DNA here is from genome assembly GCA_947247005.1 of Spisula solida. NCBI lineage: Eukaryota > Metazoa > Mollusca > Bivalvia > Venerida > Mactridae > Spisula > Spisula solida. The sequence continues at coordinate 36,278,204 of OX365956.1, read as the reverse complement.
AACGTCATACTAGTATTCGTTGCGGCTAAACATGGCCACTGCACAACTTTCTTTCTAAATAGGGTACAAACAGATCATTTGAAATCATAATTTGAAATCATGTGCCGTCTCGTAATGCAGTAAATAATAAACTTTACTGGGAGCGTTATTATTTTTATTTTTAAAAAAATGTATTTTCTGTGTTTGGTACCAATTGTATTGCTGAAAAAAATGTCTTGTATTAATAATACATTTATGTAACATTATAAAATATATATTGTATAAATAAAACAATTATGTAAAATATATCTTATATTTTATTATTCTAGGTTCTATTCCATATTATCGTGTCCGCTCGACGACTGACGAACATCGAACGATCGTCGCCCGATATCTGTTCGGCGCGTGGCTTATCGCGAAATAGGTCCTATTCCTTTACGAACCTACTATTCGCCCAGACGAAGTCACGTACATTTGCACCATAGATTGTAGATCGCTAATAAACCTCAGCAAAGTAATTTTAAAAGTCTTCTAGGAACGGCCACTCTGTAGAAGTAATAATGCATGTACTAGTAGTGTATGGGCGTATCCCTTGATTATAATTACCAACACAATCCACACAAAGAACATCATACTCCGAATTTTGAGGAATACATCGTTAAAGCCCTGCGAATTTAGTTACACAATTGTACATGACTTGTATACTTTGCTATTTAGATAACGTCTTGGAAAACTTGACAACGGGCGACGAAGATCTCCGACCCGATGACATATTAAAAAAGCTTGGAGGATGTGGACTATTTCAGATACTCTTAGGTGTTGTTGTGCATACAATGAAATTTGGCGTAACATGGGGTATGGGGGCAACCTCCTTTTTTGCGTATGTTCCAAAATGGCGCTGCGCAGATAAACATTTTACGCAGAATTATACTGCTGGTGTAGGAAATATCTCAATGAATGTAACACTGAATGGTGAGTATTGGAATGAAATTTGCAATTTACCGACCGGAGGAAAATGTCAACACTTTGAATTTGAGGGAAGTATACACACCATTGTGAGTGAGGTAAGTTATTCAACATATTTTACAAAATAGGAACTATGTCATATGAACTCTCCCGGCAAATATAATGACGGAAAACATTAAAATCCTTAACGCTCAATATCACTGGCTTAGAATTAGAAGGTTGTAAGTACAAGATCATGAAAATAGGCTCATAAGAAGCGCCTTGAGATGAAGATTTCAAATATGCATGAGTCTTACAAGGTCGTAAGTAGTTCTATGACCTTCTAATTCTAAGCCAGCGAGTCGGAACATATGCTGTTATTAATGGTTAGGGCCTCCAACCTTCAAATACAAACTAAAGCGGTGATGGACTCGGTGACGTTACCAGTATATGACACCAAAATCTCTTAATCTATTTCACGTAATGTTATGATTAATTTGCCAATGTTATCCGATTATTGACTTCATGTCACAAACATCTATGTTAGCATGAATTGATTCCTTACATATTAAAGTGTGTTCAGTCTAGCTGTGACATTAGATCGATGACAGTCTTTTCGTTTACCCAAATTCTAAAATTGTTGGAGAAATTACACTTTTCACGGATCTAATACGGTCCTACGTATTAAGGAAACGTTGTATTCTTGTAAGGAAACAACACCATGTTTATTATATATACAGAGACTATTATAGGTTAGTGATGTGAATGAGTAAGTTTATCTGGCAAGACAGAGAAACAGCGTCCACGTCACCAACTTATTACATGTATTCTCTATATCCAGTCACTTAGTCTGCCTAGTAAGTGAAACAAAACTTATGACACTAATAATTTATTATACTTTTCGACAGCTTGGACTTAGGTGGATCATTGCTTGCTTAGTTGTGCATTGTGCCTTATATGTGTTTTATGTTTCCTGTGCTAGTTTGGTTCAGTTGGGCATTGTGCTTTGTGTGTTTTTTGATGTTTTTTGTGCTCGACTGGTTATGTTGAGTGCTGCCTTCTCTGTCTGACTTAATATAATATTTTTGGTAAGCAATAACTGCCTAGTAAGGGGAACAAAACCTGGTAAGCAAAAACTGCCTAGTAAGGGCAACAAAACTTGGTAAGCAATAACTGCCTAGTAAGGGCAACAAAACTTGATAATCTATTGCTTTTCTTTCAATAACATCATTCATTCTGTGCGTAACGTCATGTTCATTCTGTGAATAGTTCATTAAAATTTATCAAAGGTTTATTTATACGTACTTAGATGTATTTATAATATATACCCCTCGAACTATATATGTAAATACGAGGGTCATTCAATATATAATGCGAACTAACACATACATTTTTATATATAATAATAATCATTCAAATATTGACATAATCATTCAAAGTAACCTTCGATGTGATCTAAGACCGATTTCCATCATTTCGAAATACCTTCTATTCGCGTTGCTAGGCAACTGCGCACATACACTCTATACTGCATGGCCGCGGCCTATTCATTCCGATGTTAATCAAGAAATCGAATCCCCAGGTTTCTGTCGTCTCATTTCCGGCTGGTATTAACGTATCTACGTCTCATCTTTAGCTAATAGTATGGATAGAACGTTTTGCCCTTCCACAATACAGCGCTAAAGCAAGCCGGCAACTCGTTTGAAGCGACGTTCTGTCTTTTCTGACGTCAACAATTTGGGCACCCACTGAGCGCAATCCTTGCACATGTTTAACATGTTCCGCAAAATCGATTGAACCGAGCCAAGACTACTCTCCTTTTACAGGACGTTCTACTCACATGTGAATAATCTGGCTGCTTTCATCAGTTCTCTCATTCTATGCTATTTAGTATGAGCCATTGTGTATTTATCCTGTCCTGAACACTGGTATTTTTGTATTGCAATTCTACATATCGTATGTTCATTTTATAGTCTTGCCACTTCGGAATATGAAAGAGGGCATTTTAACACAAGCCCCTTCTAAGGCAATAATAAATATATGAACTTTTATTTCGATGGCGCTTGATTGGTTTTTTAACTACGTTGGTCTTGTAACGTTACCGCGTCCACGTTGTATTTAGTGACATCGAAGGTAGGCGCGCGCTGATGACGTCGTTACGTCGTAAAGTTCCTTAAAATTTCTAAACAAACCGAAAATGACTTAAATACTTATCATGCGAAATTTCGTTTAATTATCTTGACGGGTTTTAGATGTAATTGGTAGTTCGCATTATATATTGAATGATCCTCGTATATATGTTCAGTTCTATTTTCCGGCTTGTAGTTTGATCTGGTTTGTGACAAGTCATGGGTAACAGCAACCGTTATCTCTGTACAATACACAGGAATGTTATTGGGGTCACTTGTTGCCGGCCATTTGTCAGACATATTTGGAAGGAAGAAACCATTTATATCATCTATGGCGATACTAGTTGTATCCCATCTTATCTGTTATTTCTCTGTCAACTGGGTCATGTTTGCTGTTGGTCGCTTTTTTGTAGGTAAGGTATATTTATCTTTGAAATACTTATGCATCATTTTTCTGTAAAAAGCACTTTTATTCGGAGTTGAAAGCGCTATGGTGTTAAAATTTCTCAAAACTAAAGTGTATTCAATGCATTCATAATATGAAACATTGCAACGTACTAAAATGTTGTTTCGCCAATATCAATATGCGTTTCTCAGCCATTTTCAATTCCTAGAACATGTACTATAAATATAAAATAGTGTATTCTATAGCTGCTTTTCTTCGTTTGTTTAATTATGACATTTGTGGTGGTAACTATAAAATTATACCACGTAGTGCTAAAAATGGGAAAACGATATGGTTGGTATCTAACATCTTACAAACTGCGGATGGGTCTTAACGTTATCAAATCAATCGGTTCTTTAACAAATATATCTCAAATAAACGCTCACGATCGAATGAGCAAATAGAAAATTTGAATTTCCATGTACATGTGATAACTAAAATCGATTAATGAAGATATGTGTATACATTACAGGAATCGCATCCGCGTTCTTCCTGAGCATTCGATGCATTTTACAAGGGGAATATATGTTATCCAAGTGGCGGTCCGTCACCGTAGGCTTTCCATCTTGGCCGATATTAATGTGTGTGTTTACATTGCTTGCTTGGCTACTACATGACTGGGAGTGGCTCACTTTGATCATCATCATAGGATCAGGCCTGTTCCTATTAACATGGTTGTAAGTAGTTCTTCCCTGAATTTGTTTCTGGAATATATTATCTTAAATTATTCAACTCATCCAAACATAAAACTGAAAAATATTCATTAAACTGACCAGATAATTCCGAATTCAAATAGAATGTTCATATGTAAACTGTCTACAACATGTATATCGTTTTACAACTAAAGTCTACGTTATTTCTGAACGTCCATCATACAACGAACCAAACCTATCAACATACCATATCATCCATACATTGATTGATCGACAAAAGCAACTTTTACAGAATTTCATTTCTTGGACAGCATTACTTTAATACTCCATCACACTATGTCAAGAATGAGTATTTACAAACCTGGTTAGGTCTTCTACAACAACGATGAACAAAGAGTGAGAGACAAGGATGAACAGTATGTTTAACGTGTATTTGAGAAAGTGTGGTTTTCCTTTGTTCTTTCTTTTAACCCAAAATGTTTACTAAAAATGTTTTATAAATGCGCTCGTTTTTTTGTCAATTGCAGTTTTATACCTGAAAGTTTCCGTTGGCTCGTTGCACGGGGCAGGCTCAGTGAAGCACGTGCTGTAGTCTTTCAGGTAGAGAAGTGGAACAAACGCTCAGCACCAGAGTTTGACAAAATAGTTCGCGCATTCTCAGATGATGACACTGCTGAACCTGAGAATTACACCATGTTGGTTTTATTTCGCCACAGAACATTGTTAAAGACAACACTTCTATTAATAACTGGCTGGTAAATATTATGCAATATTTAACACGTTTTCATAGCTGAAACTATCTCTTTCAGCTCGTTGATAGCAGTTTGTGTAACTTAGATAGATACTTTTATTCCTCCAAATATATGAAGAGTATAACATAATGTACAACAATGCATCAGCATCAAAGATTTACAACAAAAAATAACATATTTATACAGAATTTCTACAATACAGATACTAACGTATATCCAATTAAGCAAATATACACACAGTAACTTGCGTACCTGTACAACACAGTTTAATAATAATTGACTGACAGTAATATAATGTGACTGCGATCCATAGCACATGTACTATGCAGAAGCCTTAAACGAAAGCGAAATAAAGACTTAAGCAGTTCTTTGGACTAAGAACACATCAGCGCCATAAGAACGGTATTGTCTTTAGATCTTTTACAATCATACAATTTATCATAACATTAAACAAAGTGTCATTCACATTTGATAAATTTTGTAACATTATACGATGAATTTGGCTCGGTCAGTGAAATGCCGAGCTATTTTGGATTTGATTTGGCGAAACGTCGAAAGTAATCAAACCAGAATTATACCGTTTATATGAGCAGCTTTAATATATTATGATACACCAGTAGAGCCCGTTTTAATGCTCACATATACCTATCAGACTAGTGATACATTGAACAAATAAGTCTCAACATACGCAAATGGCAGAACATTTTATCTGTCGCCTCGACAGCTAACAACAAAACTGCAGATGACTGTTCATCGATTGATAAACCTTGAAATCGATTGAATCTAGATACACTCATAATATCGAATATTGCAATAATAAGTTTCTGTCTTGCATATTCATGTTTTCTACAAAACCAGAGTGCATGGTTCAAGTCATTGTCTATGTAAAGATCACAATTATTGCACTTCTTAACATAAGATCGTGATATCAAACAACTTAACATTTGCACCGCCGTCACACAGATGGAAGCTAACTCTGGATGTTTTCTGGATAACGTCCATAAATGGCACGGAGCGTCAGGTTCAAAAACGTCTGTTAAACTCCTGCATGACAATGCCAGATTTTCATATCGTTTTTGTCTATTTTGGTGTAACACAGATCTGGTAAGACATTTTTTCCAGCTATCTTTTGAAGGAAAAATACCACTGTCAATGTAATCATACAAAACATACAGCAGATTGTACTTTTGTAAGATTTTAAACACATCCGGGATAAATCCGATATACTGTTCTCCGAAATTCACGTAAGATACTAGTCGGCATGTGAACATTTTCTTAGCAAGAAATTGCGATGGCAGTCTACACAATTGACCCAAAAACTGAAGTTTCTTGTACTCGACAATGTTTTGCATTGTATCAATATTTAAGGCACACAGCGTAAAATCGGTGCTCGAACTGCTTTTGAGTGTCTGCACATTCTTTAAACAGAACCTATGCGCAACTTCCAAATTGTTAAAATCAGTATTTGAATAGTTATTCCATAATTCACAACCATAGATTGCCTTAGGAATCACTACCGAATTGTACACAGTCTTTAACGTCAGCGGATTCAGTCCATTTTCATGTAGCCCACTATGGTTGACACTTAACAAGGTCCCTCTCAATTTTGTCGTGGCTTCTTGAAGTGATTTCCCTGCAGACATATATTTGTCACAAATGATACCGAGGTGAGTGTAAGAATCTACTTCATTTAAAATCTCATTTCCAAGTTTCCACTGTCTTTCCGTTCCACATTGACGAGACTCGTTAAACACAATGATACCACATTTCGAAGCATTGTACTCAAATCGCCATTTACAGGAATACCGGTAGCATATTTCAAGCATGTTGTCCAGAGCATGTTTGGAGAATGCAACGAGAATCATGTCATCTGCAACAGTCGGGGATGAAATTTGGTTGTTAAAAATGCATATACCTAGTCCACTCTCTTCAATTTCTAATATTAAATCGTTTATGAACGTGAGATAAAAATGAGGCGATGACTTCCCTCCCTGTCGTGTACCTTGGCGTATCGGGAACCATTTTGACAGAAACCCACGGTTCTTGACACAGCTAGTCATGTTCCTGTACATGTCCATGAAAGCAATCAGCGATGTATCATCGATTCTTTGACGAAGTTTATAAAAAAGGCCCAAATGCCACACCCGATCAAACGCTTGCCGACCGTCAAGGAAACAAATGTATAGTTTTGAGTTATGTTCCTTTGCAAAATATACACTTTCACGCACGGCAAATGACGTCATGAGACATCCCAGGTTTTCCTGAAAACCACCTTGTTGAGCACTCAAATTTCCTAACATGTGGTCTTTACATCTCTTAAGTACACTCATTTCAAAAATTTTCAGGAACACAGACGTTAATGTTATCGCCCTATAACAATTAGGGTCATCTTTACGTTTACGCCCGCCTTTATGTAAAGTAATGATAACTCCTTTTTTCATTTTATCAGGAACATAGCCGAATCGTAGCATGTACGTGAATATATTTGCAAGCACAATCGATACACCATCAGATACAGTTTTCAGATGTTCATATTGAATATTATCGTAGCCGCCAGCTTTTCCACTCGGACATGACGTAATAATGTCCTTCACGTCATCTGGGTGAACAGTCACGGACGGGTCCGGAATAAGTTCACTGTAACTTTGAGAAACACTGTTGGCTACAAAATGTTCCCAATCTGTGTCATACTCTGTAGATTCATGAGGAGTGTATAATTTCTCGAAGTATAACCCCCATTGCTCTGTAATAGTAGACTGGTCTCTGACTATATCACCATTGAAGTTAATGCCAGCACCTGCACTACTTTTAGATCTGTTTCTCCGTGAATTGACGAGTTTCCAAAATTTGTTGGAATCTAATTCCGCAGTTCTGTTTATTTCGTTATTCATATCTTTTAAGTGTCTGTTCACAATTCGTCTATGTAAAGCCCTATAGGCTCGTTTCGCTGCCTTGTAGCTTGATCGACACTCATCATCATCCGACCTTGGTCTACCGGCACGACACCAGTTATTTCGATGATGTAACATTATTTTATGAAGATCACTTAAATCGCTATTCCAGTAAGGTTTCAAAAACGGTTTGAATTCTGACTTTGGTAAGTGTTCCTTCGATTTTTCTAAAAGCACCTCACACACTGTATCATACGCACTTTTAATATCATCTTTATTAAGCACTGAAGTTCCAAGCCTATTAAGAATTTCACTTCCATTAACTGCAGATCTGTACGCATTCATATTTTGCTCACTTGTTTTCTTCCAGTTAAGTCTCGTGCTGCACTCCTCAAATGTTACACTACTTGTCGACATTGCACATTCTGACGATAGTGAAATGTTAAGTTGTGATATCACTGGTCTATGCCTAGATACATTCAAGCAATTATCGTCAACAATTTCACAACTATATAACCAGTCTAAAACTTCAACAGGCATGCAAATGTAATCAATCAAAGTTTTGTACTTATTATCATATGAAACAAATGAATGTCTAACACCTTTACAAATAGGCAACGTGTTCACTGCAACCAAATTATTGTTACCTAAAAACTCTGATAATAAGCAATCTCTACCATTTCTGCTATAAACATCACATTTTGCATTAAAATCACCAATAAACAGCACTGTGCCTAATTCTGAGTAAACATTTGATAAATCATACAGCTTATTAACATAGTCTCTGTAAAAATCAACAGAATAATTTGAACAAGGCATGTATACTTGAAATATATAGATAAAATCATTTGGTGTTGTTTGTAGTTGTATGCCGACAATACGGTCATCATCTATACACAGTGGCGTTACAAATCTGTCTAAATCACGGTGCCATAAAAGTGCAACCCCCCCTTTTCCAACTTTACGACCACTCGGTAATTTGAGATCTTTATCACAAACAGCATGAAATTCATACAAATTTGTAATTGAGTCTAGAAAATGTAGGTTATGTTCAAATAACCAATGTTCGCTAATACCATCAACATGTATATTGTATTTAATTAAACTGTCACATAAGTAACTCGATGCTGACATTAAGCCAGAAACATTCCAACACATAACGTTTAGATTTATGCTATCCATTAAGAGTGATTTAGTCTAAATTGGACAGCGTTGATATTGTGTCGTGATATTGTGGTCTGTGTTATTTTATGTGTGGACATTGTGTCGTGATATTGTGGTCTGTGTTATTTTTATGTTTTCTGTGCTCGGTTGTTTAAGTTGAGTGCTGCCTTCACTGTACAACTTTTTATTATCGTTTTAAAAAAGTTCTGTAAGGGGAGACTGTTAAGTGTTTATTTTTCACTGTGATTTAGTAAGAAACTGAGTCAATTTGACCTTTAGGACACATTCATGGTAAAAATAATTTCCGACACTCAATAAGATGCATCACAAAGGTATGCGAATGTCGATGAAATGTGGAACATTTTCCTCCATAGCGATTGTAGAGATTTTGTTTCTAGTCAGGCCTAGGTCGCGATATAATAGTGGTATACTGTAAAATCATTTAATTGCGATGGGATGAAATTTCGTGGTTTTGTTGAAAAGACCATTTCGTGGGGACGTAAATTCGTGGATTTCGTATTTCAGTAAAAAGTATGTGTTTTGTTTTCCGTACTCGACTGTTTCTCTTTCCGATTTTGTAATATCTTTTGAACAACTTTAGTATTAATTGGATAGCCATGACCATATTTCATTCATCTTCATTTGCTTAAATCATTTTCTACGTCTCCGGTAGCTACCAGCCCCCATGCGTCGGTAGGTCCATAGTTCAAGCTACCAGCTCCAATGCGTTCGAGACATGTACCGTAGTGTTTTGTGTCCATTTTAGGTAAAACACCTCCTTTTGGCGTAAATTTCTCAAATAATACTCACATAGACTGAGTATTTCCCCATTCTTGAATGGCAATATGTTTTATTTTTTATATTCTTGTACATGTAATAATAAATTTCTATCAATTTAATTGCAGGTTGAGTCTTGGGCTAATCGGCTATGGTATTGGATTTGGCTTGAAGTCATTTTCCGGAAACTATTACCTCAACCTGTTTTTGCATTCCATTTTATGTATACCAACGAAGTGTATCGCGATATATCTGCAAAATGTGTAAGAAACCTTTGGTATTGTTCAAATATATGGTAAATATTTTTGTAAAAAAATGATTTTATGATTTTTGCGAACGGTTATTATCCGTTGTAGAGTTGTATGGTTGTAGGGATGACTCAACTTGCCTGTAGGAAACACAATTTAAGACAAATGTATCGACAGGAAATAGTAGTTACCAGTTAGAACAAGTGCTATAGAATTATTAAAGACATAGTCCTCGTACACTGAACGACTTACCAGTTCTGTGCACAAAGCTTTTGACTATGTGAAGCGGAGTCGACTGTAACTTATTAGTCGCTATTCAAGTGGCTTTGGTGTTGTAAGAACCATGCAGATCTACCCGAAATAAAACCAATCCCATCATCCAATGATACTGCACATTGTCCTCAACAAACCACAATAGCATCGATAGAGTTATAGCGAGCAAGCACTACCAATTGATATGATTGACTAGCACACGATGACCCTCGCATGGACGAATACAGGTAGGTGCCTCGTACTTGTTATATCCTGGCTGTGATATGATGTAATGATGGGTGAGAAACAGGTTAGTTGGTGGATGTAACAATAAACGTTCCCACACATCATGTGACGGGTTGAAGATGGTTTTCGTAGTGTATCCAGTAGCATCAGTATATGCTTTAATATTTCGACAAACTAATTTATATTTTAGAATTGGTCGGAAGTACTCATCAGCTGTTTTGTTTTGTATATGCATGGTATGCGGGGGAGTTGTCGGCATGGTTCAATACATAGGTAAGTAAAATGAGTTTTGAATATTGCGAGTACATTGCATCTGAACATAATTATGTTTGCATGTGCATGTGCGTGTGTAATACCATATCTTCTAGCCTATGGGGCGACGAAAATGCCCCCAATATAAAATATGTCTAGACCACTAAATGAATATGAATTGTCTTGTTTCACAAAAATGGAAACTCTGTCAATTCATAGAAAGCTTTGTGGCTGCTTTTGACGCTACTCACCACACGCCAATTTCGTGTACGTTGGTCAGAAAATGACAAAGTGTTCCAAGCAGTAAAAATGTTAAACATGGAAATGGCAGTGCAACATAACCGAAAAATGATGTCTTTATTTAAAAAAGATATCTTATTGTTGCCATAGCAGCAGTCACTTATCTTTTCATAATTTCATCTATTTGAACAATTGAGCCAGGATATAAGGAAGAAGTACTCAACCCAGGCACATACAATGTTGCATGTTACTTAATAAAATTAAGGTATTTATCGTATGTTGATAAAATATAATATTATGTCAATTACAATTATGAGACACCTAGATTTTAAAACTTTGTCAAGTGATAAGAAAAAAGTATGCACGCAGCAGCGATTACATATTTCATCTACATGCATTGAAGTCAGAATTTGCTCTCAGATAAGCAAGCTACGGCCATTTCACTATATTGTTGATTTTAACAGATACCCCAATGAGGGGTGGCATATCTAATGGGTTTGCATTAACGGCGGGTGCTGTGGTTGAGGCATGTTGGGGTCCCATGCAAACATGGACTGTAGAATTATACCCTACCGTCGCCAGGTAACTGTACTTTACATAGCAATCCAAACGATATACTGAATAATATGTTAAAATAATAAATACAATGTTAAATTATATTGTGAAGACATGTACAAGCTGCAACTATCAGATTGTGACCAATGATATCCCTTCATACCGCCTCGACACAGAAGTATGGAAAGCCGCATCCATAAAACAAATACCATCTCAATGTGGCCAGCAATTGTGCTATGTTATTTAACTTATTTACAATCGAACAATAGATGACAAGACAACATAAATTATTGCTATTTCTGACCTTTGAGCTTAAAGTGTGACCTTAACGTTTGAGGTATAGACTTTAAGCTTCGCATGACACAACGACTAATAGTGGTGAGCAATTGTACCAGGTTATTTCAGTATCACACAATGAATGGCCTTCTAACCGTCAGGATAAGCTTCAATATGACAACTGTTTACATCTGTCCTCAAATTGTCACATTGACTTTCGAGATATTGGCCTAACTGTTGCGCATGATACACCACCCATGATGGTGAACAAATATGCCAAATTATTAAAAATCTTCAATGCACTATTATTATTATTATATCCTTCATAATTTTTTTTAGACATATCCATCCATCGATGGACAGACCGACAAAGCGACTTCTATATATATAGTCATCCTGTACCTAGTTTAGTGAAGTATACTAAGTCATGGTAGATTTATGTGTCCAAAACAATTGTGTAATATATTTTCAGAACATACAAGTTATAATTATAGTAACTACTACGATATTTTGTAGATATTGTTTCCGTACTATAACTAAAGCCTACTCCAGGGAAAATATCTACGTTATTTCTGAACATATCATTCGTATATATACACGTATATACAAATGACATAGATGCAATAGTTTTGGTTTGAAGGAATTTATTTGTACCTATACACGTGTATGAAGGGATTTCTAAACCAAGAAAAATGGTTCAAAATTGTGTTTTTATTTAGTATTCATTTTATATTTATATTTGTGTAGTGGCCAGGGACCTACACATGTTATCAAACAAACCGTTCTTTTGACAGCCGTTGAATCATCGATTTCTACTTGTACACAATGGCTCATTGATAGACAATGTGCATCTTCTACTAGTACACAATTGCTCTTTGATAGACGATGTGCATCTTCTACAAGTACATAATTGCTCTTTGATAGACAATGTGCATCTTCTACTAGTACACAATTGCTCTTTGATAGACGATGTGCATCTTCTACAAGTACATACTTGCTCTTTGATAGACGATGTGCATCTTACTACAAGTACACAATTGTTCTTTGATAGACGATGTACATCTTCTACAAGTACATAATTGCTCATTGATAGACAATGTGCATCTTCTACAAGTACATACTTGCTCTTTGATAGACGATGTGCATCTTACTACAAGTACACAATTGTTCTTTGATAGACGATGTACATCTTCTACAAGTACATAATTGCTCATTGATAGACAATGTGCATCTTCTACAAGTACATACTTGCTCTTTGATAGACGATGTGCATCTTACTACAAGTACACAATTGCTCTTTGATAGACGATGTGCATCTTCTACAAGTACATAATTGCTCATTGATAGACAATGTGCATCTTCTACAAGTACATACTTGCTCTTTGATAGACGATGTGCATCTTACTACAAGTACACAATTGCTCTTTGATAGACGATGTACATCTTCTACAAGTACATAATTGCTTTTTGATAGACGATGTGCATCTTCTACAAGTACATACTTGCTCTTTGATAGACGATGTGCATCTTACTACAAGTACACAATTGTTCTTTGATAGACGATGTGCATCTTCTAATAGTACATAATTGCTCTTTGATAGACGATGTGCATCTTCTACTAGTACATAATTGCTCAAGAAAATGGTTCAAAATTGTGTTTTTATTTAGTATTCATTTTATATTTATATTTGTGTAGTGGCCAGGGACCTACACATGTTATCAAACAAACCGTTCTTTTGACAGCCGTTGAATCATCGATTTCTACTTGTACACAATGGCTCATTGATAGACAATGTGCATCTTCTACTAGTACATAATTGCTATTTGATTGACGATGTGCATCTTCTACAAGTACATACTTGCTCTTTGATAGACGATGTGCATCTTCTACTAGGACACAATTGCTTATTGATTGACGATGTGCATCTTCTACTAGTACATAATTGCTCTTCTTCCGTAATGATAGATACAATTTATGGTAGACATTTTAGTTGTCAATGTCACTAAAAATAGAATATATGTATGTCCCACCCAGATATTAAATTCGAATCTGACGTTCGATAAGCTAGTCCTTTACCACTAATTAAATGCTATTCGGATATGCTGAGTACTGTCAAAGCACGTTTGTATATAAATAGTGTATGTATTGTGAATGTTTGTGTTGTCGTTATTCATGTCTTGTTTATTTTATATGTTACGTAGAACAACTGGTTTTGGATTCCTGAGCATACTTGCAAGATTTGGAGCTGTCATTGGACCTCAGTTTGTATACCTTGTAAGTATATACTACATGTAGTACAAAACACCTACATATTCACTATTTCTTAAATATATTGATACTCATTACGTTTTATTACGTTACGTTAAAATTGTAACTACTTAGAATATACAAACACGATGAGAAACACGTGGTTTGAATGATAGGATTCACTGGAATAATGGCTGCCAATCGGCGTCGGACAAACCTATATTTCGTGGTTTATGATGTAAGGGTGAAAACAGTCATAAAATGGTCATAGTCTTGGTTCTACCCCGCTACAGTTTTGTTTTACTGAACGATTTCGAGATGTTTGAGGAAACGACGCAATTATTCATGGAAACAAGGTACCAACAGTTTCAGCGGTGAAGCCATTGCGTGCTGGCCAGGTTGTCCAGAACTAAACGGTTCTCGGTGTTATATATTTACCCCAATATATAGGATCGGCAGCCATTTTTCAGTGGAACCTACCTTTCAAACCATGTGATTCCCCACCGTGACAAAACCAGATATAAATTGTCATGTGTATAAGTCTATGTACGAGTGCTGTGGGAGTTACGAGGACCGAGCGATTGGCTATAAGAGCTACTCGTTACGAAGTTGTCGTGTTAACATGCGTGTGGACCACATTGTACATATATTAGTAGCATTCATAATATTTTAATGATATATACTTAACACAGTACTGTATAACATTCACATGACATGTATATTACATTTGTTTATATACTTCTGTATTATATTCGTGCATTTTTTAAAACGTCCTCCTTTTCTGTAATCATATTTGTGTTTTACATATTTTTATTGTATCGCAGGAAGAGTACGTACCTGGTCTCTTGTACTTTGTGATTGCCGGTCTCGCTGCTGTGTCTACATGCTGTGTCCTTTGTCTGCCGGAAACAATGAATACAACGTTGACTGACAAACTGTCTGAAAATGAGAAACATCAAAGACGTCAAGAATGAGATCGTTACCTAGTAGTCACGTGACAAACTGTAATAGTGTTTACACTGTGCACTCATTCTCACTGATAATGGGATATTGGCTAACGAAAAAACACTGACATTATTCAGTTCATAAATTGTTTATTAAACTGAAAATGAACCCTTAAAAAATAGAAAATGAGATAAAACATTTTAAACACCAAACAAGAAATAAAATACAGCTTAATTACAAAAGTAGGGAAAAGTATGATTATATTATTTGTGTAATGTACGCTATTCAGTATACATGTTTGATTTAACTAAAATGAAGTATTTATACCAGCTTCATTCATTAGTTACGGAATATTTGACTAAGAATACTAATTTACTTTTAAATTGTTCAAAATTATAAAACTAATAAACATGACTGGTTTTACTACTTCGAAAGTGACGAATATGAAATAAATTGATTAATTCTATGTATATTTGATAATTGCCATGGAAGATAGTTATTTATGTTCCCATCATGTGTTAATTACTTCATTACATTAGAAAGGTAATTTTGGACAATTGCTAAGTTATTCTGAAAATCGGACAATATAATAACCGTTTAAAGTAAACGTTGACATTGTAGGGCACATTACCAAGGGCAGTGAAACTAATAAAATAGTTTTACCAAATACTAACATATTAAGGCAACTTGTCGTTCAATGATAACTTGCATGAACAAGTCCGCACACATAAACACTACATTTACATAAACATCTTTCGTGCTGAACAATACAGTCAATATATTTACCATGTAAATATGAAAGCACACAATAGACACAATAAATGACAACTATTTACACGAGAATCATCTACTAGTGTAGTGCAAAGTTCATGTGTTACAGATATTTAGTGTATATTGTTTCCTTTAACCGTGTTAATTACTTGAAATACACTTATATGTAATGCAGTCTACAATATCCTATGTACCACACGGACAAAATGTATTGTTCAAAATACACATAGTTGATTAGCAGTAAGTATCGGACCTTACTAAGTTTTACACAAGTCACGAGAAGGAGAGGTGTGATGGTTTGACGCTGATACCAGTTCTGGAATAACGAGCTTACCTTTACTGTTTGATTATCTCTAGATCGTTGTCCCCCTACCGGATGCAATGTTACACCCGTTTGATTAAAAAATGCAGACTGAATTTCATTTGCACTTCGACATGCGTAATGTCCATAATTGGCATATTTTTCCTTAGATGTCTAATTTGAGTGTACTGGCTTTTCACTCTATCAACGGGCTCTGCAAATACAATCTTCTGTGTTTGTAAATAGTTAAAAAATTCCTGTTTTGTCATACAGGTACTAACACTTGTATCCGCATTACAAATTTCTGTTTTGTCATACTAATACTTGTATCCGCATTACAAATTCCTGTTTTGTCATTCTAATACTTGTATCCGCATTACAAATTTCTGTTTTGTCATTCTAATACTTGTATCCGCATTACAAATTTCTGTTTTGTCATACTAATACTTGTATCCGTATTACAAATTCCTGTTTTGTCATACTAATACTTGTATCCGCATTACAAATTCCTGTTTTGTCATTCTAATACTTGTATCCGCATTACAAATTCCTGTTTTGTCATTCTAATACTTGTATCCGCATTACAAATTTCTGTTTTGTCATTCTAATACTTGTATCCGCATTACAAATTCCTGTTTTGTCATTCTAATACTTGTATCCGCATTACAAATTTCTGTTTTGTCATTCTAATACTTGTATCCGCATTAAATATTTCTGTTTATCTTTATCTTGAATCTCATTACGTTTCCACTGCGGCACTTCGACATTGTCAGATAGTTTAGTCAGTACGGTATTCATTGCTAGATATCCCTTAATGAATTGTTCTGGATTTATCGATACCAGAATACCATCGCTCCTCAGTGTTTCTGCTGTTAAAGCTTTATTGTGGTGTTTAGTGCATACACAAATGTTTCTTGATATATAAAAGCAGACAACTGAACATGCTTTGGCTTGATTCGACAAAATATGGCTATTACATCTATGCACATTTAAGATGAGACTCAATGTTAATAACAACCCATCATTTTCAGTCCCGGTGCATACAACCGCATTGTAACAAGTCACATTTACATTGATTCATGGTAACATTCCCTTATACACTTTCATTGTCTGATAAACCATTAAAATTTTGCACAACTTTACGAGATATGTTTGAAACCTATCTTGGACAAACATCTAGGTGGGAGATCTTCGGTCAACCATCTTTTATTACTGCACGTGTTTTCCACTAATGAAAGTAGGAAAATGATCATATAACTTTCTGCAATGGATACATCGGTAAGTATAATTAGTGTTTAATCCATTAATTTTAAGTAAAAGTATTGGAGAAAAGTAAGTTTATGTTTGCCATGTAACCTTCTTTGTTGTTGTTTGTGCCCTTTTGCAAATTTGAAAACGATACATGTAGTAAAGAGTCGGACATGGAAGGCAGAACTCAACTGAGACAGCCGAGCTCAGAAAACACAGAAACAACACAGACCACAATTACACGGCACATCGTTAAACACAACTGAACAAGAAAATGAACTTAACCGCAGAATGTCCGAGTTTCAGCTGTCAAAAGGTCGAAAGACCAAGTCGAAATGACCCGTTTGTCAGGTGTTGCTATGTGGGGTTGTTCTTGTGATGTGTGGTCGTCCTTTGATTTGCTATTACCCCGACTATGTTAGTGTAGTTATCATTCATAATTACCTATCCTTAATAATTAATTATGCACGAAATTCAAAAGCCGCAGTATGTCATTGAAATATGTTTGTTGGGATATGCATGGTAGTCGTACGTGGGTGCCCGGGTACAGTGTCGACATTGTGTAGCTGAAAAACTTGTATATTTTAAGATACAGTAAGAATAACAAGGATTAATGTTTTTAGCTCACCTGTCACAAAGTGACAAGGTGAGCTTTTGTGATCGCTCTTCGTCCGTCGTCCGTCGTCCGTCGTCCGTCCGTCCGTTCACAATTGCTTGTGAACACACTATAGGTCACAAATTTAGCCTGATCAATATGAAACTTGATCACAATGATCATCTTCATACAATCTAGGTCAAGTTCGATATTGGGTCATCTGGGGTCAAAAACTAGGTCACTAGGCCAAATCAAAGGAAAACCTTGTGAACACATTAGAGGTCACAATTTGAGCCTAATCTTTATGAAACTTGATCACAATGAGCATCTCTATAAAATCTAGGTCAAGTTCGATATTGGGTCATCTGGGGTTAAAAACTAGGTCACGAGGCCAAATCATTGAAAAAGCTTGTAAACACACTAGAGGTCGCAATTTGAGCCTAATCTTTATGAAACTTAATCATAATGATCATCTCTATAAAATCTAGATCAAGTTCGATATTGGGTCATCCGGGGTCAAAAACTAGGTCACAAGGTCAAATCATAGAAAAACCTTGTGTAGTCACTAGAGGTCACAATTTTGGCCTAATGTTTATGAAACTTGGTTACAATGATCATCTCAACAAAATCTAGGTCAAGTTTGATATCGGGTTATCTGGGGTCAAAAACTAGGTCACAAGGTCAAATCATAGAAAAACCTTTTGTAGTCACTAGAGGTCACAATTTTGACCTAATATTTAGGAAACTTGGTTACAATGATCATGTCAACAAAATCTAGGTCAAGTTCGATATTGGGTCATCCGGGGTCAAAAACTAGGTCACAAGGTCAAATCATAGAAAAACCTTGTGTAGTCACTAGAGGTCACAATTTTGGTCTAATCTTTATGAAACTTGGTCACTATGATCATGTCAACAAAATCTAGGTCAAGTTCGATATGGGGTCATCCGGGGTCAAAAACTAGGTCACAAGGTCAAATCATAGAAGAACCTTGTGTAGTCACTAGAGGTCACACTTTTGGCCTAATCTTTATGAAACTTGTTCACAATTATCTTGTCAACAAAATCTAGGTCAAGTTAGATAGTGGGTCATCAGGGGTAAAAAACTAGGTCACAAGGTCAAATAATAGAAAAACCTTGTGTAGTCACTAGAGGTCACAATTTTGGCCTAATATTTATGAAACTCGGTCACAATGATCATCTCAACAAAATCTAGGTCAAGTCTGATATTGGGTCATCTGGGGTCAAAAACTAGGTCACAAGGTCAAATCATTTTAATAAGTCATTGGGTCTAAATGTGATGTAAATTTTAAAGCATAAGACAATATGAAAACCTTGTACATGCAATAAAGGCTACCATTAGGGGTGCATGAACGACTAGGACAGGTGAGCGACCTATGGCCCTTTGGGCCCTCTTGTTTTATTAACTTTTTAAGGACATGGAGTATAATCTATAGTGAAATAGTGCATGTTTTTTCAAAAGCAGTTTTACTTCAAATGAAAATTTGTTGGATACAGTAAGCAGTAAGCATAGTATTATGATGTTCTAAATGTACTCTTGAAGTTAAACAAAAAATAAATATTAAATAAAGTGCATTTATTGAAGCATGACAGCACTTTCAATTAAAATCTTGCTCGTTCACAAACACACAAACTATCAAATGGTACTTTCTAAAATGTATATCATTCTTACAATAGAACCCACGGAACAAACTCTTACTTAGTTTAAGACTGCACAATGTACACTTTAAAATATATTCAAGAAACATTACCATTTTTCTACTTTCGGATTGCAAAGGTCATGCTACATGTTCATCAATGTGTTTCATAACTAATTCTTTGTAAGAGTTTGTTCATTATACTATTGACTATGTCACAGACAACAAACTTTCACTCGTAATGCAACGTTGACTTTGTTTGTGACCGAGCAAGATTTGCAACGAAACTGCTGTCATGCTTCAATAAATTTGCTTTTTGATATTGATTTATGTCTCGCCTCATGATTAAATGTAGTACATCATAATTCCATACTTTTTTTATCCAACAACTTACATTTGAAGACAAAAACGCTTTAAAAAGCAAATTGCAAATCGCACTATAGATTAGACTCTACCCCCTTAACAAGAGACATTGACCAATCAGTGAATTGCTTTGTAGTTTGCCAAATGTTTTATAGAAATCAATAGAAGTCGGCTGTTTTTTAAATAAACGCATTTGATCGATCTCGTACGAGGGTCATTAAATAAATTCGAAGACTGGGTCCATTATTTAAATACCGAATGGCTAGGATTAATACCCACAACATCACATTATACTTAAGCCTTTCGGACACAAGTGCAGAACATTTTAATCAAACATCGCATTTTACAAGGAAATATGGCTAAAATAAAAATACGACCTTACCAAACCACCACACGACGTTATTTATATTCTGACGTCAGCGACGTTATTGGCGTTTTACTGTTTCTCAAATGGTAAGCCCGGAAAGAAATTGTGTTATAAATATGGCAATAGACATAAACATTCAAATTGTTTATGATTAAATATATCTACCACAATATCTTATATATTGTAAGAAAATTATTCACGCTAGACATAATGGATGTATGTTAAAATGAAAACGCCTCGCACATTTCGACTGACGTTGCATGAAACGTCCCTACGTTTGCATATCTGTCCATCCCTGTATTGTTATCAATACCATGCTGCTCTTTAGACATTTGATTTTGCCACTTTAACACGGGGCATTGCATGCTGTATGTTCTGCTTTAGCTCTCTGTAGTAGCTCGTTGGTGTCTTTTGTGTTTTTCTTAGACCCGTGAATAACTTAAAGGTCGCTCGAATAAGTCATAGACAGTTTGACGTTCTTGGAAACGTGACACGACTTGATCAGACCGTTTTTAGTCCGAACGCAAATGCCCAAATTAATTCATAGTTTCATAAAACGTCATGATAATATCTTGCAATAAGCTGGCAGAAATATGGGAAATTCAATGTAAATTCACCAATTCGGAATTTATAACTAGTTGAACTAATGTAAAAGGTACATTACGTCGGTCGGTAGGATGGTAGCGCGTTACTATGGTAACACAATGGCTGATAACATGCTGCTGGTTTGCATTTTTAAAGATAAATTTGTATTGACCTTAGGTAATAAGTTGATGCATGTTATGATACAAGAGAGTATTTAAACGCAATTATAATCAAATGAGATGGTCTTCGAACATATTGAATGACTCTCGTATACATGTCTTGTATTACATTGACCTTGATCTACCTTATATGTAAAACAGATTAACCGCAATCAAGAATGGGGGCAATTTAAGTACAAACTGGATTTATTTCTGATCATTTGCTAAGGGAAATCGGAGGTAAGAACAGGTAATTTCGTATTAGATAATTTGGAATAACTTTAAATGGCGTATAAGAACGTTAGCAACAATAAGATTGTAAATGTGAATAAACTACAGATTTATATATTTCTAATATTAATTTTGTTTTATCATTTCATTTAGCATACTGATAGTAATGTTTTGTAGTTGATTTGACATAAAAATAATTAATGGAGATAACTATTTCAAGTTGAATATTGGTCCAGCGTCCGTTGATAAAACTTTCCTATGATCGTACTTTCTAAAAAATATTTTTTGAGCAAACGAAAACAATTTTTATCCAATACGTACTGTATATAATCGTTATTGTGATTGAAATGTGTTATCTTGATATATTTGATGTAATTGATGTTGTATATAATTTGTAAATGTGTTTTAAGAGGCTCGTAGGGAAGACTGGGCAGATGCCTAACTATGTTGCCTCTATAAATAAAGTCTTTATTATTATATACAGGGTGTCCCAAAAAATCGGGGACCTACCTAAAACCTTTGTAACTTATTTCATTTGTAATGAATTTGACTGTTCTTTTGTGAGAGTGTGTAGAAGTGTTCCCTTCTTCTAAAATAGGTACAATGTACTATGTTTTGCTTTAAAACAGGAAGTGACGTCATCATTTTACATATGGTGCCATTTCCTATTTTGTTTGCTGACTTACGTGGAAAATGACATCATTTGATAAGACATTGTTGCCTGAGCGTTCATTTGTAAGACAGAAAGGTTTTTAAGTCACAGAGGTGATGAAATTCTTGTGAAAATAGAAGAACATTGCAATTAAATAATAAATCCGGGGAGAAAGTCCCACTGTGGTGAGTTTACTAAACAAAAGGGGAGCAGGCAACCTTCAAAATATTTGTTATCAATCACCTAAGAAGCAAAATATAAATATTGATGTAATGTTATTGATATCAATCAATAAGAAAGCTTAGTAATAAGTAAAGTTAATAAGGTGAACTGTTATCCACATCAACAGTTCATAGGTATAAAAAATATATCAGAGTCATTAAGTGTGTCAGCATTGATAAGAAGGCAGAAACCCTATAACAACAAATCAGCAGCAAAATAAGACAAGTTCGCAAGAAAGCACTGGCATTTGACGTCATACCTAAGTGCAAGGCCCCTAGATATAACTCGGACATGAGTCCTATATTGAATCTGTTTTCCATACATGATCCATTATCCTTGACTATGGGACACCTGAGGTGTCATTTTGGGTCAGCCTGTAAATCGGTCTCTATGAACACATGGAAATCACAAGTTCACTGTATGCTAATATGCTGAAACACGTGATTGAAAACAAGGGAGGTAATTCTGGGTATTGGACTAAATAATCACAATAATGATGCTGGTACTTTGAACTATGTTTAGCCCTTAATGTTTTGTCATATTGACAATGTGTTATTGATAAAAGAGACAAAGAAACGAATGTTTAACCTAGGTCCCCGTTTGTTTGGGACACCCTGTATATTATTATTATTAGCATCTTAGTTTGGTTTGCAATTTTTAGGATAAAACTTCTATGCCAATTTCTGTTTTTGTTGTCGTAGTCCGTACAGCGAGCGAGTCATATGCATGTTGAAAATGTTTAGAAGCCAGTATGCATTGCTGGATGTTTAAGAATAACGCGTTGTTTGTTCTGTTGTTAAGTGATCGTTGCCATAGAGAAGATTATTTATAGATGGGGACAATACGTATTTGAGATGAGATTACATCTGTTTGTGTTATATAACTTATACTCTGACATACAGTTACTGGCTGTTTCACTAGCACAACACAAACAGAGGAGGATTCAACATCACATGGTTTATTCTTCAACTTGTGAAGCTATACAGATGGCAAAATGTTGACTTACCTCAGTCAAGATAACTAAGTTTTCGCGAAGATACTTTAAAAATACAATTTGTATCCTGAGAAAACCGAATACCTTCCGGACCACCTGATTTGTTCGGATTTCACAAAAGTTCGATATTGTGAAACTACTCTTATTTTTTTTATTAAATGTGTAGTAGTTGGACTCGATCGGTGTTGTTTGATAGAAGATACCAATATGTGCATACCAGCCCAGATCTTCCTGATTTTAAGCGTATTGCTATTGTCTTGCAGAGTCTGTCATCGGACAACCATGGTTTATAACGGACGGACCGGACTCGTGCTTATAACTGTGTTGTTATACCTTTCCTACTGTGAAGCAGGTAAGTAGTAAAAATAATACTTATCTCAGTCATAAATGTTCACGTCTAAGTTTCGCCATATGTAGTCTGTATAATACGCGTAAATTATTACACAAACTGCATTCCACTTCTCCTAACCATTAGTGTAGTCAAAATGACACTTCTGAAACAATTACTACTATCATTTATTATTAGGAAACATACGGTGTAAGTAAAACTGATATCTGGGTAATCAAATATTGGTTACGTGATTTGCTCGATTTTGTTCTTGGTTTTCAACATCTAGTGTCATTTGTTAATATTTGTCATTGATAAAGTACCTGATCAAAGTTCCAAGACTAATTTCTCGATGGTGTTTGAATTTCCAAACGTTTTTTAGATCTGCCATTTTATATAAGTCTTAAATGTACGTGTTTCAACACACAATGGCCGAACATTCATACTCGTACAACACAATCTCCGTCAGTTCGGTACCATATTTCTTTCTGTAATGGATAGGTCGGTAAAAACACTTAGTGTTAGACAAAGAATATTATGTACTAATATGGTGAAAAGGTGAAGCACTCGATGTCACGATGTATCCCCGTGAGGTTACACTGCTGACATAATTAAATGAGAGTGTTACATTGGCCTGATAAGAAGTCACTTTTATCGTTGTCTTAATTTTTTTCAATTTCAAGCAACAAACTGCAATGAACTTCTAACAGCTGCCAATGGTCAGCTATCAGATGGCGCATACTCTGTCACCAACTCTGATGGCCAGTCTTTCGATGTATACTGTCAATTCTACAATGGTTATGGATATGCATTCCTTTCGAGAAATAATGCCGTAGATATTGATATATCCGCGCTTACAGATGACACGTCTGCGGTAGAAATACGACACAAACGTACTGATGGAAAGCAATATACAGCAACATTGGAGCAATTGTCAAAATACGCCGATGTTCCTATCCATCTTGAATACAATGGTTACACAGGCTACGAAAAACCGGAAAACTACCAAATGACGCCGTATGTTTACGTTGGTTTCGTGCCGCAGGCTCGCGGGTCCAGGGGAAATACTGAAGGTTGGAAATGCAATGGTAAAGAATACACTTTCACCAACTGTGATGGACATATCAGCAGCTACATTGCGTTTATGTTTAATCAAAACAATGTTGCATACACTAGTTACACAGGTTCTTATAATGAACTGATGTTTCCATGGTATGATGACGCAACAGCTGTGACGTCAGCGGAGAATTTACCTGATGAATACTTTGCGTCGATATACGAAGTGCATCATGGCGGATGTGGAGGATATGGTGAGGCGCGTGCTAAGTCCGTCATCACGGGTGCAAATGTTGGATTTAAATTCAGTACGTAATTTTATATTGGATATTTTTCAATTTTGTATTGGATGTTTTGTGCCGTGTTCATGATAAATATCAGTCATATACAAATGTATGTCGGAAAGGTATCAAAAGAAGTTTCAGTATATAGATGCCATTTAAAATTATTCAAAATAAATACTAGTACCTAATAGTGTCAAAAGTTTTCTTCGGGAAATTCAATGACAAGTAGTCTACATTTTAAAGTAGGGCATAAATATACCCCTTGTTGTTGAATAGCACCTCGTACAAACCCGACTGTCAAATTAAAATTCGTTTGGTTTACAAAGTGAACATAAATGCATCCCAACCCTCTATTTTTTAACAGCTATAACCTGTGCAGCACCTAGTCAAATAAACCTCGGGTCTGTTTCACACACCGGTGTCAGTGTCGGCAGTACAGCTACCTACTCATGTTCCAGTGGATATACTATACTTAGTGGTGATGCTACGCGCACCTGCACTAGCTCAGGCGCATGGTCCGGAACTGAACCAGTTTGTGGAGGTATGAAATAAATAGTTCGTTGTTTCAACCAGTATAGATACGTCTAGAGTTATCGTGCAATATATCACCACTGTTTTAGGGTTCTCGAAGTTTAGATTTGTTCACTATGGTCGTACATACATTGTCAGCAATTTGTGTTAAATGGTATTTAAATAATATTAACAACCAAGATCATGTAGTAACCCTTCCAGGTGGCGAATGCACGTATACATTTAAGCTTTTATTGTATACGTAGTTTACACCTTCTTGGCGAAAATGGAAGATATTGTATGAAAACTTGTACGTGTATATTGTTATTAAACAATACCGCTAGATACATCAATTTTACAACAATAACTTAACAATGAGCGATTATCTTCAGTATTCCCAGCCAAAATGTTATAGACATTATGCGATAAAAAGTGACTGGTGGCGCCAAAAAATGTAATTGAAATAGTTTTATAATGTTTTCTGTTTACAGTGGTCACATGTGCAGCCCCTAGTCAGTTGAATCATGGATCTGTTTCGCACACCGGTGATAGTGTCGGCAGTACGGCTACTTACTCATGTTCAAGTGGCTACACACTGCTTGGTGGTGGTGCCACGCGCACATGCAATGCAGCAGGCGAATGGTCTGGAACTGAACCAGTTTGCGGAGGTATGTCCTAAGTATATAGTCATAACTCGTTTTAAACAATCGAAATGTTATGTAGTGTGATATTATATTGTTTGTATGCGTGACGTACCTGAATAGACGGACTATACGTCAATTTAATCGCATTCTACCTCTCTCGACAAACATTGCTCCGCATATCGGGAAGATAAATGTGATAACCATTCTTGCCTTAACAAATGAATCAAATATAAAGATTGTAAATGAATAAACGGGAAAATAAGCTTATCTTTACGATGATAATGTGTAATTAGTAAGGATAGTGAGAATGCTATTGCCTATTGAATTTTGCAATGAATGACGTAAACGGCACCATGAAAATCTTTCCCTGAGAGCATACACACTATTCTTCGGTTTATTAATCACGTGGTCTAGTACACACCCTTTTATTCCTTTTCACAGAGAAGACAAACTCGTCTAATGACATTTAGAGCCATCGTCGAAGATTAGAAAACCAATTGCCTACTTGCTTGTTTTTACCAATACACCCATTTAACAACGGTTTTCGACATTTTCTTAACTGTTGTATCTGACGTTGTCATAGTAATGCCATTTCGTACAGATATTTCATAAGAACAGGGGTAAGGCCGCTTACTGCACCATTGTATGCTTGGAGTAAAGTAAGATAGATATCTGTCAATTCATTTACAGAATTGGAATTCAAAGTTGTCTATGATTTCAAATTGTGATGATTATTTTTAAGTGAGAAACTGCAATGAACTTCTGAATGCTGCAAACGGTCTGTTGTCTGACGGCGAATACAATCTTACCAACTCTGATGGCCAGTCTTTCGAGGTATACTGTCAATTTTACAATGGTTATGGATATGCATTCCTTTCGACAAATAATGCCGTAGATATTGATATGTCTACGCTAACAGATGACACGTCTGCGGTAGAAATACGACACAAACGTACTGATGGAAAGCAATATAAAGCAACATTGGAGCAATTGTCAAAATACGCCGATGTTCCTATCCATCTTGAATACAATGGTTACACAGGCTACGAAAAACCGGAAAACTACCAAATGACGCCGTATGTTTACGTTGGATTCGTGCCGCAGGCTCGCGGGTCCAAGGGAAATACTGAGGGTTGGAAATGCAATGGTGAAGAATACACTTTCACCAACTGTGATGGACATATCAGCAGCTACATTGCGTTTATGTTTAATCAAAACAATGTTGCATACACTAGTTACACAGGTTCTTATAATGAACTGATGTTTCCATGGTATGATGACGCAACAGCTGTGACATCAGCGGATAATTTACCTGATGAATACTTTGCGTCGATATACGAAGTGCATCATGGCGGATGTGGAGGTTTTGGAGAGGCGCGTGCTAAATCCGTCATCACAGGAGCCACTGTTGGTGTAAAATTCAGTACGTAGAACATTAAGTTATTTATGATATTACATTGTATTCATTTGGTACTCTATCGAATTCCTATTCATGTTTTATCATGCTTATGTTGGTTGGAAAACTGACCAAACACGTTTTCCCGAAATTAACAAGAAAATAACATTACCAACCCGTTACCTACTGATGTAAGCCGGGCGGGTACGTTGCGTTAATAGTGCGACATAACGTTCGAATCCAAGATTATATCTCGATCCATGTAATGTCTGGCACCGACAAATATAAATACAAACGACTGAATGTATAATTATCCTCACTTTACAGCTATAACCTGTGCAGCACCGAGTCAAATAAATCTGGGATCTGTTTCTCACACCGGTGTCAGTGTCGGCAGTACAGCTACTTACTCATGTTCCAGTGGACATTCTATACTTAGTGGTGATGCTACGCGCACATGTTCTGGATCAGGAGCATGGTCAGGTGCAGAACCAGTTTGCGGAGGTAGGACGTCATATATTGCATTCGTCTGTGCGAGTAATTAACTATAATATCAAATATACCCGCTGTTCAATTAGATACACACAGCAGCTGTCATTTAAGAAATAAATATACATCCACTATGGTTAGGTATTAAATAGCATTAACATTGACGTTAATTATCGTTGTTATTCATTCAATCAATATGTTTGACCCTTGTATTATTTGGTATATGACGACAACTGGTTAACTCACCGGTCATTCGTAAGCTAGTATCCTACATCTCACGTTGATTGTTAACCCGCTGCGATAAGTGGTAAATGAAATTGAGTTAACGACGTTATCCACACGTTGTACTGACCATTCATTCGTATGACGTAAATACATAATTAGCCGGAGATATAATTAGTTGGCTATGTGTTTCTGCAGAAGAAACAAAACACCTCGTACCATTTTGAGCTCTTGTGGATCCTGAATAGATTTCTCAAAACAATGAGAATACATCGTGGATGCGATTTAAACAAGCATACATTGAGTGACAATGGGTAGATACCAAAGTCTATTATCACCAAGCGGAGAGGTCTTATTGACTGTGGATACATATAGGTCTATGTGTTATCATGTCATGTACATCGCTACACCACGACGGGAGTTTAAATATAAGGATTAATATGTCTTTAATGCCTATATATATACGCCATGTTACAATTTATCAGGATAACAGCGACAACCTTACATTGAGCAACCGTTTTTCACTATCCGTAAAGAAAATAATTGTCGTCTTGAAAACGTTGTACTCTAAAACTGACTGTGACGACTTACTACTGTAAATTAATTAATTTGTTATTTTGTTCTATTAACAGTGGTTACATGTGCAGCCCCGAGTCAAATAAACCAGGGGTCTGTGTCACACACTGGTGATAGTGAAGGCAGTACAGCTACCTACTCTTGTTCCAATGGCTATACACTACTTGGTGGTGCTGCCACGCGCACCTGTACTGTACCAGGTGTATGGTCCGGAACTGAACCAGTTTGCGGAGGTATGTGTTTGTATTACTTCTTATGCCTTTTACCTATCTACCGTTACGTTATGTCTATTACATTCTTTACATTACCTAAATGAACACTGCGAGAACATTTCGATCAATTATTGACGGTTTCAATAGACCTGCCCTGCCGAAAGGGTCATTTGTTATGTAATTATGTCATTATATTAATTTATGAAAGTGACATCATGGTTATATTAACTGTACTTAACAATTGTGATGATTATTTTTAAGTGAGAAATTGCAATGAACTTCTGAATGCAGCCAATGGTCAGTTGTCAGATGGCGAATACGATCTCACCAACTCTGATGGCCAGTCTTTCGAGGTATACTGTCAATTCTACAATGGTTATGGATATGCATTCCTTTCGACAAATACTGCCGTAGATGTTGATATGTCCGCGCTTACAGATGAAACGTCTGCGGTAGAGATTCGCCACAAACGTACTGATGGAAAGCAATATACAGCAACATTGGAGCAATTGTCAAAATACTCCAATGTTCCAATCCATCTTGAATACAATGGTTACACGGGCTACGAAAAACCCGAAAACTACCAAATGACGCCGTATATTTACGTTGGATTCGTGCCAAAGGCTCGCGGGTCCAAGGGAAATACTGAGGGTTGGAAATGCAATGGTGAAGAATACACTTTCACCAACTGTGATGGACATATCAGCAGCTACATTGCGTTTATGTTTAATCAAAACAATGTTGCATACACTAGTTACACAGGTTCTTATAATGAACTGATGTTTCCATGGTATGATGACGCAACAGCTGTGACGTCAGCGGAGAATTTACCTGATGAATACTTTGCGTCGATATACGAAGTGCATCATGGCGGATGTGGAGGTTTTGGAGAGGCACGCGCTAAGCCTGTCATTACAGGAGCTACCATTGGTGTCAAATTCAGTACGTTCAACTTTTAGTTATTTATAGTATTGTATTGTATTCATTCGGTTCTCTATCTAATGTAGATCATGTTTATGGAGGTTGGAAAGTTGACAAAATAGTTTTCCCGAAATAAACAAGATAAATAACATTACCAACCCGTTACCTACTGATGTAAGCCAGGCGGATATGTTACGTTAATAGTGCGACATAACGTTCTAATCCTAGTCTATGCCTCAATCCATGTAATGTCTGGCACCGATACATACATATACACGACTGAATTGAGCATCCTTCTCTCTTAACAGCTATTACCTGTGCAGCACCGAGTCAAATAAATCTGGGATCTGTTTCTCACACCGGTGTCAGTGTCGGCAGTACAGCTACCTACTCTTGTTCCAGAGGACATTCTATACTTAGTGGTGATGCAACGCGCACATGTACTGGCTTAGGTGCATGGTCAGGAACTGAACCAGTTTGCGGAGGTATGATTTATTATTTTTTTAGCCGTCGATACGACTGTCGATATACATAATACCCCTACTGCCTAGAGAGGTGCGTGGAATTATACATTCAACACGGTTGATCCAAAATTGCTTACGATCTTTAAATTGGGAATAAGACACATACACCTCGAAGTTAAATCGAACATTTTACCTGTTATGCTTGACCCTCCAATCATTAGTTTTTGTATATGACGACATAAGTACCCATTGTGTAAATAGATAATCCAGTTGACAAGTGACAGGATTTCATTTTTGTTGTAAAACCATTAGAAATATTGCATATATTTGCAAACATATTACAATGCATTTGTTTGATGACTTTCGATGATAATCGTCGACACCAAAGTGGACTGAGCGTTCTCTTCATCGGCGTCAGATCAATTATCTCGCTGCGTAAAATCATTAAAGCATGGTTTTGCGCAGATCATTTACTTGTTTAGTTAGGCATTGTGCCTTGTATGATTTTTATGCTGTTTGTGTTCGATTGGTTCTGTTTAGTATGTTTTTTTTGGTTTTCTGTGCTCGGTTGGTGGGTTGAGTGCTTTCTTCCCTGTCTGACTCAAGCTTATCTTTTAGTATTCCGAACAATGCTGGTTGTTATAGAAAGAAAAATAAATGGAAATTTATTCATTTATCGTTCTGTTCTGTTTACAGTTGTTACATGTGCTGCACCCAGTCAGATAAACGAAGGCTCAGTGTCACAAACTGGTGATAGCGAAGGCAGTACAGCTACTTACTCATGTTCCAGTGGATATTCTGTGATTATTGGTGATACAACACGCACCTGTTCTGCACCAGGAGTATGGTCGGGTACTGAACCAGTTTGTGGAGGTATGTATTGAGTACGCGTAGTTAAATGATTATACACATTAACAAACATTTCAACACTAATCATTTTTGGTTATTGTACGATTAGTTCTTTTAATAATAGGAATCGTATTATTTGCTTTGTAGTGAGAAACATCAATGAACTTTTGGATGCTGCAAATGGCCAGTTGTCAGACGGCGAATACACTCTCACTAACACCAATGGCGAGTCTTTCCAGGTTTACTGTCAATTTTACAATGGTTATGGATATGCATTCCTTTCGACAAATACCAACGTAGATGTTGATATGTCGACGCTAACAGATGATACGTCTGCGGTAGAAATACGCCACAAACGTACTGATGGAAAGCAATATACAGCAACATTGGAGCAATTGTCAAAATACTCCAATGTTCCTATCCATATTCAATACAATGGTTACACGGGCTACGAAAAGCCCGAAAATTACCAGATGACACCGTATGTTTACGTTGGTTTCGTGCCAAAGGCTCGCGGTTCGAAGGGAAATACTGAGGGCTGGAAATGTAATGGTAAAGAATACACTTTCACCAACTGTGATGGACCTATCAGCAGCTACATTGCGTTTATGTTTAATCAAAACAATGTTGCGTACACTAGTTACACAGGTTCTTATAATGAACTGATGTTTCCATGGTATGATGACGCAACAGCTGTGACGTCAGCGGATAATTTACCTGATGAATACTTTGCGTCGATATACGAAGTGCATCATGGCGGATGTGGAGGTTTTGGAGAGGCACGCGCTAAGCCCGTCATTACAGGAGCCACCATTGGTGTCAAATTCAGTACGTATTCATAAGTCTGTTTGCATATGTATTGAATGTATTTTGTTTTACGCCGAATTCTCGACCATGTCTAACTAATAGAGGTTGGAAAGTTGACCAAAACGTATTTCTTTTAACACACAGTAACCATGTCCCACAACCAAATGTCAAAACAATTCTTAAGGCCTGACTGTATCCAATGTAACACTTCGTCTGAGTTTTAAATGATTCAAATTGCTTTCAATTTTAGAGAATTGTATTAAGAATGTTTCTGTCTAGATTTGACGTCACAATATTTCCAGATGGATTTGATTGTTAGTACCATTGTATCTTTAAACGTTTGAACTGTTGTCTTCTCTATATCAAGTTTCTTACAGAACACATCGACTATACAATTGTAACAAAATTAAGACCAAATCAGATAAAATGCTTTTATTTATTTTCTAGCAACAGTCGTTGAGTGCGCAGCTCCGAGTCAGATAAGTGATGGCTCTGTGTCATACACCGATATCACAGAGGGAAATAATGCTACCTACTCATGTTCCAGTGGATATGCCGCCACCAGCGGTGATACCACACGCACCTGTACCGACACAGGGGAGTGGTCTGGGTCTGAACTAGTTTGTGACGGTATGAGTCCTTCATTGCATCAGTTTGTAATTCACCTGAACCTAACAACTTGGTTAATTTTCTACCTTTTCGAATTTCTGACAACTTAAACTACGTATAGAAGCCGTTTTACTGTTGGATCTGTTCGGAACTGGGTCATTCAGCTAGGGCATTCAGATTTCTTTTTTCTGAAACTAATTCATTCTACTTGTCGACAGCTTAGAGCTGGGTGGACTTTTTTACTTGTTTAGTTGGGCATTGTGCCTTGAATATGTTTTATGTTTTCTGTGCTCGGTTGGTTCAGTTGGGCATTGTGCCTTGTATGCTTATAATGTTTTCTGTGATCTGCTGCTTAAGTTGAGTTCTGCCTTCCCTGTCTGACTTAATATTATCTTTTTTTATTCCATTGATAGATTAAATATTACATGGAGAGTAGCTATAATAGAAAGGTTTACGATTAAGTGTAAATCTCGTTCAACGAATACCCTTAGTGTCCGTTCAACTATCAATGCAGCCATGCACGGACACATGATAATTGAAAGCAATGTCTTTATTCCTGTCATCGTTTATTATTCCATTTTTCAAAATACTCACTTGGGTAGTTTGTGGATGTGAAGCCATATCTTGTGTCAATGATCAATGATAGCCAAAGTATAGTTGGCTGAATATTTGACCGATTGTGAGGTTGTACTTACCTATGACCTGCTAAAACATTCACCTAAAGATATGTGCGTACGAGTTGTCTTGTTGCTGACTTAACGGGCTTAACATTTATTTTACATGGAAGATACCGTAGTATACGAGTATTGAAACAGATGTTATGGACTCGTTTGTATTATTGACTTAAAAGTGCTTCGTGTACGGTCACCCATGTACGCGGACAATTTCGTCAAGGTGTGAGTTCCCTACTTGGATCTACTGGATCTAGAACAATGAACAGTCATAGCCATATATACAACAAACTTCGTAGGTTTTCCGTAAGGAGAATCTACATAATCTACGTTGTTTCTCACTTTTTATGTTACTTCTAAACAACATACATTATTTTAAGAAGGCCTGACTCTGCCCTGAGAACCTAAATTATAGTAAACTTAGTGAAAAACAAAGTAGTTAATAAAAATAGCACAATGTCGTGTCATATTTCTCTTTCAACAGCAATTACTTGTGCAGCACCGGGTCAGATTAGCCAAGGAGTATTGTCAAACACTGATGTAAGTTACGGCAA
Organism: Spisula solida; assembly: GCA_947247005.1. Taxonomy (NCBI): domain Eukaryota; kingdom Metazoa; phylum Mollusca; class Bivalvia; order Venerida; family Mactridae; genus Spisula; species Spisula solida. The sequence goes on along the minus strand of OX365956.1, from coordinate 36,244,473 downwards.
TACTGTTACGTACTCTTGTTCGAGTGGACTATCTGTCATTAGTGGTGATGCCTCGCGCACATGCTCCGGATCAGGGGAATGGTCAGGAACGGAACCAGTTTGTGGAGGTAGGATTAAATGGTTTATTTTGCTTGTTGTTAGTGGTGAGGTTACGCGTATAATAGTCATGTCTTTCTGTTAGGTTCAAACGAACTAAACATTTATCAAATACAGCTTTGTCGGTGGTTTCTAGACGGTCCAGTGTTCTATGTTTCAAAATCGAGATTTTGCACTTTGTGTCTCCTCTAACACAATTTGTCCTGTGAAAATATTAGATCATATTTCGAGCATAAAGTGCTATTTGGCAGTAACTCTTTCAAAAACTGTGTGAGAAATGTCTGTCCGTCTGTTCTAGCAATTACTAGTTGTTTAGATCAAGGTGGAAGCATGCAATATAATAATTAACTATAAGAATAATGTGTATTTATCGCACGGCATACCACGGCATTCATTCAGCCCATGTGAAATTGGAAGGGGATTACAATGAATACTACTGCTTCTGTCTGCAATGTTATTACAGCAGCATTTCAGCAATAAGATCTTCATAATAGTATCAACTACATTATATTATGCAATGTTATATTTTAGTACATGGCAATTGGGCTGATTGGTCAAGCTGGTCGATTTGTTCTGTGACATGCGATAACGGTACTTGGTCAAGGGCGAGGACTTGTACAAATCCTGCACCGGTGAACGGTGACGATTGCACAGGGTCTGATTCAGCGACTGAAACTTGCATTATGTCAGGATGCCCCGGTAAGTACTTTAAACCAACACATTATTTCGCGCGATTTAATTTCGTTTATTGTAGACTTAAAATGCGACCATTTGTAGCCGCGAAGATTCCGGCAATCGGAAAAACGGAAGTTATGTTGGTTAACAGAGATCGGTGTGTTTACTGTTATGTTTGTATAATCGGATTGTTCGCAGAAACATTTTTCGATCAAAGTGTAAAATCCTAAGTATTACGTGGTTCACCTCGTACAAAGAAATATGCTAAAAAGTTCACAAGCAACAGCAAGTAGAACAGACAGTGTTGTGTGATACAAGTTCGAATATGATAACTATACCCAATGTACAGTACCAATAATAATAATAATAATAAAACCTTTATTTAAAATAAATCTACCCTAATCAGTACTAAGCTGTGCAATTATAGGTTAACACTAAATTGATCATAAAAAAGAAATTATAATTGTTTTGACCTCTTTTAGTTCCATTGACCACAAAATAAGAGGATTAAGACTAAAAATACATGTTATTTAATTTTAGTATACTTGTTGAATGACGTCAGTTTGCTCCCAATGAGTGTGCACTGAATTGGTTTAAACTATAAAAAATATACTTTGTCCATCTAGATTTGCATTTTAATTTTAAATAATTTTATTTCTTTTAGATCACCTAAGCTAAAACATACGTAATTAGAACCATTGTGATGAAATTGCAGCTGCCAATAATTCTCCATGTCGAACTAATTTTAATACTGAGACAAATTATTGTTAAAAGACTTATTGGTGTTTTGTCACGTAGCTCGGCGTTCGGCTTTTTGATAGTTGTTTTTCAACTTTTTAGGACTTCTGACAGTTATAACTAGGTATTTCAGTCGTTTTACTGTTGAAACTGGGTCATTCAGCTTGGATATTTACATTTTTGATTGCTGACACTTGTTTATCTAGCTTTTCGACAGTTTTTGACTTGGGTGTATCATTTACTAGTTCAGTTGGGCTTTGTGCCTTGTATGTTATTTATGTTTTCTGTGCACGGCTAGTTAAGTTGAGTGCACCTTCCCTGTCTGATTTAATATTATCTTATCATGATGCGACACGGAGGGACATTAAAGCTGCAATTTCAACACAACGGCCCTATACTTACAAATGTTTATGCCAATACAGGTATGATCACTCACAAAAAATGAATTTAATAAATTGAAACGAAAATGTTCAGATTGGCATAATACGTGGGGTGTCCCAGAATAACGTATAAGCGCATTATATCTTAAATAATACAGATTGTTCATCAAAATTATAATTAGCCGTTAGAGAATGTATTTCTCGACATATTTCAAAAATGTATTATATTTGTTTGAAAAACAGGCAAAGTGTGTACAATTTACTGACACAAAGTGTGGCAATGTGCTCCGTACAACGTAACGTCGTTTGGCTTCACCGTTTTTTATAGTCTGATAATAAAAACGTCGCTATTTTATAACGTCATAAACTCGCCATATACGTGGGACGTTCAAAAATAAGCAGGACTATTGTCACATGACCCGCATGGTTAAACAAAATAAATTAAATTATATACCATCAGAAATCGGAATCCCTTTTCTGCATACAATAAAATAATACGAGTTACAGGTGACTACACAGCACACCATACAACCCGCTGTGTGTAAGGCAGTTATGTATGTTGAAGGCAGAGACACACGCGTTTTATGCCACTAGAGTGGGGTAAGTATTTGTTACTTTATATGTGTTTTGCGTTGCTTTTGAAAGTGATCACTTACATATATCGTTGACGCGATGAATGAACAATAATTATATACAATTTATGTGCCCAGACATGCCATATTATTCGAGTAAACAGGGTTTAGGTATGCGATGTTTGCCAAAAGTTCGAAACTTTCGCCTTTGACATTGAATTCTCAACTAGATTCGTGGTTTGGAACAATTCTAAAACATTGAATACAAACTTCAATCCTTCCTCAATATATCTGTCGTTTCGGTTTTGGAAAATGTGCATTTTCTGTGAAGATACAGAGGTTTAAATTGAACGAGGTACGAAAAAAATGCTAACGAAATAGGCAGTTCTGTTTTTCGAATGATAACGACAAAGGCAGAGCGTTAAATATTAATGCTAACGCAGAGGCAGAGATAAGAGACATATGCTATCGACAACGGCAGAAATTCTAATGACTTGACAGGGCCATAAAACCCCTTAAAGGCTTTGTACGATTTGTATGTTATAAATATAATCCTGATTCATGTTAGGCTGTATTCCAAAGTCCATTTCACCAAGAATCACGAGTGTTTAGTGGTTATTTTCATCAAGTTGATAAACGGAATATATTACGAACCTGGTGATCGCTGACGCTGGCAATTGTCGGTTGTGAGTGGCCTTTTATGCCTGTTAATGATGAGTGCATGGCTTTTTTGGGGCGTAAGCTCTTCAGGCACTGTCTTAGAGTTTAGAAACGAATGGTTCTCGTAGTATTCCATCGATAATATAAGTTAAATGTTAACAAAATGACGGTGAAATTTGCAGTTTTTGGGAGGCGCAATAAGTCATACAAGTTGAATTTTATAGTCTCCCAATCATTGAAGTCACATACAATGGCCGGAAATCAAAGGTTGTTGTTCTGTCGAGGAGGTTGTACTTTACATCTTATTCGTGCTGGAGCTTTAGTTCTCTAATTAAGTACATGTCCATGCACGTCTGCATATTTAATAAATGTAGATCTATGACAGTTAGGTATGAATACAGCACTTGTTTGTCAGCAGTTTACATGAACTGTAAGTCATCGACACTGGAATTTTTACGTGACACTCTATTAAACTGCTTTATGTAATATAGATACTTTTTATTTGTTCCAGAATCGACCAACTATAGTTATATCACAGGAACTTGCATTTATAATTTGAAAAAAAAAAGAAAAAAAAATATTTTTTCACTAGGCCTACTGTACTATTAAAATATTTAATAGTAGATCTACAGTAGGCCTGGTGAAAAAAAATTTTTTTTTCATTTTTTTTTCAAATTTATCAATGCAAGTTCCTATGGTTATATACATACGTTCCTACAATCGACTATACTTTAGTTGATGAAACTACTTTTCTTTCTACACCGCCGCTTTGCAATAGTAAACCGGTCAGTCGGTATTGCATAACTACCGACACAGATGTAAACCGTCATGCAAAATAGTTCCATCAATTGCAGCATATATATACTACAAAGCTACTTCATATTTCTAAATCTATAGGACAGTTGGATATCCCAATAAATAATTTAAACCTACATTGTATTTCCAGTATTTCTTTGTATTTACAAAGCAATTACCACTTCTGTTAACTGCCTTCCGTACCTATTTCGTCGGCATAAGCTGTTACGTAATCATATACTGCGGTACTGACCAAGTATTTATAATTATATTGAGGTCATTTTAATAAACATTGGCTGCTTAGAAGATTAATACTAAGATCATATGTTCGACTGCACATGTATTGCAATGTATCGGGGCATTACGATGTTTTACGACATTATGTCTTATGTTCTTCGTGTGAGTTATTCACGAAATATAGTCAAATACAATTTGTAACACACAAATAACATACATTTTTGTACAAACAAAACAGTGCATTAAGTTCCCTGTTAAGTAATTTGAATTGCTGCATTTCGAACTTACGTATTCTATAGAATGCTAAAAAGTATTAGTTTCTTAACTTCATGATAACAAATGGAGCGCTTAATGCCCCCCCCCCCAAAAAAAACCAGTTCGACATTTACCGACATAAAGGGCCACTCACAACCGATAATTGCCAGCGTCAGCGATTACCAGGTATGTAATATATTCCGTTTATCAACTTGATGAAAATAACCACTAAACACTCGTGATTCTTGGTGAAATGGACTTTGGAATGCAGCCTAACATGAATCAGGGTTATATTTATAACATACAAATCGTACAAAGGGGTTTTATGGCCCCGTCAAGTCATTAGAATTTCTGCCTTTGTTGTTAGCATATGTCTCTTATCTCTGCCTCTGCGTTAGCATTAATATTTAACGCTCTGCCTTTGTCGTTATCATTCGAAAAACAGAACTGCCTATTTCGTTAGCATTTTTTTCGTACCTCGTTCAATTTAAACCTCTGTATCTTCACAGAAAATGTACATTTTTCAAAACGGAAACGACAGATATATTGAGGAAGGATTGAAGTTTGTATTCAATGTTTTAGAATTGTTCCAAACCACGAATCTAGTTGAGAATTCAATGTCAAAGGCGAAAGTTTTGAACTTTTGGCAAACATCGCATACCTAAACCCTGTTTACTCTAATAATATGGCATTTGTGGGCACATAAATTGTATATAATTATTGTTCATTCATCGCGTCAACGATATATGTAAGTGATCACTTTCAAAAGCAACGCAAAACACATATAAATAACAAATACTTACCCCACTCTAGTGGCGTAAAACGCGTGTGTCTCTGCCTTCAACATACATAACTGCCTTACACACAGCGGGTTGTTCGGTGTGCACAGGGTCACTTACGATAACCCGGCGCACAAAAGGACGTCACAATATTTTACACGACGTTAGTGATTCTCATAGAGCTATGTAATAGGATGTTTATAGGGATAAATGACGATGAATACATTTCTATACCACACTCAGCCACACAAGTAAAGCGTTGGTAAGAATCGCATTTATTTTTCCGGATCTTACATCAAACATTTGGGCGAAAATCCGTACCAAGAAACGTTGGTATTTTGACAATGTCTCGGTAACTGAAGTCACTAACATTCCGGTGATTTCCTATTACTTCCCTGTCTTTATAAGCTGAATAATTATCCCTAATGCACTCTTGTTGTTCTAAAACTGATAAACTGCAGAACTGTTTCCCAATGTGGTGACGACAATTTCGTACGATTCAGATGACATAATCATCTTGCTGTTGACAGAACTTGGTGTATGTTCGTTTTTCCTTACGTTCTTGTGACGTCACATTTGCGTCACAAAGTTGTCATTATTCGAGTTCAAATTATGTTTATTTCAGTACCTAACGTCAAAATGTCGTACTTTTTTGACATCGTCCAACATGTAGCAAGTAATATTTTGGCTATGTTTCAAAACTAACGATGTGATAGTATCGAAGTATAATACCTCAGTACGTAGTCGACATTTACTGTAATTGATGGGCTGCGCCGGGTGCATGTTACCGTGGTTTCAAAATGGACTAGATCTATTATGAGTGGATGAGAATGTGTAACTCGATAATTCAGATATCGAACTTTCGAAATTGAATTCCGATTCAATATTATGTAAAGATATTTGTATACTATTCAGGGCCCCAGTCCTGTTTATTTTTAACGTCACTCGTATGACGTCATTGTTATGAAACGTCACACAGCGACGCACCAAAACATGCAAATACGCTGATATAATTTTCTTATGGATGCGACAAATACTTATTAGTCCCCTACCGTTTTTTGACCGGAGGGAACTATAGGTTTGCCCTCCGTCCGTCCGTCAGTCAGTCACGTTCCAACATTTGGGGTTTACAGGGCTTTTCCTTTGATCTTTATGTGGCTTTTTTCCACATAAACCGACTGGTTTATGTGGATTTCCTTCTTTATTTAACTAGATTTATGGACGGAATGTACCTCATAAACGGAAAAGCCCCGTAAACCCCAAATGTTGGAACGTCCGTCCGTCCGGGCCAACATCCAATGGTTGATGAGGTTCATTCCGTCCATAATTTTAATTAAATAAAGAAGGAAATCCACGGTTTATGTGGAAAAAAAACACATAAAGATCAAAGGAAAAGCCCCGTAAACCCCAAATGTTGGAACGTCCGTCCGTCAAACAATTTGGATCCTGACATAACTCAAACAGTTTCCAAGCTAGGTTTATGAAACTTGGTATGTGGATAGGGGGGCAATAAGGGGATTATGCACGTCTAATAATATTTTGATTCTGACAAAAATTGTGGTTGCTATGGCAACAGAAAGAGTGAAAATATGCTCAAATCTGGATCCTGCCATAACTCAAGCAGTTTCTAAGCTAGGTTTATGAAACTTGATATGTGGATAGGGGGCAATAAGGGGATTATGCACGTCTAAAACTATTTTGAAAATGGCCTCAAACAGGTAGGGGACTTCTGTATTGCTTGCAATTGTTAATTACTTGTTAAGTTCGTCTTGCTGTTTGATACTTGAAATGATTCCCGTGAGCATTTGTTTCTGCTGGCGCACCTACTAGTCTAGCTACCCGACTAGATAATTTTTTTTTTCTATCAATTATCATAATTTCATTTTCAATTTTGGGCTTTTGAGGGTACAAAGGAAATTAATTTCAGGAAAAAAGAGTAGACTGAAGAGTTGTCTACTTTAATGAAACATAGGGTATGTATAGACAGACTAGCGCACCTACCATTACCACGGCTTACAAATTCTTCCATATATCATATGCAACGTGTACTAATGAAAATAAATTCCTTAAAGATAAATAGGTGCAGAAATGTGCATATAAAATTTCATAGCCACATGTAAGATTTTGTTTGGCGAATATATTCAACATAGATCTATATACGGTATTATGGGACACCCCACGTATACCGTTAGTTTCAAATGCCTTACTTCCATATCGATATTTTTGAAGAGTCATTATTAAACAATAATACACAGATTTTAAGCTACATATTTTAAAACATGTTACTGTTCCACAGACAGATTAAACAGTTTTAAGTAATCCTATTAAACAGATTAAGGGAATGAACCAATGTCTTACTTTGTCCTCTATATCACTGAAACAATACAAATGAACTATAGACAAAATTTCGACAAAAAGTTAATATAATATGATTACATACTTGGCTTATGTATAATACGTGGCTTACTAGGTTAGGTTATATTTTAATTCAGGTAACCCGAACATTTGGCTCGGTTCATAAACAATCTGTTCTCTGTTCTACCGGGATACATTGAACTTGTACCATTTGATTACGTGTATATAAAAGTCCGACATCACACTTGCCTAATGACCTAATATGGTACCTCTCTCGTATAATAGTTTGTAGTACAGCAACGTTTGGTTAATAAGATTAATAGCGGACCATTTCGGTAAAAAAAATATGACCTCGGTCCTATATAATTGCACTCAACATAAATTAGTACAGTACAGTACAGAGAAATTGACTTGATCCTCGACCTTAGCATAATTTAACAGTTTATATCTGGTCTATATTGATAATCCCGGTCGTATGTTGTCATAAGCGGGGAATATCACAAAGAAGCATTGTGTAAAGAGCTACACTAATCACAAAAATATGGGTTATTCTTCGTTTCATGGTCAATAAATGCAGCTCAAAGTTTTAACTTAAGTCAAACTATTTAAGTTTTCCATTAAGATGCTTCGTGAATACATGTACCAGCCAAGATAGTGTAAATATTGATAATCTTGATTTTCCTGTATAGCTTCTACACTAGAACATTCTAAGATTCCCTTTAAGATGCTTTGTGAGTACGACCCTAGAGAAGTTATATTGACCTCATTTCAGTTGACGGACAATGGAGTTCCTGGAACGCATACGAGGCGTGTTCTGTAACTTGCCTGGGCGGAGTTAAAATCCGATCACGTGATTGTGGAAACCCCAACCCTAGTTGGGGAGGAGCTGACTGTCCTGGCGACTCCACGGAGACAGACACGTGCAATCACAACAGTTGCGATGGTAAGTATAATAAAACCCATATTTAGTACCAATAATTCAATGTTAATAACCGAATATTCAGTGTTCATTATTTCACCGCAATATCAAGTTAAGATATGACCTAAACGTATTATTCTATTTACATGTACATGATTGTATTGTTATTGGCGATTGAAAAACGAGGGGTGTAAGAATGCAAGTGGGTATAAATCTTCTTTGTATCAATGGTTTTGCAAAATATAGACTTTTTTAGCATCGATGCTTGTATTATATACGCCATACATATTGATGCATAAAATGGATAAGGGGTAAATGACATGCTTTACAAGTAATTTCGTTCATAGTTGAATAGTTGGAAATAACTCGACAACTTTGTTCATAGTTGAAGAAATACTTTAACGTTCGGCGACCAGGGTGACATGTTATTGCAGAGCAATAAGCCTTCACTGGAAGCGGCCATTAAACTCGACTTTCGAAAAAACAAAATACTTCTTTAGCTTCCCCCATCCTCCTTATACTTGTGACCTTTATCTGTTTCCAAGGCACTATTTAAACTTACATTATCAGAAAAATAGCAGGCATGTTCAGGTCTCACTTTGGCACTTGTTCAGTATATGCACACTTCGCTGGCGTAGAATTAAAAGGCCGTAAGTACAAAATCAATATTTTGAGAACTCAAGACAAAAACTGCTGTTTACTTATGGAAAAACAAGCTTTTTAAACTTCAGTTTGGTCAACATGACCATGAGCCTTCTAATTGTTAGCCAGCGATACGTTGCAATGATAGTAAAATCGCATTTTAAATATGGATTCTCAGGCTGAAAAGTGGCGTATCTGTTGGAGATGAATACTTCAAGGGGATCAAAAGATGTTTCAATTAAAATCCACCAAGCATTTAAGCTTTTATGAGCTTAGTTACATTCATATAAGACTATATGTGAAAATTCCTCGTTTTTAAATATCATATGTCGTATGTAGATAATGGATACAATTTATTACAGTGCAACCACCTATTGACGGTAACTGGGGCACCTGGGCACAATGGAATGGCTGTTCAGTGACTTGTGGGACAGGAATAAGGCGTAGGTATCGTGCATGCGACTCTCCTGCACCAGCCCGAATGGGTGAACCATGCCAAGGTGAACAGTACGCCGAGGAAAGTTGTAGTGGCGCTCAGTCATGCCCAGGTTAGTTAATTGAGTACAACTCATCTTGCATACTTATCATATTTATACACGGTTTATCTCTTGATCGTCCTAAGCAGAAACTCAATATAGGTTACAACCACTTTGTCCTATCTCTGTCAAACGCGAATTCGATGCCTTTTGCCTTCGATGTGTGTTTGAGTCACGCGATTGATTGGGTCATTTTGGATGGCTGTGAGTCGATACTTTGATTCAACAGGCAATATTTCGTGTTACCCTCGTAGACGATCATCAGGTCCCGATCTCCTGATGCATCTGAAGTAGAAATCTCAGCTCAAATTTAGATTTTGCTCAAATCAGAGTTTGAATTCGTGATATATCTAAATTTCGAGCTCAGGATTTTTTACTGTAATAAAATCAGAATAGTGTTTCTGCTCTGTGATGCCAATTTTGAGTCCAGTCTCCGATGGAAATTAACATAAGACACATGACAATAGTTGAGATGATATTTAGCTCAGATTGAGAAGCTTCAGGAGATCGGGGCCTGACATTCAATTTTTTGCCTCGCAGAGACGGGACTCTGTGTTGATAATTATTATGTAAAACATGTGCAATTATAGGTTACGTACTATTTCAGTATCGGTTGATGGTAACTGGGGTGCCTGGTCTACAGTTTCACCATGTGATGTGACATGTGGGAGTGGAACCATGGTGAAGGCACGACAATGTGATAGCCCAGCACCTAGTAACGGTGGACGTGATTGTACTGGTGATGCTGTAGTGGTGTCTGTGTGTACATTACAAGCTTGTACATCTGCTGGTACTGGTAGCGCATATACAGGTTACGGAGACAATTACGTAAATGTGAGTACGTTACCATGACAACATAACGCTGGCTTAGAATTAAAAGGTCGTCAGTTTAAAATCAATATCTTGAGAAAACAAGACAATAACTGTCTGAAAACTACTCTTTACTTATGGAAAAACAAGCTTTTTAAACTCCAGTTTGGGCAATACGACCACTTCCAATTTTCATGAAAATAGGCGCATATGAAGCGCCTTGAGATGCAGATTTCAAATATACATAACTCTTATATTTCTTAGCCAGCGATATAGGAAAACTAATGTCATTAGATATTCCTTTAACGTTCTTGATGAATCCAAAGAGATTCGACCCGATAAAAATATCTTTCACATCTAAACTATGAATATCTAAGGCAGGGATCAGAGTTTATGACTGGCCCTCATATACCCAACTCAACATTATGTCCAATAATTTAAACAAGCCGAATGCAATCATTTAATATGTACTGCACACTTCAAGGCAATATAATATTATATAGAATGTTCACAAAATGCGTAAAACGGTTTGACGACACAGGTCTGCACAGACAGAAACTAGAAAACGGCCTTCGATAAAGAAGAGAAATCATTATCTGGACGCAGCACTTTTTATACAGTTTTGGCAGAATTTTCTTTAAACTGCAATAGATAAACGACCTTACCATGTAGATATGCATTAATGAAGTACTATGCGAGGCGACGATATTTGCCAGAAATATTGCCCTTCGTGCTTTCATTACGTGTAGTGAAAATGTCGTTTTGAATTTCTCATTGCATTATCAATCGTCGATGAGTGATACGTACGAGAAGAACATGTATCAGTTCTGATAGTTGATGGATAACTACCGTAGCACTTGATTCAAAAATGTCATAGCTCCGGAAGCAGCACATGGGTAGTATTCTGTATTAGCTAAGCAGGAAAATCAGAATATCAAGTTTATTACATAGCTTAGAAGCATTATGTTAAGATCAACAATATTCGCAAAGAAATTATGGATTGTCTTCTTCGTTTCTTGGGAATTATATGCAGCTCAATTTTTAAACTTAAGTCAAAATATTTAAGCTTTCCCTTACTTAAGATGATTTGTGAATTCTACACATGGTATACGTGTCTGTATGAAGCCTGAAACTCAAAACATCAAAACAATACATAAATCGCCCCTAAGTTGTTATAAATACGTAGATTTTAATATAAAGTGGCAAAAATGTACGGTAAATGTTAAAGTACTTGCTAATGGGCACGTATTGGTTGATTTCAATACAATAGGAAAGAAATGCAAGTAAATATAAGTTTAGTAAATTTTGAGTCAAATTGAGTCAGAAAATCTGTTCGTGAATACTAATAAGTTCATTAGATAACAATTATGTATTTCTCAAACGTGCGTGCGTATACGTTTATCACGGTTTAAAATAATGATGTACTTTGATACTGGGTCAGTATTCTGCATGTCTATATACTGTTCTTGTGTTGATAAGTCAATCATTATATTGATGCATTATTATCACTGTTAATAATCATTGTATTGTTCATACCACGCATGTTAATCAAATTTAATTAACATGCTTGTTCATACATAAGATATAGTCCGGAGAATGTGACACGAATTTCGACCTTCTGTTAGCATATAATTTAACAGCTGATGGTATTGTCATACTCGTATATGTGTAATACCAACACAAATCTAAAGGACCGATATTGCACGATTCTCTCGTGGAAATTTATATATTCAACACAAGAACCTTGTTATATACTCATATATAAATGTCAGGATCAGGTCAAGTGGAAATAAAGATATTGTTGTTGTTGTTTTTATATAGTGATAACTATAGTCCAGTTAGGATATTGTGACAGTGACGTTGCAGTTTATGTGTACGCAAAAAATCACAACCATTGTCTAAACAGGTAGAGCGAATATAGTATGTTAGTTTAACATTGACAATATAGTTCAAGTTGTTTGTACAGTATAAGCCTTTATAATTGGTTTAACACTGTTAAAGTGGACTCGACCGCTGCGTCACTGGATTTTTATCCTGACTAGACTATATGTATAATAATCAAACTTTATGTTTGTAGGTATGTCCAAATGGTTATTTCACATGCTTCAGTGGAGGTATTACGTGTTTATCTGATGTATATAGATGTGACTGTGAAAGTGATTGTGATGACGGAAGTGATGAGACTATAGAATGGGCCGGATGTGACGTCATGTGTGCTGGTGTCCCAGGTTACAATATTCTCAATCTCATTAAAAAAGTCATACCCTTATTACGCTTGAATACTTAATGCTGATATAGGATCTGGAGACACGGCGTATAGAGTCATGTCGATGTGAACTTTAAGTCATCTAATCAAATCGCTTATTTCACAAAATGTAATCTGAAAGTGGGATGAAAGTCTGCTGAGGCGGCGAGCTATAATTTCATTGGACGAACTACGTGACGTCATTGTGAGCCAGAGAGGTCATTTGAACATGGCCTCTTACCGAGTGTAGTCAGATCTCTAACAGCGAAAATTAACGTTAGGATATGATTATAATATTATAATAAAATTGCAATAGTCTACTCACATCAAAGTGCCTCCTATCTTGCCTGGGTAATCTCCCCCTGTCAAAAATGTTCACAATATTGGTTGACAGTTAGTACGCGCATCTTTTTTATGTCTGCTGATTCGACAATACTTCATATTTTGGTCTAATAAAAGTGGTTGGCATTTATAAGATTTTCTTGTACGTCATATATTGACGTTTGAAGTGCTATAATAATTGGCGGAATAGTCTGATTAGATATGGTCGAAAATACTCTAAACTCATTCTAGTTTACGCAAAGGGAGATGACTCGTAAAAGGGAGATAATCAGTCGGTATGTCAACCAGTCGTGAAAGCTTGGTCAATTCCGTCTGTCTCCGGTAAATATTGCGATATGATCAGAATGTATAATTATGAACAACTATTGATTTGCGATTTTTATTTTTATTTGATATTGGTTTACTATTCCGACCCCTAACTTTCGGTACTGTGTGTTTTTTGGAAAGCCTATTTTGAATCGCCGCAATTTGACGCTACGTATTTCTCTTTTTCAGGGCTTCGTTTCGGCTGGCTTGGATGTATGCTGTTCATAGTTTTCCATGTGATGAAATCTATACTTGTTGAATGACTTACTACTTCGGCACGTGTTGTGGTATAGCTTGGAGAATTTGACATGATCCTGATCTTTATGCATGCATAGATTACAAGGTTCTTGCGTTGAATATATAAATTTCCGCGAGCAAAACGTGCAATGTCGGTCTTTTAGATTTGGTTTGATATTACATCTTTAGCGCCTGCGTAATACTTATGAAAACTTACGAACAACCGGGAAGATAAATATAGACAATATACTGTATATATCAGCTGTTAAATATGATAATAGAAGTTCGAGAGTCGTGCCAAATTCTCCGGACAATATATGTGCTGAAGTTAAACACTCTCAAAATATAACATTTTGAATAGAAGCCTCACACAGCTGTATGGTTTTGAAAGTACAGTTCAGTTGTCACATGGTAACGAGATACTATCTAGAACGTCCAGTACGGTTTGTGACGTTGTGGTGTTTTATTTCTGTCTTTTGAATATTACATTCATGCAAATCTACCTCTAACTGCGTTGTTGTTAAGAGTTCATGCATTAAAATATAAACCAAAGACAAGACCTGTTTTCTTTTGCTATTTGAAACAAATATAAATTCAACAATGTTTTTTCTATTAAAGTAGGTTCACGCTTCAATTGCAATTCAGCACAGTCGTTTTGGTTTCCTTAACATGAATGGTAAACAAAATACAGAGAAGTATTCACATATTTTAAAACAAGACAGCTATTTTCTTTCACTTTAAAGTTAAAGGGACTACCTCACGTATTGGTGTATTGCAAAAATGAAATAAAATTGTCAAATATTCATGTAATTTTGGTATAGTTGCCTGTATATGCCATAAACAACCACACTGACATAAAAAATAACTTGGGAAACATCGGCATTTTGTAGTAATTTAGCATTTTTACACCCACAAATCTATAGGTTAATACCCTTTAGAATTAGCACTACTTTCACTTATAGTGTCTGAAATTTGTTTCCATTTGATAAAAGCATTTCAGAAGGAAACTGTGCAATATTTTTAAAAGGAAAAATACAGAGTGTCGAATATCAAGAGTGATTTAAATTGCTTATACGCCAAAGATCTTTCTTAAAGAAACCACTAGTGGCTTTCTATTACATAAATACTTGGTTAGGTAGGAAAATTAAGTCATACAAAAAATTTAGCCCAATCTGTGAGGCAGCACCTTTAAGGCAGACGACGACTCGGTAATGAGTAATACACTTTTCTTTCACAAAAATAACTCTTTAATCTAGCTGTGTGTAGTTTGCACGAAATTCCTTTCGACATTCAAAAACATTTGAATAATATCTTCTTAATGTTGAATTCGACATTCAGACTATTTTTTTAAATCTTGATTTAGACATTGTATGGCAGTAATACATGGTTCATGGTTATGCAGGAATTGTAGTTTGTTTTGGTTTGGTCATTAAAAATATATAATTTTATCAGGGAGATATATCTTCATTACTGGAGGAATAAAAGTAAATCAGCTAGTATTACCATATTTTCAGTTGACTGTTTTAAAATCTAAGATGTTAAGCCCACTGAGGAATTCCACATCGGCGATGTTCTCCCGATTTTTTCCGATACCACCCAATTTATCACAATTCCTTCCGATATCACACCCTAGACCACGAGGAACATGTTCCCGATGTCCTGATAACTCATTATTTAATCAGGAGTACGATCGCAGAGGCAAAAATGCTCAGTGGGACATAGGCTTTACATTATGTTCAAGAAAGTTGTGTAACGGATCCAGTCAGTTATGGTGGCATAGAATACAAATTCATTTAGATGACATTTTACATGTATATTATACTCGCATAAATATAAAATACCTTACAATCATTAATGTTTGCGGGTATAAGATTTCGCGTAATTTGGTCAAACGGTTTTTATAAAGTTCGCGGCTTCATAAATCGTGGAAATAATACAAGTACGTGTAATGGAAGAACAATCTCCTCTTTAATGTTTTTAAGTCAATTTTTCGTACGGATTTAATTTCGAGGTCTATTGCATCCGCGAAATTAAGTCAATTAATCCACCATGAAAATTAATGATTTTACTTTCTACGTCATATTCAGTCAATTATGATGTTCTTTGCATACAATTTGCATAACAACTGAAATATTAAAGTTAAATAATTTAAATTTGAATACTTGTATTAGTGAAATGTCAGACATAGACATCACTTTATTACAATGGAAGATTGTGTTTATACGAAAATATGTTAACCTCATAAAATAAAGTCATTACAATTATTATCATTTTAATAAGCGATTAAAATTGTACAATGTTATAAACGTTTTCAAAAACACGGAAATCTAAAACTTACGACCAAATTATTAAATAGCTACAAATTTAAGTACACTCAACAAATCTTATATAACTCGGTCAATACGTGTTTGATCTTGCTGACATTTTCATCATAATTATGTCGCTTATGTCCAGTAAATGAACTCCTACAAAACATACATAAATTGTCCCATATTTGTAGTTGTAGAAGCAATTAAATTTAAGTCTAAGTTTCAATTTTCTGTAAGTGCTTTCAATTGGATAAAACTGTACCACGTAGATTAAGAGACACTCGTTTTTATTAGAGGATGAGATCGATCTATTGAAACATAGGAATAAATCATATGTGTAAGCCAGATTAGGCTGTCGGTAAGGTTTGTTTTGTTTTAAGAGAGCTGAGGGATACTGTCTTTTGGCAAATAAACATAAATTCCATCTTGCAATCCTCGACTGACCAGTAAGCATTCTCATCTGTGCATACACAATTCTTTGCTGTGGTGCTATATAACTGTCCCGGGAGGAACAGCATTACGGGTGTTCTTGTACCGGAAGTCATCCATTTATACTGCACTTCATTTTCCATGTCCGTCGAACCGATCCAATATTTTCCTTGAAAGACAAATAACCATCGAATTAAATACAAATGGAATCATAGGTGGTTAGTACGTGCCTAAAACACTCCTCACAGCAAACTTAAAGTGTTAACCACTTGTCTACGAGTTGCCGGGAGGGGTGTTTAGGTTCAAATAAGCTACGTACTGTCCGCCTTCTTTTAGAATTTATTGAGGCATAATGTTCATCGAATGTCCAGATGTTTTGTTACAATATGTCCACAGTTTTTCTGACATTTGGAAATAAATAGTCTATTGTTCTGCTACCTAAAGCATTTACACCATGCAGGGAACCAATGTTACTGCCCCATAACACTACGTTATAGAACCAGGCATCAACCGACAATGGCGACCTCCAGATCTGTATTTATGGAGCTATATATCTAACTGGATGGCGATTTCTTTTATCCCGAAGCATTTGCACCATGTAGGGCACCAAGATTACTGCCCCATAATACTACATTATAAGGCCAGGCTTCAACCGACAATGGCGACCTCCAGATCTATATTTATGGAGCTATATATCTAACTGTTTATCAACGTTGTGATGCCGTGGTCTTTAATCGAACAAGCAATCTGTCATTTCTTAAAGTGGGGATGAACAACACTTAACTCCACGACTTGCCATAACTTCATAGTATTCTGAACACGGGTAGATTCATTGTTTAAAGTACCATGGCACTGTTTTATCAAAGCACTTACGGAAACCTAAATTTACGTTCAAATTCCAAATCTTTATATTTCTTTAACAACTCTTAAATGGGGACAGATAGAGATTGTAGGAGTTCATTTACATGAACCAGTATAAGATATACAGATCCATGTACCACACTTTGTAGTTTATAAAGTGTATAAAGAATTCAAATTTGAACGTAAAATTAAGGATTCCGTATGTGCTTTGATAAAACAGTGCCCATATATCTACTACCTGGTATTTTTCTTTGGATAATCAAGTTCATTAAGTAGATGTTGAACTGGGCTGTTTCAATTTCAACAAGCTGTGCGTCCATCGCTTGGCACCAACTCTACAATTGCGATGAACACAATAAGTATAATGTCTAGTAGTCTATGAGCTGGTGACGAGAATTTCAATTTTCATTTACCCCATCTGGTAGAAAAAGTCTGTTGGTATTTTCGAATAATATAGACATTCAAGCTTTAGAAAAAGGTGGGTGCCAGATCTGAAAGTGGTGCAGATTTTTTTAACAGGGGCAACAACTCTTGCTATCCAAGAAATTTACAAAACTACCCGGTAACCTATGTTCTAGTGTGGAGTTTTTGTTTATATATGTATTGCCATATATTTGCATGGATATTGTTCATTTGATAATGTGCTTCAAAAGAACATACAACACGGACCAGTTTGAGGTCAAGGTCAGTGTAAGGTCAAAGTGTGAAAAATAGCTAAAAATGAATATTTACTCTATATTTTTCTTTGTATAGCATGTGTTTTCAATTCAATGTGGTTAGAAACGTGATAGTTATGTTCGTTAGTACATATTCTGTCATTATAGGCCATTTGTTTGATTCAAAATATAAAAATATTGTCAACACAGCCATTTTATGCAAATGCATGTTGGCCGAAATGGCAATCTTACGAAGACCCTAGGCATTTTGTGATCTTATGTGATTTTTTTGTTTACGTATGTAGTGTCTTATATTTACATTTATATTATTCATATGGTTATATGCATCAAATGGACATACGCCTAAGACAAATGTGAGGTCAAGGTCATTTTAAGGTCAAAGTGAACAAAATAGTTGAAAAAATAAAAAAATGAGATTTTCTCTCTATTTTTCTTAATATAACATGTGTTTTGAATTAAATTTAGGTAATTAAAATGATAGTTGTGTTGGTAAGTAAATATTCTCTAATGGTATGCCATTTGATTAATTCAAAATGTATCATTTTTGATAAAACCCCTGTCATTTTATGCTTTCCGAGCTGGCATTCATACGAAAACCCCTGGCATATTATGACCTTATGTGATTAGTTCGTTTACGTATGTTGTCTCTCATATTTGCATGGATATTATTAATTTGATTAAATTCATCAAATAGACATACACCTTAGACCATTTTGAGGTCAAGGTCAATGTCATATCAAGGTCAATGTGAAAATATTAGCTAAAAAAGTACAAAATTAAATTGATATTTCCGCTCTACTTTCCTTATTCTCGCGTATGTTTTAATTCAATTTTGTTTGTGAAAGTGATAGATGTAGTGGTTAGCAAATATGCTAAAGAAAAATATAGAGTAAATATTCATTTTTAGCTATTTTTCACACTTTGACCTTACACTGACCTTGACCTTGACCTCAAACTGGTCCGTGTTGTATGTACTTTTGAAGCACATTATCAAATGAACAATATCCATGCAAATATATGGCAATACATATATAAACAAAAACTCCACACTAGAACATAGGTTACCGGGTAGTTTCGTAAATTTCTTGGATAGCAAGAGTTGTTGCCCCTGTTAAAAAAATCTGCACCACTTTCAGATCTGGCATCCACCTTTTTCTAAAGCTTGAATGTCTATATTATTCGAAAATACCAACAGACTTTTTCTACCAGATGGGGTAAATGAAAATCCATTTTAAGCCTCTTTTGAAATCTGGCTCCTGGACTATAGTACATTTTTGAATATTGTAACATGTACGTGGGGTGATCAAAAAGAAATGAGACACATTTTATAATTTGTAAAGTTTACGCGTTTTAACCTTAAAAATATCACAGTCGTTCGGTTGCATTTAATGCCGATTTGTACGTGTAAAATATAATTTTCTACTATAAGTAGTAATTTATTAACAGAACGTTAAATATAAGGTGTCGCGCTATGTTGCCGCACATCAAAACGTCGTCATTTTTCGCCGTATGATATGGAAAAACATATGACTAATATTTTATTAAATGTTCCTCCAACATTTGTCAAATTATCTGGACATGATGTCAAAACATTGAATAACCTTGGGTGAAAACGGTTTTGGTGTAACTTTGTTCGTTTTAAATATATGAAGAGAAAACTATTGGTACTGACTTAAAAACCACGTCATATTTCGGCAAAAATCACAGCTTGAAGATATATCGTTTTATCTGAAACTAGGAGAGAAGTCTAAACAAACATTTAAAATGATGAACCGGACATCGGGAGAGAAGTCTGCTAGAAGTACACTTATATATCGTTAGTACGAAATAATTTGTGACGCAAAACAAACTTTAGTATATCAAGCAGAGGCCCGAAATGCATTAGATGAGCGATCAATTTTAAACGTCACTCGCCAAGACGGACGTCATACCGGAAGCTGCCTTTGTAATGAGAATGATCGAAGAATTATTCAACATTCTTGATTACAACTGAAATGTGGTTATACAAATGAACACTCTTTCTTGCTAGATACTGAATAAATAGTAAATATATTCAATATGTATAGAGAAATGAGCGATTTATTGGAGCAATGTGACGTTCGAATAGTTAACCGTTTAGGTAGATGACGTCATTGACGTCAATTGTGTGCGGCGAGTCGCTGTACCCACGGTTGCGAAATCACTGATATCTCTACAAGTAATATATGAATATTTATGAATCTCAGCAGACGGTGAGAGGATACATTTTGTAATAGGCATACAACTTTTCGTATTTATATCAGTATTCATTGTCATTTCTTTTTGATCACACCACGTACATGTGTATCGTTATGACAAATTCGCAATACGTTTTTTTCTGAAGTTAATGGCACAGTTGGGGCATGTACCACATGGTATTTGACTAAATAGGTGACTAAGAATGCAAGTAAAAGTATGTCAACAAAAAGTTAAAACAACCGTACGTATTTTATTATTTGTGCGATTTTAACGAGTCAGACTTCTTTTACGCTCAAACTGAGAATGGGTATTACCCATGCAACTTAACTTAATATGTTTGTACAACAGGTCACAGTATTTGCCCGAAACCGACTCAACTGATATACAGGCAATTGAGATGGTTTCGGGCAAGAACTGTGAACAGGCCCCGATTTCCCGAAACATCTCAATCTGAGCTCATTCTCAACCCAGATGTTCTCCCATATCCTTTGAGTTAGTTTCCATAGGAAATTGTACTCAAAATTGATACATGCATCACAAGACGGAAATATTGCTTAGAGTTTATTTTGTTGTAAAATTTCACAATTTCATAATTTATCTGAACTTCAGACTCAAATTTGAGCAAACATTTTCTATCTGTCTTGATAATTCTCCTGGATATGCTTCTTGAGATCTGGCATGGTGTTGTTATAAAGTACTCGTTATCGGCTTGTGCGTGGAAGATGTCTCGTTAAAAGGTTGATAATAATTCGAAGGAAATTAACAAAAATGCTCGGTGGTATAGTACAAAGGCAAATGTGAGTATGGACTTACCCTTGCGTCAATCCAGTTAACTATGTCATTGCTAAACCATACACACGTAAGCTCATTCTTCGGAGTTACATAATATCGCCATCCACCTGGACACAGTTGCGTCCCTTCTGAAGAAAATAACATGCGCGTTCATTGAACATTATTTCACGTGTAAAATGGTTCAAAGAACATATCATAACATATTGTAAGTTAACTCAGGGACTATTATGGGTAATTAACCCATATGAGCCCGGAAAGACGTGATGCCTTCCCAGGAAAGCAGTTCTGCTCAGTCAGGCTTGTCAGCAGCTCAAGAGGTGTCACAAATCTCGACAAGGCTACCGAGCGAGCGTCCTGTTGGCTCTGACTCTTCAGAAATGAAAATACATGAAAGTTAGCAAAAACGGAGCGGTGGCTAATCACCACTGCTTTCCCCACCATCATGGGGTGTTCCGATCTTAGCGGTGAAACAGCTAATGCCGCCTGTGTTCAGTGGAGTCTTGTGTGTTCAGCGGTAACAGAAAATGATCTCTTGAAAATGAGTAAACATGCATTCGTGTTGATATACAAAATGTAATTTTAAGTACATGTGTAGTTGGATAATATAATACCATCCCTCGGGTTTATGTTTTTCTCATGAATTAAGTAAAATATAAATTCTGTCGCTGCTATGGTAACCAATTTCTGAAAGGTACTTAAATGGAGAAATGCTGGATTTTTTGTGAATCGTAAATGTCAGTAACTTTGTAATCGGACATTAAATGCTCAAACTTTTTGCCTTAAACTTGTCATAACGCTATATTATATAATTCATGATTTTCATAATTTTGTCACTTATATAAGCCCAGTTTTCCTGGAGAACGGCTCACACTACTTTGTTGATGACGATGCACCGAAGCATGCGAATATGATACAAAACCAATTACGTAGGGAAAAGATAATGCAGAAAATGCAGCACTCAACTGAAACAGCCGAGCACAATAATCAGATATAACACAGACCACAATCATACAGCACAATACCCAGCGCACAACTGATCGAGAAAATAAAACTTAACCACTGAAAGTCAATGTTTTAGCTGTCATTAAGCCAAAAGTCAAAGCTTCGTGTCAGGAAGCTGAAAGTCCAAGTTTCTGCTGTCACCAATTTAAGAATAACTGTAAATAATAAAACCCTGCCGCCTCACAAATATCTTACGATGGTAGTCAGCAAAATAGGCGCAAATAAAAGAAAAATGCAACTAAAAGTTTTTTCATATACATACGAGCAAGAATCTCCTGAACGCAAACAACACACAATAGCAAATAGAGAAATAATCCATATCCACCATTACATGGTCGCTTGTGGAACATCCCTTTCTAGTTTTTTTTTTCAATCGTAGTGAAACACCAAACACCTCGAGCAAAGAACAACTACAGCTGACGTAGACTGTTTTCCTTATAATTCTGTCATTGTGTCTTCTTATAAATAATCTCTCGGGAAGTGATGTTGTTTAATGCATGACCAAACTGACGTCTGAAACTAGGTTGGTGTAAATAATACATTGTTGTTCAGAGCCCTAGATAAACAGTGTCGTGTAAATTATATAATCAAAATGTAACTGAATCGGAATACAATTTTGTCATGTGCTGCTTACAGAGATATTAGACTAAAATACTTAGGAAATTGTTCCTGACCTAGTGCTCATATTTTCTTTCAATTATGTCAACAAAAAGCAAAAATTGTACGTAAAACCTTGCAAAATTTATAAAAGAAGCTCAACAATTACGTAAAACTTCCCCTGAATTCCTGAATGTCTTATGATCATTTCCATGAACATGTGTATGTATAGATATTTACTAATGTTCTTTATGTTGTTTATTATATTTCCACTTTTGTCTTGTGTTTGTAAATATTGTCTTTGTCATGATTTATCATGTCTTTGTAAATAGCCAAAGACAAATGTTTTGCTGATTGCCAATTAATAGTAACTGTTATCCACATACCATCCAATTTAACTGGCATGGTCTGAAGTTATTACATTAATAAGTTGTTTGTGCTACCTTTTAGGGAGTTGTTGAAGTCTATATTGTGTTCGTACAACGCATTGGAAGATGATGGCCCGCTCCGCACGATAGGGCTCGAATCCAACTACAGGTGCAAACTAAATAATATACAAATGAGCGGGTCAGGGGGTACTGTTTCATCAAATCACTTACGGAAAACGTAATCTTACGATCAAATTTAAATTCTCCATAATTATTTAACAACTTGTAAGTGTGGTAAATGGAGCTGCAGTACTAGTAATCAATCACATAATGAACTCATAAAAACCATATTCGTCCCCAATTTACAGTTGGTAAAGAATTATACAGAATTAAAATTTAAATGTAAGTTTACGATTCCGTGGTATCCAAATCCGGTACGCCAAGGAAAACACACGAAGATTAATGCGTGTCGGTTCAACGTTGTCATACTTTATCTAATAATTATTCAAGGATGTCTAATAATTATACAAGAATAACCACAAAATTACTCTTGAATTGTAGTTTAAACATAACTATTCTGTTCGCATTCATTTAACATCATGAACAATATTACACAATGTTATGATACAATTCACACGTCAACAGCTGTAACGTAGGCCATTCGTTTAATAGTGATGTAGCCGAAAGCCAAATTTTAAGTCTTGGTTTCGAATGTTTTAAGAAAAAAATAAGTAACCAGCTTTCGATGGTAATTCAGCCGTTCAGCAACCCCTTTGTCTTATTAACTTCCTCTGATCCCCAGGTTTGTGTGATACAGTGCCCAGGAATATCAAACATGTACAGACACCGCCCTCACAGGTACCAATTCACACCTTGGTCCAGTGGAGCATTTTGGGTTATTAAGCAGTTGGACATGCTGTTATTGAACCCGGGACTTCTCGATCTAGAAGCACCCCCTACCTTTAGGTCACCGCTTATGGTTTCACTTTCCATAATATTCGATAATATTCAGTACCTGTATCCACTGGCCCTCGATGTGATTTTATGGTCCGAAAAAAATATTACTCTAAAAAACTACATGGTCTTTTAGTCGAACTGGAATTATCCGAGATAGGGAATACAATACCCATGGATACATCCATCATTTATTCACCGATCTTATCAATATTGATGTCAATAGTTAAAGGAATGATTGCTCTTTAAGGAAAAAGTGCTGTCATAACATAGTTCATAACATACGTTTACACACAGCAAGTAATATCCGACCGCATACTGACACGAAAGGCCTCTCGGAAACCTTTTGATTGTAGAAATTCTCAGATTGTTCAACTATCAACAATTAAAACACAGTCAAATCGTAATGATCGTAATAAATTCCTTTGGTAGTGATTTCCAGTACATCAAATAGAATCATGTTGTACGCTGTAAGTCTCGATAAAAAGATTCAACGTAACAAAACGAACCTTTTAATTAAGTTAATACCATTTAAATAGTGTGCCCCTTGCCAATTAAGACAACACTTTGATCAGGAAATGTCAAACGACCTGCATATACAAAGGCGTGTTTTGAGAACCTGGTATTTAAAGCGCCCCATTTATCATGTTCATTGTGTGTCCACAAACATGGTTTGTAACTTGAAAGGACAAGGTTCACAAATGGCTTAATTTGGCCCTGTGATTTGTTGAAGAATATGTCATGTTTTTGCCAGAACTGCCATTTTGCCCATTTTCACGACTATTCAATAACTTAAGAAATTGCGAAAAAAACACAATGGCAGTCGTCCTGCACTTAAATTTTTATATAACATGTGTTCTGCAATTTTTATATATGTACAAAGAATAAAAGTGTAGCGAAAATGGCATTGTGGTTTTCGGGAAGGATTTACGTCATGAAAATTGCTAGAAATGCCAGTTTTGACAAAGGGCAACGCTTCCATAGATCGAATCCCGCTGATCTTCTTAAATTTTAAGCCTATGTCCCACTAAGCATTTTTTTACTACGGCGATGTACCTCCGATTTAAATTAATGAGCTACCAGGACATCGGGAACACATTTCTCGTGATCTATTGGAAGCTTCGGGGAAGTCATGAGACAGTTTGTGATATCGGAAGAAATTGTGATGAATCGGGTGATATCGGAAGAAATCGGGAGAACATCGCCGATATGGAATTCCCAGGCTTTACTGGTACGTCCAATACGGTAACCCAGATCGATGGGAATATTGAAACAATATGTCATAAACTAAGCAATTATTGTCAAGAAACAAACATGATAATACTCCGGCCTACATTTGTACAATGCGTGTTTATGGCACACGATTTAATGACACTTTGACTTTGATGAAGGTAATGCATAATTAAGTTACAGGTAATTGCAAATCTTAAGTTTTGAACGTTACTCAGAATTCATAGAAACTACAGTTTTGATGAATAGTCTTTATTTAGAATATGATGTGGACATTATGATAATACAGTGTCATATACACAGTGAGGTAACTGTATCATTGATAGACGGTAAATAAATGTTTTATAAAATTTATGTAGCCTGAGATAACCTTCTCGTTCACCAGAATATTCTTCACCTGTGATATCACACAGGTAGTCGATATCACACAGGTAGTCTGGGAACTTAACTAACCACTGTTGAATGAGGATGAATTTTACATAAATTTTACAAAAATATTTTTTTTTTACTCTCGATCAATTATACAGTAGTGTGTGTACCCTGTGGCTGTGGTCATATATACATTTTTTTACAATACAACATGTAAATATCATCAGGTACATAGTCTGTATGTTCAAATAAATTATCGAATGCAGAGGCAATTGAAGCTATATAGAAGTGATGACAGTGCCTAGCCACCCACACAAGAGACAGCCTCAGAGTTGACATCTGAATCACAAAAAAAGGATATTTCATGCCAATATAGATCTACATCTTTGTACTGCCTTTCATACTGTATATCACACTGTATAGCTTCTTAAATTAGCAGATTACCATTAAGGGAAGTAATTACAAATTAAACCGTATGAAATGTTTATTCACAGCTGCCACAGGGCTGACCCACAGGGGAAATAAATGTTTTTATTTAAAAAGGGGAGACGACACATACAGGCATGTTGAATGATAAAATCCGTAATTGGAGTTATCTTTCTTATGTACTAGTAGCTTATAAAACTTGTTGAGCTGGCCTCTCAATGCTTGATAGTAGTGGGTTTGTTGTGTGTATATGTATATAAATATACAACCTTTTTATACATATAGTTGATTAAATGGTAAAAAAGTATTAAGTGTTTGAAATTTTTGCACTTGTGATGATTTCACAATTCCAACAGAGACACTATACAACCCTTGTATGTGTATTGCCCTCCTCTAATAATACAATTTACTTGAATTGACAAACACCTGTGTAAGTTTAACCAAGTTTAATACTTTTGCAGTAATAGTAAAAATTGTCCATGCATGTTAGTAACTGTATCCTGACTAATATAAGGCAGTAAAACATTAGTGTGAAGTGTGACAACAGATACATTTACATCTTGCTGGCTTATAAGAATAAGGTTGCAAGTGCTACTGTCACAGGGTGAGAAAAATGTGCAACCAGACTGGGGCTGGAACCCGGGACCCGGGACCCTTCACTTACAGGGCGAATGCTCTACCGACTGAGCTAGCCGGCTGCCTACACACTTCCTCACCCATACTGTGAACAGGTTCACACCGTGACATACAACAAAGATATTTTCATGATTTTCACTGTTGACTGTTTTATATATAAATTGGCCTTTTCATATGAATGTTTATATTGTTTGATAATTATGTATATATTTTTGTTACACTACTTAAGACCTTATAAGACTTGTACATATTTGGAATCTGCATTGCAACGTGCATCTTATGAGCCTATTCTCATGAATATGGTCATGTTGACCAAACTAATGTAGAAAAAGCTTGTTTTTCCTTACGTAAAGAGTTATTTGCATACAGATTTTTCTTGTTTTCTCAATACAGCATTTTTGTACTTACGACCTAATTCTTCTAAGCCAGCCTGCATCTATCAAGGTAAACATATGATAAATACTCCTGTTATATGGACTGACTGGTATAGACATGGGCTATTCCTGTATACCCACAGATGTGTTCAAAGGCCATAAGATAAGATAATCTTTATTTAACGTCGGTTATGAGTTAACACATATAACATAAGCTTAAAGCTTGTATCCGACATAAAATGGTGTACTTTTTTTTAGTAAACAACTCAAAGAAAAGTATAGTTTTTATTCTGTATAATAATATGCAAAGCATTGAAACAGTACATATATACACTGTAACAATCATTATAGCAAGTGTAGAACAAAACAAAAGAAACAAGGGCCATAACTAAATTACACATGCTGACTAATATACCTACAGTTTGACAACAGTGACTTAAGTACTACCTTGGTGGGTGCAAGAAAATGTGTGACCAACCGAGTGAGAAACCTATTATAAATCAAAAGTGCACTAATATGAAACTTTGAAGATACTGAAAAAATAAAACATAAATTACTATCACTAAGATACTGTATGAATAAATATCTCTCCATCTTCAAAACAAATAACAAAACTTTGTTTTCCATCATGTGTCAGAACAAATGTGTCCTGCATTTTCGCGTGAATAAGTTTAAATTAAATTTGTTATCATTCTGATATACGGGTTTTATGCAGTAACTATAGTAATGTGATAAAAAAATATTTGAATTGAAGTTGAAGAATGCAACAGAAATGAATATCCTTTATACAAGTAACTATATGCAAAGGGCCACTACTCTGTGAATATCCATACAAGCCTTTTCATAGTGAAATTCCTATCTGGTTATAAAAACAGGCACAAATATAAATTTATCCCGGATAGATGGACAGCAGGGAAAACAGACAAAATTGGACAAGATACTAGTATTGGCTTCTTCTTTTTGAAGCAGTACCAAAGAGCTTTTTTAATATTGTAAGTAAGGCCAACAGAGGTGGTATTCATTATTGATCTTATTTAAATCGAGAATAAGGATAGCCAATTGTATCGCCTGTTACTGACCAGGAGTATAATAATTATTGTGTGCTCTGATTGGTAGTCCTTATCCTTAAGTCAAGTAAGATCAATACTGAATACCACCCCTAGTCAACAATATTTTAGTCATAGTTAGACTACCCAGTAGCATTATCCTGACACGGGCAAACCAGCAGTTACATGAAAATAACTATTATAGACGTCAAGAAAGGCTATATACAAGTACCATTTTTAACGACTTTGGTATGTCGCGGGTCTAGGGTCCATACCACAACCTTGCGCGCTTGAAGCGGACTTTCTAATACTACTATACTATCAAGGACAAACACAAGCAAGTGGCAAGTATAGGCTTCTCCATTTGTGACCAGTACAAAACAGAACTGAATACTCCCAACATAGTAGAAGGTATCAACAGTTGAAATAAGCCAAAGAAGGAAACATAGGTGCACTATTGCAGTATAGTATGGAGAATTTGACATGATCCTGACCTTTATGCATGAATGTATTACAAGGTTCTTGTGTTGAATATATAAATTTCGAAGAACAAATTGTGCAATATCAGTCCTTTAGATTTGTGTTTGTATTACACATCCAGCTTCTTCGTGATACTTCCCGCTTATTAAAACATACAACCTGGGGTTATATATCAGCTTTTGAATTATGCTAATAGAAGGCTAAGGATCACATCATATTCTCTGTACTATAACAAAACTTGTACCTTATTGATAATATAAAGTCACAAGTCGACAATGACCCATGCAGGTTCGAGACCATGACCCGTGCAGGTTTAAGACCATGACCCGTGCAGGTTCGAGACCATGACCCGTGCAGGTTCAAGACCATGACCCGTGCAGGTTCGTGACCATGACCCGTACAGGTTCGAGACCATGACCCGTGCAGGTTCCAGACCATGACCCGTGCAGGTTCGAGACCATGACCCGTACACGTTCGAGACCATGACCTGTGCAGGTTCGAGACCATGACCCATGCAATACTATCATCTGACACTTAACAACATCAACAAATCAACAATTACTAGTATGTAAAAAACCATAATGCATAACAGTAAAAAAACAAGAGGGCCATGATGGCCCAATATCGCTCACCTGATTATACATGAAACCCTGCACAGTTTTCACCCAAGGGAATAATTTGAACATCTTGGTAGAAAACCACAAGATGATGCTACATACCAATTATCAAAGCTCTATGCAGTGTAGTTTTAGACAAGAAGATTTTTATATGTTTTCCCTATATAAGTCTATGTAAAATGGTGACCCCCGGGCGGGGCCAATTTTGACCCCAGGGGAATTATTGGAGCAATCTTGGTAGGGGACCACTAGATGATGATTCATACCAAATATCAAAGCTCTAGGCATTGTAGTTTTTGACAAGAAGATTTTTATATGTTTTCCCTATATAAGTCTATGTAAAACAGTGACCCCCGGGGCTGGGCCAATTTTGACCCCAGGGGCATAATTTGCACAATCTTGGTAGGGGACCACTAGATGATGCTACATACCAAATATCAAAGCGTAAGCATTGTAGTTTTTGTCAAGAAGATTTTTATATGTTTTCCCTATATAAGTCTATGTAAAACATTGACCCCCAGGGCGGGGCCAATTTTGACCCGAGGGGAATAATTTAAACAATCTTTGTAGAGGACCTCTAGCTGATTCTTCATACCAAATATGAAAGCCCTGGGCCAAGCCGTTTGGAGAAGAAGATTTTTTAAGGTTTTCCCTATATAACTCTATCGAAAACTTAGGGTCCCCGGAGCGGGGCCAATTTTGACACCAGGGACATAATTTGAACAATCTTTGTAGAGGACCTCAAGGTGATTATACATACCAAATATGAAAGCTCTAGGCCTAACGGTTTCAGAGAAGAAGTTTTTTGAAGTTTCTTTTTTGAAAATCTATTTTTAGCCCGTGTGACCTAGTTATGCGACGGACCAGAAATTTTTTAACAAGTTTGGTATAGGTCCACCCGAGGAACATTCCTGTAAAGTGTTATCAAATTTGGCCAAGCGGTTTAGGAGGAGAAGTCGTTTGAAGAAATTGTTGACGGACGGACGACAGACATCTCGGTATGACAAAACCTCACCATGACCACTTTGTGGTCAGGTGAGCTAATAAATCTAGATATAATTCTACTAAAAATAATACTCGATGAAATTCATGTAAACAATACAAAACTTTCAAAATGTATTCCCTCAGTGGTTTGATTTATATAGACGCAGTCTCAAAACTTTCCAGACATCCCTCGTACAACATGTTATGAACACGAGGAACCAAACTCGGGTTACCGCATCATTGATAATGTAGAGTCTTATAAAATGTAGGCCTAGTCTATCTAATATACATGTTTACTTAAAGGGATTATTCTTATTTAAGCAAAAAAGCAACAAGAGGCCCGGGATCGCTCACCTGTGATCAAGTTTTATAAAGATTACGGCAAAATTGTGACCTCTAGTGACAATACTAGGTTTTTCTATGATTTGACCTAGTGACCTAGTTATTTTCCCCAGATTAGCCAATACAGCACTTGACCTAAATTTTGTAAAGATGATCATTGTGACAAAGTTTCATAATGAATAGGCCAAAATTGTGGCCTCTAGAGTCGGCGGACGAAGAGTGATCACAAAGCGCGCCCTGTCACATTGTGCAATTTGTGACAGGTGAAATAAACAGCTAAAAAAACAGCCGTAAGGACCCGTCAGAAATATACTGGATCCGTGCATTGTGCATATTTATAGATCTTTAACTAGCTCAGTACAATATTGGTAAAACACACCAAAATGAATATATTATAATACATGTATTGTATTCGCTGAACAAATTTACAAATACCTTGACCTTTATGCATGAAAATAGTACATTCAAGTTTCTAGCAAAGAATACATGTGTATCAATTTCAGACAATAGATAAATGACTTCATAGTACCTCTCATAAACATTTAATTTATACTCCTGCCTGCTTATAAAAACACAGGCCAAAGACAAATATAGGGAATAAATCAACTGTTAACAAACAAGTCTTAGAGATGTTCGTTAAACATGTATGGCCCCATGGTAGCCCCACAGTGACCTTGACCTACTGACCTCAAAATCGATAGCATCATCTTCTGTTGATGACCAACCCCCATGTAAAGTTTGAAGATCCTAGCTAGGGCAAGGCGTTCTAGAGTTATTAAATAGAAACCATTTGGTCTACCGACAGACCAATCGACAGACCGACTGACATGTGGAAGCAATATACCCCCCCCTCATCAAAGATGGGGGGGCATAATAATGCTGACAGAAGGTATGAGAACCTGAGGCTACCTAATGTTCAAGTAAATTAATTAAATGGACCCAAAGACATCCCCACTATCATAAAATGACACATAAAATGTAAATCATGAACACAGTGAAAAACGTTGGCAAGATCAAACAAACAGACCCAAAATATAGTATCACATAGAAAACAGATCCTAAGATACAATATTTTATACTAACTAATTTATTTTATGTGAATTGTAAAACAAGTTCTAAAATTAATGTTAATGATCTTCGACACCTCATTCCTGATGGTATAAATTGTCACAACGGTATAAGAGAACAAGAGCGGATGTTCTACTATAAGGCTATTGAGGGCGGTCCTAAAATATTGCTAGACTACAAAGGGAGAATCTAGACACGAGTGTCCACTGAACAACCCTCCTTCATTAGCTATTTCTGGCTTGGTACGTAACAAATAACCACACTCAAAGTTATCTATTTCTGCTGT
The DNA here is from genome assembly GCA_947247005.1 of Spisula solida. NCBI lineage: Eukaryota > Metazoa > Mollusca > Bivalvia > Venerida > Mactridae > Spisula > Spisula solida. The sequence continues at coordinate 36,212,830 of OX365956.1, read as the reverse complement.
AGGAGTACTGAAAATAAACATCAATAATACATACAGTGGAAACACGGACATATTGTTTACTACACACATTTACAAATAACTTATTGTAATATATATATTACTTATTCAGATGAACATTCGCTGTTTATACTAATTTATTTAGGTCGATTGTGTAACAAGTTTTTCCAACTTGTATTAATTACTCTCGACACCTCATTCCTGATGTTATCCATTGCAACAATGGTATAAGAGAAGAGAAAACAGTATCCAGTTTATGCTGAGCGTAAGGGAATAACTGGAACCATTTTTTTATTTTGTCTTTGGTATGACGAGGCCTGGGATCGAACCTGGGGGCTCAGTCATACGAAATGGACCTCAACCACTAGGCTATCCAGGAATCTAACTATAGAATAATGTATACATAATGTGATTATACCTTATATGTGCTCCAAATATACCAATTTCACTAACCACATCCTGGCATTGTGGTCCTAATCCAATACGTATCAGACGGTTCCTATGTTTAGCGGCGCGTATACGATCCATCAAGATCCACGACGATCTCTCAGGTGAATCCTTTATTTTCTCTAGGAATGTCTTTAATTCTGTCCCAAATAAATTATTACCTGCAAGACAAGCACAGTAATCATTGACAACATAGTACTAGTTACAGTATAACCTGGTTTATCCGGCATCTCGATGGTATGGGTAAAGACGCCAGATAAAGCAGTATGCCGGTAAAACCAGGTTTATAGAAATCCATATCCTGTATAACTGCTTACAAAAAAACAAAGTTATAACAAATGAACAATTTCAAAAGGTATCCAATGATGTTTGTATCTGTATATCACAGTACTAATGGTGTTAGTTAGGTCATAATTGCTGTTAACATTGATGTTTGGTTAGTTTTCTTTAATGCCTGATAACAGATAAAGCAGGTTCTGTTAAGGTACATCAAATTGAAATACAGTGGAGTTCTGCCAAGACTAACAAACAATCCTGATTAAGTTAGGTTGCCAGTAAAAGCAGGTTCCAGATAAACCAGGTTATACTGTAATAGTATTTGATAACAAAACTCATTCAGTAAATGAATAGCTGCAGCCCTGCCGCAGTCAAGTAATTAGTACGCTAGATTTGCAACCTGGCAATCCAGAATCAATTCCCATTTAAGGTATACGACATACCCTTCCATGAAAATTTAACATTAATCAAACCAGCAGAACTTGTTAAGTGCATATAGGCAAAACAAAAATTATCGACTATAAAACATTTTTTTTTAAAAATTAAAAAAAATATTTTGCCTACCTACCCAACCCCAATTTTCGAAGTTTTGTCTGAGTTGGGAAGGGAAACAAACTATCCTTATTTTTACCCTGAATTCTTTATTTATGATACTGATAAATTAATATGATTAAGATGACTATATAGCTTTGCTCATGGGTATTTCAATGTAGTATGTCGAGGATCAGATATCAAATGGTTAATGTAGAGAGCAGAAAATGACGATACCTCCTCCTTCCCTCTGTGGTTTAAGAACAAACTTCTCTGGTGATTGTAATGCTGTTGATATAATGCTCTCTGATGCTGGCTGTAAATAAGAGGTGGTATTCACAAAGCATCTTAAGGGAAAACTTTAACTTAAAATCTTGAAAGTGTATCAGATGAACAGGAAAACCAAGATTATCAATTTTTTACATAGTTAGGAAGCACTGTGTAAAGAGCTTCAAACATGGGTAATCCTTCATTTATTGGCAAATATGTGCAGCTTAATTATCGACTTAAGTCAAAATATGTACGTTTTCCCTATAAGATGTTTTGTGAATAACGGCCCTCAGTTTATTCATTAAGGTAATAAAATAGTCTGTTCCAAATACAATGTATGGTGAACATTGTTGTAACAACAGTAGTTGTCTCCCTTTGACTGTTTTATACAAATACTACATATTTAATTACTATTACTTCCAGACAGGCATTTTAGTATGTGCATTGTTTTAGAACAATTAACAGCTATGCAAAATTGAAACCGGTTACACCTGGTAACCGAGTATATAATTGCCCCTGTGTCCTAGTTTTGTATCTGAATATGGTTATGTGAGCAATCCAGGGTTTAAAGTAGACATCAACAGGATGTCATGAGAAGCCAAAGCAAATGCCACTGACCGAATACAGCGGAGAGCTGTAGTGAAGTCCTAATGCTCCAATGAGAAGTAAAAATGATTAAGTAATTCAGTAAAAGATATACCGAATCTAGTTTATATAGTCCAACAAATGTTGACTTGATCTCCTCCACACCGTTTGATTCGGGTAGAAATTTCTCCACCATTCCTGGTTCTGCTAATACTTGCTGTATCTTCTTACATCCAGCGAGGTGAAATGCCATTGTCGGACATTTAATGGCTCGTGAACGTTCTATGTCCATACGTAACTGGAACTCCTGATAATGAGAAAGGTTATAGATTATAGCTCAACAATTTCTTGGCAGAGCAGAAATTATAGACACAAAAATGTCAAGGCCATACTAAAATAAACTATGAATGAATTATAATCAATGTTTCTGTTGCCATAGCAACCACATTATTTGTCAGAATCAAAACATATTTAGATGTGCATACTCTCCTAATTGGCACCTACCCACATAACAAGTTTCATAATCATAGCTTGGAAACTGTATGAGTTATGGCAGTTTTGGACATATTTTCACTCTTTCTGTCTTCATAGCAACCACAATTTTTGTCAGAATCAAAATATCAAGACGTGCATTATCCCCTTATTGTCCCCTATCCACATACCAAGTTTCATAAACCTAGCTTGGAAACTGTTTGAGTTATGGCAGGATCTAGATTTTTTGACAGACGGACAAATAAACAGACAGACGGACGGACGGACGGACGGACGGACAGACAGACGGACAGACGGACGGACAGACAGACAGACAGACAGACAGACAGACAGACAGACAGACAGATGGACGGAGGGCCAACATAATAGTCCCCTCAAGTGTATAATAATACCTGGACTATAACAGGGCCTATGTGAAAGTTTGGTCTCTTTATTCAACCTTTCGCAACTTATTTGGCTCAGCAAATATTCATGTTATAAGCTAATTGCTGACCTTGAAACAATTTAATACTGTAATAAGTTTTATCAATACTTTTTTATACGAGTCCAAATACAGATATAAATTTCGTCCCTTTGGCGCAGCAAGGTCGTATCTCACTTTATACTATACAGAAAGATACAACCTTATTGTGCCTAAAGCCAAGGTCTCACTGAGGAATTACACATTGGTCATGTTCTCCCGATTTCTTCCGATACCACCCGCTTCATCAAAATTCCTTCCGATATCACAAACTGTCTCATGACTTCCCTGAATCTTCCCCTAGACCACAAGGAACCTGTACCCGATGTCCTGATAGCTCATTAATTTACATCAGGAGTACATCGCCGAGGCAAAAAATGGTCAATGGGACCTAGGCTTTAGGGACGAGATGTTACAAACCTTTTCTGTAGGATAGTGTGCAGGTGAATAACCATATCTATAGTATACAAGCCCAATCTCTGAACCATTCCTGTAATATATCATCATATAATTTAATCACAGGACTTTCCTTGTATCTGTTTTTGTATAACGAGTATGTATATTCTTATACTTCGTTCACATGACGTCACTTTCTCTTCTAAATGACCTCATTATAATTATGCAGTTAAAGACATAATTTTTGGTGTCGTTCATGTAACGGAGTTTGTTTTTCAACAGAAAGATGTGTATTTTCGTGTTATTTTGATTGACAACTTGTGATAGATCCTCTATTTATCTCCCTTGCCTAGTAATGTTGGCCATCTTTGAAGGCCAATGCAAATGTAAAATTAATGTATCTATAAAATACACTAAAAACCAGGAATCTGCGTATTGGTAGTCGAGAGCGCTAACCTTCGGACACTGTTATATGATAATAATACTTTCACAGTATTCAACTTTAGAAAATCACCAATCTCATTAAAATCAGACCCTTATTATGCCTCACTACTTTATGCTGATATAGGATCTGATGACACTCCATATAGGGTCATGTGGATGTGAACTTTAATGTCATCCAATCAAATCGCCTCTTTTACAAATCAAAGTGCAGTAAAACACTACTGATGATATGTGACGACATTGTGTGTCAGAGAGGTCATTTGGCCTCTTACAGAGTGTAGTCAGATCTCTGACAGCGTAAAGGAATGGAGCAAATGTTAGGATCTGATTTTAATAAGATTGGAAAATCACAAACAAACATTACACTGTTAACGTTCTATTGTCATCTAGCTTCATCTGTTGTATGATTTGTGGAAATGTTCGGTACATGATTCTCAATGTAGGATTCAAACTGATGATATCACGTTCCAACCATCGTTGATCCGGTGTGTTAGGTTCCGGCACACCAACAACAAACAATATACAGGCACTGTAATACAAGTTATATCAGAATTGAAACAATTTCCCAGATAAATTTCTTGACATATTTTAACAAATTTTGATGTATTTGTACTAATAGTTTGAAATATATCAACTTGATCTTGACCTTTATGTGTGAATATATTACAGAATTTACTATAATTCCATGCAAAAGGATTTCAGTTAAATGCATTATCCTTATTTTAATGTAGTGACTTTGTGTGTGTTATTCACAAAACATTTTCAGACTGAAAGGGTTTTTCACACAAAAACATATATAGATCTTCCACAAAGGGTAATAAATCCTGCAAACATTATATAACAAATAAATCCTGAAAATATGCACAAAATCAAATCATGACCATACAAAAGAAGAGCATTTGACTACAAATTACCTTTTATTACCATACAACTCCATGGCCTTCACCAAACCTTTAGCTAAACCTCTGGTTGGGTGATTGTTGGGTAACTGAAACATATACCGTTATCAACATTAAGCATATTTAAAAGTGAAGTACCAGTTTTTAAGTCTACATCCAGACATCTTCCGCTCAGTTGACTGTAAATTCAACCCCCAATCATTGTTGGCAGCCACAGCACATTGCCAGGTTAACCCTCTCAGGTTCCTATTTATACACCCAGGTTAAGTTGAGCATTGTGGGTATATTTTTTTGCTCATAGAAATAGGTGCAGATGGGCATGGGACCCAGGACTTCTTGATTACAAAGCGCACACCCTAATTTTAGACCACCGCTCCCCAGTACTCTGACACACACCCTACCTCTAAGCCACCACTCCCAGTACTCTGACGTACATCCTAACTCTAGGCCACCGCTCCCAAGTACTCTGACGTGCACCCTACATCAAGTCTATTGCTCCCCAGTACTCCCATGCTCACCCTACATCAAGTACACCGCTCCCCAGTACTCCCATGCTCACCCTACATAAAGTATATTGCTCCCCAGTACTCCCATGCTCACCCTACATAAAGTATATTGCTCCCCAGTACTCCCATGCTCACCCTACATCAAGTCTATCGCTCCCCAGTACTCCCATGCTCACCCTACATAAAGTCTATTGCTCCCCAGTACTCCCATGCTCACCCTACATAAAGTCTATTGCTCCCCAGTACTCCCATGCTCACCCTACATAAAGTATATTGCTCCCCAGTACTGCCATGCTCACCCTACATCAAGTCTATTGCTCCCCAGTACTCTGACATGCACCCTACATCAAGTCTATTGCTCCCCAGTACTCCCATGCTCACCCTACATAAAGTCTAATGCTCCCCAGTACTCCCATGCTCACCCTACATCAAGTCCACCGCTCCCCAGTACTCCCATGCACACCCTACATCAAGTCCACCGCTCCCCAGTACTCCCATGCACACCCTACATCAAGTCCACTGCTCCCCAGTACTCCCATGCTCACCCTACATCAAGTCCACCGCTCCCCAGTACTCCCATGCACACCCTACATCAAGTCCACTGCTCCCCAGTACTGCCATGCACACCCTACATCAAGTCCACCGCTCCCCAGTACTCCCATGCACACCCTACATCAAGTCCACCGCTCCCCAGTACTCCCATGCACACCCTACATCAAGTCCACCGCTCCCCAGTACTCCCATGCACACCCTACATCAAGTCCACTGCTCCCCAGTACTCCCATGCTCACCCTACATCAAGTCCACCGCTCCCCAGTACTCCCATGCTCACCCTACATCAAGTCCACCGCTCCCCAGTACTCCCATGCTCACCCTACATCAAGTCCACCGCTCCCCAGTACTCCCATGCACACCCTACATCAAGTCCACCGCTCCCCAGTACTCCCATGCACACCCTACATCAAGTCCACTGCTCCCCAGTACTCCCATGCTCACCCTACATCAAGACCCGCTCCCTAGTACTCCCATGCACAACCTACATCAAGTCCACCGCTCCCCAGTACTGCCATGCACACCCTACATCAAGTCCACCGCTCCCCAGTACTCTGACACACACCCTGCCTACAATATAACACACCAGTCACTTAAGTTACTCCTTCGAATGACACTTAACATTCCTTCTATGCAATTTGTAAGAAAATTGATTTAGCATGACATCACATCCATTGTTTTCATTTATAGGATTGTATTTCCTGATGAAGGTAAAATGCTGAAACGTTGATAATACAAGATAATAATTTCAACGCGTGTTGGTGTTGACATTTATCTTTATTTCTTTTTCTATGCAATATAAAATGCAATATTGACATTGAGTTACCAGCACAAAGACATATTTATGTCAGACAAAGCTCCTTAAGTTTAACCAATTAGCTTATATATTTCTCACAAAGATGTGCAGTTACTTCCCTTTGCTTTCAGAAGGAATCTCAGAGTAAATGGATATTTCAGGGGATCGGAAAGTTACTGACTTAAGAATTTCTGACAATTAGTGTGTGAATGAAGTATTAAAATGATTTTCTTTGTCTTCGATATCTTGTCTATATTCTTAAATTTTGTTGTTTGTTTCCATAGTCTACAGTGTAAGTATTTTAAATCGACAAACAAATGATGTTATATTAACAGACCTGTTCCTGTTGGTATGGAATTCCAGCCAATGACATGCTGTATCTGTAATAACAATAGGAGAGAAAGTAAATCCTGTACCAGTAAATGAGTAGTGATTGTTTTAACACAAGAAGGCCGCCGAGAGGACATTGAGTTATTTCCTCACAGCACCATATTGAGATACGGCTGGCTCGAATGACGATACATGATACATGTATTCTGAACAATTGTTTTGTGTGTAGCAATCTCATTAAAATCTGAACCTTACATTTGCTCCATTCCTTTACGCTGTTAGAGATCTGACTACAGGGTGTCCCAAAATAAAGGGGACCTAGGTTAAACATTTGTACTTTGTCGCTTTTATCAATTACACATTGCCAATATGACAAAACATTAAGGGATAAACACAGTTCAAAATACCAGCATCATAATTGTGATTATTTAGATCAATACCATGAGTTACCTCCCTTGTTTTCAATCACGTGTTTCAGTATATTGGCATACAGTGAACAAGGATTTCAAAGTGTTCATAGAGATAGATTTACATGCTGATCCCAAATGATAACTCAGGTGTCCCCATAGTCAAGGATAATGGATCTGTATACACTTATGTTCATCATGTACAGCAAACAAATTCACTTTAGGGCTCATATCCGAGCTATATCTAAGTCACTTGCCCTTAAGTATGAGGTCAAATGTCAGTACTTTCTTGCGAATGTATCCTCTTTTTGCTTCTGATTTGTTGTAATAAGTGGTTTCTGCTTTCTTATTGCTGACACACTAAATGACTATGAACTGTTAATTTGAATAAAAGTTCACCTGATTACTCTTGCTTCTTATTAAGCTTTTGGGTTGTTTATTCTAATTCTTGTACATATTCATAAATTGCCAGAGTAAATCATAGACCAAGTCAACTGCTAAATTATACTAATAGAAGGTTGGAGGTCCAGGTTAATTTGTTCCAACAATGGATAGGATTGGAGGACCTCATTAATTTGTACACACAATGTATAGGGTTGGAGGACAAAGTTAATTTGTTCACACAATGTATAGGGTTGGATCATCGGGTTACTTTGTTCACACAATGTATAGGCAGGCCTCAATAATCCATTGTCCGCTCGTCCTGCACAATTTTTTCCTTCTTTATTTATACAGCAGGACAAGTAAGATTTTGGGGTTTTCTTATTTGTCTATATTGCAGGACGAGTGCTTTTAAAAATATTTGTAGAGGCCTGATAGGGTTGGAGGACCAAGTTAATTTATTCACACAATGTATAGGGTTGGAGGACCAAGTTAATTTATTCACACAATGTATAGGGTTGGAGGACCATGTTAATTTGTTCACACAATGTATAGGGTTGGAGGACCAAGTTAATTTGTTCACACAATGTATAGGGTTGGAGGACCAAGTTAATTTGTTCACACAATGTATAGGGTTGGAGCATGACAGGTTAATTTGTTCACACAATGTATAGGGTTGGAGGACCAAGTTAATTTGTTCACACAATGTATAGGGTTGGAACATAACACGTTAATTTGTTCACACAATGTATAGGGTTGGAGCATGACAGGTTAATTTGTTCACACAATGTAAAGATCTACGGAAGTTAATCATGAAACATACCTGTGTACTTCTGTCATTGCAGATATGACACCTCCTGCACCAGATGCGAACGTATTAAACTCCACCTGTTTACAATTCTGACCACCTTCATCATTATATTCCATCATAAAATCATTTCTTGTCAATATCACAGATACTGGCTGAAATAACAACAATGATGTAAGTTTAAAACAATTGCAAATACAGTATAACCTCTCAAAAGCAACCCTCTGTAGAGCAACAACCTCAGTATAATAATAACACCTTCAAAATTTTCCTAAGACGATATTTGCTATACATTTAACCTCTGTAGAGCAACAACCTCTAAACAACGACCAATATCTGCAGCTCCCATAGAGTGGTGCTCTCCAGAGGTTGTACGGTATTTGACAAGGGCCACTTTCGTACAGGGCCAAGATCTAGCGATTTCTACAATGATCTTTTTTGTAGTTTTTGTGGGCTGCTGTTTCTGTTGAATGGTGCAGCCTTCCCTGTCTGATTTGTTTTTAATAATAATTTTATAATTTTTACTTGGGGGATTTCCCTCAAGTATTGCTTATACATACAATCCAGAAATCACTACGATTTTAACCATGTAATTTCTCCACAACCAATTTATCCGAGCAAGAAACGAGTTCTAGCCAATCTCAACCAAAAATCATAATTTTCAATCATTTTTAAGAATATTTGTCTCTGGCAGTTGAATTTTTTTTTACTTCTTCGTATTGCGAGATAATTTGGAATGTTTGTTTCTGTGATTTAATGTATCTGCGCGAATAAATTCCTACACGCTGTAAAAAGACTAATGAATTTTGAGGGATGATAAAAATGTCACTGTTAAAGTAAACGGTTGAGCAGACGAAATTTACACTGTTTGGTTTCATAATCATAATGTTCATTTAACAATTTAGCTAAAAACTCCTATTATAATGTGTGTTTATTTTCACTATTTACAATATTTTGCATTTAGTAATAGTATTGATCATCGTTTCATCCATAATATTACCTCAGATATTCAGCTAAATATATTGCGTCTATTTTTAGAACAACCCTTTTTCCTTTATACATTTCCCGCCGAGATCGAGACCATACCAGTTTCGTCCCCATTCTGAATCGTTTGCGCTACTCGTACCATATCCAGTTTGTATGCAGCTAGGATTTAAGTATATGGACTTTGGATTTTGTGTAGGTTAGTTGCTAGTTTTTTTTTTATTTTCTAGTGCCTCATGTTTATAGTTTCGATTGTGAAATAGTTTGCGTATATCGTTAAAACAACGGCCCATTCGATTCAAATTTCCCTTCCAGATTCGAGACCATGTCTGTCGATTTTTCTTTCATCCCCAATCTGATTCTTTCACGCAATTCACATTATATGCGGTTCGTTTATAATGCAGCTGTAGAGTTATGGAATTACGACTTAGTGTAGTTTTTGGTGCTATTTTTTTATATTTTTGCGCCCATTCATCCGTTATCCAATTAGATTTACTTATATTATTTTTGTTAACTAGCTATAGTCAAACTTTTTTTTTTGTTTGTGCAGCTGCATGCTATTGCCATTTACTGTTATTCTTTATCTTTCAAATACATTTTTTCAGCTAAAACTAGGCCGTTAAGTCCCCCTTTTACAGTTGAAACTAGTTCATTGGGCTTTTATGGATGGATTGCCTTTATGGGTCCATTTGGTGAGATATGAATGATGTAAACCCTATATTAAATATTATAGATACCATGAATTGCGATATCCCCCAAGTTACAGTACTTCAGTACTTTGATTATAACATGTTATTATCTTATAGTATAGCTCAGAGAATTTGACTTGATCCTGACCTTTATGCATGAATATATTACAAGGTTCTTACGTTGAATATATAATATAGTTCCTTTAGATTTGTGTTGGTATTACACCTCGAGCGACTTTGTGATACTTCTTGCTTTTGACAACATACAACTGGGATTATAAATATAGACAATATATCAGCTGTTAAATTATGCTAATAGAAGGTCGAGATTCGTGTCAAATTCTCCAGACTATAAAGTCAATGTATCTTGGATATAAACATTGTTCAAGCTGACTCTTCAAGTACATGATCAACCTAAACAATAAGATTTGTCGAGGATGACTCATTTAAATCCTCCTTCCCTTGGATACCAATTTCCATTATTGCTATAAATAGGACTTAACCCGTCAGCTATATGCAGTACTCTTTACAAACAATTTTTGTCCAATACAAAAGTAGGTTTTTGAAGTTTAAACTCAGTCAATGTTTATGACTTAATCTGACAGTACAAAAACAGGTTTTTATACATTGCAGTATAAATTTACACATTTCTCCGGTATTTCAAAATATTGTGCATGAGTATGCCAAGATATTCAAAATGATATTATATTACATAGTTGTACCTTCTGAATTATATGTCACAGGGGAACCCACCTTGTCAGTATGGACTACCCTAAGGCTTGTGATGGTTATTAACTATGTTGAGTTTCAAGTTGATACCTTTGATAGTCTTTGAGAAAATGACTCTGGCAATAAACATAACCAACGCAGATGAACAAGACACGACAATTAGCTCAACTTTTTTTCTTTGAAAAGTTGAGTTAAAAACACCTTGTATACCTACTTGAGCAATTCCTTCATTCCTCACAGTCTCATAAATGTTCCAAAACTTCCTTGTAAAGTCGTCAACTTCCAATAACCTGTATAAAATACATCAAAGTTAGATCAGGCGATTGTCCAAGGTAAAAAATTACTTTACACAGTACAAAAGATATCTTTATAATTATTTCCTGTTAGCATACAAAAACATTGAATATTTGACAGTGTTCAGATATAAACGGGGAACCTCTTGCATACTGGTAGTTACCAGTTATTCAAACAAAATGTTATTTATACTGGCAAGAAAATTAATAACAATTTGAGTCATAATTATTGATATTACTCAACATGTAACCTTACCATCATTTACCATAATTCAACTGTTGATTTCTTGTCTATATCCAGGATGGTAGCCACGCTGAGGATATATCATTATCACAGTATAAAAATGTCAAGCTTTTTATTAAAGCCCCATTAAGCCATAAACAGCTATATTTAACAAGAGGGCCCAAAGGGCCCTAGGTCGCTCACCTGTTGTAGCAGTACTTGCAAGACCTGTGATTTGACCTAGTGACCTAGTTCTTGGCCCCATATGAAGCAATATCGCACTTGACCTAGATTTTGTTGAGATGATCACTCTGACCAAGTTTCATAAGGATTAGGCTAAAAGTGTGACCTGTAGTGACTACACAAGGTTTTTCTATGATTTGACCTTGTGACCTAGTTTTTTACCCCGGATGACCCAATATCGAACTTGAACTTGACCTAGATTTTGTTGTTATGATCATTGTGACCAAGTTTCATAAAGATTAGGTCAAAATTGTGACCTCTAGTGACTACACAAGCAAATTGTTGACGGAGGGACGACGGAGGAAGAGTGATCACAAAAGCTCACTCTGTCACTTTGAGATGTATTTTGAGCACTGTAGTTCAGTCCCAAAAGTGGAAAACACCATAAGATGGAAGAAAACTAAACACAGCCTGCAGTTGGTTTGAAAACAAAATAACAAATGCTGGATTTACAGTCTAATGGGAAGCAACTCTTGCAAAATCAGTATTTTGTCATCCATACATTTAACTTAAATGTGATTTTTGCCATACTATTTCAACAGACATAGTTAATCTTCTGACGTCAATTATTGGTCATTTGTGAAAAAATATTTTAGGAGAGATAATGTGGCTTTAAGATAATTACAGAATTTTAAAGGAAATTTGAGCTTGATCCTGATGCTGAAAACTTATTCTTTGAACACAAGGGGCCGCAGGTTATCTAGAATGAATAATGTTGTAGACAATATACATAATATACAAGGGGTGTTCTGAAAGTTTCATAACAAGTGGCATAATATCATTATTTCTTGATATTTTTCTATGAAATTTTCTGAACACCCCTCATATAATTACAAAATTATTACAAAATATTTACCCTGACAAACACTGTTTTAGGAACTCATGATCATTGGCTATTTTATACATGACTGTCTGGAATGTAGTATGAAGGCGTCGTGTTTTCTCTAACACTGTGGCGGGCAGTATACTAGGAAACATGGTGTAAGGCATTGCTTCCATTTGCTCCGGGAACTCACTTCCAGTGATCTTCTTCTGTACACCTAAGTTTACATAATATACAATATCAAACTATAATATTTAGGCATCAATACATCCATTTGGCGCAACAAGGTTGTATAGCATGGAGAATTTAGCCTGATCCTGACCTTTATCCATAAATATATTAAAAGGTTCTTGTATAGAATAAAATTATATAAATTTCTGCAAGCAAACCATGTAATATCGGTCATTTAGATTTGCGTTAATATTACATCTGGAGTGTCTTACTGATACTCACTGCTAATGAAACAATACAACTGGGTTATAAATATAGACAAGAATCAGCTGTTAAATTAAACTAATAGAAGGTTGAGGATCGTGTCAAATTCTCTGGATAATATCTCACTAAAATATACTATGTAGAGAGATAACAACCTTGTTGATCAAAAGGGACATATAATTGATGCCTAATTATAGAATATATTGTGGACATTATAACAATTAGCATCGTAAACGAAGTAAAACAAGAATAATCTGAAATTCCCATCATAAACACAGCTGAAACTACGATGGTTTCACCCCATGTGGGTGATAATATAGACCAACGTTCAAACTTTGAGGATCATGGTATGGCATGTTTGGATTTATGCAGCACATAACAAGTTTGGAAACATTGCTTATGATAATGTGCACCCATATATTCAACATATCACTGGAGACAAAATAAGAGATTATGCAGTAATTATAAAACCATGCAGCAAATTCTCCAGAAAACGCATGCTTTGTAATAATAATAATAATAACAACTTTATTTATTGTGAATCACATATTTGACAGCAATATCAATTTTCAGTATTAAAATGTCAAATTTGAGCACTTACCATGTAGCAAGGCCCAGCCAGTGACACGTTGTATCAATTCATTCAGTTTGTCTGGAGACAAAACTTCACCAAAATCCTCTTCTACAGACATTTTACCATTCATCTAATAAACAAACAACAGACATTCTACAATTCATCTAATAAACAAACAACAAACATTCTACAATTCATCTAATAAACAAACAACAAACATTCTACAATTCATCTAATAAACAAACAACAGACATTCTACAATTCATCTAATAAACAAACAACAAACATTGTATAATTCATCTAATAAACAAACAACAGACATTCTACAATTCATCTAATAAACAAACAACAGACATTCTACAATTCATCTAATAAACAAACAACAAACATTCTACAATTCATCTAATAAACAAACAACAAACATTCTACTATTCATCTAATAAACAAACAACAGACATTGTACTTTTAAGGACTCTGGATACCAACCTGCTGGAGGAATTATATAGGATTACAAGAGGCCCCAAACTCACCTGTCATAGTAGTGCATTTAGGCCCATATATTGACCTTAATTACAGCTTCTACAGCATACAAACACTTTTTCCCATGATTTGACCTATTGACCTAGTTATTATCCAAGATGACCCATGCTCAAACTCAACTTTGATAAACATTCCAACCAAGTGAAAAAACAGCCTCTATAGCATACACAATGCTTTTCTTTTATTTGAACTAGTGGCCTACTTTTGACTGCAGATGACCCAATACCTAACTTGACCTGACTTCTTGCCAAAGATAATCATTATGACCAACTTTCATGAACATTATGCAAACATTGTGACCTCTGGTGACTACACAAGGTTTTCCTAAGACTTGACCCTGCGACATATCGAACTTGACCTATATTCTGTTTAGATGACCGTTGTGTCCAAGTTTAATGAAGATTAGACCAAAATTGTGACCTCTAGTAACTACACAAGCTTTTTATATGATTTGACCTAGTGACCTAGATTTAGACCCAAAATGAACAAATATCACACTAGACATAGATTTTGATGAAATGACCATTGTGACCAAGTTTCATAAAGATTAGGTAAAAACTGTGACCTTCAGAGACTACATAAGGTTTTTCTATGATTCGACCTAGTGCCCTAGTTTTTTTCCCAGAGTGATTAGATATCTAACTTGGCCTTGATTTGTTGAGATGACCATTGTGACCAAGTTTCAAAAAGCTTAGGGCAACATTGTGACCTGTCCTCTAGTGTCTGCACAAGGTTTTTCTATGATTTCACCTAGTGACCTAGTTTTTTTACCACAAATGACTGAATATCGAACTTGACCTGTAAAAATAATTTTGTTTAGATGCCCATTGTGACACAGCTTGATAAAGATTAGGCCAACGTGTTGACCTCCAGTGACTACACAATATTTTTCTATGATTTGACCAAGTGACCTTGTGGCCTCTAGTGTCTACACAATGTTTATCTATCATTTAACCTAGTGACCTAATTTTTGACCCCAGATGACCCAATATCGCACTTGATCTAGATTATGTTGAGATGACTCTTGTAACAAAGTGTCGTAAAGATTAGACCATACTTCTGACCTCTAGTGAATACACAAGGTTTTTCTATTATTTGA
Organism: Spisula solida; assembly: GCA_947247005.1. Classification (NCBI taxonomy): domain Eukaryota; kingdom Metazoa; phylum Mollusca; class Bivalvia; order Venerida; family Mactridae; genus Spisula; species Spisula solida. The sequence goes on along the minus strand of OX365956.1, from coordinate 36,197,621 downwards.
CCTAGTATATTTAGTCAAATTAACCTATTATTGAACTGACCAAAATTTTGTTGATATAATGCCCTGTACATTGTGGATGGACAGTCTACAGACGAAGAGTGACACAAAGCTCTCATTGTCAACAGACAAAACGAAATATTTACACTCGCAAGCATGCAAAAAAAATTTATTATATAAATATCAGATGCCTGCCTACGTGACATTGATATTGTCAACCCGAGGACAGACTGTCAACATCTGATATTTATTTTATTATGACGAACACTATTATAAGTCTAGCAAAATGTTCACAGCCATGATTGTAATAGTTATAAACAGTAAACATGTGTTTTCGTATATTGTTGTGTTTATTCCACATTCTATGTTTAGAAAATTTTGTATATTCCAACAGTCAAATAAATACAATTGACGCAGTTACTTGCCCTTGGTTGATCTTCAATATGTCACACCTGACAGTCACTTTTTGGTCGATCACACAGGTGTTTGGCATGTGGATATGACTCCCCATGCCATGGTCCCCTCTACAACCCAACCAATCTCTATAAGAACATAGAACAGAGGGGACCATGGGGAGTCATATCCACATGCCAAACACCTGTGGTCGATCACATGTCAAATGGCTTGGTAATAATGCCTTTGACAGTCATTTTAATGTCTCTCTCTGGGGCAATTGGAGTTAAGCATTGTAGAAAAGAGTGCTGGATAACAAATACGTATCTACAGCGTAACTTCAAAAACGATCAACTAGAGTAACTTCACCTAATATCGACACCTTAAGCATGTAATCAAGTAAAATCGTTAAGTCCTCTTAATAACAATTAATAATCTGAAGATTTTTGTAAAACAAGTTTTCATTGGTCGAAATTCTTAACATGATGTTCCTAGTCACGGAATTATACGGAATGGTTTGACAGTTTACAAACATCAGTGAAATTACAGTAAACAAGAGGGCCATGATGGCCCAATATCGCTCACCTGATTATACAAGAAACCCTGCACAGTTTTCACCCAAGGGAATAATTTGAACATCTTGGTAGAAAACCACAAGATGATGCTACATACCAAGTATCAAAACTCTAGGCAGTGTAGTTTTAGCAAGAAGATTGTAATATGTTTTCCCTATATAAGTCTATGTAAAACGGCGACCCCCAGGTGGGGTCAATTTTGACCCCAGGGGCATAATTTGAAAAGTCTTGGTAGAGGACCACTAGATGATGCTACATACCAAATAGCAAAACTATGCAGTGTAGTTTTAGATAAGAAGATTTTTATATGTTTTCTCTATATAAGTCTATGTAAAACGGTGACCCCCGTGACGGGGCCAATTTTGACCCAGGGGCATTTTTGAACAATCTTGGTAGGGGACCACTAGGTGATGCTTCATACCAAATATCAAAGCTCTAGGTATTGTAGTTTTTGACAAGAAGATTTTTATATGTTTTCCCTATATAAGTCTATGTAAAACAGTGACCCCCCGGGCTGGGCCAATTTTGACACTAGGGGCATAATTTGCACAATCTTGGTAGGGGACCACTAGATGATGCTACATACCAAATATCAAAGCTCTAGGCAGTGTAGCTTTTGACAAGAAGATTTTTATATGTTTTCCCTATGTCTATGCAAAATGGTGACCCCCAGGGCGGGGTCAATTTTGACACAAGGAGAATAATTTGAACAATCTTTGTAGAGGACCTCTAGTTTATTCTACATACCAAATATGAAAGCCCTGGGTCAAGCCGTTTCGGAGAAGATTTTTTAAGGTTTTCACTATATAACTCTATGTAAAACTAAGGGCCCCCGGGCGGAGCCAATTTTGACCCCAGGGACATAACTTGAACAATCTTTGTAGAGGACCTCAAGGTGATGCTACATACCAAATATGAAAGCCATAGGCCTTACGGTTTCAGGGAGGAAGATTTTTGAAGTTTCCTTTTTGAAAATCTATTTTTAGCCCGTGTGACCTAGTTATGCGACTGACCAGAAAATTTTAACAACTTTGGTAGAGGTCCACCTGTAAAGTTTTATCAAATTTGGCCAAGCGGTTTAGGAGGAGAAGTCGTTAAGAAATTGTTGACGGACGGACGAAGGACGACGGACGACGGACATCTCGGTATGACAAAACCTCACCATGACCACTTTGTGGTCAGGTGAGCTAAAAACAAGACTGCGTTCAATAAACGCTTATGCCCCCGTGGAAGCCTAGTCCATGTAGTCTAGACTGGTACCACGTGTCCTACTCTAAAATATCTACTGTAGACGAAGTATGACGTAGTCGGAAAATGAGACACGTGGTACCAGTCAAATGTAGTCCATAAACAGGAATTTAGTATATAGTTATAGTGCGATCTTCCAAGGGGCATAACTGTGTGAATAATCAGCGAACCCGAACGTGCCGACGATATGCGCATCTCCACTTGGTAGTGAAGCTATCCATGAAGTTTTGTTAAAATCTGAGCAGTGGTTCTCGAGAAATAGCCCGGACAAGAATTTAGTATATAGTTATAGTGCGATCTTCCAAGGGGCATAACTGTGTGAATAATCAGCGAACCCGAACGTGCCGACGATATGCGCATCTCCACTTGGTAGTGAAGCTATCCATGAAGTTTTGTTAAAATCTGAGCAGTGGTTCTTGAGAAATAGCCCGGACAAGAATTGGGCGGACGAACGGACAGGTGAATCACTACTAGTATATGCCTCCCGATCAATCGATACGGGGCCATAATAAGTTCCCAAATATCGACACCGATCCCCAATTATCGACACCCTAAACAATTTTGAAAATTATTCACATTCCTGCAGGAGAAACTAGCAAATACAGTTAAATATTCAATTTGAACATACAATACACGAAATAAATGTATTTAGAAGTAGCACCATCGCTCTAAATTCCAATTACACAATCACTATTATAGACGACATGTGTTTCATGCAGTTTCTACTGACCTTAATAAATGAAAAAGACCTATTAAATTGAGGTAAATACGATTTTGCTCTTAAAGGTATGAAAATTAACACATAGTTCGTCCATATCTTTATGTTATTAATAAGAGGTCAATTAAAAACAAACATATTGCTTTAAAATAAGACAACGTGAATTCGAAGTATTAATTTATATTTAATTGGCCGGGTGTCGGTATTAGGAAACTATGTGTTGATATCTCGTATTATCCACATCTCGTGATATTCACAAAAACAAGGTGATATGTGCATCTAAAATACAGAAGCAATACTGTATTGAGCCATGATTCTAAAATAAATATAACCACAAGTTTTGAGGCTGTATAATGTTGAGAAAACAGTCTTGCTTCTTACCTCACTTGGTAAATTTTGCTGAAAATATTTCTATCAACAAAAACATGGTCTAACGATCATCAATATAGTTGTTGTTGACATCATTTATGATGTCATTACTATCATACATGTACATCGTTTGCTTTGATAGGTGCATTATTTAAGGTAATTAAATTGGAATTAGGCGAGGGTGTCGGTAATAGGGGGATGTTGGCATTAGGCTAGTTTACTCTACAATATTAAATCAAAACACAGGGGATTGACACATAAATTTATGTGTCAATCCCCTGTGAATCAAAACAGAAAGGCCCATTCATGATTGTCAACCGGAGGCAAATTATTACACAGAAGATTGTAAACAGGGGTTAAACCGAGTGTACGGTTTATCGATTATGCACATGACTTTGTGGATGATATGTTAGACTATATGTGTGGACATGTACGCTTAACGGAGACACACTCGATCGATACACAGAAGCTTGGTCCCTAGAAGCAACTAACTGACGTGAAACTTGACGGTTAAGCATTATTAGGTCACTGTCTTTCATTGTATTTATCGTGTTTAACCAGTATGATGTAATGAAATCAAGAAGCAATTTCTTGATTGTATCGATCCAAAATAATTTAGCATCATTTCAAAAAAGTATCGAATTCCTGTGTGCTTATCGTTCTATGTACACGTACTATAGTAATTCACACGATTAAAGCCCACTAACAAAATACATTACGACAAATAAAATGTACAGAAATCTACTCACTTTGATGATAAATCCAAGGATGGTTTATTCAGCGTTCATCGTATGTTTATAAAGTGCATCGGGAGAAAAATCGAGAATTTCTATTTTTAGACTGCGGTAATATCGTCAGTGAATAGAACATTACATGTATACAGGATGTAGTATTCCTAATAAAAGCGCCGTTTCATTTGATGTCACATACATTGTACGTGTTCAGCATTATATAGTCGGATATGTTTCTCCAGTGCATAGATAACACAATGTTTATAGATCAGGGCTGGTATTCACAAAGCATCTTAAGTAAAAACTTAAATATTTTGACTTAAGTCAATAATTTGTGCAGCTCATATGTCCCGCAATTTAAAAAATAATCTATGTTTTCTTAGTGATTATAGTAGCTGTTTACCTAATACTTCAAAACTATGTAAAATATTCAGCATCTTGATTTTCTTGCTTAGCTGATACACTTAAGAAAAAATCAAATGTTTAAGAAATTACTTAGTTTTTTGCTAAGAAGCTTTGTGAATACCAGCCCAGGTCCTGACTTCACTCAATGTCATGTCACACTTTAAAAGTGCTGCCTCACAGATCGGGCTAAAATTTTTGTATGACGTAATTTTCATACCTAACCAAGTATTTGTATAATAGAAAGCCACTGGTGGTAGCTTAATGAAAGATTCATGGCATATAAGCAATTTAAATCACTCTTTATATTTGGCACTAAGTATTTTTCTGTTTGAAAATATCGCACAGTTTCCTTCCAAAATGTTTTGTGAATTACCTAATTCACACATGATCAAACTGTAACTTCAACAAACTAAAGCCGAAACATCTGTGAGGTATTCGGTTCGTTTCGCAATTCGTTTTCATCGAATGAAAACAAATTTCAGGCAATTTAAGTGATAGTACATGCAGTGCTAATTCTATAGGGTATTAATACCCTATAGAATTTTGGGTATAAAAATGCTAAACTACTACAAAATGTCGATGTCTCCCAAGTTATTTTTATGTCAATGTGGTTGTTTATGGCATATACAGGAAACTATACCAAAATTACATGAATATTTGACAATTTAATTCTATTTTTGCAATACACTAATACGTGAGGCAGTCCCTTTAAATGCCAGGGGGTTAATCATTTATAGAGATTTTATTTCTTTTTGTATCAAAAATTTATGGTGCTCAATGATTTAAATAAATCTTGAAAAAAGCCGTATGATATCTACAGATCTATACCAACTATAAATTCAATAAAGTTGGACAATGGACGCTGCGACTATACATAGAGTACACCCTTAAGCGTTATAGGCGGAATTCCCACTGAACTTTATCGCTGAAGTAAACTATGTATAATCAAAGACCTATATTTAGATCTTTGGTATAACCCACCGACGATATTAATACTAGCCTTGGTTTACAAAAATGAAAAAATCAAAGTACTGAAAGTACGGAATTTACGCGGGGATATCGCAAATTCTTGGTAATATAATGTGTTTGGGAGGCGATTAAGCCTCTCATTACTACCATTGCCCATTTCTTAATACAAAATTAACCGCCTTTAGGCTGCTATGTGAATCCGCATTCAAGTAGTTCCAGAAACTGTCAACATTCCCAATACTGCTACATATGTTTCTCCAAATTTTTTAACTGATTTAAGCCAATCAGCAACATTTGTTTATTCTAAGATCAAAAATTATTGTGAAACTGTTCGTTAAATCGATATTTTGGCCAAAATAATCACTACACCTGCTGATACCGAACTTGTTCCATAGTACGAAAATGACGTGTTCATCAAATGTCCCGGCTGTAAAGCTATTTTTAGAAACTTCAGACTACGGTCAAGTGATGGTTTTTATGGCGTACGGTTAGGGTCAAAATTCGCATTTAGTAGGTTTTATCAATGAATCGTATACGGTCTGCAAAGTACTGTTATGCAATCATATGGTGTCGCTGTACTAGCTAGCCGCTTTCTATAGACTGTCTCCCGCTGTGAGGGAAGTGATTACAAGACGGTACTGTAGAATCTGATAAATAGGCGCGTAGTATTATTTTAAAGCCACTTTTGATATACGCATTCAATACACGTATTACATATAAATTAATATGCACCTTTTAACAATTATTTAGATACCCAACATGCCTATATAGTCACATATGCCTATTTTGACATTCAAGACAAGATCGGCAGTAAGAAAACGAACATTAAACGTGTAAAGTCGGTTTAAGCTTAAGTAGCAGCAACCAGATCGCCTCCCAATAGTACTCTCAGTGCTTTGATCTTATATATTATAAGATATAAGTGTGTTCTCCGTGACCACGAACGTCTGTAGAAAAAGAGGGTTGTTCAAGATGACCATCGATTTTGGGTATATAAACAGCTGATAGCTGTCTTTATTGATAACCGCGGTTATATGTTTTCATAAACAGGGTGTATAGATCTCAAGACTATAAAAAAAAGTGCGTTCAAAGTCAAATGAGAACAGTTATAAACATAAACTCGCCCGTCAGGTAAACTTTGTATTGGTTCTATATCAAATAGTGTGCAAATCTCACTCCATATATCAAAGGCGCGATAGTGAAGTGGTTAAACCCTCACTTCCTTCAAGTTTCTATTTTATTCTGAGCTGTAGGTTCGATCCCCACTTCGGTCAACTTTTTTATTGCATGTATCCATGTTATAAAGTCTTATATTATACTGCTATTTTAATGAATCGATACTTCAAAGTGATCATAGTTTCATGTTGTAGTGAAAAAATTAAAAACGATTGTATGAGTGCTGTTCTGTATAATTATAAACTTAAAAATTAAAATAATTGAAAAACGACTTGATAAAGAATGAAAACATAACACCAAAATAAATCTACGTTACTGCATACCAGTCCTTACTTCGTGTATGCTATTATATTAGTTACAAATAAAAAAAATAAGGTACTTGTAAAAAGATAATAAAAAACCTTTAAAATTAAAGTAGCTTGGATGGGTGTAGAACCAGTGGCGAGATTGAACTAAATTACTTGTATAATAGCGGAATGCTTACCCACTCGGCTAACGAGACGATGTGAAAACTGCAGGTTTCCAAGTATTATACTATTGATTGAAGGTATCTATTTTATTATATAAAACATACGCCTCCCCCATTCTTTTGAATGGGACAGTTCCCTAATTAGTATTACTTATTGAACCGACAGTAATAGTGCACGATTTGCTCGCGGAAATTGATACAATCAGCGCAATCACCTTTAAAATTGTAGCTCACCTGAGCACGAAGTGCTCAAGGTGAGCTATTGTGATCACTCACCGTCCGTCCGTCCACACTTTCAAATGACATCTCCTCTGAAACCGTTTGACCAATATTGATTAAATTTTGCCTGGATGTTCCTGACATAGGGGGATTTAAAAATTGCTCAAATAAAGTTGATCAATCTAGAACTCTGGTTGCCATGGCAACCAGGTAACAAAACCTTTAAAAATCTTCTTCTAAGAAACCAGAAGGCATAGAGCTTAGATATTTAGCATGAAGCATTGCGTAGTGGACCTTTGCCAAGATTGCTCAAATCATGACCCCCGGGTCAATATTGACCCCGCCCCGGGGGTCCCTTAAATTTGTATAAGAGATATATAGAAAAATATTCTTCTCTGGAACCACAAGGCATAGAGCTTAGATATTTAGCATGTAGCATTGTCTAGTGGACCTCTACCAAGATTGCTCAAATTGTGACCCCTGGGTCAATATTGGCCCCACTCGTGCCTCCCTTAAGTTTACATAAGAGATTAATAGAATATTTTAAAAGACTTCTTTTCTTGAACCGCTTGATGTATCTTCATACATTTTGGTCTGTAGCATCCTAATAAGATCCTTTCTCGAATGTAGGGCCCTAGTCTTCTTTAAGAGGCTACAGTTTCATAATTTAATTATATAAAATATGATGAGCAAGGTGATTCAGGTGAGCGATTCAGGGCCATCATGGCCCTCTTGTTTAATATATTCAAGCGCAAGTCAATAGTCAATATCTCCATACTTTACCTGCAGTGAAACTGAAAGTGCTGCGATCGATTTGCAAGTTGTGACTTGCATTCATTGAGTATGTACATATCCTTTCCGCTACCAAAGCAGACTAATGCAGACCATAACACACGGATCGTCATTGATAGCCGCCCAGGAGGCGGCTATCTTATGGAATACCAACCAAATTTCTCCCCTGGACGAGAAAGGACAAGTTACTGATAGTTATTAAAATGAATAAATTTGTTTGCGTGGATATTGAAGCTATTAATTGATACCTGTACAAACACATTTAAATTCTCATTGATCCCACCATAAATGACATTTTTTGGATGGATAATGTTCGTAATTAAAATAAAAAATGTTTCCGTATTAATAATTTAATTGCTGATCCCTTTTTGCGTAGACTAGCTGAGGTGTCTATTTTTTTCTACTACTGAACTGATCGCTAATTTTATCGATAGTTGTATTCGTTTACCAATGATGCTGATGTTTTCGCATGAAAACAATAATATGGAGTTTCATATAAATTTTCTTTTTTTATCAATTATAGATAATGAAAAGAAAAGAAATTGCTGAAATTTAAACATTAATTTGATAAAAAAAATGTTGAGTCGCCGGTATTAGTCTATTCATAAATTCTGTACTATAAATAGACTTGTTTAAAACGCGGTAAAACTACCGAATCTGCGGTCACAGAATGGGTAGTCTGGATTACCTCCCCTATCACTACTAAACAAATATAGAACGACAGGGAACCAGACTACAGAATGGGTTGGCCCGGGTACTTGCTTCCAAAAGTTTAACGGTAACATATCAGTATTTTAGCAATTATTGTGATATTGTGCTGTTTATTGTGATTATATAAGTAGTTTTCATATATTATGAACAATATCTTGATGATTTTAAAGTTGCTTGATTTGGCCGCACGTGCCCGCAGTTTGGCCGCGTTTTAAACATGACGGCGGAAGTAGATATATTGTTTTGATAAAACTTTACTTATTAAAAATAGCCGGGAATAAGTGAATACAAGACGCTAGTACTTGTTGAACAAGGAAAATCTTCTTTAATACTCATAACGAACGTAGTTATGCAATTTCATCAACATCCGATACAGACCTTGAAGTAAGTCACTGTCGTACTCGTACCGATTCGACCCAAAATGTTAAAAAATGTAAACAACTTTTGAACAATGTTATGCATCTATTGTGCATTGCTATTTCGTTTTGCACGCCAATTGTTTACATCAGTACGAGGCATCGTGTGCTACACTGTAACTGTACGAATTTAACACTATTGAAAACTGTTAAATAAATGATAAAATCTGAAATCTTATAAAAGTTCACTAACCAAAATGAATAAATATCACAGACTTATGACATTAGATTGATTCAGTCGAGCTGGGCAGTCTTGGATGAGCATCGTTAATCATATGCTTGTGAAATCCTTTTTAACAGTATGTTGTCGATTATCTTCCTTATCTGCATGATGGTCGGGCCAATTTTTTTTCTTACCCACATGATTGACAGTCATGCCAATTATTATTTTCCTTATGCGTCTGACAGTCGTCCCGATTACTTTGGTAATCCGAACGACAGTCGTACCAATTATGTTCCTTATGCGCATGATGCTCGTGCCAATTATTTTCATTATCCGCCGCACGACAGTCATACCAATTATTTTCCTTATGCGCATGATGGTCATGCCAATTATTTTCCTGATGCGCAAGACAGTTGTGCCAATAATTGAATTGTTTTCCTTATCCCCACGACAGTCTCGTAAATTATTTTCCTTATTTGCACGATGATTATACTGATTAATTTTCTTATCCGCACGTCGGTTGTGCCGATTATTTTCCTTATCCGCACGACAGTTCAGCAAATAATTTTCCTTATCCACACGACGGTCAAAATGTTGTCAGTCCGAATGAATATTTGTCAGTATGAATGAATATTTGTCAGTTCGAAAAAAATATTAAAATGAAAATAGACCTAAAGTTGTACCTTTTAAAATTTTTAATTGCTTTATTGAGAGCTAAATAATTTAAAAATGCATGTTTAGCTTTTAACATATTTAATAAGTGATTGCCAAAGGACCTAATTTGTTGTTTACCTTTTTACAATAACCTGAATGAGCATAGCTATAAATTTAACCCCTGTAGAGCTGAAATACCTCAAAATGACAGCCAATATTTTCAGCTCCCAGAGACTGAGAGTGAAGTAGAAAAACCCTAGGTACAATGTAACTGCACCGTCATCGAATCCCAAGTCCGCATTTAAAATGCAGGAGGGCCTAATTGTGTATTTTTTATGCTCCCCGAAGGGTGAGCATATAGTCGCCGCTTTGTCCGCCCGTCTGTCCATCTGTCACACTTTTGTCCGGGCCATAACTTGAAGAGTATTAGAGATATTAATTTGAAACTTCTTAGGTGAATAGACCTCATTGAGGGGAAGTGCAGTGCACAAGAACCATAACTCTTGATTGCATATGTTTTTAGTTATTCCCCTTTGTAATTTTTCATACTTCATTCTTGTCCGGGCCATAACTTAAACAGTATTAGAGATATCAATTTGAAACTTTATCGGTGACTAGACCTCATTGAGGGGAAGTGCAGTGCACAAGAACCATAACTCTTGATTGCACACTTTTTGAGTTACTCCCCTTTCTATTTTTTTTCATACTTCATTCTTGTCCGGGCCATAACTTAATTAGTATTAGAGATATCAATTTGAAACTTCATAGGTGAATAGACCTCATTGATAGGAAGTGCAGTGTGAAAGAACCATAACCCTACAATATATATTTTTGAGTTATTTCCCTTTGTAATTTTTTATACTTAATTCTTCTCTGGGCCAGAACTCATACAGTATTAGAGATATCAATTTGAAACTTCATATGTGAATAGATCTCATTGAGAGGAAGTGCGGTGCACAAGAAACATAACTCTTTATTGTAAATTTTTGGAGTTATGGCCTTTTGTACTTTTATACTTACTTCTTGTCCAGGTCATAACTCCTTCATTATGGGAGGTATTGATTTGAAACTTTATAGGTGAATTAATCTCATTCAGGAGAAGTGCACCTTTATTGTTTTTTAATTATCTCCCCTTTTCATACAAATTAATGTTTGGCAGGCCTTCACTTGAACAGTATTGATGGCATTTGATTGAAACTCAACATAATGGTAGAGGAAGTGCGGTGTCAAAGAACCAAAATTCTACATTATTTTCTTTTTTTACCTGTATCTGTAATAAGTTATTTCCAATTTTGGGACAAACACTTGCTTCGGGAAGCATAATTCGGTTTTACCGATTCATTGTATTCTACATTTACTTTAATCCAATAAATATGTGGAACTATCAAGTACTTCAAATTTATTTTGAATTATGTTAATAATCTGGTGACATTGCAACACTGCACATCCAATTGGTCAAAGGAATGATGACTAGTTTCCAATACCAGTAAGCTATTTAGAATGGTCACATAATAATGTTTCAGTGATTTATAATGTGCTTGTAATTGTATATATGCGAGGGTTGCATGCTACATGTATTTACGTGTTTTTACTTCATATCGTGCAGCATGTATATATAAGAACGTTTTGCTCATCCATATAGAAATGCATTTGTAAACGAAATTGCTGTTAAACAATAAGTAGAAATTAAAAGATCTAGATCTGTTATACAATACCGTTACTTATACTCAATGAAAAGTTAGGTACCATCCTATCAATTGACTCTTATATTTAAAATTCACGTTACACTGTGTTAAAAGCCGAACACAACTATGTTTTGACCTTACTGAGAAGTCACAACTTTAACAATATTCAGATGCACACACTAGAAAACTTTTGTACCGATAGGTCATATTGTATACAAAATACAGAGATATATATAAGTGGTAACTTTTCAGTGACTCCCAGTTTATAATGTCAAATACCTGTGTATATTGGAATATTTCCTGCTCAATTTCATTCTATCTGAATGAAACGTTAGAGATTTCAGTCGTTTAGAATAATTTATAACACCGTTGCTTGATATAACAGTATTCATGCCATGTAAACCACAAAATTGCGGCTACTTTGATGCATTGCATCACAAATTTGTCTTGTTACCACTAGTGTACGTAGAAGGACTGCCACTGACGCCTAAAACGTAGGCCTACTACAAAAATTACAGTCCTCAAAATCAACATCGTACAGCGCAGGACTACCAGGATTCTTTAATGTTTTGTCTTATTTTCAAGTGCATTTAAAATGCTTGTATCTCGTAACAGGACTTGTTATGGTGATACTTCTCCTTCCACTTTCTGGCCACCATCAACAGGTTGAATATTTTGCCAATGTTTGCGCAAAGAAAAACAAGTAAAGATATAAAGATAAAAGTATGAAATAAGAAAAAAATTAAAAGGTTAAAAACAAGGCTATTTAGGAGATTAGATACAGAGTGCGGACAGTCGTTGCTTGAACAAAATTAGTGGTTTAATAGCGGCATGCTTATCCACTCGACTAACGAGACGATGTTAAAATTGGTTTTCAAGTACAATTTATTATACTGTTGATTATCTGTTATATAATCTTGATAAGTATTACTTATCGAACCGACAGTACATGTACCTTACTTCGTGCATTTTGTTATATAAGTTACAAATAAAGAATAATCGGTCTGAATGTTACAATAAAGTGAATATAGCAACTTGATCCTGGTTTGTAGGGCCCGTCTCCCGGTCTGAATGTTACAATAAAGTGAATATAGCAACTTGATCCTGGTTTGTAGGGCCCGTCTCCCGGTCTGAATGGTACCATAAATGAATATAGCAACTTGATCCTGGTTTGTAGGGCCCGTCTTCCGGTCTGAATGTTACAATAAAGTGAATATAGCAACTTGATTCTGGTTTGTAGGGCCCATCTCCCGGTCTGAATGTTACAATAAAGTGAATATAGCAACTTGATCCTGGTTTGTAGGGCCCGTCTCCCGGTCTGAATGTTACAATAAAGTGAATATAGCAACTTGATCCTGGTTTGTAGGGCCCGTCTCCCGGTCTGAATGTTACCATAAAGTGAATATAGCGACTTGATCCTGGTTTGTAGGGCCCGTCTCCCGGCCTGAATGTTACAATAAAGTAAATATAGCAACTTGATCCTGGTTTGTAGGGCCCGTCTCCCGGTCTGAATGTTACAATAAAGTGAATATAGCAACTTGATCCTGGTTTGTAGGGCCCGCCTCCCGGTCTGAATGTTACCATAAAGTGAATATAGCAACTTGATCCTGGTTTGTAGGGCCCGTCTCCTGGCCTGAATGGTACCATAAATGAATATAGCAACTTGATCCTGGTTTGTAGGGCCCATCTCCCGGTCTGAATGTTACAATAAAGTGAATATAGCAACTTGATCCTGGTCCGTAGGGCCCGTCTCCCGGCCTGAATGTTACCATAAAGTGAATATAGCAACTTGATCCAGGTTTGCAGGGCCCGTCTCCCGGTCTGAATGTTACCATAAAATGAATATAGCAACTTGGTCCTGGTTTGTAGGGCCCGTCTCCCGGCCTGAATGGTACCATAAAGTGACTATAGCAACTTGATCCTAGTTTGAAGGGTCCGACTTACGGTCTGAATGTTACCATAAAGTAAATATAGCAACTTGATCCTGGTTTGTAGGGCCCGTCTCCCGGCCTGAATGTTACAATAAAGTGAATATAGCAACTTGATCCTGGTTTGTAGGGCCCGCCTCCCGGTCTGAATGTTACCATAAAGTGAATATAGCAACTTGATCCTGGTTGGTAGGGCCCGTCTCCCGGTCTGAATGTTACAATAAAGTGAATATAGCAACTTGATCCTGGTTTGTAGGGCCCGTCTCCCGGTCTGAATGTTACAATAAAGTGAATATAGCAACTTGATCCTGGTTTGTAGGGCCCGTCTCCTGGCCTGAATGGTACCATAAATGAATATAGCAACTTGATCCTGGTTTGTAGGGTCATCTCCCGGTCTGAATGTTACAATAAAGTGAATATAGCAACTTGATCCTGGTCCGTAGGGCCCGTCTCCCGGCCTGAATGTTACCATAAAGTGAATATAGCAACTTGATCCAGGTTTGCAGGGCCCGTCTCCCGGTCTGAATGTTACCATAAAGTGAATATAGCAACTTGATCCTGGTTTGTAGGGCCCGTCTCCCGGCCTGAATGGTACCATAAAGTGACTATAGCAACTTGATCCTGGTTTGAAGGGTCCGACTTACGGTCTGAATGTTACCATAAAGTAAATATAGCAACTTGATCCTGGTTTGTAGGGCCCGTCTCCCGGCCTGAATGTTACCATAAATGAATATAGCAACTTGATCCTGGTTTGTAGGGCCCGACTCCCGGCCTGAATGTTACCATAAATGAATATAGCAACTTGATCCTGGTTTGTAGGGCCCGACTCCCGGTCTGAATGTTACAATAAAGTGAATATAGCAACTTGTTCCTGGTTTGAAGGGTCCGACTTACGGTCTGAATGTTACCATAAATGAATATAGCAACTTGATCCTGGTTTGTAGGGCCCGTCTCCTGGCCTGAATGTTACCATAAATGAATATAGCAACTTGATCCTGGTTTGTAGGGCCCGTCTCCCGGCCTGAATGGTACCATAAATGAATATAGCAACTTGATCCTGGTTTTTAGGGCCCATCTCCCGTCTGAATGGTACCATAAAGTGACTATAGCAACTTGATCCTGTTTTGTAGGGCCCGTCTTCCGGTCTGAATGTTACCATAAAGTGAATATAGCAACTTGATCCTGGTTTGTAGGGCCCGTCTTCCGGTCTGAATGTTACAATAAAGTGAATATAGCACATTGATCCTGGTTTGTAGGGCCCGCCTCTTCGTCTTAATGTTGCATAGGCAACATGGGTGTTGTCTTTATATAACTCACTATTTTATATGTAAAATGATGCTGGTGATGGTATTTTTGGTGGTAATTATGACTTTAGAGTGTACATAATATCAGGACAATGATGATGATGATGATAAGGATGATATCAGTGATAAAGATATTGATGCCGGTGATGATATCAGTGATAAAGATATTGATGATGGTTATGATATCAGTAATAAAGATGATGATATCAGTGATAAAGATATTGATGATGGTGATGATGATATCAGTGATAAAGATGATGATATCAGTGATAAAAATATTGATGATGGTGATGATGATATCAGTGATAAAGATATTGATGATGGTGATGATATCAGTGATAAAGATATTGATGATGGTTATGATATCAGTAATAAAGATATTGATGATATCAGTGATAAAGATGATGATAGCAGTGATAAAGATATTGGTGATGGTGATGATGATATCAGTAATAAAGATATTGATGATGGTGATGATATCAGTGATAAAGATATTGATGATGGTGATGATGATATCAGTGATTAAGATATTGATGATGGTGATGATGATATCAGTGATAAAGATATTGATGATGGTGATGATGATATCAGTGATAAAGATGATGATATCAGTGATAAAGATATTGATGATGATATCAGTAATAAAGATATTGATGATGGTGATGATATCAGTGATAAAGATATTGATGATGGTGATGATATCAGTGATAAAGATATTGATGGTGATGAAGATGATGATGATAATGGCAAGAAGATTATAATACTAAACAGTAACAAACAAATCAATCCAGACTGACTACAAAATTTATTATTAAATTTTACCAAAAGTATATTTTTACATAGAGAGTATAAAACAGGACACAAACACAAAATAGCATGAGATATAATACAATACACCCAGGTCTACATGTCTACAACATTGTATATAGTAAAACCTCTCATCAATGCCAACTTAATAGTTAAACCACCTCAAAATTAAGACTATAACTCATGGATCCATTTTCAAAGTTTTACTCTTTATTTGACAGGCACATTATTATAGCCACGCTGAGGCACACTAAAGCACTTTTGTGGATCCCGAGAATGAACAAGTAATATCGAGGTTTTACTGTAATTATAGGGGTTCCATTTGACTCGGGATTAGGAGTTTGACCCTTGAAATTTCCAAAAAGCCTCATTTTGACTCTCACAATTTTGGTTTGAAGGGTCATTTTTCTTCAAATGATGGGTATTATCACTATTATGCCTATAGAATTGTAAAAATTTAGTCGAAAATATCAAAATGACCCTTCAGATTCAGAAGCTAGTGGAACCCCTGTATTACATATTGTCAACATTA
Organism: Spisula solida; assembly: GCA_947247005.1. Classification (NCBI taxonomy): domain Eukaryota; kingdom Metazoa; phylum Mollusca; class Bivalvia; order Venerida; family Mactridae; genus Spisula; species Spisula solida. Next base: position 36,181,360 of record OX365956.1, on the reverse strand, counting down.
ATTAAGATGGTTGCATTTTATATTGACACTGTTAATGTTAAAAAATAACTCCATATATATTGTGTTAAACATATGGTACCTTACATGTACATTTAGATTATACAAATTTATTTTAGGTCAATTGTGAAACAAATTTTTCCAAGTTTTAATAATCACTCTTGACACGTACCTCATTCCTGATGTTATCAATCGCCATGAAGGTATGACATTGTGATATAAGTACTCCAGGGCCTCATTTCCTAGACAGATGACATGATCATATATATAAATAAGTTATCTGAATCAAAATATCGTCCATGAAACTGGTCCCAGTTTGATACACATTTCGATGTATTTCGACAGTAACAATTAAATTTTTTCTGGCTCAAATATAACAAAAGAGCTTCTTATTCTGATACCATATTAATTAATTTAATCAATCCGATATTATGAGTAGCCAGAACAGTACATCAGTACTACTTATACAGGGTGTTTAAAAAGTTTGTTCTCAATGTTTAAGTTTCAATAGTTTATTTTTCTGAACTCAGAAGGATGTAAGTTTTTCAGATTAAATTCCTCAGGCTTCTATCGCTGTTCTAATCTTTCTGGCATTACATGAAGCTATAGAATAACAATCAAAATCGTTCACTGCTTAAACAGCCGAGATAAAATTTAAAGTAGGAATTTAAATTTTGAGAATAAACTTTTTTAACACCCTGTACATACTAGAATTTCTGTGTTGAATAATAGAACATAAATTTTCTATTGGGAAATGTTCTGCCAAATTAAATAATCAATTTTCAAGTAATTTAATAACAGCATGATCACCTGTATGAGTGTAGAACAGGGTATTAACTAGATCCTAATGAGTCGAGAAATGAGTCACAAAGCAGATTATAACAATACTTGCATAGCATAGTCTAAAAGAACTATGTGTGTATCTAGTATTCAACTAAAGCTATACTAATGGAAAACATACGGAAGCATATCAGGCAGTAGCCACGCTGAGGATATACCAAGCCAAAAATTTGAGAAATTACCAAAAATAAAGAAAAAGTACTAGCAATACAAATGTGACACATGAATATTTACATTGAACTTTGATGATTTAAAGAGACCAGAACCCTTATGTTTAAAATGCTTCCATAAAAAACAAACTTAACATGAAAACTAAACTAAAGCTCAAAAACTAAAGCTCAACTAGATTTATATACACACAGTTAAGGTAAAAACATCTACTCTAGAAATAAACCCCAGAGTCAAGCAGGTTATTTTTTACTATGACATTTTTATGTCTGAAGTTTCTGGCCTTCACCCGGTACATGAGATCAAAGGGATTCGACCCGATAAAATATCTTTCACATCTATACTATGAATACATAAGACAGGGGTCTTTCTTTATGACTGTCCCTCATATACCCAACTCAACATTATGTCCAATATTTTAAACAAGCCGAATACAATCATTTAATTTGTACTGCACACTTCAAGACAATATAATATTATACATAAAAAATACAACTTTTATCAATACACGTACACAATGTCGCCTGTGTCGAGCATAGAATGTTCACAAAATGCGTAAAACCCGGTTTGACGACATAACCCTGCACAGACAGAAACTAGAAAACGGCCTTCAATAAAGAAGAGAAATCATTATTTACACACGATCTCAGGAAATTAGTATGACGATTTGGTAGAGGAACATATTTGGATTAACTCACCGACACTCGTCCGTTTCTGTACAGCTTAGCTAGACGAAAGCAGCAATTCAACAACATTGACTGAAAACAATTCGCTGACTTTTGCCATTTTGACAGTGACAGCACGGCTTTTGTTACGAGTAATTTGATTGGCCGAAGAGTTGCATGGTATTACCCGAACACCAATCATTTTCTATATTGTCACATGATTCGTCACGTGATACTACAATGGTCGAAATGAATGTAAATATTAGAAATTGAATATCAGTTCTCCCTGAACTCGGATTATCGTCTATTTAAGCGGAACAGAAACATATAGGTGGCGGTAAGTTGCAAAAAATATGTCCCACTATCAAATCGTCGTACTAATATCCTGAGATTGTGTGTAAATAATGATTTCTCTTCTTTATCGAAGGCCGTTTTCTAGTTTCTGTCTGTGCAGGGTTATGTCGTCAAACCGGGTTTTATGCATTTTGTGAACATTCTATGCTCGACACAGGCGACATTGTGTACGTGTATTGATAAAAGTTGTATTTTTATGTATAATATTATATTGTCTTGAAGTGTGCAGTACAAATTAAATGATTGTATTCGGCTTGTTTAAAATATTGGACATAATGTTGAGTTGGGTATATGAGGGACAGTCATAAAGAAAGACCCCTGTCTTATGTATTCATAGTATAGATGTGAAAGATATTTTTATCGGGTCGAATCCCTTTGCATGAGATAGATCAAGTTCATGTAAGGATTCAGACATATTTGTTAGGGGGGGATCCAACAAGTTAATTTTTCTCAGGAAGGTCCGACCAGCTATCATTCTGAGAGGAGGTCCATAGCAATTAGCTAACTTTCTTAAACGGTTGGTTCTGATCAGATCCCCATGTTGATTCCGTTACGAAGTTCATTTAAATTGCAAACTGGACCATTTAAATTGCAAACTGGACCATTTAAATTACAAACTGGACCATTTAAATTGCAAACTGGACCATTTAAATTGCAAACTGGACCATTTAAATTGCTCAAACTTGTCCTTCAACAACAGATTCAACCTTCCCCATAAGGATCAGGTACACAGAAAATGATTGCCATGAAAATAGGCACTAATTATGCTGAATATTCAAGAGAGAATCCTATAATTGGCCCCCTAAAAGATCTGCGCTTGAAGAAAAAACACTGCCCTACAAATCTTGTATTTTGTTTGATTATTCATGAATTAAGCTTAAAATCATTATGAATATTAATTACCTGTCCAACAAATCCTGAGTTTTTGTTTGAATATGCATGTGCATGTACTTATATCAAAATTAATATAATCCAGCTGAATATTTATGAGGGCATCATACATAATCGGTGAAAAAATCCAGACAAAATAACCATGCCATAGAAATTACCAATATTTGTGAAACTTGTTAAACAAGCAAGCATTATTTACAAGCTATACATTGTAACACTACAAAACATACACACCCACATTATCATTTTAATTATTATATACCCAAAAATGAAATGCATTATTCTGTGACTAAGATGGCAAACAGCACTGCACTTGTAGTGCTTAACAAGGCTAGCCATGTGACTAAGATGGCAAACAGCACTGCACTTGTAGTGCTTAACAAGGCTAGCCATGGGACTAAGATGGCAAACAGCACGCACTGCACTTGTAGTGCTTAACAAGGCTAGCCATGTGACTAAGATGACTAACAGCACTGCACTTGTAGTGCTTAACAAGGCTAGCCATGTGACTAAGATGGCAAACAGCACTGCACTTGTAGTGCTTAACAAGGCTAGCCATGTGACTAAGATGGCAAACAGCACTGCACTTGTAGTGCTTAACAAGTCTAGTCATGTGACTAAGATGGCTAACAGCACTGCACTTGTATAGTGCTTAACAAGGCTAGCCATGTGACTAAGATGGCAAACAGCACTGCACTTGTAGTGCTTAACAAGGCTAGCCATGTGACTAAGATGGCAAACAGCACGCACTGCACTTGTAGTGCTTAACAAGTCTAGTCATGTGACTAAGATGGCTAACAGCACTGCACTTGTAGTGCTTAACAAGTCTAGTCATGTGACTAAGATGGCTAACAGCACTGCACTTGTAGTGCTTAACAAGTCTAGTCATGTGACTAAGATGGCTAACAGCACTGCACTTGTATAGTGCTTAACAAGGCTACATCAACAAGCCTCACATGTTTTCCCAAATAAATCCAAAACTATTATGTTTAAAACATTGCAAAGTTGTAGTTGAGAATACGAGTATGTGTATCATTATCATATACACCAAATTAAATTCTTAAGATAAAATACACAAATTGTGATTTGATCAGTCACCTGATATTGTTCTGGGTTTGATCTTGTGCTTAATCAAATATATAAAACAAATATGAACAAAAATACAAAAAGAAAATTTGTAGACAAATTATGCACGAAATAAAAAAGTCAATTTGTGAAATTGTACATCTTTTATCCAAAACGGGAAAAAAGTTGTGTTTTGTAGCACAATCATTTGTAATGTAATGTACCAGTCCTTTAACAAAAGAAGCATGTTTTTGAAGCAAATAATGCTTCAAAATACCATATAAAGTATTTGCCATGGTGTTTGTTTCTCATGATACGGCCCTGTGTACATTCCAGTAGAACTTTTCAGCAAATCATAACCATATTTAACTTTCAATTCACATTGATCTACGTTGATCTATATAATTATAATGATCTATATTTCCAAAAAAATCTATTGAAGAAAGCAGCAAAATTAACATATGATTATAACAACAACATATAATATTATGTACGTCAAAAACAACAAATTATATCAGATCATATTTTCATACTCTAACATGACATACCATTTTGCCTATGTAATCCTATATAGACAAAGAACAAGAATTATATAGCATTGTATAACGCTTGATATACCGATGAAAGTGACATCATTAATTAGTTCAGTACAACCTCTTCAGAGCGGCCCTCTATATAGAGGGTGGACAAGTGGTCTAGTGGTAAGAGCTACTGACTACTGATCCGAAGGTTGTGGGTTCGATCCCTCCTCCAGATGGTCAAAATAGACATGCTTTTTCAGATATAGCCCACCCAACATAACTAAAATAAAAACAGTCTTTCGGACGAGACGTTAAGCAAGGTCCTGTGTATGATGCTTTACATCGGCACTTAAAAAGAACCAGGGATGATTCTGGAAATGGAGCATCTTCGGTATCATGCACTATCCCCCAAACACTAAAGTGACTAACCTCTTCCGGGGGCCTCGCCCATATGGAATTCCAGTGGCGAGGATAAATAAAAGCTAATAAACTAATCCATAGAGGAAAAACCTCTGTATAAGCAACATAATCAATTTGTTCCAGAAGTATGGTAACCATATGGTTACCTCTGTAGATCAAGAACATCTGTATAGTACAATCAAACTTTGAGTTTCAAAAACAGTGTTGCTAGAGTGGTTGTACTGTACCATCAATTCAAAATTGGTCCAGGATATAATTATAAATGTATAATATCAAAATAATCTTGTACATGCCTAGTTCACAGAAATTGCAAGATCAGCAGCATCAATTCAAAATTAACCGAGAAGTGATCATAGCTGACAGTCAGTAAGGTAACTTTCGCTAGGTTATAAGGCCTGTGCCTTCACATCATTTATTCAAGTATAGTTTATGATATATAGACAGTGTTGTTACTTTTTAAAGTGACAAAATTTATGCCAAAATGCACCACAGTTTATCTATAGTTGATTTTTTGCTGTTGGGACACGTCCACAGCTCCCCAAGTAATTGGGCCTACACATTAAAATATCCCTAGATTCACAGCCTGCCAAGACTGAGCAATATAAGCATGTACATAACGAGAGACATTATATAAAAAATATTTTCTGTGTGCTGAGAATATATACCCTACATTGATACAGTTTCCTGAATATATGAAATGATCAGTAACCGTAAAATTTCATACTAAATAAGGCAACATGATAATGTACATGGGCACTTAATGAACATACATGCATAGATTTTATACCTCCAATTAATAGCTATTTGCTCATGTTTATGTTCCACAAGTAAAAGACAGACTTTTTTTATACTTTTTGATATTCTTTGAATAAAAACATATCAACAAAAGTGATTCCACTTGACCTTTGGCTACAGTTCCAAGAAGAAATTTGTCAACATTTGAAAACAAAATAGCCATAAATATTTTACTTCTTCATCGATTCCTACAAAAGATATGCCACGCTTACGGGAAAATTATTGCTTTCCATGAAATCTTTTTCAGCAGCTGTGCCGTTTTGTCCAGCACCCTGTGAAATGGTCAACCTGCTAAAAAGATCTTATATTTCACAGAGAGCAAGTTTCCCCTTAGCATGGCGTATAGTTCATAGAAATCGATAAAGAAATAAAATACTTACAAACTTATTGCAATTTTGTTTTCCAACGTCGACAAATTTCTTCTTGGAATTGTAGCCAAAAGTCACATGGTATTGCTACACTGATGTAGGTGCTAGGCAGACCCCAATGGTGACAGAACTTATTATCTACTAGTTGATGTATCTAATCATAGAAGCCAACAAAGATATCAAAATAACTCCAAATGACATTTTCGTAACAATTCCTGAGTTGATTAGTTCTGCACAGTTGTCTGGGATTCCAGGCCAGATGAAATGTGAGTTACGAATGAAGAATTGTGTTGTTTGCTCGCCACAGTTGTCAGATACATGGTCCATGATACAAGCTTTGTTCCCCTCATAAACCCTAAAATATGAAACAAACAGTATGGTTTTATTTTTCGAACATTTTTTCGGTTATATATATGGGCCAATTCACCTAACCAGTTTTCCTGATCTGTATTCTTACTACAATGTAGTACTAACTTCACCTTACACAACTTCTCCACATGTAGAGGAAAATAAACATTGTTGTCAAATTGTCACGGAAGGGTAAGATCAGCCGTGACCGAGACTCAACCAGGATTGCCGTTTTACAAATCCAGCGCATTAACCGCTGGACCACTGGACCATAGCTCTTAACAAACAGTAACATCATACCGATAGTTCTGATACCAGATCAATATTTGCTATGCTGCAATTAGTTACCTAAACAAACTGAATATGTCTACCCAGTTTCCATAGACTGTCCCTAAGATTATCAAGGGCCAAATTTTAATAGGTTCTATCAAGAGTTACCTGAATCAGCTAATGTATTAAGTAGGTTTGTTCGAGTTGTCTATTGCTTTTGTCAAATGGGTGTTATTAAGTCTCTAGTGGGCAAATAGTGAATTGCCATATTTTTTCGTCACATTTTTACAATTTTTTGCATAAGACCTTCTCTTGGATTTTTTTTAACCTGTGTCCTATACACAGCTGTGTGCAACACCAGGACTGGTATTCACAAAGCATCTTAGTGGAAAACTTAAATATTTTGACTTAAGTAAAAAACTTGGGTTGCGCTTATTTCCCACACATTGAAGATTAACCCATGTTTTCTAAGTGATTATTGTAGCTCTTACTACAATGCTTTAAACCTATGTAAAAATCAAGAATTTTGAGTATCTTGTTAGGCTGACACAATTAAGGAAATTTGATGTTTTTAAGATAATTCTAAGATTTCTACTAAGATGCTTTATGAATACCAGCCCAGGGTGATTACGGTAACTGTTTAGTTGTATATGGATTCATGCATGCACTAATTAACATGTTATTATTTATTCTACTTACACACAGCTCTGTTGATTCTTATACTCCTTTGATATATTCTGATAGCACTTAGTGAAGTTCATACTGGTGAAGACACTTTTAATACAGCTGTTCTGTTGTTGTGATACTGAAATACAAACAAATATCAGATACTAGGTAGGTCGGTAAGTATGACAAGATAAGAAAGAGTGATAAATGTTATCCCCAACAGCTGAGTGACAAATAATATCCCCCAACAGCTGAGTGATAAATAATATCCCCCAACAGCTGAGTGATAAATAATATCCCCAACAGCTGAGTGATAAATAATATCCCTCAACAGCTGAGTGATAAATAATATCCCTCAACAGCTGAGTGATAAATAATATCCCCAACAGCTGCGTGACAAATAATATCCCTAACAGCTGAGTGACAAATAATATCCCCAACAGCTGAGTGACAAATAATATCCCTAACAGCTGAGTGACAAATATTATCCCCAACAGCTGAGTGATAAATAATATCCCGAACAGCTGAGTGATAAATGATATACCCCAACAGCTGTGTGACAAATAATATCCCCCAATAGCTGAGTGATAAATAATATCCCCAACAGCTAAGTGATAAATAATATCCCAAACAGCTGAGTGATAAATAATATCCCAAACAGCTGAGTGATAAATAATATCCCAAACAGCTAAGTGACAAATAATATCCCAAACAGCTGAGTGATAAATAATATCCCCAACAGCTGAGTGACAAATAATATCCCAAACAGCTGAGTGATAAATAATATCCCAAACAGCTGAGTGATAAATAATATCCCCAAAACCTAAGTGACAAATAATATCCCCACAATAACCACCTTAATGAGAGACTTTCATAAGTGAAAGTTTATAAGTGAGTTATCTCCCCTTATTATACTCTCTAAACTGCATCGGTTGAATTATGTAGATAATGCAGCTATCAATATTTTGCTTCAGGGGGCAGCGGGAATACACGGGACAACTTCAGAGAGAAGACAAATTAGATGTCGAAATAAAGCAGGCAACATGGGCCATTTAATGTGGACCGTATCGAAAATTGATCTACTAGACTCTAGAACGAAATATGTCATCCACAATAAATAAAGTTGTTATTATTATTATTATTATACACCAATCATCTCCCACAGTAAGGATTTAGACAGAATGTTTGACTTTAGAACAGGGAATTATACCCCCCCCCCCAAATAAATTGTCTAATTTCTCTGGGTCTTGCCCCCTGGGGCAAAATATTGATAGGTGCATAACTCATTCATTCCTGTTCTATTGTGCATGGTAATAATTAGGTTGAATAATGTGCTGATTGGTCTGCCTTTAATTGGACTTTATCATTCAAGGGGTATACTGAATATGTCACTCAAACCAACACTAGTTCGCTTTTATTCTTGTTTATAATTAATCTACGCCATCTTGAAACAAACTACTCGAATGCAATGATGGGTTTCGGCGCCTGGAGAAAACAGACATGGCATGCAGATAATCAAACCAGACCAATATGTAGTTTGTGCCAAACCCAGCCATTATACGATGAAAACAATTATCAGTTGTAAAACTCCACCTCGGTCCACATTACTTGTCTCGGGAGAACATTCTATTATCCTCTATAGGATATGATATTTATATAAAGTCTATGAACGAAGTCTTACCTTTTGATAAGTAAGGACATTCATTCAGGAACTCCTTTGTGTCCTTAAATGAGACAATGCCCAGTTGGTCAGGCATGGTCATTTTTATGGCATTCTCAAACGAATCTTCTACTTGGCTGACAATTTCTGGAGGACAATCCTGCAACTTTTCCAGCATACATTCAACCTGTGGCTTCATGGAACTGAAAATATAAACTCATCATTTTACCACTTCTTTGTCAACCCTCATTAAGATAATTTACATTTCTTTGATCAGGACTTATGGAATTTTCAGAAAATGTGATAATATAAAAATCGAAACAAATCATGATAAGGATGAAAATCACAGAGCCTGGCTGATATTTGAAAGTTTGCTCTTATTGGGGATCCAACCCCATACAGCACAGCACAATTCAATCAAACATTTGTAGTTTCTTTGTTTATTGTTTCAACAATCTTTCTGTTATGCATGTATATGATGGCCGATTCACCTAACCAGTTTTCCTGGACTGTACACTATAACAAGTACTAACTTACCCTTGCGCAATAATTCAGCAACTTGTTGTCAAATTTATATGCAAGGGTCTAACCAGCAATGACCGTGAACAGGACCAGGATCGCCAGGTCACAAATCTAACACAATACTCACTAGAGCATGTAAAGACCCCAAGAACAAACTCTCTAGAGCAATAACAAGTCTTAAACACAAAATGTGTTTGTTGTTCAGAGGTTGTTGTTATGGAAAGGTAAAATGTGTATGGCTCAGGATAACAGACAAAGAGCGATCACACAATTGCCACTATATGACAAGTGAGCTAAAACTGTGAATACTAAAGATGAAATAAAAATGGCACTAGTAATTCCCTTGCTAGATGCTCAGCATAAAAAGGGAAACTGGCTTCTCTTCTCTCATAAATACCCTCGGAGCAATGGATAACATCATGAATGAGGTGCAGAGAGTGATTTATATAAGTTGGAAAAATTTGTTTCACAATGATACTAGGTAGCTTATTTAAAATAAACAAGAATATTTTGTAAAACATGCTTGCCCTCATAGCAGCCTGATAGTCTGAAATGGTAAAGATCACAATGACCTCAAAATCAATAGGGATAATCACCATGTACAGTTTTAATATCCTAGGGCAAAGTGTTCTTGAGTTATTGAACGGAAACCATTTAGTCTACCGACTGACCAACAGACCGACTGACATGTGCAAATCAATATGCCCCCCTAATCATAATTAGTATAAACTAATAAATAACAGTATTTTACCCGCATATTTGATCTGACTGCATAACAAACATCATATAATTGTTGACGGAAGCTGCTGGAGCACCACGTTTCATGACACCTCCTGAATTGTGACCTCCACCCATCGTCATACATGTCTTCACCTCACTGCATGGGCCTGTATAGGAACAATAACAGAATGGTCATGGTTATCAATTACACATGTATTGAAAGATTTATTTATTCATAAGATCTATTACAGAGTAGCAATCCCACTTGACTGGGCTACCCAACTTGACTGGGCTACACAGTGTAGCAATCCCACTTGACTGGGCTACCCAACTTGACTGGGCTACACAGTGTAGCAATCCCACTTGACTGGGCTACACAGTGTAGCAATCCCACTTGACTGGGCTACACAGTGTAGCAATCCCACATGTCTGGGCTACACAGTGTAGCAATCCCACTTGACTGGGCTACACAGTGTAGCAATCCAACATGACTGGGCTACACAGTGTAGCAATCCCACTTGACTGGGCTACCCCACTTGACTGGGCTACACAGTGTAGCAATCCCACTTGACTGGGCTACACAGTGTAGCAATCCCACTTGACTGGACTACACAGTGTAGCAATCCCACTTGACTGGGCTACCCCACTTGACTGGGGTACACAGTGTAGCAATCCCACTTGACTGGGCTACCCAACTTGACTGGGCTAAACAGTGTAGCAATCCCACTTGACTGGGCTACCCCACTTGACTGGGCTACACAGTGTAGCAATCCCACTTGACTGGGCTACACAGTGTAGCAATCCCACTTGACTGGGCTACCCAACTTGACTGGGCTAAACAGTGTAGCAATCCCACTTGACTGGGCTACCCCACTTGACTGGGCTACACAGTGTAGCAATCCCACTTGACTGGGCTACACAGTGTAGCAATCCCACTTGACTGGGCTACCCAACTTGACTGGGCTAAACAGTGTAGCAATCCCACTTGACTGGGCTACCCAACTTGACTGGGCTACACAGTGTAGCAATCCCACTTGACTGGGCTACACAGTGTAGCAATCCCACTTGACTGGGCTACACAGTGTAGCAATCCCACATGTCTGGGCTACACAGTGTAGCAATCCCACTTGACTGGGCTACACAGTGTAGCAATCCAACATGACTGGGCTACACAGTGTAGCAATCCCACTTGACTGGGCTACCCCACTTGACTGGGCTACACAGTGTAGCAATCCCACTTGACTGGGCTACACAGTGTAGCAATCCCACTTGACTGGACTACACAGTGTAGCAATCCCACTTGACTGGGCTACCCCACTTGACTGGGCTACACAGTGTAGCAATCCCACTTGACTGGGCTACCCAACTTGACTGGGCTAAACAGTGTAGCAATCCCACTTGACTGGGCTACCCCACTTGACTGGGCTACACAGTGTAACAATCCCACTTGACTGGGCTACACAGTGTAGCAATCCCACATGACTGGACTACACAGTGTAGCAATCCCACTTGACTGGGCTACCCCACTTGACTGGGCTACACAGTGTAGCAATCCCACTTGACTGGTCTACACAGTGTAGCAATCCAACATGACTGGGCTACACAGTGTAGCAATCCCACTTGACTGGGCTACCCCACATGACTGGACTACACAGTGTAGCAATCCCACTTGACTGGGCTACACAGTGTAGCAATCCAACATGACTGGGCTACACAGTGTAGCAATCCCACTTGACTGGTCTACACAGTGTAGCAATCCTACTTGACTGGGCTACACAGTGTAGCATTCCCACTTGACTGGGCTACCCCATTTGACTGGGATACACAGTGTAGCAATCCCCCTTGACTGGGCTACCCCACTTGACTGGTCTACACAGTGTAGCAATCCCACTTGACTGGGCTACCCCACTTGACTGGGCTACACAGTGTAGCAATACCACTTGACTGGTCTACACAGTGTAGCAATCCCACTTGACTGGGCTACCCCACTGACTGGGCTACACAGTGAAGCAATCCCACTTGACTGGGCTACACAGAGTAGCAATACCACTTGACTGGGCTACACAGAGTAGCAATCCCACTTGACTGGGCTACCCCACTTGACTGGACTACACAGTGTAGCAATACCATGTGACTTTTGGCTACAGTTACAAGTAGAAATTTGTAAACATTGGAAAATAAAATAGCCATCAGTATTTTATTTCTTCACCGATTTCTATGAAATATATATTATATGCCAAGCTAAGTGGAAAATTGTTTGCTTTCCACGGAATATAAAATCGTTTTCAAAGGCTGTGCCGTTTTGTCCATAACCCTGTGAAACTGAGGAACGTGTAGGTTGATGGCTAACCTGAATGTAAAGTTTGAGGATCCTAAGGCAAAGCATTCTTGACTTATTGAACGAAAACCATTCGGTCTACCAACCGACCGACCTACTGACTGACCAACAGACGGACCGACATGTGCAAAGCAAAATAATACTCTCACCAAAGATGAGGGCATACCGGTATCTACTTACCTACCACTTAGTATACAAAGCTATATCATGGAAACATTAACCCTTATACTGAGGCATCTTGTACAACAACACTCATTTTATAGGAACCCAAAGAAATACTGTTGGGTAATACAGTAATAGTTGTAAACTTCAATATCACTTATATGAAACAGGCAAATCAAGCAGTTCAATTATTATTATCTTTTCCCATGGGATTATTTCTAAATAGAACTAGAAATACTGCTTCCTGTTCAAGGACTGTGCATGCGAAAATGTAATGTACCGTATGGATGTTTTGACTTGTTAAAATAACGGAAGATGGATATAATGTTCATGAGTGAACAGGAAGAATAATTTTGCACCTAATACTCCATTACCAGTAATTTCTCCACATGAGGAGGAAAATCAACAAGTAACTTCTCCACACGTGGAGGAAAATCAACATTCGATGTAGTCAAATTTTCATAGAAGGTATCACCTCCTGCGACCTAATTATACTGATTAAGAAGTTTTTCTCAGACGGATTCGTCCAAAGAGCTATTTTTTCGCAGGAAGGGGTCCCACCAGCTATTGCAATGCAGAGGGGGTCCAGCATTCCAGCATGCTATTTATCTTAAAAGCGCTGTCGAACTCGTGTAAATATAAGGATAACCGCATTTTAGCCAAATTTCGAGGGGGATCTAGAGATCTTAAAGATAACTAGACTGTTTCATAAACCTTTATCACCTACCTACAATCATAGCACAGACACCTTCCATTCCACCTTTTTTAAGGAATGTAGCCATATCAATGCCGGTCATATTTTTCAAACTTTCCAATGGATTCCCGCCTGGTGTACTCAGTAACTCTTCACATCTATTTAGGTAATCTAGTACACAGCCAAATGCATCCATACCCTCATCACTGAAACCATACAAAATATACATGTTGATAATCATTTACGTAAGTATATCTGGTAATTATAATCGAAAAATGCAATTTAAACAAAAGGGTAACCGTTCATCACACAGGTAACTGTATCATTGATTAAGAGTAAAAAAACCTTTAAAAAAACATTTGTTTGTAAAATTTATAAAGTTATGACAATATAAATCTTACCAAAAAAATGTTTTTTTATTTTTTTACTCTTAATCAATGATACAGTTACCTGTGGTTGATCATATTAAAATTCTTTCAATTTTCGTCATACTAGGTAAGACCACCTCAATAATAAGACCACCTCAATAATAAGACCACCTCAATAATGAGATCACCTCAATATTTAGACCACAAGTTTTAGAGTGATATTCACTTGTTTTGCGCTTTATTTACTCTCAATATTAATACGATCAACTCACTGATCTAAGGATCCCAAGGATGGTCTTAATATGAAGATTTTACTTAATATTTAATGAACATTGTTGGTGCAAAGCTATCATATACCTATCTTGTTGGTACCGAGCTATTGCATACCTATCTTGTTGGTACTGACCTATCTTGTTGGTACCGAGCTATTGCATACCTATCTTGTTGATACTGACCTATCTCATACCTATCTTGTTGGTACCAAGCAATTGCATACCTATCTTGTTGGTACCGAGCAATTGCATACCTATCTTGTTGGTACAGCTACTGCATACCTATCTTGTTGATACTGACCTATCGCATACCTATCTTGTTGGTACCAAGCAATTGCATACCTATCTTGTTGGTACAGTGCTATTGCATACCTATCTTGTTGGTACAGCTACTGCATACCTATCTTGTTGGTACAGCTACTGCATACCTATCTTGTTGATACTGACCTATCGCATACCTATCTTGTTGGTACAGCTACTGCATACCTATCTTGTTTGAACCGAGCTATTGCATATCTATCTTGTTGGTACCAAGCTATTGCATACCTATCTTGTTGGTACTGAGCTACTGCATACCTATCTTGTTGGAACCGAGCTATAGCATACCTATCTTGTTGGTACCAAGCTATTGCATACCTTTCTTGTTGGTACCAAGCTATTGCATACCTATCTTGTTGGAACCAAGCTATTGCATACCTATCTTGTTGGTACCAAGCTATTGCATACCTATCTTGTTGGTACAGTGCTATTGCATACCTATCTTGTTGGTACAGTGCTATTGCATACCTATCTTGTTGGTACCGAGCAATTGCATACCTATCTTGTTGGTACAGCTACTGCATACCTATCTTGTTGATACTGACCTATCGCATACCTATCTTGTTGGTACCAAGCAATTGCATACCTATCTTGTTGGTACAGTGCTATTGCATACCTATCTTGTTGGTACAGCTCCTGCATACCTATCTTGTTGGTACAGCTCCTGCATACCTATCTTGTTGGTACAGCTACTGCATACCTATCTTGTTGATACTGACCTATCGCATACCTATCTTGTTGGTACAGCTACTGCATACCTATCTTGTTGGTACTGAGCTACTGCATACCTATCTTGTTGAAACCGAGCTATTGCATACCTATCTTGTTGGTACCAAGCTATTGCATACCTTTCTTGTTGGTACCAAGCTATTGCATACCTTTCTTGTTGGTACCAAGCTATTGCATACCTATCTTGTTGGAACTAAGCTATTGCATACCTATCTTGTTGGTACCAAGCTATTGCATACCTATCTTGTTGGTACTGAGCTACTGCATACCTATCTTGTTGAAACCGAGCTATTGCATACCTATCTTGTTGGTACCAAGCTATTGCATACCTTTCTTGTTGGTACCAAGCTATTGCATACCTTTCTTGTTGGTACCAAGCTATTGCATACCTATCTTGTTGGAACTAAGCTATTGCATACCTATCTTGTTGGTACCAAGCTATTGCATACCTATCTTGTTGGAACTGAGCTATTGCATACCTGTCTTGTTGGTGCCGAGCTATTGCATACCTATCTTGTTGGTACCTAGCTATTGCATACCTATCTTGTTGGTGCCAAGTTATCACATACCTATCTTGTTGGAACTGAGCTATTGCATATCTATCTTGTTGATGCCAAGCTATTGCATACCTATCTTGTTGGTACCGAGCTACTGCATACCTATCTTGTTGGTGCCAAGCTATTGCATACCTATCTTGTTTGTTTTTTTTTCATTTGAGGCCCCTTTCGGGTTACCCCGTTTATTTTTTCATTTATAATACATTTAACAAGATAGAAACAATATTTCAACTACATGCTAACATTTTATCATTTTGCTGTCAAATGTATATTCAACAATGTTTTTCATTTATGATTTTGTCCCATTTTTTTTTATATGTTTATGAAGTTTAAAAAATAAGATAATGGATCTATCTTGTTGGTACTGAGCTATTTCATACCTATCTTGTTGGTGCCAAGCTATCGCATACCTATCTTGTTGATACTGAGCTATCGCATTACCTATCTTGTTGGAATCGAGCTATCGCATACCTATCTTGTTGGTGCCAAGCTGGCGCATGCCTTTCTTGTTGGAACCGAGCTATTGCATACCTATCTTGTTGGTATGAGCAATTGCATACCTATCTTGTTGATACTGACCTATCGCATACCTATCTTGTTGGTACAGCTACTGCATACCTATCTTGTTGGAACTGAGCTATTGCATATCTATCTTGTTGGTACCAAGCTTTGCATACCTTTCTTGTTGGAACCGAGCTATTGCATATCTATCTTGTTGGTACCGAGCTATTGCATATCTATCTTGTTGGTACTGAGCTATTGCATACCTATCTTGTTGGTACAGCCACTGCATACCTATCTTGTTGGAACCGAGCTATTGCATATCTATTTTGTTGGTACAGCTACTGCATACCTATCTTGTTGGAACCGAGCTATTGCATACCTATCTTGTTGGTGCCAAGCTATCGCATACCTATCTTGTTGGTACCGAGCTATTGCATACCTATCTTGTTAGTGCCAAGCTAAAGCATACCTATCTTGTTGGTGCCAAGCTAAAGCATACCTATCTTGTTGGTACCGAGCTATTGCATACCTATCTTGTTGGTACCAAGCTATTGCATACCTATCTTGTTGGAACCGAGCTATTGCATACCTGTCTTGTTGGTACTGAGCTATTGCATACCTATCTTGTTGGTACCGAGCTATTGCATATCTATCTTGTTGGTACCGAGCTATTGCATACCTATCTTGTTGGAACCAAGCTATTGCATACCTATCTTGTTGGTACCAAGCTATTGCATACCTATCTTGTTGGAACCGAGCTATTGCATACCTGTCTTGTTGGTGCCGAGCTATTGCATACCTATCTTGTTGGTACCGAGCTATTGCATACCTATCTTGTTGGTGTCAAGTTATCACATACCTATCTTGTTGGTACCGAGCTATTGCATATCTATCTTGTTGGTACTGAGCTATTGCATACCTATCTTGTTGGTACAGCCACTGCATACCTATCTTGTTGGAACCGAGCTATTGCATATCTATCTTGTTGGTACAGCTACTGCATACCTATCTTGTTGGAACCGAGCTATTGCATATCTATCTTGTTGGTACCAAGCTATTGCATACCTATCTTGTTGGTACTGAGCTACTGCATACCTATCTTGTTGGAACCGAGCTAAAGCATACCTATCTTGTTGGTACCAAGCTATTGCATACCTTTCTTGTTGGTACCAAGCTATTGCATACCTATCTTGTTGGAACCAAGCTATTGCATACCTATCTTGTTGGTACCAAGCTATTGCATACCTATCTTGTTGGAACCGAGCTATTGCATACCTGTCTTGTTGGTGCTGAGCTATTGCATACCTATCTTGTTGGTACCGAGCTATTGCATACCTATCTTGTTGGTGCCAAGTTATCACATACCTATCTTGTTGGAACTGAGCTATTGCATACCTATTTTGTTGGTACCATGCTATTGCATACCTATGCCAAGCTATCCCATACCTATCTTTTGTTTTTTTTCATTTGAGGCCCCTTTCGGGTTACCCCGTTTATTTTTTCATTCATAATACATTTAACAACAAGATAGAAACAATATTTCAACTACATGCTAACATTTTATCATTTTGCTGTCAAATGTATATTCAACAATGTTTTTCATATATGATTTTGTCCCATTTATTTTTCATATGTTTATGAAGTTTAAAAAATAAGATAATGGATCTATCTTGTTGGTACTGAGCTATTTCATACCTATCTTGTTGGTGCCAAGCTATCGCATACCTATCTTGTTGATACTGAGCTATCGCATTACCTATCTTGTTGGAACCGAGCTATCGCATACATATCTTGTTGGTGCCAAGCTGTCGCATGCCTTTCTTGTTGGAACCAAGCTATTGCATACCTACCTTGTTGGTACCGTGCTATTGCATACCTATCTTGTTGGTGCCAAGCTATTGCATACCTATCTTGTTGGTACCGAGCTACTGCATACCTATCTTGTTGGTACCGAGCTATTGCATACCTATCTTGTTGGTGCCAAGCTATCGCATACCTATCTTGTTGGTACCGAGCTACTGCATACCTATCTTGTTGGTGCCAAGCTATCGCATACTAATCTTGTTGGTACTGAGCTATTGCATTACATATCTTGTTGATACTGAGCTATCTCATACCTATCTTGTTGGTACTGAGCTATTGCATACCTATCTTGTTGATACCAACCTATAGCATACCTGTCTTGTTGGTACCAAACTTTTGTATCAGTTGTCATTTACATCATGAGGTGTATAACAAAGATATCCTACCCATACATGCAAAGTGCCCACAAACTGTCTATTGGACAAATGAACAATAAAAATTTGCTATTCACCTCAGCTAGCTGGTGGGCACATTTGCATATGAATACCTCTGTATAGAAACATGATCACTCCTACAGTCAGATTTTTCTGACCTGTTGCAGGTCATTAGCTTGACTTTTAGTAATGAAACCAGACACATACAGGTACCAACTGGAACCTCAGAATGAAGTTGTACGGGTTACATATATAGCAAGCATTGGATTTACATGTGCACAAACCGTTAAAAGATATTGTACAAAACACGCGACTTGTACAAAACTAACTGATATAAATTTAAAAAGGCTATGATGCCCATCTTATCTCATCAACCCGTTCAATGAATATTCAATAATGTCAATTAAACTACCTGCTTCACTCTTTGAAAAAATCAACTTATACCATATACATGTTTTCCATTGTATCACTCCAAGACAGTATCAATCAAAATTTTCAATTATTTAGGTTATCTATAGAGTAAAGGGTTAATAAGCAAAATGTAAGAGGCACAAGTTGCTACATTATGTACCTGCACATCAACTTCATCATAGCGTTTTCATCGGAAGGATCAAGTCCACTGAGACCGGTTTGGAAGAATGATGAGAATCCCATCATGCATTCCATAAACCCTTGATCGCTGGCAATCTCCTCTCGACATCCTCCCAGTATCCCAGGGCTACACAACACTGAAATATATCAAATTTCCCTTTTCTATGGGTATCATCATGAATTTTTGGCTTAGACTGCAAGAGTAATAATAATAATAATATAATAAAGACTTTATTTATAGAGGCAACACAGTTAGGCAATTGCCCAATCTTCCCTGTGAGCCTCTTGAAAATAATCAACATTTACAGATATATGTACATAGCAACACAATACATGATAGCAAAATATTATTTATATACAATGTGCAAAGCTATCAAGAACAAGGTTCACAATTACAGATATTCTTTTGTAAAGCAATACACATCAATTCAGCAATGTTTTCCAATAAGACATATACTTATATTTGAAGCCATTCAAGGTCTGTGCATTTCGAACATCTAATGGTAACGAATTCCAAATCATTGGCCCAGAGTAGTCAAGAGAATTTTTACAGAATTCTAGCCTTGGTTTTTTAACATAGAGATTCTGCTGACACTCAGAGGATCTGAGATGGCGAATTTGGACTTCATGAAGTTTTTGGAATTTGTCCTTAATGTATGGGGGGCTCATGTTGTTTAATGATTTATAAATAATGATGGCTTTTTTATATTTTACGCTGTCAGGAAAAGTCATCCAGTTCAAAGTAGCAAATAGTTCATCTGATGGAGTATCAAAGTCTTTATCTAGAATGAGTCTGGCAGCTCTCTTTTGAAATTTGACAATAGTGTCCACATTACTGTTACTACAATTTCCCCAAATAGAGCAACAGTAATCTAAATGGGGGAGTATATATGCATTATAGAACATTTTTCTGACTGGTATATTGATGTAAGGTTTTATTCTTTTCAAAAGATAGAGCTTTGAATTACATTTTTTAATGACTGCATCAATTTGATTGTTCCAGTTAAGATTTCTATCAACTTGAACTCCTAAAAGGCGTTTGGTGTCGGACAAGTCTATTTGTTCCTGTCCAAGATGTATAGACATGTTTTGATTTGTAGTGGGTTTATTTGTTGCACTGATTAAATCTGTTAACTCCAAGTTTTAAATAAACCTTCATATTTATTCTTTGACTTGAGACACAAGACATTCTCTACGCTCACGCCGAGAATTGGTACTATTGACACAACTTTTTTGTGCAAAAAGTCACATTTTTTCTAGAAAACCCCGGGGCCACTAAATAACATTATTTAGCCGGATGTTGATTTTTAAGTTCATGTATATGAAATAATTATTACTAGATAACATTATGTTCTTACCTACCTTTCCTGTTATTACAATCATGTTACCAGAACCACAGATGTTAATTTGTTTTTGGCCTTAATAACTAAGGCCAGAGTTCTTTGATTTTTCGTTACTCGGACTCTCCTGCCCAACTTTTTGGCATTTTCAAAAAAAATAAATTGAAAAAACTGGGAAAAACAAAATTGCATATAATGTTTTTGGTTCATTATTTCCTTATTTTGTTAATAATATGTTGTATTTTATTAGTGTTTCAGTGCAGTGTACTAGTCTAAAGATAAATTGGCTATTTTCTTGAAAACTATGACTGCTGTTGAAGTTGATTGCTTTAAATCGGACCGTCATTGACTATTCTACCACCAACAGCTTGTGGAAGCTATATTTTGAGAGTTTTTATTTTTTCCCCTCCTCCTGCCGACATTTTACACAACAAGAGCTGTCCACGAACAGCGTGCTCCACTATTCGCAGCGCCATGCTAGGATAGTCCAATTATTATATATTCAAAACAAAATTCTTCATTACAGCAGCATTACCCTCTGCTGTGTAGAGGTTGGGGCTTCTTAGTCGAAAAAGGGGAATTTTTGGACAAATTATGCAGGACTGTTACCTACTCAAGTGTAGGTCCCCTTGGTCACGAAGGTAAACAAATAAGCATTTCTTAGTCCAAAAGGGGGCATAATTTCAACAAAATGCTAAGTAGTTATCTCCTCCTGTGTAGGGGTTGGGGTCATGATGGTGAACAAGTATGCAAAGTATCAAAGCAATATATCAATTCACTTTGAAGATATAAGGGGTTAAAAAAACCTGCACCTAAACTTTAACATTTGCATTTCCAAGTGCAAAAGGGGGCATAATTTCAACAAAATGCTTGATAGAGTTACCCACCCTTGTGTAGGGGTTGGTTCATGATGGAGAACAAGTATGCATAGCATTATGTGAATGCACTTTGAAAATATTAGAGGTGAAAAAACCTGTACCTAAACTTTAACATTTGCACCAAGTTGAAAAAGGGGGCATAATTTCATCAAAATGCTTAATAGAGTTACCTACCCCTGTTTATGGGTTAGGGTCATGATAGTGGACAAGTATGCAAAGTATCAAAGCAATATGTCATTGCACTATGAAGATATTATAGGTTAAAAAACATGTACCTAAACTTTAATATTTGCATTTCTATAAGTCCAAAAGGGGGCATAATTTCAACAAAATGCTTGATAGAGTTACCCACCCCTGTGTAGGGATTGGGGTCATGATGGTGAACAATTATGTAAAGCAATATGTGAATGCACTTTGAAAATATTAGAGGTGAAAAAACCTGTACCTAAACTTTACCATTTGCACTATATATATAAGTTGAAAAAAGGGGGCATAATTTCACCAAAATACTTAAAAGAGTTACCTACCCCTGTGTATGGGTTGGGGTCATGATGGTGAACAAGTATGCAAAGTATCAAAGCAATATGTCCATATACTATGAAGATATTAGAGGTTAAAAAACCTGTACCTAAACTTTAACATTTGCACTATTTGCACTAAGTAGAAAAAGGGGGCATAATTTCAACAAAATGCCTGATAGAGTTACCTACTCCTGCATATGGGTTGGGGTCACGGTGGCAAACAAGTATGCAAAGTATGAAAGCAATATCTCAAAGGACTTAGAGAATATAAGAGGTTAAAAAACCTGTACCTAAACTTTAACAAAAGTGTTACGCCGACGCCAACGCCAACGCCGATGCTGACGCTCGGGTGGCTGCAATAGCTCCCCTTATTCTATGAATAGTGGAGCTAAAAATGTCCGAGTAACAACAAATTAAAAAGCTCTGGCCTAATATGTCTCCATGACATTTTCAAGGATTACTGTGTCAATGAAATTGAAATCCAACTCCGAAAGCAGTATGTGAATAATCATCATGTACTACACAGTATAACATTACTAAGGTGTGTAACATTAAACCAATTTTATGTTATTTTTAAGTATGCAATGAAAATATGAGCTTTGCACAATGAAGTAACAGCTTGTTGTTTTTAGCTGTGTACTTTGTGATCATTTCAAGTCTTCATCAGTTTTTGGAGCTTCAACAATTGCTTGTGCTGACAACAGTGGTCACAAATGTGGCATAATTTGAAACTTGGTCAGGAATCCACAAAAATCCCCTAATAGTATAATCAAGGGCGTAACCTAGAGACATTTTGATCGTTAGGCCCAAATAACACTGGGCATCTTGGGCATGCCCCAGACAATTTGTAAACTGCTGATAGCCTGTGATGTGCTTTATTGTATATTTGGGGACATCAAAATCGTTTCCATATTTCATTAAAGCATGTATATAGGCCTGGAACAAGCGGTATTTATGCTACTGGCTATCTCCATAAATCTTGAACACATTGATCATCTCCAAGAAATCTAGGTCAGTCCGGTATTGGGTCTTCTGGGTTCAAAATCACTGTCTATTAAATCACTGTTAAATCACAGGAAAACCTTATGTAGACACTTCTGATCATGACTGATCACAATTTTAGCTTCATCCTTATGCTAGGTGGTAACATTGATTATCTCTAAGAAGAGATGTTTGAAAAGCATGTATGAAAAGCATGTATGCCTGATGGCAAGATTGTAAAAGGTCAATTGTAAAGCGACCTTGACCTGCTGACCTCAAAATCAATCGGATCAACTACTAGCTGGTGGTGATCAAAATCCCTATTAAGTTTGAAGATCCTTGGGTCTATTATTGAGTAGTTCATCAGAAACATTTTGGTCTATTCATTCATGTTGAAGGTCACAGCAACCTTGACCTTTGACCTACTGATCTCAAAATCAATATTTATCCACTGTGGACAGCCATCTTCACACAAAGGTTGAGGATCAGAGGGTCAAACGTTCTTGTGTTATTGAACAGAAACCATGTGGTCTATTTATTCTTATTAAAAGTCACAGTGACCTTGACCTTGAATCTACTGACCTCAAAATCAATTTACTGTTGACAACCAACCTCCACGCAAAGCTACAGGAGCATAGGATCAACATTTATTTAAGTTTGTAGATTTTTGGCATATTTTTGAGTAATTGATCACAAACCTTTTGGTCAATTTATTCATATTCAAAGTCACAGTGACCTTGACATTTGATCTACTGACCTCAAAATCAATAGGTTGATGACCAACGTCCGTGTAAAGTTTAGAATTCTAGGGATACTAAATCTTCAGGAAAGTTTGTCAGACCTTTGACAGGATATAATCAAGGTTGA
The DNA here is from genome assembly GCA_947247005.1 of Spisula solida. Taxonomy (NCBI): domain Eukaryota; kingdom Metazoa; phylum Mollusca; class Bivalvia; order Venerida; family Mactridae; genus Spisula; species Spisula solida. The sequence continues at coordinate 36,157,733 of OX365956.1, read as the reverse complement.
GCTTGAATAGGGGTCATCTGGGTTCAAAAATAGGTAACAAATTCGAATTATATAAATACTATATAAAGGCTGCTAGTTCATTGGATCAAAACCTACATTCTGAACAACTTTCATGATTAAACTAACCTAGATTGTGCTGAGACGATGATTGTGATCAAGACTTATAAATAGTGTCAAAGAACATTGGCAAATAAAATTTGACAAAATCATGAAATTGTGGCAACATGGACAAAAGCTATCTGATCATGTAAGCATAGTCCATTTTGCAAATGTATTTATCCCATCCACGAGTTAATGATATCCTATGTTGTGTTGTAACTTTTTTATACTCATGAGCTATATTTTGTAGAAAGGACTTTCGAGCATATTCCATGGCCGCCAAGAATAGCCATTTATTCAAAAAAAATAATATCGTTTCCACTGCAGTCCATATTGAACCATATTGTAGTTTAGAATATACCTCTATTGCGAGGCAAAAATCGACTTGACAATTAAACGGATCGGCGATGCAGGCATAAATACTCCTCTATGATTGAGGAGAAATTAACAGCATGTCGATCTGTTACAAAACATTTATTTCTTTTAACGTGCCTGGATTACAATAAGCACACAGCGGATGTGTCAACTAGTTAGAGAATACAATCATGTATTTATTATATTGTATTTAAATAAGTCATTTAAAGCGTGGAATTATATCTCACATACTGTGATTTAAGTCTGTGTTTAAAGCAGCTTATTGCTTAAAAAAGAACGCCCGCAGCTTAATCTGTTGTAATATACACACTCACTACATTCATGTAGCTTTCGAGCAGTGTGCGTATGTTCGGCTTAAATGCTGTCCTTATGACTATTTAATACCCACGACGACTTTTCAGGTTAATTTCTTTCAAAATAATGCAAAGCAGATTTTTAAGCGTTTTTTAAGTATGACCACGAAGTTTAATCACACGTTTAATTAACGTGCAAGGTATGACGAAATGTCATCGAAAGTGTCGTCTGTCATGGCAGGGACCATACTTAAAAAGCAGAAGCGATATTCAAAAAGCAGCTTAAGGAAAAACTTTTTCTTAAACTCTTAAAATTTTCTTAAGTGCATCAGTTCAATGTTCAAAATAAATATTTGTGCACATTGTAAACTCTATGGATCCAGTTTTTTCTTCAATTTGTGAGAAATATTCGCTAAAAATAAACAAATACACCATTTTTATATAGCGCCTTTTTCATGCGAACACACGTTCAAAGGCACTTAACATTGTAGTGTAACAGACACAGGTACATACTCTACCAGTGTAGATACAGCTTGATCTGGCCAGAGGAACATACTGAGAGAAAGCTCCAGAAGGGAGAGAGAGACATTAGAAACAGACATGTTCTGCGCTGCAAAACTGTGCCTATACATTTGTACCTCTTATTTAGAATAGGTAGCCTGGTTCTTTAATGTGCCCGGTGTATAGCACCGATACACAGCTCCCTGGCACCTTTACTCCGATACTTAGCAGTACACACGGTCAGATACAGCACAGGCCTAAGAAATTATATCACAAAATACCGAGTTTTGAAACTCCCCATCTTCCCGTCATTACTATATATTCTATTATATACAGTAATGACGGGAAGATGGGGTATTTTGTGATATAATTTCTTAGGCCTGTGGATACAGCGAGACATATGATAAATGTGCCCAAAAAGTCCGGCCTCTAGGCCGCGGGTAATTAAAACAATGGCTTATGTCTAAAAGGGAGGTGGGCATGGATTATGGTGGAGCTTATGTTATACCCGGAAATAATTATTGTTTATGGGATGTTGTGCTATCATAAACTGGGTGACATTTGCATTAGACCTGGAGTGGTATTCAATATTGATCTTACTTGACTTTAGGATAAGGACAACCAGTCAAATCACACTATATTAAACTATTGGCCAGTAACAGGGGATATGATTGGCTATCCTTATTCTCCAATTAAGTAAGATCAATATTGAATACCCTGTACACGAAGTCGGATGGTTATTGCCTGGAAGTGACAGAATTACAAAAAACTTCAACTTCAAATTTATTGGCGAATCGGCATTTACATAATACCTTTAGCCATTAACAAAACATATACATGTATACAGTACAGATGGCCACAATGTCATATATGCATCAAACTAAGCACATTGCATGCATAATAACACAAGAGGGCCCAAAGGGCCCTAGGATGCTCACCTGTCGAACTTGACCTAGATGTTCGTGAGATGATCATTGTGACTAAGTTTCGTAAAGATCAGGCCAAAATTGTGACCTCTAATGGTTTATCTATGATTTGACCTTGTGGCCTAGTTTTCGACCCCGGATGACCCAATATCGAACTTGACCTAGATTTTGTTGTGATGATCATTGTGACCAAGTTTCGTGAAGATTTAGTCAAAATTGTGACCTCTAGTGACTACACAAGGTTTTTCTATGATTTGGCGTAGTGACCTAGCTTTTGACACACGACAATCCAAAATCAAACTTGGCCTAGATTTTGTTGAGATGATCATAGTGACCAAGTTTGATAAAGATTAGGCTAAAATTGTGACCTCTAGTGACTACACAAGGTTTTTCTATGATTTGACATTGTGACCTAGTTTTTAACCCCAGATGACCCAATATCGAACTTGACCTAGATTTTGTTAAGATGATCATTGTGACCAAGTTTCATAAAGATAAAGTCAAAATTGTGACCTCTAGTGACTACACAAGGTTTTTCTATGATTTGACCTAGTGACCTAGTTTTTGACCCCAGATGACCCAATATCGAACTTGACCTAGATTTTGTTAAGATGATCATTGTGACCAAGTTTCATAAAGATTAGGCTAAAATTGTGACCTCTAGTGACTACACAAGCTTTTTCTATGATTTGACCTTGTGACATAGTTTTTGAGCCCGGATGACCCAATATCAAACTTGACCTAGATTTTGTTGAGATGATCATTGTGACTAAGTTTCATAAAGATTAAGTCAAAATTGTGACCTCTAGTGACTACACAAGGTTTTTCTATGATTTGACCTAGTGACCTAGTTTTTGACCCCAGATGACCTTATATCGAACTTGGCCTAGATTTTGTTGAGATGATCATAGTGACCAAGTTTCATAAAGATTAGGCTAAAATTGTGACCTCTAGTGTCTACATAAGCCAATTGTTGATGGACGGACGGACGTACGACGGACGAAGAGTGATCACAAAAGCTCACTCTGTCACTTTGTTACCCATATCACCATGCTGACATGTAGCAAAGCCACAGGCCACTCGGAACTTAAATTGATCAGAATTCTTATCGCTGCTTTATATGTCGTGTATGTGGCTACAACCAGCAACTCGAAAACCTAAAACGCATCAGAAATGTTACATTACCTGGGTATTTTATATTTCATAAATAATGGATAATCTTAAGGTATTTTAGTACCATATGAAGTGTATCCTGTCATAGTATTACAGATTTACATATTAAGTTCCGTGGATTTTTTAAACAACTTACAAATGACTGCAGTAATACCGTGATATATAAGTGAATGCATTGTATGTCGATTAAGTTTTTGTTTATAATTATAATAATCATGCCCCTATATATTACTGGTAGTCGCATGAACTTAATATTAAGTATTATGATAAATAGACGTAAGGTTGAATCAATGGTTCTATACTCCCCAAAGCAAACCATTTTGGTACCCACTATGGCGTTATCCCCAAAGTATAGCACTTGGGTACCCACTACGCCGTTCTCCGCAAAGAATACCACTAGAACCTTGAGTCATGTCGCCACTTTTCATTCTTAACCCACAAAGGGTCGAAACTAACATTTCTGACAAAATGCACAACTATACATGTACTTGGTACCATGGTATTTATCTGAAGATCCATTGACCAATGGTTCGGAGAATTAGCGCAGACTAATTTAAGGACATCCAGCCTGACCGACGTCCAACACAAAATCAATCGGCCTCCCACTACACAATAGGCGGTTTTAAGGGCCCAATAAAATTGCCTGAGCTTAGGAGAGACATGGAGAGACATAATATACGCGCGATACAATAGCTCAAATTATACTAACAGAGCGTTAGAATGACAGTTCAATACCCGAGTTGTGCTTGTCAGTTGCCAGTTGTCCCAGTTGTCCCAGTTGTCAGTTGTCCCAGTTGTCAGTTGTCCCAGTTGACAGTTGTCCCAGTTGTCAGTTGTCCCAGTTGTCCTAGTTGTCAGTTGTCCCAGTTGTCAGTTGTCCCAGTTGCCAGTTGTCCCAGTTGTCAGTTGTCCCAGTTGTCAGTTGTCCCAGTTGTCAGTTGTCCCAGTTGTCAGTTGTCAGTTGTCCCAGTTGTCAGTTGTTCCAGTTGTCAGTTGTCCCAGTTGTCAGTTGTCCCAGTTGTCAGTTGTCCCAGTTGCCAGTTGTCCCAGTTGTCAGTTGTCCTAGTTGTCAGTTGTCCCAGTTGCCAGTTGTCCTAGTTGCCAGTTGCCAGTTGTCCTAGTTGTCAGTTGCCATTGGAAGAGCATTTGAACTATTACTGTAAAGTTACGAGTGAATGATACAACTTCGTATGCATAAAATCGTTAACATCCACATCGTACCACAGGCTCTCGATGCGATTTTGAGAGTCCAAGAAAAATATAATAATTAGAACGAATCGTTGCTATGACAACAGCAATAAGATATATCCAATTTAAAAGTCCAACTATGCATAGCTTGTATTTGTTATTCTTTCAATATGACTACATGTACATAAAACACTAACGGTAAATACACATTATTGTCACGGCATATTTGAGTACTAGTAATTCAAAAAAATGGTTGCCATGGTATTGAAACGAAAGAAGCAAAACCATTTCAAAATAAATAAAAAATGCAGTCATAGACTTTATTAAAATAAAGTCCATATATGGCATTGGTAATATTTTTATGATAATTAGTAGTAAACAAGATAATTTTGTATATTTTAGTCGTTGAAGAAATGGTTGCTATGGCAACAAAAATAAAATAAAAGCGTAAAATATTTACACAGAAATGTTACGCCTCACAAAAAAGTACCATTATTCAAATGATAAGTTGATTCATAGCAGGTGAGCGTTTGTGGGATAATGCCACTAACACACAAACAGTACCAAAATATGTCAATATTGAGATGTACGTTTTGGCACAAAAACATACATGTCATTGGTTCCATTGGAAGGTCATAACTTTGTGAATAGTTGAAAGTTTGACAAAAATCTTTTTTTATTGTGTACAGGAAAGATAGATTCGACAGAAAATGACAAAAAACAAAATTCCAAAAAATTGTCATAAGGGCCCTTTTCTCAGATCTTGGCTCAATTTAATATACATGTAACCTATAATCGCACTAAGATTCTGTGCGCCGTATCACTATGGAACGAAATTATCTTAATTCCAAGCTTTATCACGCCTACAAGATAAAAGACTGCCAAGGAAATTAATGCTAAAGTAAGTCTAGTATTATTTTTGCTAAAAGCTCGAAATGTTAAATTGTTAAGCAACTAAACTTTGTATAGAGTACAAGTATGTGAACGAAACCAGTTCCACTCTAACGTTATACATGCAGTTATATTTACTGATAAGGCAAAAACAAATACATTCTGTGATTATGGTAACATGATGAAAAATAGTACAGGAAGGAAATCATTCTATGTTTTTAAAATTATTTTATTACTGGGAGAAACCCCAGTATTTGTATCACATACCAATCCTGAAATCACTACGATTTTAACCATGTAATTTCTCAATAACCAATTCATCCGAGCAAGAAACAAGTGCCAGCAAATCTCAACCAATATCGTAATATTCAAAACATTTTAAAGAACATTTGTTCATACCAAAATGCTAATAATTTACGTGTTTATGGTTAGTCTACATGCAAAGTGTTAACTGAACCACAACATGATTGTGTTTGGCCTAAGTAACGTTAAAAATAAAAGCAGTTTTCATTTTTTGTATGAAACAAAATGATCATTATGCTCAATTTGAACAAAATGGCGAACATAAATGATCGCTTAACAGCGTCATTTACAGATGACATTTAGATATACATCCAACTTGGAGTTAAACGCAATTTTATGAATTTGCCGCAAAAACAACATATATACATTAGTAGGTCCGGATATATATTTCAATCATATGAATGTATTATACAGTTTATTGTTATCACGTCTCGTCATTGAGTCAGCGTAGAGTTGACTTGATGGTATAGTCAACAAGAGGACCCATAGGGCTCTAGGTCGCTCACCTGTGCACATTGATCCAGTAGAACCATAGTTTTCATGTTTTTAAAAAAAAATCTTATTGGTTGCCATGGCAACCAGCGTTCTGCATGGATTACAGTTATTTCAGCTATTTTAATGAAGGACCACACAAGGAACAATTTTACCAATTTTTAATACAGTGAAATAAAACCTGTAATTTTATAGGAGAATATTTTTAAAGATTTTACTATAGATATATAGGGGAAAACAGCGCCCCACCCACTGGCGGCGGTCATGTTTTTTGACGAATCACGATAAAAATGTCAATTTTGTAAGAGGGTCACCCAAAAACTATATCTGTGAAATGAACGTATATAGGTCTTTGATCCGCTGCCACAATGAATATTAAATGTCCTTGCATATTGTACTGTACAATGTACGACTAAACTGCCTGGACAAAAATGACTCTTCAAAGGAGGTACAGTGATGGTGCAACGTTGACCGACGCTGTATACGTTATCGAGTGCATAATGTTCTGAGGCCGTACAAAGAACAATGCACATAGTAAGCCTACTGTCCTCGTACAAGGCTAAATAATAAAGGGAAACAGTGATGAGGTCGTTTGTTCTTTATTCAAACTCAACAATAAGATAACAAGTTTTCAAATGAAAGGCAAATACTTTATTTCAAGCTCATATTGGTGGTCATTGATGGTTTACGAAACTCTGATGGCCATTAATGTTGAAAGGTATCGATTTACCGCTACAGAAAAGTAGACGATTGTCGATAACATATTGAAAAGTACCCGTTGGCAAGGTAATTTTACACTGATTTCTAATTGTTCAAATCAACTCATCGCTCCAGTACATATTTAAAAAACACATAATAATTATTTAGCTACCTCTTAGCTACTGATCACATTGCCCTTTATGCACTGCAATAGTATATTTACCGGAGACAAACGGTAATGGCCGAGCTTTCACGATTGCTTTTAGCTAACATTGTAAGCTTTATTTAGCAACTCACTATTGAACATATTGCACGCGCTACCAGATTCTTTCAACAGCTTTTTTCCTCCCGTTCAGTTAAGAAAAATATGTTCTATGACAAATGACAGTGTATCCCAGCGCTAAACAGTCTCCCTATGTCATTAAATCAATGAATATTCCTGTATGCACATACATGACTAAGAAATAACCGAACGCTTTTTCGTGAAACATGTTGACCAAAATGAAGTTGAAAAATAGGTAAAGAGTCGTTTTATTTTACGACATTCTCAAATATAAAAACATAATATATTATAGGTTCTAGATACATATACTATAGTAGGCCTACTATCTCAAACAATAAACTAATATCATAAAATAAATACGGAACAGAGTCGGCATATTCAAACAGCTATTGACATCGTATTGTTTATGGCGTGTGTCTGTTTATTTATGCAAAGAAGTATATGTAAAGGTTTGAACGACCCATACATCAATAAATCTCTTCAGTTTGAATAAACTTCATATCAATCATAGCAGTGTATGTATATGTAACGTATTAGTCAGTGTCACACGTAAGGCGCAAATGAAGGGTCTAGGCCACGTACGTACAGGTCCATGAAAAGTGTCCCGTGAGGTCACATATAATGGCTTACAATAATGAGAAGGTCGTAAGTGCTTCTTAGGACCTTATAAGACCCGTTTATATTTCAGTGAAATATGTATCACGATGCGCTTCTTATGAGCCTATTTTCATGAAAATCGGAGCAGGTCGTGTTGACCAAATTGAAGTTGAAAAAGCTGGTTTTTCCATAAGTAAAGAGGCGTTTTCTGACAGTTTGTTCTTATTTTCTCTAAGTAGCGCTTTCTCATTCTAAGCTAGCAATATATTGTCTAGGATACTTTACACGGACTAGTTCTCGTGGCATATATTCCATCCACAAATCTAGACATTATACAACTGTCATACATTATACATAATATATTAGCAGTCTTAAAAATCGCTTTTGAAGTATGTATCGCTTAATTAACAATCAAGAAATTTCAAAGTTAGTAATTGAAGAGGACACATCTTTTCCTGTTATGTACAGCTGGGGTTTGGAACAAATTATCTTATAAACTGTGGGGTTCAAGAAACTTGGCACACCATTATATACCGGCTATCTACGCACCTGACCTGCCTAAATTATATTTGCACAAGCCATCTCAACTCAAAATGCAACTACAAACACCGGCATTGTAAGGCTACCATACTATCTACTACACACATGTGTGTATTGGGTAGTATAGTCAACTCGACCATGTTCTAACGCCAGGTAAAAATACCTCCATCACGAGTATAATTATGTCATGCTAAAATCTTTTAAATAGTATACCGCTATATCGTGCGAACTAATTAACGTACTCCGTGAGCCTTCTATTCCGCATAAACCTTCCGCATTTATAAGTATAATTCAGCAGTTGAAATCTTGTAACGTTATACATGTATAACTCAAAAGCGGCCTTTGTTTCTATTTATCATTATATTCAACTCAAGAATCAAATTATCCGTGCTATAACAAAGAACGTGTACAATAATGCAAGCAACAGTAATGGGTTAAAAACTATATAACATGTAAAATTGTATGACTCGAACAATACCGAGTTGACAGCAACCTTTTAAACGTTCGATCACTAATTCTATGTACCGCACCTGCGCCAACGAAAGAGAACTTCTAGGCCTATTGCACGATGAATGAAGCATAATTATTGAGTTCAAACTAAGGTTAAGAATACTTCATTTTTTAAAGTCTCTGTACCGTATATATTTTTCTATCTAACTATGCGTTCATGAACCGATGTAGTATGTGTGTGTCAAATTGGGGGCTAAATCGTGCGAAATGCAAGGACCCTATGTAATGGTGCGCAACTTTAAAGATTTTTTTCATGGCTGAGGGGGGTCTCAAGGGGTACGTTCGGTCAGCTATTTTGCTCTAATGGTCCAACAAGCTATTTTCTTAGAAGGGTTGTCCTGGTCATGTTCAAAGCCCTGTCATAATTCCAGGGGGTCTGAACCGTCACGTCCCGGCACAGTCTGGATCCGCGCGTGCAAATGGCTTATTGATATGAAGGCTGGTCTTAATGGCAACATGCATGTTAATATCAGTCAGCTGTTAGTGTACTAGTGTATTGAATTGACGATGTAATTCAACGTAACACCACAAACTGACATTTTCTTCAAATCAAACAAAGAATTAATTTAAGCGCCAAGCAATCAGCTACAAAAGTTTGGCGCCAAATTCAACCTGACATTTTATTGAAGAGGCATTGATTTTTGTCGTTATTTAACATGACTGGAGTCTATGCAAATAGAGCTATTGACAAAGTGAAACTATTAGCTGTGCCCGATGTTTGGGTACGGATATTAGATATCATAACTCAACGTTCGGGACCTGATGTTTGGCACGGATCAGGAACTCACGGCAATGAGTTAATTAACATGCTTATCGGACAGTCGATAATTTCTTATAGATAACGAGGAAAAAGCAGGAAAGGAAAAGGATCACGGGAACGCTCTCCTTACATAGATCAATATATTTTATAGACACGATTCTCGATACAGTGGAACATTACTTATAGATAACAACACGAGAGGAAGAAACAAAAATCATTAGAATGATATAAAACCCGAATCAATTCCGTCAAGAACCATGTAAAAGTACGATTTTATTGCCCATTAATGTTTGCATAGCATGTTCGAAATACAATATCTCAAGGACCAAACTATAATTACAAATACATTGTAAAATATTTTTCAACAGAGCCTTATAAATGTTGGTGAATAAATATGTGTAAGTATTTACTATTTACATATCACTGGCTAGGAATGAGAAGGTTGTAAGTATACACATGTTTATTGAGAAAACATAAACATGCAACTGTCTGAAACTACTCTTTACTTATTTCAACTTCAGTTTGGTCAACATGGCCTGTTCTGCTTGTCATGAAAATTGTGTCATAAGAAGCGCCTTATGATGCATATTTCAAATATGCATGAGGTCGCAAAGACCCAGCGATATGTCTATAGATTCTGTAAATTCTAACTCTGGATAATTATGTTACAACTACTCGCGGCGGGTTCTGATAAGTATAATTTTATAACTAACATGTTTACATGCGAGTCGGTCTGTTTTGCAGTACGTTGGCGAATTTGAACTTATTCCAAAATCTGATTAAGCATAACTGATGTGTCCATTGCCAAAAAACAGCAAATAATCTCTTTAAACTTGATTTTCGGTGGTGGCATAGTGATTAGTGTAACACATGTCATAATCATTATTAAAGTGTCATGTTATTGAAAATACATATAGATTAGCAGCTGCATATGGTCTCAGTGTTCACAGAACACATGGTTGATCCACAGGTACCTGTAACTGTATCATTGATAGAGTATAAGAAATTACATGTGGGTTGACCTTACAATAAAAATAAAATCATGTCCCACCTACATCTAAACAAATTTTTAACGTTTGAATATGTCGGGTACGATTTTCAAAAAAATATTTTGTAATTGCAAGATCGTGTGGTTTATCAACGAATCTCTCGTATTCTTTGGGTTAATACATAGGCAGCCTGCACGTACCCTACTACTTCACAAGTCATATCAACCTTCTCATTGTTTACCTATATAACATAGTAAACAGTGGTAAAATCCGATTTGGCCGGGGTAGTATTTGGGTACGTGCTGACTGCCTATGCATGTACTAAATCTGGTGCTACCGTAGTTTACATTTGTTTATCACTATAAACCAGCGCACTATATGCCTGTTTACACAATCATATGTCAACAGGTTAATTATTATTAAAAGCTATAAATATACGAACTAGTAAAGCAATATACAAAATGTATATATAATATTATTATATTTTGTTATGTAATAAACTTGTTTACTTACATATGACCGCAAACAAACGATATAATAACAACTCCATGATTGTGTTCCAGCTATAAATCCAGAAATGATCGTTAGAATAAACACATTGGTATAGTAAGCATAAACTAAACGACGGACTGGAACAGTGGACTGCATCTACAAAGGCGCGTAGCTTCTTTTCTTCCTATAGGCAGTGTTATTTCCCCAGGAATGAAATACCAAGTGTCAAATAAAAAATATGCTATAAAATCAATGGGATAAGGGGTTTAAGTGTGTCCACTGAACGTTTTTGACTTATGTCTGAATATACGAGCTGCAAATTACAATGTCTCAGTACATAATTAAAATAACATGGGGCATGACCCGGACCTCCCAGAATAAGGTATCCTATTATTATGTTGTCAGTACTTGTTTGCTTTGAATGAAAGCTAGTCAGTCGCAAAAGAAAGTATACATAATAATAATATATCGAACTTCTATAGTATGTTTGGTGATATTTGTGATCCTATTTGTAAAACAAACACTGGTAAACCGAGTTGTTTTAACCATAAAAGACCAAATCAACCTTGGTTTGACGAGGACTGTGTAAACAGCAGGGCGACTTTTTATGAATGTTTGAAATGTTTTAGAAAATGTAAAAGTGATGGAAATCGAAAACAATTATGTCAATCAAGGTCAGTGTATAAAAATATGATAAGAAAAAAGAAGTTAACATTTGATGAGTGTAACACAAAAAAACTGGAATCGATTAGGTTTAAAAACGCCAAAGAATACTGGAAGTTATTGAAATCAACTTACGTTAAATCTGACTGTAAAATACCATTATCAAATTTTGAAGGCTATTTTAAAGCAATCAATGACCCGGAATCGGCATTTTTTCAACCTGATGAAGATATAATATTTTTTAATAACGTTATTTTACAAAATGAAATACAAATTATGTTCGAAGAACTGAATTTACCATTTAATGAGCGGGAAATTTCGATTGCCTGTAAAGAATTAAAAAATAACAGATCTGGAGGTTCGGATTATATTTTAAACGAAATGTTTAAATACGGTTTTAATTTTATCAGTAATTATCTAGTAGCACTATTCAATAAAATATTTCAATTAGGTTATTTCCCTTCAGCATGGTCCGAGGGATATATCGTACCGCTATTTAAAAAAGGCGACATCAACCAACCGGAAAACTACAGGGGAATTACATTATTAAGCACATTCGGCAAATTGTTTACTCACGTCTTAAATAATCGACTCAATAAATGGGCAGAAAATTATCATATATATATAGAAGCACAAGCAGGTTTTAGAAAAAATATGAGTACTGTAGATAATATATTTGTATTAGATGGCTTAATTAATCATATCATTAATGAGAACAAAAAGCTTTACACATGTTTTATAGACTTTACTAAAGCATTCGATTATCTAGTCCGAGAAAATATATTCTATAAATTAATACAACTAGGAGTCACTGGGAGAATGTTAGATATAATAAAATCAATATATGCAAACGTAAAGTCTAGAGTTAAATTAAATAATGAACTTAGTAATACATTTGATTGCTTTTTAGGTGTACGACAAGGTGACTGTCTAAGTCCGTTCCTATTTTCAATGTACGTGAATGACTTAGAAGATTATTTATCATTGAATGGATTTAAAGGTGTAGACACTGGTTTGTTAAAATTACTCTTATTACTTTACGCGGATGATATCGTTATCTTCTCTGATAGTCAAGAAGGACTTCAGGAGGGTTTAGATATTTTATCCGATTATTGCGATAAATGGAAGCTAATTGTAAATGTTAATAAAACAAAAATAATGATATTTAAAAAGGGTAGAAGTTGTTCTCACAGTCATCAACCTTTTACTTATAAGAATAATGTTGTTGAAATTGTTCACCAATTTACTTACTTGGGTATTGTATTTACCACAAATGGATCTTATCAAAAGTTATTCGAAACTTTAAGCGGACAAGCATTAAAAGCAATATATAAAATGAAAATGTACTTAAATAAATTCAATAAATTAAAGATTAGCCATACATTGGATATTTTTGAAAAACTTATAGTGCCGATATTAAATTATGGTTCCGAGATTTGGGGATTTCATAATGCGGATAAATTAGAGATAATTCATTTACAGTTTTGTAAACAACTATTATGCGTAAAAAAACAAACCCAGAATAATTTTATATACGGTGAGTTAGGGAGAATACCTTTAAAACAAAATAGATTAGTTAATATCATTCGTTTCTGGCTTAAAATAACACGCGCGGAAGACAGAAAACTTACAAAACAAACCTATAATCTTATGATCAATGATATTGAAATCAATGCAAATACTGTAAACTGGGCATCAAAAGTTAGAAATATTTTACAAATTACGGGGTTTTATCATGTATGGTTTTTTCAAGGAGTAGAAAATAAAACTGCTTTTATCAACTTGTTTTCACAACGAATAAAAGATATTTTTATACAAAATTGGAATGCAGAAGTTAACGAATCTTCACGTGCAAGCACTTATAGTTTATTAGTTAATTTTGGTTTTAAATCATATTTAGATGTTATTGATATGAAAAAATATAGAATAATGTTTACCCAACTTATAATGTCAAGTCACCGATTAGAAATTGAAAGCGGAAGATGGACTAAGCCCAACAAGATACCGAGAAATGAAAGAAAATGTAAAATTTGTAATTCATTAGAGGACGAGTTTCATTTTATACTAGAATGTTCTCTCTACAATAATTTACGTAAAACATACATTGATAAATATTTCTGGGAAAGACCAAATATACCAAAATTCATTGAACTTTTAACATCAGAAAATCATCATACCATCAAGCAGTTGTCAGTTTATGTATTCAAAAGTTTTAAATTACGCGACTGTACCATATTTGTGTAACCATGTGGACACTTTTCTCTGTTATATTGTTTTGTTCATATAGTCACTGATTTTGTTGAAATATAAAATACTGCCATTACCATCCAAATAATTCTGAGCATGCTTTAAACCACATTTTCTATATATACTGTATCATGTCATTTGTGTTTATGTACATATATGTAAACTGTTGGGCTTCAAGCCTTATGTTTGAAATAAATATCTATCTATCTATCATAATTAAAATGTTGATAATATTTTAACTTCGCAACTTGAACCATCAAATTGGCAGCCGACAAGGTACTCAATGTATTCATCCTGATACGGCATGACGATGTCTCAAGACTCTTCGACTCAGATGTAGACGTCCTTAAATAGGGTCTATACTTAGACCTAGGCACAGACGCGCAAACGCTTCGAATGGTGTAGACGTCAAGTTCACTGGACACAGCGTTGTTGTGATTAGAGCTGCGCTATTCTGATGAGTCGAAGTTCAACGTCAGTAACTGGTAAATGGTGATTGTCGTGTGTGGAACTGGTAAATGGTGATTGTCGTGTGTGGAACTGTTAAATGGTGATTGTCGTGTGTGGAACTGGTAAATGGTGATTGTCGTGTGTGGAGACGACGTGTTCAACGTATTGCAAAAGGTTGCATAAGGAAATTCGATAGGTAGCATCCGTGTATGGGGTGGGATTTGTACATTTGGTAAGACAGATCTTAAGATAGCATCCGTGTATGGGGTGGGATTTGTGCATTTGGTAAGACAGATCTTAAGGTAGCATCCGTGTATGGGGTGGGATTTGTGCATTTGGTAAGACAGATCTTAAGATAGCATCCGTGTATGGGGTGGGATTTGTGCATTTGGTAAGACAGATCTTAAGATAGCATCCATGTATGGGGTGGGATTTGTTCATTTTGTAAGACAGATCTTAAGATAGCATCCGTGTATGGGGTGGGATTTGTGCATTTGGTAAGACAGATCTTAAGATAGCATCCGTGTATGGGGTGGGATTTGTGCATTTGGTAAGACAGATCTTAAGATAGCATCCGTGTATGGGGTGGGATTTGTGCATTTGGTAAGACAGATCTTAAGATAGCATCCGTGTATGGGGTGGGATTTGTGCATTTGGTAAGACAGATCTTAAGATAGCATCCATGTATGGGGTGGGATTTGTACATTTGGTAAGACAGATCTTAAGGTAGCATCCATGTATGGGGTGGGATTTGTGCATTTGGTAAGACAGATCTTAAGGTAGCATCCATGTATGGGGTGGGATTTGTGCATTTGGTAAGACAGATCTTAAGGTAGCATCCATGTATGGGGTGGGATTTGTGCATTTGGTAAGACAGATCTTAAGATAGCATCCATGTATGGGGTGGGATTTGTGCATTTGGTAAGACAGATCTTAAGATAGCATCCATGTATGGGGTGGGATTTGTGCATTTGGTAAGACAGATCTTAAGATAGCATCCATGTAAGAATTTTTGTGTCAAATCACGTGACGAAATGCTTCGTTTTGATTGGTTGTTCAACATTTGTTAGGATTATAGTGCTCTAACCCACGTAGATAGCTCATAATAAACCTTACTTTTGAGTAATAAATGTGAAGTTAGAGCAAGGTGTGACGCGCAAACTTCGTAACGGATGCTTCCATTTTGAAAAAAATGGGTGCATTAGATAGCTCAACATATTAGGAATACAGGGGTGTAATTATCTCAAAAAATGATTTTTTGTAGATAGCTCAAAATAATCCTTAGCCGATGTAGTAATGCGGATTTTGTGTAATCCCGCAGCAAATAGCTGTAATCTCGTTCACATTTTGTGATAAATAAATCCCAATTATTGTAAACGGAAACAAAGAACTTCAGCCATGTCCCGACTACTAAATGGTGGCATTAAAATTACAGGATATTAAAAACAAAACGTCATCAACGAATGGATTTTACTAATTTAAACATGATTTGATGGCATTGTGCTGTGTCAAACTATAATTTGTTTTAATGTTTTAAGTACTTAATGTGCTATAGTGACAATTTTAATAAGGTTTTACCTGTAATTGCAGAAACACGATTGCCAATGACGCCATGTGGCTTTGGAACGCAAATAATTAACTAATACTTGTATACTCACATTTTGATAGGGTCAAAAAACCGCCGTAAAACATTAACTAATATTACTAAACGCAACCGATGACAAAAAAAACGTTGGGCAAATACGATCATGATCGTTTAATATGCAAATTTTATAACTTCAATAGGATGCATTTGCCATACAGTAACTAGATGTAGATGTGTCATATTATGTTTTCATGTTCTAGTTATATTATCAGTGATCCAAGTGGTAAGAGTTAATGACTTGGAAAATATATTTTTAAATCCATGTTATACTTTGATCTTCCATATGAGAAAAAAAATCACGGAACAGTGATCTCCATCGTGTGTGATAGAAAATGCTTGACGTCACCAGCTTTTCGACGCGAAAACGTTACGTCGTCGGCTTATTAATTAAACTTGTTATTTCAGACGTTTTTAGACTCTGTAACTATGGTAATGTGATAAAAAGATTTCTTAAACTCGTCAAGAAAACAAATGCTATTATGTTTTCAAGACTAGTTTAAGAAATGTTGATATCCAAAGATCCTATATATGTCTCTTCTTTATTCCCATGTCCTTTGCCGGGATTACAAAGAATACTTACACTCAGCACTCAAATATTGAAATTCACTCTTTTGAGGTTCATTGTGGAATCTTTTTAGAGCAAGATGTTGTAATAATGTTGAATTGGTACTAAATATTGTTTTGGCTTACGTCCGTGTTTAATTTAGTGTATTTGTAAACTATAATTGCAATTCATCAGTCTGAGTGCTGAGTTTGGCACTCAGAGATTTAATTATTACATTTACACCTTATAAATAGTACAAAATGGTAAAATAATGTAGCAAATGTTATTTTCAACACTCGTTAAATACCTTATACATTTTCCTCATTTAAATTTGCAATCTAGGACAAATAATAGCTCATTATATTACCTTTTCAATATTTGAGTGTCGAGTGTAAGTATTGGTTTTAATCCCGGCCCCGGGTATGCTTACGCGTGGAACGTATTCTGTAAACATAGATGCAGGGGGTGAGCTTATCAGCAATTAGACACCACAATCATTTTGAATCAATACTTTATGCCCCGGCAACTACTGATGCGGAAGGTATTTAGTGTCTGTCTGTCTGTCCGTCGTCCCATAGCAACGGTTGATTACGGACTTGATATTAGTACCACAAAAACTGTGGTCTCATCTTTGTGGTGAGATTAGCCAATCCGACTACTTGGATGTTATAAGTATGACACGTCTTTCCAAATGTCTGTATATAATTAAATATGCAATAATGTGCACTCATAATCCTGAAACACACTCAAAGAACTGTATTGTGCAAGTAGGTAATTGAACCACTTATACACTAGTCGAATGTTCTAAGTACACACTTTGTAATTTTCATTTAACAGGAAAAGTATTAGACCTATCAGTGAATCGAATATACCATTGGAATCAGGAAACTATTGTCTATCAAGTGAAATACAATAACAACATACTAGAAAATGACCATTTAGTTCACTGCTTAAAACAACAAAGTCGCACATCAATATTATGAATGACCACCGTCTGCCCTGATGATAGCCTGACATCCTCTGAGACATTAAATTGATAATGATGTTTACCAATTGCTGCTGGAGTGCATTCCATTCTAGTAAAGGGTTCGTTGTGAGTTCCTGTACGTTTTGGTGTTACCGTCGTGCTCGGATGCGTCGCCCCAACTTATCACAGACGTATTATATCGGATTTTGGTCCGGGCTACAAGGCGGGCACTCAGTCGTGCAACCTAAATAGGAAACTGCATCAAAATCAAATTCCATGTGATGAGAATGTGCTCATATCTTACAAAATACATAATTGATCGAAAATAGTGAGTTTTTGTTAAATTGTAGTAGTAATTCGGATGATTGAAAGTTACTTCCATGCTCAACTTCAAATTGCTCCATACAAATAAATGGACTTATTCTGTTGAATTCAACGATTCCACATTATTTCACAATCTTTAAGTGATACAACCATCAGTCAGATGTTGTCATAAACGTGTTTTGACGAATTTAAGGACTAAATGTAAATGACGCCATGTGACGTCTCAATTTTAAATCGAGTCAATAGAAACATAGAGCTTTTTCGAGAATTCAATGCAACAACCATAATAAAAAGTTTGTGCATGTGCTAAGAACCCCAAAACAGCCAATTAATGAATTAAATCTTACCAGTCTTATTGGCATGCCAATTTCAAGCATTCATGTCGCACTTGCGCCCTCCTCAAGCGTCATTTGCGTCAAATGATACGAACTTTTTTTATGGCTTTATATTTGGGGGTCGAATGTTAATCGTGTATGAAATAATTTAAACACATTTACACACATTTGAGGTGTGAGCACGAGAAAAATGTGATTTTGTCATTTTTGTCACGCATCAATGATTTTCACGTAGATCTTGGTTTTTCTTCTTCTGTATTACAGACAATCACCAACATATGCTATCTTAACAGTTTTATTGAGTTGAGATGATTATGTTCCTGATTTATTCTAGTTCTAAAAGTGTGTACTTAGAACATTCGTCAAGTGTAGTACGTGTATCACTCATTTTGGTAGTCTATACATTTCGCTTTCGAGTAAAGGTCACCTTTCAAGTGAGTCTGTTATGCACTTATTACGCAGCATTGACTGAGCCTTTGTACTTTGTATTTGTTGTAATATTTTACTTATGATGTACATACATGTATTATATTTGTTTCCTCATTATCCGCCTGTTATACATGACGGGCATGTATGCTTACTATGTTATTTATGCTCTTCGTTCATTTGGAGGAAATAAAAGTCAACTCAGTACAAAAAGAAACGTAAGTTGTAATACAATGGTCGTTTTGTACATACAACCGGGATATAGATAACAAAACAGGTACTCGTCTAAACGTTTATTATTCATAATCACACAACACCAGTGAGTTCTTGGAACGAATTGATATCATTGAAAAAAATGTGATTTTAATGAAACGTGTACACAAATGGTCAATAGTGTGTAATGTCAAAACAACAAAATGAAAAATGGAGGATTTTTGTTAAAAAAGGAATTCCTCAGGTGTGCAACCCTGATATAGGCATCCTGTCTTCGCGTAGTAACACGTGGTCTGCCGGGTATTGGTCTTTCTTTTACACTACTCGTTGCATTGAAACGTTACAGTAGAAGGATATTGTGTCACGACTTCCGTTAAACCGACGTGTGACGCCAGTTTTATTGACTTCAGTACTGAGGAAACAAATAGCCCGGTTACAGACATCATCAGACAGTCGTCCTATATTTCAATATTTTTTAAGTGAACCTTTATTTAATTGTGGCCGCCCACTTACTACAGGGATATAATGATTTCAGCAAAGAAACTATTCATGCAGACTGGTAGCACGTGAATCTTATGTTTTTACAAGTAAGGGGAATACAGGGCCGTAAAATGCAAAAAACCGTGTTTTTTGTATTCACAATGTGAAGAAACAACGTTTGATTGGTTATGCAAAATATTATGTCGATAGTTACTGAGCTTTTCCCACAACATCAAAAATACTACCCTAAAACCACTTACGTTTCTTTTTGTACTGAGTTTATAATACTAACAAGAGGGCCCAAAGGGTGATAGGTCGCTCACCTGTCCTAGTAGTTCATGCACCCCTAATGGAAGCCTCTATTGCATGTACAAGGTTTTCATATTGTCTTATGCTTTATAATTTACATCACATTTAGACACAATGACATATTGAAGTGATTTGACCTTGTGACCTTGTTTTTGACCCCGGATGACCCAATATCGGTCTTGACCTAGATTTTGTGAAGATGATCATTGTGACCAAGTTTCATAAAGAGTAGGCCAAATTGTGACATCTAGTGACTACACAAGGTTTTTCTATTATTTGACCTTGTGACCTAGCTTTTGACCCCGGATGACCCAATATCGAACTTGACCTAGATATTGTTGAGATGATTATTCTGACCAAGTTTCATTATGATTAAGCTAAAACTGTGACCTCTTGTGTCTACACAAGTAATTGTGGACGGACGGAAGGACGGACGGACAGACGGACGGACGACGGACGAAGATCGATCACAAAAGCTCACTCTGTCACTTTGTGACAGGTGAACTAAAAACAAGAGGGCCCAAAGGCCCTATGTTGCTCACCTGATGTAGCAGTACTTGCAAGATCTGTGATTTGATATAGTGACCTAGTTCTTGGCCCCATATGATGCAATATCACACTTGACCTAGATTTTGTTGAGATGATCACTCTGACCAGGTTTCATAAGGATAAGGCTAAAAGTGTGACCTGTAGTGACTAAACAAGGGTTTTTCTATGATTTGACCTTGTTACCTAGTTTTTGACCCCAGATGACCCAATATCGAATTTGACCTAGATTTTTTTGTGATGATCATTGTTACCAAGTTTCATAAAGTTTAGGTCAAAATTGTGACCTCTAGTGACTACACAAGGTTTTTTTATTATTTGACATTGTGACCTAGTTTTTGACCCGAAGTAACCCAATATCAAACTTGACCTAGATTTTGTTGAAATGATCATTGTGACCAAGTTTCATAAATATTAGGTCCAAATTGTGACCTCTAGTGACTACACACGGTTTTTCTATGATTGACCTTGTGACCTAGTTTTTACCCCGGATGACCCAATATCGAACTGGACCTAGATTTTGTTCTGATGATCTTTGTGACCAAGTTTCATGAAGATTAGATCAAAATTTTGACCTCTAGTGACTACACAAGGTTTTTCTATGATTTGACCTTGTGACCTAGTTTTTCACCCCAGATGACCCATGATTAAACTTGACCTAGATTTTGTTGATATCATCATTGTGACCCAGTTTCATAATGATTAGGCCAAAATTGTGACCTCTAGTGTCTACACAAGCAAATTGTTGACGGACGACGGATGGACGGACGACGAGTGATCACAAAAGCTCACTCTGTCACTTTGTGACAGGTGAGCTAAAAACAAACAAAAAACCTAGACATATTTATCAGTGTAAACAAGAGGGCCAATGGCCCTAAAGCATTCACCTGATGACTAGCAGTTTAGGCAAAGTCAGTATTTGTTATGATATGACCTTAATATTTGATGTTTATTTTACAAATACACACTTTGTGGCCAGGTTTTATAAAGATGAGGTAAAAATGTGACCTCTAGAGTATAAACAAGGTTTTTCTTTGATGTGATCTGGTGATCTAATTTTTAAACCCAGATGACACAGTTACGTATTTGACCTAGATTTCATAGAGACAAACATTGTGACCAAGTTTCATAAGGAATAGGTAAAAAGGGTGATCTCTAGATTGTTTAAAAGGTTTTTCTTTGATGTGGCCTGGTGACCTGGTTTTTTATCCCTAATAACCCAGTTACGAACTTGACCCAGATTTCATAGAGGCAAACATTGTGACATCGATTCATAAATAGTAGGCAAAAAACGTGACCTCAGGAGTACTAACAGTAATTTTCTTCGATGTGGCTTGGTGACTTAGTTTTTGACCCCAGATGACCCAGTTACAAAGTTGATCAAGATTTTAAAGAGACAAACATTGTGACCAAGTTTCATAAACATTGGGTAAAACATGTGACCCCTAGAATGTTAACAAGGGTTTTCTTCAATGTGACCTGGTGACCTAGCTTTTAGCCCCAGGTTATCCAGTTGCGAACATGACCTAGATTTTATAGAGACAAACATTGTGACCACGTTTCATAAAGGTTATGCAAAAAGTGTGACCTCTATAGTGTTAACAACATTTTTCTTTGACGTGACCTTGTGACATAGTTTTTGCCCCCAGATGACCCAGTGATAAACTTGACCTAAATTTCATAGCGACAACCATTGTGACCAAATTTCATAAAGATTAGGTAAAACATGTGACCCATAGCATGTTAACAAGGGTTTTCTTTTATGTTACCTGGTGACCTAGTTTTTGACCCCAGATAACCCAGTTACGAACTTGACCTATATTTCATAGAGATACACATTGTGGCCAAGTTTCATTAACATCATATAAAAAATGTGACCTCTAGAATGTCAACAAGGTTTTTCTTTTATTTGACCTAGTGTTTGACCCCAAATGACCAAGTTACGAACTTGACCTAGATTTCATAGAGACAAACACTGTGACAAAGTTTCATAAAGATTAGGAAAAAAATGTGACCTTTAGAGTGTTAACAAAGGTTTTTTTCAATGTGACCTGGTGACCTAGTTTTTGACCCCAGATGACCAAGTTGCAAAGTTGACCTTGATTTTATAGAGACAAACGTTGTGACCAAGTTTCATTAAGATTACATAAAAATACCTCTTGGACTAAGAGTGTTAAGAAGGGTTTTCTTTGATGTGACCTAGTGACCTAGTTTTTGATGCCAGATGACCCAGTTATAAACTTGACCTAGACTTTGTGCTCACGTGAGCTAAAAAGGCCAATCATAAAATTAAATACAAGAAAATATCAGTAGGACCGATGGATGCTCCACGCAACAAGTCAACTGGACTTCATCTTCCAAGGGGCATAACTGTGTGAATAATCAGCGAACCGGAACGTGCTGAAAATATGTGCATTTCCACTTGGTAGTGAAGCTATCCATGAAGTTTTGTTAAAATCTGAGCAGTGGTTCTTGAGAAATAGCCCGGACAAAATAAAGTATATAGTAATAGTGCAAATCTTGAAAGGGCCATAACTCTGTGAATAATCAGCGAACGGAACGTGCCGAAAATATGCGCATTTCCACTTGGTAGTGAAGCTATCCATGAAGTTTTGTTAAAATCTGAGTAGTGGTATTTGACAAATAGTGTGGACAAGAATGTGAAATGGAAGGAAGGACACTTCGGCGACTATATGCTCCCCCAAATTTCTTCGAGCATAATAGTTCCACCCAACCTGTGCCGACGATAGGCACCACTAGGCTTGGAACGGATAAGTTATGCCAAGTTTCGTTGTAGTCTGGACAAGTTTATTAGAGTAAATACAATACAAAGGGCAATATTTCTCTGAAAAATAATCTCACGTTCGCCAACGATATGCACAACTAGCCCTAAACAACCGACCTAAAGCATGACTCCAATATAGCCCCCATATACATGTACTTTGTATCTGGTGGTATAACTATTGATGTTCTAATGGGACAGTAATAAAGCAGACACGGTACTATTGTAGAATTCCCTGTATTTAAAATTACATGTATATAATCCAGTTAGGATCTGGTGACAGTGACGTAGCCGTTTATGTGTATACAGAAGGTTACAACCATTGTCTGAATATGTAGTGCGAATTTAGTTTGTTAGTTTAAGCCTTTATTATCGGTTTAACACCGTAATAGTGGACCCGACCGCTGCGTCACTGTATTCTTACCCTGACTGGACTAATATTGTTACAGTGTTTACCGTATATACTCGCCCATAAGTCGGGTAAAATCAAGTTAAACAAATTCCAACAAGTCATTAAGAATTGCAAGCAATACAGATATCCCCTACCGCTTTGAAGCCATTTTCCGCCTCCTCGATAGCCTAGTGGTTGAGCGTTCGCTTCGAGTGCGGGAGGTCTCGGGTTCGATCCCTGACCGCGTCATACCAAAGACGAAATAAAAATGGTACCAGAAATTCCCTTGCTAGACGCTCAGCATAAAATAAAGGGAAACTGGCTTCTCTTCTCTCATACCCTCGTGGCGATGGATAACATCAGGAATGAGGTGTCGAGAGTGATTAATATAAGTTGGAAAAACTTGTTTCACAATCGACCTTAAATAAATTAGTATAAACTAAAGGCCCATAACCCAATAAGGCCTAAGCCGACTTGGCCTATGATCTAACTTGACCTAGATATTATTCCCATAAGCATTATCACAAAGTTTGAAGATGATCAGATGAAAACTGTTTGCACTAAAGAGTAGACAAGGTAAATTTCACATTTATTTTGGTAATTATAGGACCATAACCCAATAAGGCCTAAGCCGATTTGGCTTATAATCGAACTTGGCCTAGATATTATGCCCATAAGCATTGTCAGCAAGTTTAAAGATGATCAGATGAAAACTGTTAGCGTAAGAGTACAGACAAGGCCAATTTCATACTTATTTGGTTATTAAAGGACCATAACCCAATAAGGCCTAGGCTGATTTGGCCTATAATCGAACTTGGCCTAGATATTATGCCCATAAGCATTGTCAGCAAGTTTGAAGATGATCAGATGAAAACTTTTAGCGTAAGAGTACAGACAAGGCCAATTTCATACTTATTTGGTTATTAAAGGACCATAACCCGATAAGGCCTAGGCCGATTTGGCCTATAATCGAACTTGGCCTAGATATTATGCCCATTAGCATTGTCAGCAAGTTTAAAGATGATCGGATGAAAACTAGTTGCGCTAGAGTACAGACAAATTACTGGACGCCGCCGCCCGCACGCCCGCCCGCACACCCGCCAAGGGTGTTCACATAATACGTCCCGTTTTCAACGGGCGTATAAAAACCAGTAGGGGACTAAAAAAGTCAACCAGATTTTGACTAATGTAAAAAATCCTTCTTGTATTAAGAAATACAACTTATGCCTTATTATGTCGATATCAAAGGATGGGTCATGGTGAATAAGTGAATTTTCGAAATATTTTTGACACCTTTTACCTGACTTATGGGCAAAGATATATGGACAAATATTTGTAAAATTAAAATATCATGTTCATTTAACATTGTAAATATAGGCCTGCAATCCACAAATGTAGATTTAAGCCAGAATGAACTAGAACTTCCACAGAGTGACTAATGATACCCCCACATACTGCTTTGTCACAGACGTGAGGCGAAACCACATCCATAACAAGAGTGCCAAAATGTCACAAAATACGCCGTCTTGGGGCATGGTGAGTCTCAGGGCATTTTGAATGAAAAAAACAATCCAACATTTTTTTTAATTAAAGGACCATAACCCAAGAAGGCCTAGGCTGATTTGGCCTACAATTGAACTTGTCTTAGATATTATATCCATGAACATTGTCACCAAGTTTGAAGATACTCAGATGAAAACTCTTTGCACTAGAGAACAGACAAGGTAAATTTCACATTTATTTTGGTAATTATAGGATCATAACCAAATAAGGTCTAGGCCGATTTTGCCTATAATCAAACTTGGCCTAGATATTATGCCAATAAGCATTGTCACAAAGTTTGGAGACGATTGGATGAAAACTGTTTGCGTTAGAGCACAGACAACCAATTTCATACTTATTTGGTAATTAATTTCTTATTTGGTAATTAAAGGACCATAACCCAATAAGGCCTAGGCCGATTTGGCCTATTATCGAACTTGGCCTAGATATTATGCCCATAAGCATTGTCAGCAAGTTTGAAGATGATCGGATGAAAACTGTTAGGGTAAGAGTACAGACAAGGCCAATTTCATACTTATTTGGTAATTAAAGGACCATAACCCAATCAGGCCTAAGCCGATTTGGCCTATAATCCAACTTGGCCTAGATTTTATGCCCATAAGCATTGTCACAAAGTTTGAAGATGATCGGATGAAAACAGTTAGCGTAAGAGTACAGACAAGGCCAATTTCATACTTATTTGGTAATAAAAGGACCATAACCCAATAACGCCTAGGCCGATCTGGCCTATAATCGAACTTTGCCTAGATATTATGCCTATAAGTATTGTCAGCAAGTTTGAAGATAATCGGATGAAAACTGTAAGCGTAAGAGTACAGACAAGGCCAATTTCATACTTATTTGGTAATTAAAGGACCATAACCCAATAAGGCCTAGGCTGATTTGGCCTATATTCGAACTTGGCCTAGATATTATGCCCATAAGCATTGTCAGCAAGTTTGAAGATAATCGGATGAAAACTGTAAGCGTAAGAGTACAGACAAATTGGACGCCCCCGCCCGCCCGCACGCCCAACCCGCCCGCCCGCCAAGGGTGTTCACATAATACGTCCTGTTTTCAACGGGCGTATAAAAACTGTTGCATGGTGGACAACAATTGTACAGTAATTTTTAAATTCAACAATATATGATGAAGTTATGGTCGAGACAACATAAATTATGGTCATTTCTGACCTATGAACTTTTAAGTGTGACCTTGACCTTTGTGATATTGACATAATTGTCACATCGTTTGATAGGGGTGAACAATTGTGCCAGGTAATTTTAAAATACCAAAATAAATGCAATTGTTACGGCCGGGACAAGCTGTATTAAGACCATTTTTTACCTTTGAACTGAAAGTGTGACCTTGACCATTGAGATATTGACATAATTGTTTCGCATGACACATTGTCTGGTAGTAGTGAATATTTGTGCCAAATTATTTTCAAATCACATAATAAATGACTTAGTTATGGGCTGGACAAGCTGAATTATGGCTATTTTTGCCCTTTGAATTTCAAGTGTGACCTTGACCTTTGAGATATTGATGCAATTGTTTCGCATACCACACCGTCTGGTATAAGTGAACACAGGGTTCCCACACTTTTTCATTTCAAAATTCAAGGACTTTCCAGGACCTTTTTCACAGTTTTCAAGGACCTTTTTTGTTCAACTTGTGAAAAAATCTAGATGCAATTTTAACATTGAACACCTTTAAGTTAGTGTTCATATAGGCTAGCACATCATGTGGATTGAAAATGAGTACAGCTACACTTGATTTCCACATGTTAACACTGCACTTGTTATGAACATTTTCTCACCATAGATCAATAGCAGTTAGTGACAAAATATATGGCAATGCTTTGGATTGCAAATTCCATAATTCAACACAAGTTGATCGACATACTTCTTAAACCATGAAGGAGACATCCAAATCTGTTCGGACAAACAATTGGACGGACAGTTTAATCACAACACACTTGGGTAAAAAAATGTATGTTTGCAAATGCGAGATTGAAAATTTTCTTTCTAATTTGAGCTACTTGATCATAACTAAACATTGTCGAAGCCGATTTGCCTGACAAAATGCATTGTAATTGTGATAGCGTAAATAAGATCCATACATGCCTTCACAAAAACGAGGAACAGCGACAAAATATCGACATTTTCAACCAGGAAATATAAACAAATGACTTGGCGGCCATTACGGTACAAGATTTGATGACGTATACACACGCACATTCGTACCCAAACCTTTTCGTACAAATTCCCGGATATTTCCCGTACCGTACCGTTTTCGCGAAATTCCTGGTGTTTTCACGGCCGGGAACGGGCGAAATAAAATTCCCAGACTTTCCCGGTTTTCCCGGTTGCGTGGGAACCCTGTGAACATTTGTGGCACAATATTTTCAAATCCAACAATAAATGACTAAGTTATGCTCCGGACAAGCTCAATTATGGCAATTTTTTACCTTTAAACGGACCGACCGACAAAGTGACTCCTATATAACACCCCCTACTTCAGTAGTGGGGGTATAACAAAAAATACCAACATACTACAAACATAGCTTTAATGCTTTTATTCCATATTTAGATAGACTTGGTGATGTTTTGACTTTTGAATAAATATAAGTATAGATACAGTGCCATCACAATGAAGAGCTGTTTTTATAAAAAGTTTAATCACTATTGGCACGGATTTGAATCACAACTTTTCGTATGCATGTACACAAGGGTTCCACTAGCTTCTGAATCTAAAGAGTCATTTTGATTCTTTTGACTAATGTTTACCATTTATAGGACAAATACTTATAATTGTAAGAGAAAATAACCCTTCAAACAAACATCTTCAGAGTCAAAATGTGGCTTTTTAGAAATTTCAAGGGTCAAAACCCCTTCTCCCGAGTCAAATGGAACCCTTGATGTACAAATATACGTACATAATAACAATGCACATTTTCACACATATAAATTACTTGTATGAAATAAACAGCATAAACTTAACATATCAATCACACAAAACATCTTAAAATATTCTAAATGTTGCAATCCATAACAATAATAATGATGTAAAGCAAGTTTGAATGCATTTGGAGTGGGTTTATGTTCTTTTGGTAAATAAAGGCGTTTCCATTATAAATAATTGCAAGTCATGTAATTGACAAAATCAGTAGTGAAATGAAATGGTTTCAAATGTCTCATACACGGGTGCAAGTTAGAAATTCCTACAAAAATGTCGATTATATTAACTGTATTTAGTGAAAATAAAGAACAAGAGGGCCCAAAGGGCCCTAGGTTGCTCACCTGTTGTAGCAGTACTTGCAAGACCTGTGATTTGACCTAGTGACCTAGTTCTTGGCCCAATATGAGGCAATATCGCACTTGACCTAGATTTTGTAGAGATGATCACTCTGACCAAGTTTCATAAGAATTAGGCTAAAAGTGTGACCAGTAGTGACTACACAAGGGTTTTTCTATGATTTGACCTTGTGACCTACTTTTTGACCCTAGATGACCCAATATCGAACATGACCTAGATTTTGTTGCGATGATCATTGTGACCAAGTTTCATAAAGATTAGGTCAAAATTGTGACCTCTAGTGACTACACAAGGTTTTTCTATGATTTGACCTTGTGACCTAGTTTTTGATCCCGGATGACCCAATATCGAACTTGACCTAGATTTTGTTGATATGATCATTGTGACTAAGTTTCATAATGATTAGGCCAAAATTGTGACCTCTAGTGTCTACACAAGCAAATTGTTGACGGACAGATGACGGACGAAGAGTGATCACAAAAGCTCACTCTGTCACTTTGTGACAGGTGAGCTAAAAAATAATACTGTTTTAAGTTATGCACCAGTCAATTGAAACCATGTCCCCCAAACCCAGGAAATAGCGGGGATTTTTATTTTAGCTTTTTCAAACCCCTGGTAAAATCCCTGCCCCCAGGGCAATACAGATTGAAACCCAACCCCCCAATATTGCCCCGCCCTATACATCATGGGTATAGTCATGGCTATATTTCCCCACTATTTTGGCGCTAAACAAAACCTCTGCACTAACACGGCAGTGTGGGATCAGCTGAAAGGAAAAACACAGGACAGTTCCAACTTCCATCCCTCGCCCTTCCCTGGGGTTGGGGGCTGATGTTTCAATTGACTGGCGCATTATTGAGAAGGAAAAGCTTGTATAGACCGACAATGAATGAATGATTACATTGACTCTGAGCAAGCTTCAAGCTCTTAGCAAGCTTCAATCCAAGTAATTTTCTCCGAAAAAGGGCAAATTACTTTCCATAAATAACACAGAAACACTAGCAATGCAGATCAAAATAACACCAAGATGGTACCTAGGTCGCTCACCTGTTTTAGTAAAGCCGGAACGTCTCTATTGTGATCATTTACAAATTACGGACACAGATTCAAGAAAATGCAGCATCTACTGCAAGCAGAAGGTTTTCATATTGTCTCAACCAGTTAACTTAACATAAAAACATCAGATTAATATAGCAAACACAAGCCTTCTTCTTCCATGATTTGACCTACTGATCTGAACCCTGGGATGACCCATAACTAAATTTAACCTAGATATTTTTTAAATGACCATAGTGACCAAGTGTCATAAAAAGTACTTCGATTTTGTGACCTCTAGTGCCTAAACAAGGTTTTTCTATTATTTGACCTAGTGACCTAGTTTTGACCCCTGATGATTCAATATCGAACGTGACCTTGATTTTTTAGGTGACCATTGAGACCAAGTTGTTACCTCAAATGACTACACAAGTTTTTACTATGATTTGACCAAGTGACCTTGTTTTTTACCCTGGATGACCCAATATCCAACTTGACCTAGTTTTCGTTACGAGGGTCGCTATTAGCCAATTTCATGAAGATTATGCCAAAATTGTGATCCTAGTGTATACACAAGGTTGTTCTATAATTTGACCTAGTGACCTAATTTGTGACCCCAGATTGCACAATTTCGAACTTGATCTAGATTTTGTTGTGATGATCATTGTGGCTAAGTTACAAATTGCCTAGGCCAAAATGGTGACCTCTATTGATACACACATTATTTCTATGATTTGACCTAGTGCCCTAGATTTTGACCACGGATGACCCAATATCCAAGGTCAAGATTAGTTTAGATGATCATCGTGACCAAGTTTCATCAAGACTTTTCCGAAAATTGTGACCTACAGTGACCACACAATGTTTTTCTATCATCTGACCTTGTGACCTTGTTTTTGACACCAGATGACCCAATATCAAATTAGAAGTACATTTTGTTGAGATGATCATTATGACCTAGTTTCAAAAAAGACAATTCCAAAATTCTGAACTCTACTGACTACATAAGCAAACTGTGGACGGACAGACAACAGACAGAACGACAGACCGACGGGGGACAAAAAGTGATCACAAAAGCTCACCCTGTCACCTTGTGGCAGGTGAACTAAAAAGCAACAATTAATAACTGTACATTGCATCATATATCAACTACCAACAGTTATACATTATACATATATAGACAATATGAAAGCATTAATTATGTAACCTTGACAGCAAAAACACCAGTAACAACCTCACTGTGGTATACCGTACACTTGTCATACCATTTCTTTTAAACAAGAAACTCTAACAGGATAATTGCAGTACAATAACAAACAGTGCATTGCCTATATTTTTGTTCACGTGGCTGAACTCACACTTGTTCACTGTTCACGTGGCTGAACTCACACTCATTCACTGTTCACGTGGCTGAAATCACACTCATTCACTGTTCATGTGGCTGATATCACACTCGTTCACTGTTCACATGGCTGAACTCACACTCGTTCATTGTTAACATGGTTGAACTCACACCCATTCACTGTTCACGTGTCTGAACTCACACTTGTTTTAAAACTGTTCACATGGCTGAACTCACACTCGTTCAATGTTCACATGGCTGAACTCACACTTGTTCACTGTTCACATGGCTGAACTCACACTTGTTCACTGTTCACGTGGCTGAACTCACACTCATTCACTGTTCACGTGGCTGAACTCACACTCATTCACTGTTCATGTGGCTGAACTCACACTCATTCACTGTTCACGTGGCTGAACTCACACTCATTCACTGTTCACATGGCTGAACTCACACAATCGTTCACATTTCTGAACTCACACTCTTTCACATTGCTGAACTCACACTCATTCACTGTTCACCTTGCTGAACTCACACTCGTTCACTGTTCACATGGCTGAACTCACACTCATTCACCTTGCTGAACTTACACTCGTTCACCTGACTGAACTCACACTCGTTCACTGTTCACCTTGCTGAACTTACAATCGTTCACGTGGCTGAACTGACACTCGTTCACGAAACTGAACTCACACTCGTTCTTGTGGCTGAACTGACACTCGTTCAATGTTCACATGGCTGAACTTACAGTCGTTCACTGTCATGAAATATAATGATATTCTTCAACTTGACTTGCAATATCCAGTGTATGGTCTACCACAGTGAACATAATTAATGGTGATGATACATGCATATAAATAAATTACAGGTAATGAAATACAAAAAAAAAATTACTAACCATTAAATAAGTATAATTAAAACAACTCACTTGGTATCTATGAAGAGTTATTATGCTTTATCATTGTTTATGATAATAAGGCAGACAATACTATATCTCAAGTATAACCTCTATTGTACAACACACTTTGGAAAACATAAAGTTAAGTTTGGTTGCTCTGGAGAGGTAAAAGTATTAGTAAATGGTAAAACAATTTTACGGTATTAAACATATGCAAAACAAGATCACTGCCTACGAGTGCTGGACGCTCGACTTTCTCGTACTTGATAGTACCCTTGCTCATTTTTGAGTGAAAATTCTAAGAGTAACATGGGAAGATAACTCCATAAATATAGGTCACAGAGTTACCAGCCTTGTCAGTATGGACTCCCCTTGTGGTGGTGAGTTACTATGTTGAGTATCAAGTGGATACCTTTGATAGTCTTTGAGAAAATGACTCTGACAATAAACTTAACCAACGCACATGCCCACACAGACATTCCTGTCACGACATTTATTATAGCTCAACTTTTCAGCTAAAAATAATAATGTTGCAGAATGCCAGTTGAAATAGAATTTGTTGCTCAATGGAGGGCAGCTCAGGGGAGGTAACACAGTAATGAACATTCAGTCTTTTTTTAATTTCCAGTTTTCAGTATACCATACATAATATTCTAAATAAAAGTGTTCTGGCCCCAATCTCCAGAAGCATCTCAAGTACGAATCTCATCTCAAATTGAGATTTTGCTTAAATTAAACAAATCTAAAGTTGGAGTTCTTGATTTTTTACTGGAATAAATTCAAAATAATGTTTCTGTTTAGTGATACAAATTTTGAGTCCAGTCTTCCATGGAAATTAGTTTAACGATATATGACGATATTTGAGCTGAGATTTTTCTCATTTTGAGATGCTTCGGGAGATCGGGGCCAGATCGATCTAGCTTTTTTTTCCGGCTGTGGACCCTGGCTCTTAATGTTCACGAATTATGTTCTTGAAATGATTACAACACATTGTAACTTCATATTTAATGTTTTTGCTAATGTTTGACACAACAGGGCAATGTTCCACCCCAAAGCTGTATTGATGTCGAGTCATTAAGACTGATCAACCATGTTAATTTTTGTTTTCATCAAAACAAAAATTAACATGGTTGATCAGTCTTAATGATATTACAGAGCTACAGATAAGCTGAGTATTGGGGTAATTACCCAATTAATTCTCTTAAAACCCAATAGATTTTGAGAGAAGGGATTAAGAAAAAGCAAAGACAATCTAAAATACCCAAAAAGAAAATGATGTTATACTGACAAATCATACACAAAAGATCATTTACACTATGAGCTTTATTAAATACCCAATTAGAATTTGTCAAAATCCGAACAGAATTGAAACTCGGGGGTAAAATACCCAATGGACTAAATTAAAGCTTATCTGTTGCTCTGTGCACATGAATATATAAATGTTTTTTGGTCAAAATCTTGCATTGATAAAATAATTTAACTTGATCATGCAATTCCAAAAAGTCATCAGTATAAATGAACAACGTATAGAAATCACAAGTTTCATATACAAGTTTTAATATTGCTCAATACTGTAATGTAAAAAATGTTTGCGATGGATTAATTTTGGCTATATTCACCATACTGATATTTCCACCAAAATTAATGCAGAACATATTTAACTTTTAAGTTTTAAAAATCGCGAATTTTTAACTCCACAAACTAACTCACAATATAAAATCCGCAAACTTTTGACATCGCAAAAATATAGGTTTTTACAGTATCATAATCCTTACCACTAGCTGGCATCCTCTTCATTTTCACTCTCATCCTGTGTGCTATCATCAGCTTCGCTCACATCAGCTGGTTTCACTTGTGAACCATTCTCTGATTTCACACCATCACCGCTGGCACCACTGCCACCACCAACAACAACACCACCACCTAGCGTGAAACCTAGTCGCGGCGAGTCAGACATTTTAAATGGTGACCCGAATGTAGCACTCCCACCAAACACAGGCCCAGGTTTCTTACTAGGAGAGACTTGCTGGTTTGGAAGGAATGAAAACCCTGAGCTTGGAACGGCTTGTGTAGGGATGGTTGAGAATGTTCCAGAGTTCCCTGAACTTGTGCTTGTTGTAGTGCTTGATCCAAAAGCACTGCCGAAGCTAAATGACGGTGCTTTAGAAGTAGTGCTGTCTGTTTTGCCAGTTGACTGCAATCCAAATGGAGTACCGGTAGTGCTTTGTCTTGGTACTTCGGTAGGCACAGATGAGTTGGGTGTCAAACCAAATCTAGTAGCCGGTGGATTTTGTGTAGACTTTCCAAAACTACTGCTGGAACCAATGTTGGATTTAACATTACCAAATACATTTTGTGATTGCGAAGCAGAACTTAATAATCTAAAACCACTAGCACTAGCTTTGTTGTTTGCTTTAGACTGACCTAATCCAAGGGATGCATCTTCAGGTTGTTTGGATCCCTCTGAGGCACGCCCACCAAATGACAACCCTTGTTTCTGCTGACTGCCAAAACTCAAACCATGAGATGGCTGACTTCCAAAGCTACTCCCCTGCTGTTGCTGTGTGCCAGAACTTGCCCCTTGCGACTGTTGGCCACCAAAACTGAACCCCTGAGTCTGCTGACTACCAAAACCAGACCCCTGTGATGGTTGACTTCCAAAACCAGATCCCTGTGGCTGCTCACTTCCAAAACCAGACCCCTGTGACTGCTCACTTCCAAATCCGAAACCCTGTGACTGTTGACTTCCAAAGCCTGACGCCTGTGGTGCTGGGCTACCAAAGCTAAATCCCTGTTGCTGGGTGCTGCCAAAGGAAACAGTATTTGTAGAAGGTTGACCTTGACCAAAACCACCAAATGCAGATTGTGTTCCCTGAGAACTGCCAAATGCTGAATTATTTGGAGCACTACCGAACAAGCCTCCCTGTCCATTTGATGGCTGAGCACTTCCAAAGGCTGAATTATTTTGAGCACTACCGAATGAGCTCCCTTGTCCATTTGACGACTGAGCACTACCAAAAGCAGGTGCACTGCCAAACAAGCCTTGCCCCTTCTGCACATTGGTTTGTCCAAAGTCAAAGCCTTTTGATTGTCCAAACACTGGTTGTTTTGGATAAAATACATTTGGGTCGGAACCAAACTTAAATATTAGCAACAGCATTTGTTCACCACAACAGTTCTTCACCTGGTTGGAGAACGAGAAAAATCTAGACTGTCTCATTTCTTTCTTACAAGAAAAGGCACATGAGCTGACCAGTCCTCTAACGTAGTATCCAAGCTGCTGTAGATCCTTTACTAACGATGAAAGCAAGGTCAAGGTGACTTCACATGGAGCTTTCACGGTATCATCTACTGACTGTGTATTTGAGGGTCTGAATCCTGAGTAGATCATGGTTTTACAGTCATGTTCGCAGCATTTATCTTCATGTGTAGTCTGGAAATCTTGGTCCAGTCTTAATGTGTACATTGTCTCATAGAGGAATACCTCTGATGGTATGCCTGACAGGATTTTGTTGAGCACTTCATCGTAGCAATTCACTGACTTACGGTATTGCTTTATCTTTCTTTCAGCCAGTATAGCTTGAAACTGGTCAAGCTGCTGAACTAACGAAGATAGACCAAGGTTAACAGCATCAGCATAGATAGCTCTTAAATCTGCATCGGAAAAACTGCAACCGTAGACTCCTCCTGCTCTAGCTCCGCCCCCAAATCCACATCCGCCTCCGCCAAATAACCCTGTAGAGTAATGCTGTACTCCGTGATAAGGAAATTCATCATAGCGAAGATAATGCAAGATTGCGTGGAACGTGGAACCGTTGGCTTCTAGAAAGTATCGACCATCTTTATCCTTGTAAACCGGATGCTGACCAGTAAACATTTCAGCCAATAAACTGTTTTCATGTTTGGTTAGTGTGGATAACAAGGCTCTATGCTCCACACCATTCACGTTGAGGTCTATCACTCCACGAAACTGAAAACAACAACAATAACAGAGTGACAGATAATGTTACTATATAAGCGAAACAAAAACCTAACATGCAACAAGAGACCGGACAGAAGGTAACTATTCACAGACTCTAATCAGTGAAATCTAAGTTCAACATAGCAAGGTCATGATTTGCAATAAACCCAACCAGGACTTTAGCTTTTGTACTTCGAATATGTTAAGTGATGCTATAGGAGCAAACTTAAGTATGTGCAGTACAACCTCTGTAAGGCAACACCCTATAGGAGCTGCACATATTGGCTATGGTTGTTGCCCGGCATAGGTTAAATTTATAGTAAATATCAGCTTATATATGGAATTTTGTAGGTGTTGTTATAGAGAGGTTGTTGATCTACTGAGGTTCATTCTGGAGAAGTTGTACTGTACCTTCAGTTGAAACCTAGTGACTCAATATGAGCCATTTTTTGTATGCATTGATTGGTTGTTTGGGATAATAATTTTTTTAAACATATGTGTTCTGTCCTCGATAGAAATTTCTGTGTTGAAAAGGAGCACAACTCAAGGACAATTTGCCTTGATTTACTGCTATAAACCTCAAGCTAGACAAGAGCCATGTTCACATGGCCATCCCCCTCCATATATTTTTGTTACTAATGGGTGTTTAATAGAAACAGGACTAGATAGATAAAAGAACTAAAAAGATGTTAGAAAAAATCAAATAAAGGGAAATAATTTTCAAAACTGGACTATATGGAGTTATGTTTCTTGGTCACTGCACTTCTCCTTGATGCCATCTATTCATATAGCAAGTTTCAAATCAATAACTTGAATAGTTTTCCATCGAAATTATGCTCTGGACAAAATGTTATCTTAAAATTAAAGAAAGGAATATAATATTTTAAAACTGAACTACACAGAGTTATGTGTCTTGGTCTGATTATAGAGTTGTGTTCTAGGTCACTGCAAAGTCAATACCTTAAAGTTTTTGAGTTATGCTCTGGACAAAAAGTTATCTCAAAATTAAAGGAAGGGAGATCATTTCAAAACAAGGCCATATAGAGTTATAGTTCTTGGTCACTGCACTTCTCCTAGTTATCATCAATTCACATACCAAGTTTCAAATCAATACCTTAAATACCGTAAAATC
Organism: Spisula solida; assembly: GCA_947247005.1. Classification (NCBI taxonomy): domain Eukaryota; kingdom Metazoa; phylum Mollusca; class Bivalvia; order Venerida; family Mactridae; genus Spisula; species Spisula solida. The sequence goes on along the minus strand of OX365956.1, from coordinate 36,121,069 downwards.
CCATGTAAAAGTCGCGGTCATGTATTGCACGCAGGTAAAAAAGGACTGGACGGACAGATGGAGGGACGCATACTATTACTATATCCCTTCGCCTTCTTCGGGCGATAAAAAGACACAACTCCCATTCTTAAATCATCATAATTATTAAACTTGGCTAATGGTTGTTGCAATAGCTGTTTAAACTGACTTTGAGTGTAATAGCATTAAGTACAACTTTTAGTAAACATGTATGTATAAATAAGTGTGTATTTTATGCCTCATATTTACATGTTTATACTATGAATAATTGCACATATTGAGAGAAATTAAGTAATGTTATGTTAATGGCAGGAGTATAAATGGTAAAACTCTCGCAGATAGCCCCACCCTGCAGAGGCACAAAGGTCTAAAAATATATACATGTTCTTTTTAGATCTTTGTTCTGAAGATGCCATTGATTTAATTGACTAGCATATGATAAATTATCTATGCCCTGATTGGACAATGGACCATAATTTTATATACATAATATATAAATTATTATATATATGAGCCAAGATCTTAGAAAAGGGTCCTTATGACAAATTTTTGGAATTTAGTTTTTTGGCATTTTCTGTTGGAACAATCTTTCCTGTACACAATAAAGAAATATTTTTGTCAAAATTCCAAATATTCACAAAGTTATGACCTTCCAATGGAACCAATGGCATGTATGTTTTTGTGCAAAAACACTCATCTCAACATTGACATATTTTTGGACTGGTTGTGTGTTAGTGGCATTATCCCACAAACGTTCACCTGCTATGAATCAACTTATCATTTAAATAATGGTACTTATTTGTGAGGCGTAACATTTCTGTGTAAAAAATTTACGCTTTTATTTTGTTTTTGTTGCCATAGCAACCATTTCTTCAAAGACTAAAATATACCAAATTATCTTGTTTACTACTAATTATCATAAAAATATTACCAATGCCATATATGGACTTTATATTAATAAAGTCAATGACTAGATTTTTTTATTATTTTGAAATGGCTTTGCTTCTTTCGTTTCAATACCATGGCAACCAATTCTTTTTAATTACTAGTACTCAAATAAGCCCTGGTAATATTGTGTATTTACCGTTAGTGTTTTATGTACATGTAGTCATATTGAAAGAATATCAAATACATGCATGCTTTGCATAGTTGGATTTTTAAATTGGATATATCTTATTGTTGTTGTCATAGCAACGATTCATTCTAATTACTCAATTTAACAATACTCTGCATTAAGCCATTTATATATGTTAAGTCAAAAATATAGTACTACACCAGGCCTTGAATGGCTGTACTGTATAGTGTCAGCACTAGATAGGGTATCAGGCAGCTAAACTGTCCATACCGCCTGGTATAGTTGTTCCGAGCAGCATTAAGTTACGCCATACACCATAGGTTATTTATCACAAGCCCTGATCCGGATGTTATCTAGCTAGGCAGACTCTTATCTGTTAAGAAAATGCAAACATTTCCTATTGTGAAAGAATAGAGTTTTGATATCCTAAGACAGGGGTGTAACTATACACTCGGATGTACGCACATGCGTAACATTAATTTGAAAAAGTCGATATATAAATATGGCCAAACATGTCAAAAGCTAAGGGTGCTAGTGCTTTAAATGTAAATGGTGATCTACTGATTCTGAAAAGACAACATATTACATAAGCAATGACAATTATGTCATTGTAATTACTTATTAAATAGCATAGTTAATGGCATCACAGTAAACCTTTAGAAAAACACACATTTTTAAGTTTATATTTTGTAAGGGTGTATACCAAAATATTGACTTCTACATTTAAACAGTTCTTCCAAATATTATAGAGTACATGTTCCAGCCCTAATCAGCTAAAATTTTACAAAACCTGTCTACAAATGCTATATATCTTTCAGCAAAGACCACTAATTACTGTTCACACAGGAGGTCTTTTCATATAGTGTTAGCTACATGTATATCATTATAGCAGGCCTGCCATTTCTCAGGCATTGAGCCGGTTATTGCCGGCAATCTGATGTGATCACAGGCTCACCGGCTTTGATGTCCAATTTACCGGCAATCTTGATAAAATCAAAGCGTTCATGGTTCTCAACAACAGTTTATACCGTTTTCATAACGATGGTGTATATTGCGAGTCGGTATAATTGGTGACAAAGCAATTAACCGGAAGCAGGTGTCATAAAATGTACTACCTCCCGCTGTTTCCCAAATTTGATTCAGATTTAACGGACTCGATCTGGCTCACTTGGACGCTTTTATTTTCCATAAACATGTATAAAACTTTTAGACTTTTATACATAGGTGGTTTTAAAGTCGGTCTTCTACTGACGTGCTTTTTCTGTATTTTTATATTATTAATTTGATTTTTATGCTTAGCTCTGATTGTATTATGGGTGTCTATTATCAAAAATGATTGAAATACAATGTACTTGACGATCTTTGTTCACGTCTGATAATATATTTTGCTAATTCATTTATTAGAATTGAGGAAATTGCATATTTTTTTAATTTTGCCTAGACAAGGCTACCAAATTTGTTTTAATGTAGGGGTCTTCTACATTGGTTTTATTCTAGGACCTTTATATTACAGAACAATTAGTTTGTATTGCTTTATCTAATTAAAATTTAATAAATGATTTTTTTATTAGGCCATTTAAATGCTTGATTGGTTTATAATTAGGCGGTTCACGCGCTTAGCGACTTGAATTAGGTGGTTCGCGCTAAGCGGCATGAATTAGGGGGTTCGGGCCTAAGCGCAGACTATTGAATTTGTCATTGCGCGCTTGAATTCAATGTTTGCTAAAATCTCAGGCTTTTGCATGATTTTATTATGGCAGGCCTGTTATAGCACATAGGGTGACTTTGGTATCCGTTTGGGGGCTTCAAGTTAAAAACTCCTTTTGAGCAGAAACGTCGGGTACGTTTTGGTCAGAGTACGTTTTGACAATCAATTACCTTAATTTAATTGATCGTCAATTCATTTGCATATACATTTGTATTTTTGTATTTACGTTCTATGGTGAAAAGATGGCCGACATAAAAACTGCTGACACAAGTACAAACAGGACCTTAATTATGGTGTAACAATGTATGTCCTCACGCATAAATAAATATTTCACCTGACGACCAAGAATGGCAAAAAAACGTAAATAAACACGATCTAGGTACCTAATTCTGCGTATGCAGCTTTAAATTAAGAAATATGTCTATCCAAAAATAGAAAATTACAAAATTTAAAACAAAAAAAACTGTTAATAAACGCAATACCTCCGTTTCTGAGTCCATAGTTGAATTTCTGAAAATAGTGTTTTACTTTCGGTTTCATGTGATCAATAAGTTCAAGGTCCAATGTATTACATATACAAAGGGAAGTAATTCAATTACATGCTATATAATATTGACCACTCGATTACCTCCCCTCATTTGTGCACACAATTATACATTTTGTAGATAACGCAGCCGTACTGTATCGTCTTTTTACAACCATACAGCACATTATCAATATACTATGAATAATATTTATTTGTGGTATATAGGCTTAATAATAATAAGGGAAACAGCACGTAATTAATATACTGCAAAAATAATAATTTGTGGTATATAGGCTTTAAATTTTAAATAATCATTCACACATCAGAAACTGTAAGGTCGTTTGGAAAAAAACTTGATAAGTTCTGGGGCTCTCAAGACCTAAAGTATAACAAAGATGCTAATATAATGACCGGACTTAACCTGAATTATAACGAAAACACAGAGCTGGTGTCAGAGGATCTCAACCTACTACCAGAATCTACTATGTAACTATGTAATAATAGATTATTATTAAGCCTATATGACACAAATTATTATTTTTGCAGTATATTAATTACGTGTTGTATCCCTGTGTTTACAGCTTGTAATAATGTTTTATAATATTACTGTATAAAAAACACTATATAATAGTGTAACGAATTTGCGTTTATGCTCCTTGTGTACACGGTCCATTCGTTACCCTATTAACCTCTAGACAGTTAAGCTGTCTGCAAGGTGTCTGCTTTTAAATTCTGACGGTTCAGCCACTACATACGGGCATCCCTGCAAAGACTGCGTCAAAATGGTTTGACTACTTTACCACATACTTCATTCATTACTCCTTTCAATCTTTGTCATGTACATTAGACCTTCTCCCTTTATGTTCGCTGCTTCAATGTATTGCGGAGCGCAGGAGCTACTGTGGCCTCCTTGTTAAGTATACAGGGTGTTAAACAAGTGCATTCTCAATATATTAGTTTCAATAAAAGATTTATGACCTCACAAGATTGGTAAATTTCAGGTGTTCTACCATTGTTCTAATCTCTCTGGCATTAAATGACACTATTAGAGTAAGAAATTGGCATTGGCTTCCGTGCTGCGTACATATATCTCAAATAAAATTGAATATGAATTTAAATGTTGAGAACGAACTTTTTTAACACCCTGTATATACTCATGTTTTGTCATCATTAGTGAGATACGTTCGTGAGGTGGAAATAAAAAGTCACGTTTGAAGTTATTGTGTTTTGTTCCTCGTTCTGTAAAATCATCATTGCGTTTCAATATAACAATACTAGTATATTACAAACGACACGGCATCAATTTGTGTTCCTCATATTTGCATGTTTTGTATGCATTGAGCAGAATAAAAAAAAGATGTAGGCCTAATATAAAAGTATATATTATTATATGAGATTGTTATCATTAACATAACACTGAGTATGTCAACTAAAAACAATTTTTTACTTATTGATTAATTAGACAATAATAATTGATCTAATTGCTGATATATCCCCAATCCTACACAGGACGTGTCAATTAAATATAAAGATGAGCACCGATGTTTTATTTCCGACAATTATTAATTATCATTCTCTTAACTATCGATGTCTAATCAGTGACACGTTAATTAAATCAATTATATGTAAAGTACTGAAAATATTTGATTGTGGGTAGAAGTATATAAGTATGACTGAGTGGACATACATCAGTTACCTATAGAACACCGAACTCTATACAGTTCTATGATTCAGTCATATTTGCTCTCAGACCCAAAGCGTTTAAACAAACTCACTGTATGACTTATTGGGATACTATACAATTCAACGTGTATGACTTATTGTGAGCGACAAAATCTGTGATTTCCGATCACTGTATGACTTATTGGAAGACTATACAATTCAACGTGTGTGCCTTATTGCGATAACCGGAAGTTGATTCGTTTAAACAATGTATGGCCAGTGTTGAGTCACTCAAGGAACTAGTGTAGATCTACATCTAACAGTGTACGACACGTTGACAAAATGGTAAGATACTTTGTTTTATAAAATGGAAATACTTACCACTTGTAGTTTGTAAACTCTAATCATCATATTACACATGAGAACGTATGTCGATTGTAAAACAATTTCTTAAAAAATTGTATTAATCTCTATCGACACCTCATTACTGATGTTATCGATCGCCGTGAGTGTACGATGAAGAGAAGCTAGCTTCCATTTTATGCTGATCGTCTAGCAAGGTAAATAAAACTCCCTCGACGAATGACTTTCTAGGAGACGGGAGTGAATAAGGTTATATAACTGTTTCGATGATTTTCTTTTCATGTCCTCATTATCATTATTATAGCGCATAAAACACGATTTTAACATAATAATTATATTCATTCCGCTACCATAGCTTACTAATGCAGACTGGCCGGGATTGCAATTTCGGATTTCCATAGTTTAATGTCAAATTTCGGGAATTTTGTTGTCATGGGTACACATGCATCCCGGAGGATACCACGTGCCAAATATCGTGCACAGGTTTCTGGATCGAAATTGCAAGTAAACTGATATCTTATGTTTTAAGGTTATATTGGTCTGGTTGCAAGCATGGTGACAGGCAGTCACGCCCGATTATATTCAGAATACATCGTATATAGGGTCAAATTGTAACTTACATTGCGTTCAGTTTTTATTCTTTTTGTGTGTGTTTTGCCTTTTCGTTAAGTGAGACTAGTGTGAGAGTGACGTAGCCTTTTATGTGTACACACAAAATTACAAACATTGTCAGAACAGGTCGAGCGACTAGTATGTTAGTTTAGCATTGAAATTATAGCTGTCTGTATAAGCCTTTGTAATTGGTTTTACACCGTACTAGTGGACTCGACCGCTGCATCACTCTATCCTTATCCTGACTGGACTGTACTTTCGTGATTTGCCCATTTAAGCTCTGCTCAGTCTACGGAGTGCTGCTTTTTCAGCTCCGTCTATGATTACCGTCTTTTTATATTCAGAGTTATTTATTTGCTTTCATTGAGAATATAAGATTTTTTCAGCAGCTAAGCCGTTTTGCGCAGCACCCTGTGAAACCGTGGAAAATTTAGGTTTCACAGAATGCTGGAAAACAACGGTCAAGTTGCTGAAAAAAATCTTATATATCATGGAAAGCAAATAATTGTCACCTTAGAGTGGCGAATATATTTCTTAGAAATTGATGAAGAAATGAAATACTTATGACTATTTTTCTTGACACATTTCGATCTTGATCTGTAGCCAAAAGTCACATGATATTGCTATACTGTTGTTGATAGGGTGGACTTGAAACTGTCCTTGCGTTCAGTGTTTGTTAATTTTTTTTCGTTAATCATGTTATTACATACCTTCGTGATTTGTCCTTTTCTGCTCATGAAGAGAGTTTACTGGCGAGTTTACAATCATATCCATCGTTTCCATGCTGCAGCATTTGTCAGCTAATTACCATCCTCATACATCAGTGGTTATTTCCCATTGACCAGCATGATTCAAGATGTGGTGAAAAATGTGCTAGTATGCAAATAACACATGTATAGCTCACCGGAAACAACTCTAGCCTTGTACGTATATAAATAAAATTGGACAATAACACGACTGCAAAATCGATTGGTCGCTTGTAAATCAGTAAATACTAAAAGGCTATAATATCATGCGTTAAAACATTATGCACGAGATCGAACAATAATTGACATCGGAAATGCATTTTATTAAATTGTTATTTTTGATTGAAAATAAAGGCTAGTGTTATTTTCGGTGGGCTATATGTACAATGTACAAACATAAGAAAACATCAATCGAAGCAATTTTTATTTAATATTCAAACAACATTAGGAATGAAACATATATGCATACAAATGTAATTTGTATAAGACTAAGGTATAACATACCATAACTACATGTGTAACGTTATGTACCACTACCATAAGTGATCGTATAGTTCTCAAATAAAATAACAACAACTGTTTCCGTTAACTACGCTTTTTATCATTCATAGTATAAAGTGCATGAGACCTAAATGCAAGTGAATTCGGTTTCGAACTCAACTTAGTTATCACAAATTCCCATATTTATATCTTCCGTTAGCTGCGTGGGGGCCACGTGGTAGCCATCTCTGCAAGAGACCAATCGCTGGTTACCCAGGAGTTCTTAATCCTAGATCCCACAATTTCATTGGAAGCGGCACGAACACCAATAAGTTAGTAACTCCCCCGTATGACGTGGGATTCGTACATCCAGGACCTGATCAAGTAAACACGTGAGCAGGCTCGCTAATTCCAATTATATAAACCCCAAAATGGCTTGGTCATCATTTTATAACAGCTTAGTATTGTACTAGTCAACAGTTGTCACGCGGACTCGATCGGACCATGTGTCAGCATGAATCTATATAACGGTGACTATACGCTTCTTAAAACTTGTATGGACCTTGATCGGCTTACTCAGCATTTATAATATTTATACATGTATACTGGTCATTGATTAGTAACAGCGAACCATCACCTCTTTATATATGATGTACTTAAAACCCACTGATGTATCCACTTATACCAACCCGAACAGAGTATAGAACATGTATATTACATTCTCTAATAGCGTACGCTGGATGCAATAGTGTTACACATGTACTATATAACACATTGCATGTATATCAACTCGGAATTTATTTTATGTTACAACCGACTTGCAATATACATAATTATACAATTACAGTTAAACCACTGCACAAACCTATTCTAATATGAATTATAGGAGACAATAAATTAAAGCAACACATATATAAAATTGTTACTCTACATACTTTTAAAGAATAAAAAAGCATAGTATCACCCTTCTCTTAAATAGAGTGGTTATACAAAATTAGCATAAACGTCCCAGCAATATGCAGACAATATGCAGACTTCTTCATAAAATGTGCTGAATTTGTGAACACTTTGTTTGATGCTTAAACTGAACTAACGAATTGAAGTACTATAATTATGTTTGTATACGAATAATTAACTGTGACCATGCGTGTGTGTGACTTGAGGGTGTATGTTGATGTATGCGATTTTTCTTTATTAATGTATGTATAGATGTGCTAATGCATCTACAACGGTTGTATTATGTGGTTTTGAGTGTGTGAGTGGTGCGGGCGTGCGGGTATGTGTTATTTTAATTCTTTAAAATGAACATGAAAACAATGTATCTTTATATTACCACATGAATTTATTTCATTGTATATCTTCAGAAAATGGAGTCAATAAAGATATATATATACCAAACAGAGCCTAATCGTCATTGATGAATATGACAGCGAAGGTGACCAACTACGCGATCTATCTACATGCCCGACATGCTTCAAACTTACGGACTTTGAATGTATACCATGTCATTCAAAAAACCATATTGTCGAATTCGAGAGCGGCGGTCCAAAAATTACGCCTACGTGACAACAAAGGGTAATCTAGTCAGAGGATGATTCAGCTTAAAGCATACAAACGCACAACAAATAAACTTAAAAAAGTGATAAAAATTCCTCTACTGCTTACGAATCCATCCAAAATTTCAAGAGACAAGTACAACAATATATTGTATAATAAACAAGAAAGTACACTTAACAAGATCGTGTACGATAAATAAAGGTCATACGAAACGATAATCTATAAATGATCATATAAGGTCGTACCCGACAATGTTCCGGGATTCTAACAAGTATAGTTTAGAGGTTTTGGGCACAATAGACCGATCTAGCAAATTATAGAGCAGATTCACGCAATTCGTCGCCTGAGTGGAACGTTGCTCTATCTACCAATTTCAATATTTCGAGAAAATTAAGCTTAAAGTTTCTGTTGGTCATATTTCTGTTATTGTTCAAGATATGTGGACAATTTTATATGCGAATATTCAGCATTAAGAACATATTTAGAATATCAAGTTAAATATTTATAAAGTTTTTTATGTGTTTATTTATTTATATTTTTGTGTTTGGAGATAGAGCAATTTTGTCAAAATATTTCATTTTTTCTTTAAGGTGAACTGCTCTATCTCCTGATACCGGAGATAGAGCAGTTCTTTATTGAAAGTGATAGATATAGAGCAGTTCTTTATTGAAAGTGATGGAGATAGAGCAGTTCTTTATTGAAAGTGATGGAGATAGAGCAGTTCTTTATTGAAAGTTATGTAGATAGAGCAGTTCTTTATTGAAAGTTATGGAGATATAGCAGTTCTGTATTGAACGTTAATGAGATAGAGCAGTTCTGTATTGAACCTTATGGAGATAGAGCAAATAATTACTAACGCACTAAGAGTCACATGTAAAAATAACTTGATTTTATTGGCTAGATATACTGTTATCAGGTAGAGTGATCCAACTCCTGGAGTTGAATCAGTATAAGAGCCAATTTTAGATTTATTTTGTGGAGATAGAGCAAATCATTACTGAGTATCTTTGTTTTTGTTGGACGAATTTATTATTATATTAGATATTATTGTAGAGCTTGGCGAGACGATTTCAGTGATAAAAAAATCTCAATTTTGACAAAAATGGAGATCGAGCACTTCTTTACTCAGGCGACGAATTATCCACGGAAATAAAACAGTGATTGCTATTTAGAGACGGAGCATATTGTAATATGATTCGAGGAGTTGTGTACTTGACCTCGCCCTGGGTTGAGCGTGCATTGACTATAATTTTCTATTATTATTATATTATATATAAGTTATCTTTTTATTCCATTTTACCTTTGAACATTTATGTGTTTACAGGACCCTGTTTTGTTTTTTATTACAGGTTCTTGGATATTTGAAAAGTGTAATTGGATTCAGATGTGTTAACTTTCCAATTTTGGACATTAATATCGAGGAACATCGGCTCAGTGGATCGTATGGATATTCACAGTTTCAAAATGGATTTGTGCATTCGATCTTCATTTCGTGTTATAACGTTGGAGCGATGCAATTTATGTCAACGTTATTACATGAATTTGGACATTGCATATTACCATCTACCCACAAGCATGACACTACTTGGTTACAAACTACTGCATATTTCATTCGTGATATAACGTTGGAGCTATGCAATTTGTGTCAACATTATTACACAAATTTGGACATGTATATGTATATACATTTTTGTATTACCATCTACTCACAAGCATGACACTACTTGGTTACAAACTACTGCATTTTTAATGTCATTAATAGCGGCAAGGTTTAATTTTAAAGGCATGGACAATTTCGTTTTTTGTGCATCAGATGGTGGAATAAATTTGTAAAAACGGACAACACATGCGCAACCCTTTGGGTTAAATGGACACATACACTAGAAATAGAATCAATATGGGCGCCGCCGCGCATGCGCAATACTTGGGGTTAAAACGACCCGCTTACAATAAAAGTCCACCGTGGGTTAATGAAGATGGGATCTATAATGAGTGTACGATCTACCGGCAAACCAGTGGATATTCCTTTTGATCTCGTTCCTATTGAAAACGATTATCAAACCAAATATGTTCATTTTGTTTAAAGAAAAAATATAAAGGAAGGGTCAATTGAAACTAGATATAAGAAAATGTGACAAAAGAGAGGATTCTCAATCTAAATATATCCACACTAGAAACGGGGTAAGATTAACAATTGAGTAACATTAAAAGAATAAGAAAGTTTAGGACAGGATGGCTGATGTCAGCGTCGTTTCGATTGAAAAAAGTAGTGGAACAAAATCGTATCAGCCCTGTCGCCATTGCCATGCGTCTAATCGAAATAAGCGATTATACCAATGAACCATGTTCTGTTAGTATTAGATTCCTTAGATACCTTCGTGGATCATTTGTCTTTTGCCGGAACTATTAACCAACTAATTGAGTTTAATCATAGGATAATATGCACGACTTATATTTACTAACGATTGGAGATTCCATGGGAATTCCATAGAGTGTTATATTGAGTATATTGATTGTTATTATGAGTGTTTATATGATTTCACGTAATCTATGTGAGTCGCTCTGGATAGTATGATCCGCCATTAGGAAATTACTTCGGTGAACTCACGGATGAGCTGAGAGGAGGGGAGCCCATTGTAATAATTAACTACAATGAAATTGTTCTCTCTCAACACGTGATCCTGAACGACCACTTGGAGATCTCAAATGACCTAGAGTTTGATTCTTTTATTGTGAATAGACAATTCGAAATTAAGACCGAATTTGATATTACGGTCAACGTATTTTCTTTTATTCTGTCTTTGACTAGCGGACAATCCGGCGAACGAAAGTTGATAGCGTTGGATAAGTTTGAATTAAAGTCCCTAATTCAAAAACTACCGCTCACCTTCGCTGTTGCGAGGAGTTATACGTACAAAGCATCTATGTTTTACATTGATAAACATTTCTTGAAATAATTTTTAAGTTAAACTATCCTTCATGTTGATAAAGATTTCTTGTAATAATCTTAAATTAAACTATGTTATCTAATTCGACACTAAGATGCAATTATGTCTCAGTACCGGTATAAAAAAGTTACCGCTGATATTCACTATATAGATCATGTAATAGTATTGTTATTCTGACTGCGATGGATGTTTCCTGTATATATATTTATATTCGTTTTAAAGGTAATTATAATGTTTGCATATTATGTATTGTTTATGTATTACATTATGAGTAAAAGCTTGTATGCCGTTATACTGAAGACGAATCGTGTGCTGACTGTTTTAGATATAGCGAGTTAATTCCCCCTCCACTCAACAAACAGCAATTTTACAAATGGCAGAGAATTAAACACCGGTACCTTTCTCACTAAAACTACATGATACCATTTCGGTTGAGGTCAGAGGCCAGGTGACTAACAGAAACTACAGAGATCGTCGAAGCTAGTACTGAACCGGAAGAGATCTACGCCACTGCACAACCGGAACAGAAAAGGTCTACAGTTAGCATTCAAGAAACAAACGACATGGCACAAGGTAACGACATTTCGCTTTTACCCAAGTTTTGTGTAGAAATGGAGCCGTATTCATGGCTTGAGAGATGGGAGAGTTACATGAAACTTGTTAAGAAACCTAGAGACGAAGATAAACCAGAATGGTTTAGGTTATACTTAGGTGACGGTCTCCCGTCAAAATGGTATTCTGGGCTGACAGCTGCTCAGAAAACCATATTTAATGCTTTGCGAGACTCATTCGTAGATCATTTCGTGAAATCAGAAACAGGCAGATTTAAAATTTTAAGTAAGTTGGCAAATAGGCGTCAATTGCAGTCCGAGTCCGTTTTAGACTTTGTGTCGAGTATGCAACCTGAGCACACGATTTAGTCAGTGTAAAAGCTTGTATGCCGTTATACTGAAGACGAATCGTGTGTTGACTGTTTTAGGTAAGAATATTATATGTATTAATTGAAAGTTAAACTATGTTTTATATTGATAAACATTTCTTGTAATAATATTTAAGTTAAACTATGCTTCATGTTGATAAAGATTTCTTGTAATAATCTTAAATTAAACTATGTTATCTAATTAGACACTAAGATGCAATTATGTCTAAGTATATAAAAAGAAAGTTACTATATAGATCATGTATTGTAATTCTGACTGCGATGGATGTTTGCTGTATATATATTTATATTCAAGATTTGTTTTAAATGTTATTATAATGTTTTCATACTATGTATTGTTTATGTATTACATTATGAGGGAAAGCTTGTATGCCGTTATACTGAAGACGAATCGTGTGTTGACTGTTTTAGATATAGCGAGTTCATTCCCCCTCCACTCCTATCCCCTGACGTGTCGTGATGGACGAGTCCATTCATTTAATTCTAGTGACTGCATTAAATACATAGAAGTGGATTCCATATTGATGGATAGTTTATTTTTTATTGAAGAAGAATACAGTGCGTGTCCACCACCAGGAAATAAGGTTCAGATGGCGGAAAACACACCGTCGTTTGAAGAAATCGACGTTGAGTGTTCAAAACCGGGGAATGAGTGCCCACCACCAGGAAAGAAGGGTCCAAGGAAATTAAAATCCTTTGGTGAAATCTACATAGCGTACCCACCACCGGGGAAAAAGATTCCCAAATGGGTGGATAGACCAATGACATCAGACAGGGCGTTGGGCGACTATATAAAACACGTGTTTCTAAAACCAATTGGAAAATCTACAGAACGAATACATCCAAACAACCCTTATGTATACAGAGGAGAACCGGACAGGGTGTAGAAATAACGACTAGGACGCTTACCAGAATGGTGTAAAACCGATGAAAGGACAATTAAGAATCAACAATGGACTAATTTATATGTTACTTCTGTCTTTGTGTTCAATGTCAAAATATAAGATTTTAATTATAATCACTTATAATCAATTATAGAAACACATCGGTTCGGGGAATAAGACGGATGGGAGATGTTATAGAAACACATCGGTTTGGGGAATAAGACGGATGGGAGATGTTATAGAAACACATCGGTTCGGGGAAAAAGACGGATGGGAGATGTTATCAAAATATATTTTAGAGGTTTCTGCAGGAGCAATAAAATGACTAAACCATGTGATGTATGGTGTAATACTCCAAACGATGCTAAACCCCCAACAATTGAAGTGTATTACTTCCAAAAGATGTGTGCTTCAAGAGGAAACCATACTATAAGCTTGATTGTACAGTGCATCATTCTGGGTAGAAATCTGATACTTCACGGATGGCTAGGTGTATTATCAACATGAAACCATACTATAAGCTTGATTGCACAGTGCATCATTCTGAGTACACGGATGGCTAGGTGTATTATCAACATAATCCAGATATGACATTTGTAATGGTATAATCACCAGGAATATCAAATACTGGTACTAGTATAAAAACTATGTTAACCAGTACCTGTATATGAGAATTAGTCTACTGTTCAAATGCAAATCGGTTGTTCATGTCCAATAACGTTGGAACAATGTATAAACATCCAGACAATGAATGCGGCAATAGTCCAACGGGCAGTAAACAAGATGCTGATGGACGCCGAAGGTCCTCTGGAAACCAGAGGTCAATTTGAATGACGGAGATTAAGTATTAAGCATGTTTTGGGTTGGTTGTGTTATTGGTTGTATTAAATTAGCGAAATAGAAATAATTGTAACATTGTACTCAATGTTGACCATTCATATGTGTTAACTCAGGGTTGACAGCTGCTAAATTTAAAGTTGAGATTTTGACAAGCATTATCGGAAGGGGGTTATAATTTCCGTTTTATTAGTTTACCTAATTATAATGTTATGTATTTGTTGTCGGCTAATTTGCTTATATATATGCGATGTGCAATTACTTTTTGTGAGAGAGGAGCGAGGGTATGAAATAAACGTTGAAACTGCTATACTTTTGAGTATTCACTACGACCAAGCCATTACGATACAAGGCTTATTTTTGGTGACCGTGGCAAGGACGAACAGTACGAAACACTTTACGATCAGAAGGAGGTAAGAGGAAATTTGTAAAGTTATATTTTGCTTGTTGTCGAGAATTAAAATTATTTTTGAATAATGGCCTATGTTGATATTCAGCGCATTTTTGAAAATGTGTCTGTGCAATTAAGCAATATATTTATTTGATCAAAAATATAAATAGCTTCCTCACATGAGGCAGGGCAAAAATCATATTCCAATAGTCGGTCTACATCAACATAAAAGGCAAGTTATAGAACAAAATAGATATTGATAGTTAGAGACCGAGCATATTGAAATAAGATTCCAGGAATTGTGCACACGGCCCCGCCCTGGGTTGAGCGTGCATAGTGTATATTATTATTATATTGTTATATAAGTGTATATTCTCATCATAATGGTTCCGTTTACCATTGCTATGTACATCACATTTATGGATCTACAAATCCCAGATAAGTATAAAGATGATTTACTACAGATATTTCAATATCTAGAGAAAGGATCGTGGGTAGAACGTCTCACTCCGGTAGAAATGTACCAAATGCTGAGCCGGTACCATAGCTATTTTTCAGTAGCTTGGCCGGTGATAGAAAATCAGCTACCTTTGGAAACAATATTATATTTAGATCAATTTTACATAGAACTTGAGAGGGAATTGTTCTACATTACGTTCATTGAAAATATTTTGGACGATGTCCCCACGGACACTCTTTTTGGCAAATGTTTTTGGCAGTTAATAAATTCAGAAGACACACAAAATTAAAAACCAATTACCAAACGAATGGAAATCATATCACCAAAGATTATATTCACTTCTTACGAAGGAACTTATAAGTATAAATACTCGGCTGCAGATTTGAAGTTTCATTATATCATATCATATTTAACCATGTTGTTTTAAAGTTAAATATATATACGGTAAAGGGGAATTTGATAGAGTCCTAAGAGACAAATAGATATTTTTATGATAGTTACTTAAATTATATTCCATTTGTTGTATTGTTGTTGTTATAACTAAAATGTTTTGTTGTTATTGTTGAGAATTGGTGTTGGGAAATAACAATTTTAATTATTTGGTGTTGGGAAGTTTTAAATTAATTATATAAAGTTATGTTGCAGTTGTTCATGTTTGTTAAAATTGAAATGCAATTACGTACGTTAGAGTATTAAAAAAATATACATTTAAAGTAAAGTAAAACATTTTGCTAAATATTATAAGAATTAATTAAATTTCATATTTAAGCAGATAAATATATTTAAGTTGTAAACATATGTTGTGTATGATTATGTGTTAGTTATTAAATATGTACATTTGTTAGTTAACATATTGTCATTAAATATGTACGGATATTAATTATTTAAAAATTATAAATTGCAGGCAATTAAGAAACTGCGGTTGATAGACACGGACTCAGATTGTAATGAAGCTGGAGGATATCCCTAAACACAGTAGTACAGTTAATATCTTCCAGTGTTCAAAGGCGTTCCGTGTGAAATTATAAAATGCCGCGATTTTAATGTGTTTCTACAACGATATAGACAATATTGTGATTATATGTGATAAATGTAAAAATATAAGAATTAACAGTTATAATTATAATAAGAACATAGTGTTGAGTTGGGTATATGAGGGCCAGTCATAAACTAAGATCCCTGTCTTAGATATTCATAGTATAGATGTGAAAGATATTTTGATCGGGTCGAATCCCTTTGGGCAATATGGGGTCATATTATGTACCCGATTATGGTCCGCAATTCTAATAAGTATAGTTTCAAGGGTTTTGACACAATACACTGATGTACCACGCATCTGTAGACATTGATAACCCCGTCGTATGATGGCACCACTGGTACAGTTATATCTACACTAACACCAGATAGCGTGTCCGTGTATTGAGGAAGTGTATTTTTAATATCTGTCTGGGCTGGTCAAATATAACATATACCATGTTACTGGGGAGTTCAGTTGTGATGTAGAATGAGAGTAGAGTCAGATAGCGACACTGTTAGGTTTGGGCCGTCAACAAGCGAGTAGCTTGGGCCATGAGCCTGGACATTATGTTTAGAGTATGAAAAGTTGACTTATGCTTTGAACCTGCGAAGTACTATGTTTATGAACTGTGTAACTAACTATTTGAATGACATTAAATCAACTATACGAACACGAGCGTTGTGATGTTTCCAACCTCAGGGACTACGTAACAATTAATTTTTGTTTGTTGTGTTTATGAATAATTTAGTACATAATATTGACAGATTGGTTGTTCTTTAAAGGAACAGTTGCGATCTCCGGAGTATGGTCACGACTCTGTTGACCAACAATAAGATAGTATTTTGGAACATTTGTAAATGAGGACTTGGACTTGTTCCTAGAGTACATAAAAGAAAAAGAACCGGACATAGAAAATTTTATAAAGACGCTGTTATTCGACAGGAGAATTGAAGAAACGGTACGGGCTTTTATAGAAGACGATGAATATAAACAGACAGGAACAGGCGAAGAACCCGATGTGCCCGATACACCCCTTAACTATACCGTTAGACATACATCGGTACGAACTTAATCCAAGAACGCTGTCGTACAAACAACGTACAAAATTAAAAAAGACAAACGATACCACGGTCAAGATTTACGGGATATAAATCAGGGTCTACACCGGACGTTTGATGAGGTGATGGGCACAGTTCGAAGTGCTGAAAATGATTTAGGGCGCGTGGTCATAAGTCATCGAGAATTAAACGATCTAGTAATCGTACCGTTTATAAATGCCTATGCGTCAATATGACACCGGTCGGTAATGGATGCAACCGAAAAAGTAGTCAATAGTAACGAGAAGTTATCTATAGACAAAACAATTCAGATTAAAATCGGGTCGATAGATTTACCTAAAGGAGGATCTAGACGTAGAATCACTAGTATTGAAGGAAACGATAACTCGTTACTATTGAAGATGTAGAGTAATGATTGATGGATAGCTAATTATATAATATTAATTGCAATGGACTTTCCTATCGACTGTACATACGTATATAAAGATTTGTACGAAGTTATATATTTCGATATCCATACACTAAAGCCAGACAGCCTTGAGCATAAACTTGTAAGTGTGAGGAAGTGTCTGGCTGGTCAAATATATCATAGGACATGTTACTTGGAGTTCAGTTGAGTTTGAGTTTAGTAGAGTCAGTGGAGTTGAGTTAGAGGCCAGTTGGTGTGGGCCGTCAACAAGCGAGTAGCTTGGGCCATAAGCCTGGACATTATGTTAATGTGTATGTAAAGTTGACTTATGCTGTTGAACCTGAGGAGTACTATGTTTATAAACTGTGTGACAAACTAAATGAATAAAGCCACTATACGAACACGAGCGTTACGTTCTTTACCAACTCAAAAGGACGACGTAACAAAAACAATGACCAATTATGTAGGACTAGATCGATCGCGGTCATAACATAAACATAAAGATTTTCTAAAAATGGTAGTAATTCTTGTAACAAGAGCTGTCCACAAACAGCGCGCTCCATTATTCTCAGTGACTTGCTAGGATAGTATAATCATTACATATTCAAAACAAAATGCTTCATAGCTGCAGCATTACCCTCTTCTGCGTAGAGGTTAGGGTTCCTACGGCGAAAAGGACAGATATTTTGAACAAAATGCTTGACAGAGTTACCTACCCCTGTGTAGGGCTTGGCGTCATGATGATGGATAAGTAAGCAAAGTATCAACGCAATATGTCAATGTACTTTGAAGATATTAGAGGTTAAAAAAGTGTGCCTAAACATTAAAATTTGCATTTCTAAGTCCATAAAGGGGACAAAATTTCAACAAAATACTTGATAGAGTTACCTAACCCTGTGTAGGCGTTGAGTCATGATTGTGAACAAGTACGCAAAGTATCAAACAATATTTCAATGCACTTATAATCTAACAAATGTTATAGAGGTTAAAAAACATTTACCTAAACTCTAACATTATCACGAAGTTGAAACAGGGGGCATAATTTCAACAAAAGGCTCGAATAGTGGGGCTAAAAATGCAGGAAAAACCCAGAGTCAAATACTGACGGTAAACAAGACTTAGTTTCGAAAGTTTCAAAGCATTTTAATTAATATAGCTCTGATAGTTTAGGAGAAAAGTTGACATCAACATAAAACTTAACCAAACAATGCCTGCCGACGCCAATTAAAAGATTACAATAACTTATTTTCAAAACAAAATAGATGAGCTGAAAATAGAAAAATCAAACCATTTCCAAATCCTTAACGCTGCTATTCGGTATATTCTGATGAGTTTTGTGTCAACTTGAAATTCCATATCGCTTAAAAAGTTCGATAGTGTTCGTTTAGTCGCCACGTGGTGATGTGAAGTCCAAGCTCCGGTGAGCAAACTGGATCGCACTGTACTTGAGTTTAGTATTATATGTGTAGAAAACTTGTATGAAACGTCTATATCAGCGACGTCTAGTTGTTTTTTTATCTCCGGCGACTAATCATATGATTGGCAAAGCATACACTTACATGTAAGTTGTCACTTTTAACTTAATGCTCAAAACAGAAGCAACGTTGTCCAAGCAAACACAACAGAGCGCCTCTCGTTCCTGTCGATCGATTAAATTTAGTAGACGTGAACTACCTCCAGTGGAAAGCGTTACGAAGTGCTTTGCTTAGTTAACGGACTTCATATTCCGTATTAAGTGTCATTAAGGCGCAAAACATGTTTCAACATTGTTAGTCACAGGCTTCGCAACTTTCGTTTAAAGTCTATATTACCAGGTGTAAAATGGCATTTAATGTGATTGTTGCTACTAAAACAGCACATCGTTGGTCGTTCAGTCATAAATGGCTGTCACAGCAAGAGAGTGATCAAACATACCAAAGAGTTAAATAGGCTGGATAGGCAGAATTCCCTCATCACGTTGAAATGTTTCGACTTGTGTGTCTAATGTAAACTTAGTAAATGTACTTTGCGCCAATGTTGAAATCATAATCGTTCAAATCAGTGTTTGCAGGAAACGTTATTCTTAAGGGAGGACACTGCATATATAACATAGTCGCAATAGCACAGCAGTTACTTCCCTTTGTTGGCTCGATGCAATTACAATATTCCGTATAGCTGGGAGGTAACTGCTGATATAGGACCAATTGAGACGGAAATACCCGAGTAGTTACGATTGATATTTGACATCACAGTTCTCACAGAAATTACGTCACTTTGTATTTAGAAGTTAGTTTGACTTGGTTGATTACCCTCATCCCGGGACACATCTCCAACTTTCTATACGTCATGCGATATCCCGGAAACATAATGGTGTCCATCAAGCTCAATGGTCGCTTCATACTTGTACTACGTCAGGTGAGTTGACAATATTGCCAACGACAAGGAATTATTCGACGAATATTGACTTCTGGTTTTCACCTGAAAATAGAAAAGAAATATGTAATTGCAGTTTAAAATTAAAAAAACCCACGACCTATAAGTTCCCTACAAGCTTTTAATGGCGGTTTTTAAATTAGGCACATATTTTCGCAAATGCTTATAAAATTATACTGATCCCACTTTGTCATTTATTGTTGTTTAACTTTTATTTGTCAGCATAATTGTTGTTTAAACTCGTAAACATTATATATGTTGACGGAATAATAAATGCCCATCTTGAATTAAATACTGGTAAACATGTGTAGTTATGTTATTTATTTGTCCAAACAGAGTTCACCGTTGCTAATGTAGCACACACATATAAAATATACAATTTTATGTGCTATGCACTAGAAACAAACTATAAGCATACTTCAAACAATATTTATATTGTTTCCATAAATCGTATGAAAGGGATCCGACACGGTTAAAAAAGCAATCCCTTCTACACTATGAATGAGTAAGGGAAATTACTTTATGACTGGCCCTCAAATACCCAACTAAACATTATTTCCAATATTTTTAACAGGTCGAATGCAATCATTTAATGTGTACTATCATTCTTAAACAAGAGCACCACCTACGAGTGCTGGACGCTCGACTTTCTCGTACTTGATAGTAACCTTGCTCATCTTTGAGTCAACAAGGGTAGATAACTCATAAAATAGGTCAAAGGGTAACTAGCCTTATCTGTATGAAATGCCACCCCTTGTGATAGTGAATAACTATGTTGAGTTGCAAGTGGAGACCTTTGATAATCTTTGAGTAATTGACATTTTTGTGTAAAGATTTAAAATAAGAAAAGGCGAATAACTCTTTAAAAATCCTGTATAGGGTTGTTTCCTCTTGTCGTTGGATGTAGGTCATCACATTCAACAAGTGTACCGACTTTCAAGTTGAAAACTTTGATAGAGTTTGAGACAATTCCGTTTATGTTTAAAATTTGCAACTATGTCTATGTACTAAGTCCAAACAAGGGCAGATAACTCCACACATATTGGTCACATAGTTATCAGCCTTATCAGTATGGACTCCCCATGAGATGGTGAATAACTATTTTAAGTTTCAAGTTGATACATTTGATAGTATTTGAGTAATTGACATTGAAAATAACTCTGAAAATAAACTTAACCAACACACACGCACACGCACACACGCGCACACGCACACACGCACACGCGCATGCGCACGCGCACGCGCACGCACACGATACCGTCACGACACTAAAAACACAACTTTTATCAAAATCCGTACACAATGTCGCCAGTGACTAGCATTGAATATTCGCAAAATGCGTAAAGATCGTTTCGTTAACATACGTGTGAGCCGTCAGAAACTAGAAAAGTGCATCCGATAAAGAAGAGAAATCATAATTTACGCATATATGAAGTGGGTGGGGTAAAAGAGCAATATATACGTGGGGTGATCAAAAAGAAATGAGACAGATGCTATAATTTGTAAAGTTTACTTGATTTAACCATAAACATGTAATATTCGTTTGGGTGCATTTAATGCCGATGAGTACGTGTAATATATATTTTTTTACTATACGTAACGATTTATTAATAGAACGTTAAATGTAAGATGTTTCGCTACGTCGCCGCACATCAAAACGTCGTCCGTTTTCGCCGTATGATATGGAAACGCATATTACTAATATTTTATTAAATATTCCTCAAACATTTGTTAAATTAACTGGAAATGATGTCAAAACATTGAATAACCGTGGGTTAAAACGGTTTTTACATAAACATGTCCGTTTTAAATATATGGCGTTAACACTAACAGTACCGGCTTCAAAACCACGTCATATTTCGGCAAAAATCAAAGCTTGAAAACATACAGTTTCATCAGAAACTAGGAGAAAAGTCTAAACAAACATTTAAAATAATGAAACCAATATCGGAAGAGAAGTCTATCAGAAGTTTACTTATATATCGTTAGTATAAAAGGTTTTGTGACGGAAAATTAACTTTAGTATACCAAACAGAGGCCCAAAATGCATTAGATGAGCGATCAATTTCGAACGTCATTCGCCATGGCGGGCGTCATATACGGAAGCCGTCCTTAGAATTAGAATGATAGAAGGATTATTTGAAATGTTCTTGATATTTTTTACAACTGAAATGTTTTTAAACAAGCTAACACCCTTGTTTGATAAATACTGAATATATAGTAAATTTATTCATTATGTATAGAGACATGAGCGATTTATTGGAGCAATGTGACGTTCGAATAGTTTACGTACCGTTTACGTACATGACGTCATTGACGTCAATTGTGTGCGGCGACACTCTGTACCCAAAATTGCTAAATCGCTGATATATTTATAAATAATATATAAATATTTACGAAACTCAGCAGACGGAGAGGGGATATATGTTGTCATATGCATACAACTTTTCTATTTCATATCACTACCCATTGTCATTTTACAGCGTTTGTCTCATTTCTTTTTGATCACCCCACGTATAAGACCAAAATGAAATATACCATTTTTGGTATCTTGATCATGTATTGCAATGTGTACCCAAACTAAATTGAAAAATATTTTATTATTTAGATCACAGACATCAAATAAAATTGTCAAATTTGAACACCACCACCAATTAACCAATTTCCATGGAATTATAAAAATAATTCATACACACTTCAATCAGGACTGATTACCCGAAAAACGAGTTCCGTGACCTAGTGTTTTTTCATCATATTTTATGTCAAAATAGATTTCTCTACTCCCAGGCAAAATTTGAGCAAATGCTGAAAGTGGGATCCAAAGCGCTCCAACATCGTTAAACAGAATTAGGCTTCAAATATTTCGTTAAAGATAAATTACCTTCCTTGGCAGTTCGTTTCTGCTCCTGACGGCTGTTTTCTACATTAGAGAGTGTGTGCGATGCAAACTTGTACAACGACTTGTGTGTATCCACTCGTAAATGTTTGCGTATAGATAAACCACAATCGTTCGGGCGTAACTGTACTTTTAATAATGAAACAATCCATGTAAAAGGGGTGTAGTCGGAAAAGAAACAATTATTTGAAATTGAAGCTTACATCGTCCTCCATGACGCAGTAAGCTAAGCTACTGCTTATGGGTCTAAATATATTTTTTTGCTTTGGTTCGAATCCCACCCATTTAGATTTTTTTTAATTTTGCTAAATAAAACATATGCGTGCATGTCTATTTTATATATACTTCTAAAATTTATTTATTTCCTTTGTATTTTAATCCTTGAAAACATTCCCACGTTAAGACTGTTGAACAGAAACATTGGTCAACGGTCACCCAAACTGTGCTCCTTATATTACCAGCCTGGGTAAACGCTTATTAATTTTGACGTTCCTACAGAATATTCTTAGAGTGGTGATTCCAGCGCACCATTGATGAAAATAGTTTGTAATTCAACCCGTTTGTCATCTTAACAATAAATTCAATATCCAGGGTGGATTCGAAAATTAAAATAAACTAACCAAAGCAAATTTTCATTAAACCTAAAACATAATTTTATTATTCATTAAGTAATAAAATATAATATTATAAAAAACTCATGTATTATGATAAAACAATTATTGAAAACGAGTTTAGCAGCGGACTCGAACCTACATCCCATATAAAAAGTTTGCGAATGTAGTGAGTATAGACCATCTTAACCACGAGGCCACGCTGTCAACTTGAAAGCTAACGTAAATTTATAATAAATATCCATAATCTATCAGAAAATAACGGTAAATATCGTTTCAACCTTAGCAAATGAACTCGTCCTAGGGTCATATTTCGAAGGTCGTTGTACATCTATACACGTTGTACTATTTTTTTATAGTTATTATAATTTGTTTTAAAACACACCGTATGTGTGTTATCACGTGACAGTTGAAATATGAGTGATTATATAAACACATGTCAATGAATTCACTGGCGATAAAATCTCGAAATCCCCGTGCATACGCATAACTGTGTGATATAATTCACAAATCAATCAACTTCACATACATGGTTGACGACATGCTCAAAAGTTAGTCGTACATGTTATACGTTGCCATTTTCTATTGTGTATTTTACCTGTTTGCAGTAAATGAGTGGTGAAAGTGTTGATTTATAAGTGGGTTCATGGTTGTATAATTTATGTATATTGTTTACCATGTCTGAATAGTGATTCTACAGCACTTTTGAACGTGTAAATACATAAAAAGAGTCTATATAAGAGTAAATCAGTTTAAATTGCTTGCTTAGAATTAGAAGGTCGTAAGTATATACAAAATCAATATTTTGAGAAAACAAGAACACTACTCTTTACGTATGGAAAAACAAGCTTTTTTACTTTAGTTTGGTTTACAGGCTCATAAGAAGCGCATTGTGATGAAGATTTCAAATATGTTTTAGTCTTATAAGGTATATTTCTAAGCCATTGAAATATGGTATAATAAATAATAATAATAATAAAATAGCAACATCTCTATTCAGTAAAAATGTAAACGTAAAGCAAAACATGCAACATAAAAGTATAAAATGTAAAATCACATACCTGTCTCCTCCCGCCATCTGATCAAGTATATTCCATTACTTCCTCTTCGACCCTCAATCACGTCTGTCCAACTCCCAACGTCTGTGTGTATTTAATGACAATGTATCACATATGTAATCATGTTCACATATGAGTACATGTTATATAAAACCGCCCTAAGGGATCTACACTAACTTTTGAAGAAATCTTAGACTATAACACGGAGAATTTGAAGTGATCCTGACCTTCATGCATGAATATATTTGAATATAATATTATAAACTTCCGAGAGCCAATCGTGCAATATCGGTCCTTTAGATTTGTGTTGGTATTAAATATAGAGCGTCTTCGTGATACTTTCCGCTTATGAAGACATACTACAGGAATGATAAATATAGACAATATATCACCTGTTAAATCATGTTAATGAAAGGTCGAGAAACATGTCAAATTATCCGTACTATACATAATTGCGAGTATAGTACAGCGAATTTGACTCGATCCCTCGACCTGCTATTCGCATAATTTAAGAATAGGATAGACAATGAGTATCGCTGGTTATGAGATTTAGACGCGAGCTGTAGCTTAAATCACATAACTAATGATACGAGATGTCTGTCCGACTTAGACCACATGACTGACTAATTTATACATGAACATGTACCGTTATTTATGCGCATTTAAGAAGTTGTTCATTGTATTTTTGACCAGATTGTGCAATTTGCTCCCAGCATTAGGATTAAATTCTGTACTTATTACTCAAAACAACAAACTTTTAAGGATCAAAATCACAGGTTATTAAGCTCAAAAGTATTGGATACGGGATTTAGACCATGGCATTATAACGGCGCTGTGATTGGCTATTTGTGGCTTATAGTGGTCTGACAGCTGATATATTGTCTATATTAACAATACCGGTTGTATGTTTCTACAAGCGGGAACTATCACGAAGACGCTCAATGCTAATATGCACAAAAACCGATGTTGCACAATGTGCTCGCGGCAATAAATATATTCAACGCAAAAACCTTTTAATATATTCATGCATAAAGGTCAGGATCCAGTCAAATTATCTGTGCTATACAAGCAATCGCAGTACCGTATCATGAGTCTTTGTCTTAACCACATATCTCACAGTTTTGCATTGAATAACTGTTTAACTTTATAAATATGACATGCGGAAGTGTAATACGCTGTCTATCAATGAATGTCTATTCGCCTCGGGGTTGTAACTATGACACTGCTAGGCAGGTTAAAATTAAATTAATTATTCGTTGTCCAACAGGCTTTGCTATTCGTGTTACCAATAAAACTTGATAGCCTTAACAATGCATTCGAATACCAAAAACACTGAACAATATTCTATATAAGTAAATGCCTCAACCATTCCAATTAAAGAATCCAGCAATAACGGTACACTATTTGGCGCCCAGGATAATTAGAACGACAGGATACTTTGGTATATTCCACAAAGGTTGCTTAATCAGATGTGTACGATTCATCAGTGATGTTTTGAGTACAATACTGACCTTATCTGTTTACTTAAATTGTAATTTGTAAAACCAATGTTGCAACAGTTGACCAAACCGATTCATGTTTGTAAATGTCACATTATCCTTAGTGCACTATATAGTCGAATGTTTAACTTTTTGTTGACATATTTGTACTTGCGTTTTAGCCAAAAATTACATCTTATAGCACGTTTTATGTCCGCACTAGTACAATCATGTTACAACACCTCGTTCACATTTTTAAATCATTTTGTGATAATGGCCTGGACAATGCATGTTTGTACAATAAATATTATATTTTTGTGGAACCGAAACATTTTGCTACGATTCGATTGCCACCATTATATTATTAGTCTGGTGTAACAAAGTAAGCGTCAATAACTTTTGTTTTGTTTGTAGTTAAAATAACAACTCTGATTGGACAACGGATAAACATGGATATTGTTTTGTAATTTGTTCTGTTCTGTTCTGTTCTGTTCCGTTTGTTCTGTTTTATTTTGTTAGCACTGGCTACGGGATTCCATTTGGGGGGTGCTTTGCATTCCTTCAGTATTATACTTATACGTATAGAGCGATTTGATTAGATCGACTGCTTTGATATTTTATTGACAGAATTTCAAATTCCTGTGGTAAAACTGTTCATGCAACTTTATGTGCTGCTTGATTGAGAGAGGCCGGGTACAGTAACCAGACCAATTGATAAATGTTTAGGATACATGACATTTGAGTTCCTTTCGAGCGCTACATCGGTTTTCAGTTCCGTCAGAGACAAATAAAAACAGATTAATTCTCACCGGTGTATCGGGGTATGTATACCGTGCTTAATCCCAGTGTGATATTTAAACTGTTAACGGCATTAACCAATCAAAGCACTGAAAGTACTTGTGTGTGGCGTACTGATGCCATTAAATCCAATATCGAATCCAGGTTGTATCATAATTTTATGTCACAGTTCTGATAAGCCCACCCTTACTCAAACATTTGTGCTGCTAAAGACACCAAGAGAACCAGCAGTTACCTGGAACTTACTTAAGTAACTGCTGAGCATCAATGAAGGGATATTTACAAATACCATTTTTAACGACTTGGAGAATTCGACCAGTGTCAAGATAACTGACTGTTTATTCTCCGTATGACCACGCATGTTAATTAAATGACACTCTATATTAACGTATGTAAAAGGGGTAAACATGGCGTCGCTCCCACATATCGATCGGCCGATTAATGCTTTAAAAACAAGTTTTACTTTTATAAAACCTTTAAGTATTAGCTTTTAAAACAAGCTTTAACGAACAAAATCGATCGAATATTAAATTAATAATTGATGATTTTCGACCGTTTATTTGGTATAAAACGGGATATTTTAAACTTACTTTTACGCGGAACGGATTCTTACTCGTCGCCGTGGATTAACTAATTAGGGTATCGTGTTGAATGTTGTCTAAAAGAGAGACATATATCTCTGCTTCATTACAAGCTTTAAATATTCAAAATCGGATAATAGATACGAAAATTATGAGGTCTTATATAAAGCACGGTAGAAATTGACTAGTGCGTTTAACGCTTACCGCGATAACATCGTTAATCGGCCGATCAATATGTACGTAGAACTATTTCAGTTCCCCCCACCAGCTATATATAGCATCAATGTTTGTATACAACATAATTAGGTCATCGTCTGCAATGTGCAGCGGCGGAGTGATTTACATACGTTACAGTATACGATTGAAAACCGTGGGAACTATTAGATTCCCGCCACCAGTGAGAACATTCGTTGGTAGTAAAAATATAGTCCGTTGCGGAATGATTTGCTATAAAAATCCTCTAAAAATAAAAGTCTGATAAAATTGTTGGTCTTAATATAAGTAAATGTTGGTAATGTAAACAAATCAGGTCCAATGATACGTGTAACCTGTGTTGCATGCTTGTAATATTGTTCAAATCATAGAACTATTTATTTGCCGAGGCCTAATGCGTTAAATTGGTCGTAAGCTGAAAAGTGGTAATATCATTGTGTGGCGTTTACGCCACACAAAAATCGTATTTATAACCTTAAACGAAGTAAATTACACGCATAAACCCATAGATAAAATCATTCAAAATGTTTGATGGCTGATCATAGCCCACCGAACGCTACTTACGAGTAATGGAATAGATTCTTATCTTGTGTGGAGTAATATTTACTGACAGTTTCATCTTAACCAGTCGCCTTTATACGGAGTACCATATAAATAATTAATTTGCGTTAATGAAGTTAATCAGGTAGGGCCCCATAAACGTTTAATGTCTTGAAAAAGTACGATTAGAACAAACATCGTTATCAGTTTATTTTCTGACACTTTACTCAATCTTGAAATGTATTTTCATAAAAAAAGTTTATGCCTGTCTGCTATTCTATTTGAATTTACCTCCCAGATGATTGACAGGCACACTATTGGCCGAGAACGAATGACTGCCTAGCTAGTGTGAGAGTCAGAGCAATGCATTATTTTCAAGTTATGAAGCACCAAATAGATTTTTTCTTTAGTTCAATGTAAAGTTGCAATGGCTGGCCTCAATTTCAACAAATTTTAGTGCTGGAAGCTCGACTTTCTCGTACTTGATAGTAATCTTGGGGGGGGGGGGGGTCGAAGTATCTTCTCAGAAAAAAATCATCATTCACTATTGCGCGGATTGATCCCAGACCGGTTAACCTCTACTCTACTTTCACTTACGTATTAAGGTCTAAATGTCAAAATGTACAAGATTTAACAGTTTCACTACACCACATACATGTTCATAATACTCAATTTCATGGTTTCAAAGCAGAATTGTCAATGCATACCTACATTTTCAGTCAACTCATTGGTTCTTTCAGGACTCTTTGAGTATCACCATTTGGGCCGCTTATGTATTTAGTGGTTACTTACCTTCATATGGCTCTGACGGACCTACAAACCGATGTAACGCTCTGACGGAACTCAGATTTCGTGTATGCGTAGTACCGTATCAGCGTTACATCGGTTTTTAGTTCCGTCAGAGCCATATGAAAACACTACAGTTCTCTGACGGAACAATAAAGCGGTGTATCGGGATACATACCGTGGTAATTAACTCTGACGGAACAGTAAAGCGGTGTATCGGGATACATACCGTGGTGATTAAATCTGACGGAACAGTAAAGCGGTGTATCGGGATACATACCGTGGTAATTAACTCTGCTGAACTATGTATGTTTAAATCACTAAAATTGAGACAAAGCTCCAGAACAAAATCCCTAATGGCTTTAAGTAGTTAACAAGAAACAAATATAGGAAATTTAAATATTCA
Source organism: Spisula solida (assembly GCA_947247005.1). Lineage (NCBI taxonomy): Eukaryota > Metazoa > Mollusca > Bivalvia > Venerida > Mactridae > Spisula > Spisula solida. The sequence goes on along the minus strand of OX365956.1, from coordinate 36,091,598 downwards.
TTTTCCAAGTAAGTTCCATTTAAAGTAATGGTTGGTAATTAGCGTGTACATTCCATAGGGAAAAGACCCATTTATTATTAGTTAAAAAATGTACTATTATCTAATGAAGCTGACCATAATGTATTTACCAGGGGGCCGTTTCATTAAACTTCGTACGCAAGAAATCTTCGTAAGTTCTTCGTACGAACTTCGTAGGCCCATAAGAGCGTTTCATTAAACTCAACTTCGTAAGAAGATTCGTAAGAAATTCGTAGATTTCTTCGTAAGTCTACGACAGGTGAGTACCTTGCGTAAACTACGAAACAAAATGGCGGCGCTTATTTTGCATAAGGTCCGATGAACAGAAAAAGGTGTTTTTGAGAGATCATGGCACTATACACTGTGACCACAGGATACATGTAGGCCCTACATAGCCCTAATTCTGTCTTACATAACTTATTTTTACTAATTTTTATTACAGAACTTCATGCAGAAAGAACAAACTGGTTGATTCATACATACATATGGTCAAATAGTTGACAAAAAGAAGAGACAATACTGCCTTTTACTGGTAGGTGTGTGTGGTAAAATGTTTAACCAAGGAACAGAATTGATTAACTTACAACCTTACACCCATATGGATAAAGCTAGGATAATAGTAAATAGTACCCCAGATTTATACTTTTTCTATGTTGAATGATTTACATATAATACATATGTAGGTGTATTGTATATTCCATAAAATTCTCTAAACATAGAAATATAGATAAATTGTAACACATGTACATGGAATAATTTGCCATTTCTAGCTGCCTGCCAAGCATTGAATTTCAAGGCACATGCCTTGTTAATGTATAGATGTATGTCACTGACCAGTATATAATTAATTGAGTGCAATCAGGTATTTTATTGCTTATTTGGTTAAATGGAAATTGTCTCTAGAAAATATAAATGCTACCTTTAATAATCCTTGAACTTTGGTGTAACATTTTTGTATGAACCATGAAATTTGTTAATTTAATTTATCAATTTGATACATAAATATACTGTATAATACTTAAATTGTAATATGTATATTAAAATACCATGCATTCTGCTATTGATTGCACATCGGTTTTGGTTTTGTTGATGTGAAAAAAAATGTTAAATTGTTTTATTCATATTTCAGGTTGTATATGACCTGCTGGTGCAATGGAAACAGTCAACACATAGAACATATAGTGCCATAAAGAAATAAGATGAATATTTAGTGCACACTGGTGCTACATTATTTTTGTGATTATGATAAGTCAGGAATTCCTGATGATATTATTTATTTAAATATTGCGGTGTAAAACCTCCATTTACCCCCTTATACAAATTTACAGTGAAACATGTGTTAAAAAAAGATCACCTGTTAAGAAAGACCACTTTTTTAAAACATGTCTGTATAAAGACCAATCATTTTCTCTTGCATAAAACAATTATGTAATGATATATTGTATTTTACCTGTCACCAAAGACCACCTTTGTTATTCCAATGAATTGTTTTTATAGATGTGTTGGACTGTAGCAGCTTGTTATTTTAATTCCCAACTATTATCTATTTAAAGTGGATGTATAGTTTTATCTTCATGTGATTTTACATTTTACTGTGGAAATGGAGTTATTAATTATGCATTACAGTACATTTTGCATGTTTTTTACTCTGCACAGCTGTAATCTCATTAATTCATTTTGAATCATACAAATAAACTATTAAACATATATATATATTGTAATTAAAACATCTTTATTTTCAATGATACTCATATTTGTTGAGGATAACTAACAAATTGTATTCCAACAGTAAACTCTCATCAAAACCTAGCTCATAATCAAGACTGATTTTTAGTCATTAGTGATCTGTTCTTAATTGAAAGGATCATTACAGATTTTGAAGTAGACTTATTACCTTTCTTTTGTAGAAAACAAATGTCAAGGGGAAAAACACAGTTTGAAATGGGAGGGAATGATAAACTATTTTTTTGGCTGTTGATGAATTTGAATAAATGATGCATTGCAGATTCAATAGCAATCAAATAAAAGGATATCACTGATAAATACACTGTTTCTTCTGTTTATTTTCAAACATAAATTTGAACTGACAACACTGATTCCAGCAAATGACAGAAGTTATTACTTAGCCAAGACTGCTTTTGTATACATGTAGTAATATTTTGTGTTTTAAATGATCTAATAGTATTACTTAAGTATATATTGTTTCAACTCAGTGTGGTGCCAATTTAAAAGAGCAATTATACAAAAAAAAGTCTGGATTTTATAGAAAATAGTATTTTAAAGTAAAAATTAAGTATGTTATACTTAATAACAGGCTGTTGTAGGAAATTCATTTTTGTTGCATTTTGATGCATTTCCATGAGCATTTCATACAAACTCAATACAATTTCTTAAAGCAATCTACATCAATAAACCAAAATTTTAGCAATAAAATAAATTAATAAATAAAAACAGTCTTAGCTAAGCAATAACTTAAGTTCTTCCATGGAATTGGAGCCTGGTTTAGCATGTCCACTCAATGAACTAACTGGTTAAGTATCAACAACCCTCTGGTTAAACCATTACATCATATGATGACTCAGGCAACTGACTGGTTCTGTATCATGAACCGACTGGACTGGTTCAATATGCTGACTTGGACAACTGACTGGTTATGTATCATGAACCAACTGGTTCAATATGCTGACCCGGGTAACTGACTGGTTATGTATCATGAACCGACTGGTTCAGTATGCTGACCGGGCAACTTACTGGTTCTGTATCATGAACCGACTGGTTCGATATGCTAACTTGGACAACTGACTGGTTATGTATCATGAACCAACTGGTTCGATATGCTGACTTGGACAACTGACTGCTTATGTATCATGAACCGACTGGTTCAATATGCTGACTCAGGCAACTGACTGGTTATGTATCATGAACCGACTGGTTTAACATGCTGACTCGGGCAACCGACTGGTTATGTATCATGAACCGACTGGTTCAATATGCTGACCCGGGTAACTGACTGGTTATATATCATGAACCGACTTGTTCAATATGCTGACCCGAGTAACTGACTGCTTATGTATCATGAACCGACTGGTTCAATATGCTGACTCTGGCAACGGACTGGTTATGTATCATGAACCGACTGGTTCAATATGCCAACTTGGACAACTGACTGTTTCTGTATCATGAACCGACTGGACTGGTTCAATATGCTGACTTGGACAACTGACTGGTTAGGTATCATGAAATGACTGGTTCAATAATTGCCGACTCAGGCAACTGACTGGTTCTGTATCAAGAACTGACTGGTTCAACATGCTGACTTGGACAACTGACTGGTTATGTATCATGATTCAACTGGTTCAATATGCTGACCCGGGTAACTGACTGGTTATGTATCATGAACCGACTGGTTCAATATGCTGACTGGGCAACTGACTGGTTCTGTATCATGAACCTACTGGTTCGATATGATGACTTGGACAACTGACTGGTTATGTATCATGAACCAACTGGTTCAATATGCTGACCCAGGTAACTGACTGGTTATGTATCATGAACCGACTGGTTCAATATGCTGACCGGGCAACTGACTGGTTCTGTATCATGAACCGACTGGTTCGATATGCTGACTCGGGCAACTGACCGGTTATGTATCATGAACCTACTGGTTCAATACGCTGACTTGGACAACTGACTGGTTCTGTATCATGAACCGACTTGACTGGTTCAATATGCTGACTTGGACAACTGACTAGTTAGGTATCATGAAATGACTGGTTCAAAAATTGCTGAATCAGGTAACTGACTGGTTCTTTATCAAGAACTGACTGGTTCAACATGCTGACTCGGGCAACGGACTGGTTATGTATCATGAACCGACTGGTTCAATATGCTGACCCGGGTAACTGACTGGTTATATATCATGAACCGACTTGTTCAATATGCTGACCTGAGTAACTGACGGCTTATGTATCATGAACTGACTGGTTCAATATGCTGACTTGGACAACTGACTGTTTCTGTATCATGAACTGACTGGACTGGTTCAATATGCTGACTTGGACAACTGACTGGTTAGGTATCATGAAATGACTGGTTCAATAATTGCTGACTCAGGCAACTGACTGGTTCTGTATCAAGAACTGACTGGTTCAACATGCTGACTCGGGCAACCGACTGGTTATGTATCATGAACCGACTGGTTCAATATGCTGACCCGGGTAACTGACTGGTTATATATCATAAACCGACTTGTTCGATATGTTGACCCGGGTAACTGACTGCTTATGTATCATGAACCGACTGGTTCAATATGCTGACTCTGGCAACGGACTGGTTATGTATCATGAACCGACTGGTTCAATATGCTGACTCAAGCAACTGACTGGTTATGTATCATGAACCAACTGGTTCAATATGATGACCCGGGTAACCGACTGCTTATGTATCATGAACTGACTGGTTCAATATTCTGACTCGGGCAACTGACTGGTTCTGTATCATGAACCGACGACTGGTTCAATATGCTGACTTGGGCAACTGACTGGTTCTGTATCATGAACCAACTGGACTGGTTCAACATGCTGACTCGGGAAACTGACTGGTTCTATATGATGAACTGACTGGATCAATATGATGACTCTGGCAACTGACTGGTTATAAATGAATGTACCTTCAGGCCACCGTCTAGTTTAGTATGTCCACTCAATATACTTACTGGTTTAATGCCATGAACAGACACAAGCAACCCCTGGGAAAGAATCCCAATTCAGGTGCAAACAACCACAGGGTTTGAATCCAACTATAGGTGCAAACTATTATGCTTAAACACACTTTAACACATAACAAATACATATTATACTTGAGAGTTATTTATTTTCACCACAAAATGTCTTATTTACATTGAACCATCAACTGATTACAAGTACTTGTTCATGGTTTAAACTAGCAACATAGATGATTTAAAACATGATGTAGACCTGCAACATTTAAAGTTTAAAACTGTTGCAGTATGGAATGTACAGCAATTCTGAGGTATGGATTTGTTTCATACATGCAGGAATCATGCTATTTTTCTCAGAAATGGTTGGACTGAAATCATAGCACTCACAAGTCTTGTTACATAAGATAACTGTATTTAGCTGGTGGGTTTAGCCTGCCCAAAGACCAGGGCAAGAAAACCAAATTTTTGCAATTCTAGCAGACAGATTTGCATTAATATTCAATTATTATTCCCTTTCGAAAAAGTATGGGGTGTATAGGAGTGAGCTTATCGCCTAGTTGGTATATCAGGATGTTGATTTCTGAACAGAAACTCCAAAATGGTTTCACAGATTTGAATTTATACATACAGTTGTTACATAAAGTACATGATATTTGACTTTCACTACCGTTCACCAATGTTTGACACACTTATGGCCCATTTTCAACTTAAAGTATGGCCTAATCCTGGTTTCCACCCGATAACTCATGGAATTTCTTTTGAAACAGGTGAAACATTATTTCATACAGTGTAAGTAAACTAAGTTCAGGGTAGTGGGTACACAGCATAGTTACCAAATATTTGTCATGAAGACACGTATCTGTTCAGTTCAAGTCTTGAGGAATAACCTCAAAGTGAACAAGTGATACCACAATGACAGCACCCAACTGGTAAATATTTTAGACACAACTTTTGATATCATGTGACAATCACATCTTCAAGTGTTTCCAGATCTGGCTTCTTGTTGCAAACTGTGTATGATAGTTGACATCTCAAAAGTTGTGTTGAGCCTTAAATTAAATAAAAAACCATATGGTGTTACATTTTAACAATGTATATATCTATGCAAATCAGTGTAACTTGATAAATGATTGTGCTAATAGCATGATTAACCATTGATGTACACATATCAGGTTTATAAGGTATTTAATTAAAATCATATTGACTCAATCAGGCAGAACTGAGTAAAGTTATTTATCATTTATATGAGCAATTTCATTACAAGTATTATAAGTAAACTAGATCTAAAAGCCTTTTCTAGTTTTCAAGTTTTTTGTTTATTTTGTACAAATCTACAAACTATAACACTGTTTAGTGACAATACCTGTTCATGTTTCCTCCACCTCCTTGATAATATTCATAGCTTCAACATCACCCATAACAACAGTTACACTGCTTCATCAACACCAGGAAATAAATGAAGACAATTGAACCTGAAAACAAAATACCAAAAGTTGACCATTGGATCAAGGGATGTTTTTATGTGTTATTTCATGTAAATGCAGACGATGACCCGTTGTATCTAGGTGAGGACGTTTAATATTGGGGACGTTTCAACATGCTTGCAATTGCATTCAGATTAGACGCATCATCAGATCACCGTCCACTTTTCGTTTTCCAATGATTATTATGTATTGAGGTGATTCAATTTGCATATTGGCATGTTTCATTCAAACACTAGAAGTTGAACACATTCAATTTCAATTCTAAAGAAAACAATCGTGATACTGAGTCTGATAGAAGCTAGCCAAGACAGTCAAGCTACTTTACTTACCACTCTGTAAGTCTGTTACATGATTGGACTTGTTCTGTGTGGTTACGGTTGACGTGAAGATTCCTTAAACTATCTCGTTCAACAAGTACGGCGACGATTCATCGGCCCAGTTGGTTGCCTTTCCGCTTCATGGCATTGCAATCTGTCGTCTGCCAAGGTGCTCTCTAAGCGGTCCGCGCGTTCCGGAAATTACGTTGCAATTTTAACTTCCGTCATGAAGAGTAGTGATGCGTACGTAAGAAAGTTCGTACGAAGGTGTTGCTGAAACGCTCTTAACTTTTTCGTAAGAAGTTCGTACGAAACCTTCGTAGGGCTACGAAAATAATTTTCGTACGAAGTTTAATGAAACGGCCCCCAGACATTTAATCATCCTTTTTAGGGTCCGGCAAATGATAATACTCTAAACACTTCAGGGTATATTTTTGCCGGACCGTAGAAACGCACCGACAGCCTGTGGTACTACCGAGTCTTCTTCTTATCAAACTTGATCAACCGGTCTGTGTGTGTGGATTAACCTGTCTGTGGTTGTAGATCGACCTGTCTATGGTTGTAGATCAACCTGTCTGTATGTGTGGATCAACCGGTCTGTTGTTGTAGATCAACCTGTCTGAGGTTGTAGATTAACCGGTATGTGTGTGTGGATCAACCGGTGTGTGTGTGTGTGTGTGTGTCTGTGTGTGTGTGTGTGTGTCTGTGTGTGTCTGTGTGTGTCTGTGTGTGTCTGTGTGTGTCTGTGTGTGTCTGTGTGTGTCTGTGTGTGTCTGTGTGTGTGTGTGTGTGTGTGTGTGTGTGTGTGTGTGTGTGTCTGTGTGTGTCTGTGTGTGTCTGTGTGTGTCTGTGTGTGTGTCTGTGTGTGTGTGTGTGTGTCTGTGCGTGCGTGCGTGCGTGCGTGCGTGCGTGCGTGCGTGCGTGCGTGCGTGCGTGCGTGCGTGCGTGCGTGCGTGCGTGCGTGCGTGCGTGCGTGCGTGCGTGCGTGCGTGCGTGCGTGCGTGCGTGCGTGCGTGCGTGCGTGCGTGCGTGCGTGCGTGCGTGCGTGCGTGTGGATTAACCGGTATCTGTATGTGGATCAACCGGTCTGTGGGTGTTGATCAAGCGGTCTGTGATTGTAGATCAACAGATCTGTGAGTGTGGATCAACCGGTCTGTGGTTGTAGATCCACAGGTCTGTGATTGTGGATCACCCGGTCTGTGGTGGTAGATCAACAGGTCGCTGATTGTGGATCAAGCGGTCTGTTATTGTGGATAAACCGGTCTTTGTGTGGATCAACCGGTATGTCTTTGTGGATCAATCGGTGTGTGGATGTGGATCAACCGGTCTGTGGTTGTGGATCAACCGGTCTGTGATTGTGGATCAAGCGGTATGTGATTGTGGATCAACCGGTCTGTGATTGTGGATCAACCGGTCTGTGATTGTGGATCAACCGGTCTGTGGGTGTGGTTCAACCGGTCTGTGATTGTTGATCATCCGGTCTGTCGGTGTGGATCAACCGGTCTGTGATTGTTGATAAACCGGTCTGTGGGTGTGGATAAACCGGTCTTTGTGTGGATCAACCGGTATGTCTTTGTGGATCAACCGGTGTGTGGATGTGGATCAACCGGTCTGTGATTGTGGATCAACCTGTCTGTCGGCAACCGGCCAGTGGAGAATGGGAGGAGTTATTGGCCAATTTGCACAGCATGTTTAGAATTAGAACAGAAGGATTTCCACCAAACTGTCACAAAAGATATATAAAACTAGATTGCATAGCCAAAGTGCAACCTACTGGCCATATAAATTCCCTCAAGCAGATCAGGTAGACTTTATGAATAATTGAATAAGCCTACCCTTTAAGATGGGATAATGACCCCACATACATAATCACAGAGTTGATGGAGTGGAATCCAGCTAGTGTATATGTGACCTGACCAAAAGTAAAGTTACATTTTTGTTATATCTAGGATTGATCACCAAATAATGGTGAAAATAAGTTTCTAAAAGAGTGTACCTCAAGTTAGCAACTGCAGCCAAAATAACAATTTAGACACTTTAGAAAATAGTTAACCCAACCCTTTTTTGTTCCACAGATAACCCCAAAAGAAGTGCAATATAATGCCATGCATATTAAATAATGATTAATTATGGAGAACAAACTTCCCTAATAAGTGCCAGCATGTACTAATGAGTAGAATAGCATAATTCTAGGCCTTTTCTCTAAATTGGTGAAAGGTGTAAAAGTTTAGACTCAACAACTTAATCCAAGCTCCATCTACAAGCTGTCCCTTCACTCGGATCGTTCCATGACTTGTTCCTTCGAATTCATATTTTGCATTACTGCATTGATCTCCCTCTGGAACATATGGAGCGATAGAGTCACGAAGCTTTAGGGACACTAAGCATAAATGGTCCCAAACTAGAGATTTACACAAGACCCTTAACTATCATTCTCCCCCCCCCCCCTATTTACAACTAAAATTTTGTCTGCAGGCAGTGCGGTAAGGGAAGTGAAATGCAACTTAAGGTCCACTTAGATTTGTATTTAACATCTCTTTTTGAAGGACTAGCTAAAAGTGGATCCTTAACACTGAGAGACAAATAAAGATTCCCTTCAGCTACACCCCTCCCTGTTCTTAATAAAGATTCAATAAACAATACACCACTCATGCGTTCAATATAATGTGCCCAATCAAAAGGCTACGCTCAACGATAAGCGAAATAACATCGCCAAGAAAAATATCACGTGGTGCAAGCCCAAATCGAATTTCGAAAATGGCAGCTCACAGCACGTGAATAATCAAGATGCGCCCTACGTCGCCAAGAAAGAATATCACGTGGTGCAAGCCCAAATGAGAAATCTCAAAAACGGCAGCTCAATGCACATGAAAAAAACCGACGACTAAAATAAAGCACTATATAGCATCTCTGTCATAACTGACAGCCACACTTGAAATCGTCGAAATCATTTTTTACGTGGTGCAAGCCCAACGGCGGCCTGCACTGCACTATACGCAAAGATTTCAACCTCTCAACCAAACACAAGCAATAAAACGCATGATTCTAGTGGACTGTTAATTAAATGAAAGTGATTTGATTAACTACAAAAATACAAGCAACTTATTTGATTAAGGTTTAAGTCTATAGAATGTTTTCTGCACCTACTATCCAGGACCGTTTTCACAAGTACCATTTTTGTTACCCTTATGTTACAATACATGTGATCAGTATATGCCCACCATTGTCCCCTCCTATTACTGCTAGATACTTAACTGCTCACCCGGATGAGGCATGTATTGACACCGACTCCAACTATTCAGAAGGTGCTGGTGTACCATTACCTGCCTCTGAAGTCACAGTTAAGCATCTTTTCCCCAATTATAAAGGTTCAGCATTTTAGGTCGCATTAATATTTAGTGCCCAAACTCGAGGATAAAACCCAGCTATATGTAGAGAACACAAACTCTGTGGTCTATTTCCGCTATGGGTACTGTATGCATCCTAAACTAAATACCTTTCCGTTAGCCTTAAATTAAGATCAGCTATGCATGTAACTCTCGTGTTACACAAACTCTAGTGTTCATACCAGCTATGTGCACCGAGAGCACAAGAAGATACCTGACCTTGATATGATCTGCACTGTACACGACCTAAGGAATTCAAGGAATGCAAATCTATGCGAGGGAAGTTAATAAAGCTAATAATACCAACCCTCCCCTGGTATCCTTTGTGTACCCTGTACAGTGAGTTAAATTATGACCCTGTGATATTGTAGATTTGGATTCAGCAATATTACTAGGTATCAGCTGTGTTTCCCTCCTCATATCTCAGGGACGGAGCTTGGGCATGTTGCCCAATATGGCTTAGGGATTATCTGGCATTAGACCCGAAGTTCCCTAAAATGTGTTACTTTCAGACCCCTTATATTGTTAGGGTTCCACGTCATTGGAAAGGGTGACCCGTAAGAATATATCATTAACCTCTCCCCCCATCCAAAATTAAACAAAATTAAACTATCTTTTTCATTGAAAATAAACAACACATAGGGTCTTCGAGCAACAACAAACACAAATATAACTATTAAAACAATGTGAACAAGAACAAATGAACCACTACCCAATCTGAATCAAACATATAAATGCAAGTTTGTATAAAGTTTTCCTATATGTGATTGTATGCCATTAATGGCTGCTAAAATTATTCCAACCTATTAATACTAAATAACCCCCCAAACAGTAAAATTGACACCAATGGTTCACCAGCCCTAAACACACTCAGTAACAAATATATATGTGCGCCTCCCAAATGCCTCGGCCACAGACATAAAATGCCTGATGAGGCTTAAGGGAGTAATACCAGGTTTGACAAATGTACCCCACTAGCCCTACTACAACACCATCAGTGCTGCAATCCCTGTGAAACATCCAGGGAATGAGTGGCCCGGGTAGTACATTCAACCGACCAAATGGTAAATTTTTCAATATACGAGGGTTGATCGGGAAGTTCGTGTAATTTTGTGGTGAATCGAGTTGTTTTGCTCATAAGGAATAATGGATAATACCATTACAATCTTCTATGCATTATCAAACTCTCTTATAAAAATTAGAAAAATATATCAAACAGTTACATAGTAACGACGATTCTTAAACAGTCACTTTGCATATCGTATATTATGGACACTTGCTTCTGTGTTAATTTTTGCAATATATATTATGGACACGTGCTGCTGTATCAGCAACCGCTTGAGTACGCAAAGCATTGACACCCACCGGCACCAGGTACTTAGACCCAGAACGCATTTGACACACTGTTACTGTCTCATGTGCTGCGTCTACATCCCAAGCGTCGGCAAGAGCATTTACTAGCGCTGTCCATTTTAACTCAGATGGTGGAGGCCAAAGATCTTTTGGGTCGAAGTTAGGCCTCCGTGTCCGACCCGTGTAAGTGGTTTCCGAATCCTCTAGGGGAAGGTCCAACTCGTTTTGGTTGCCGGACACAAAATTAAGTAGTACATAAAAAGTAACAAGCCCATGTAAGTGGTTTCTTTTGTAATTTCCCAATTTTATGAGTGACATAATCATTACACCCTTCACTATGGACACAATCATTGAGCCAAGCAAATTGTATGCAGGTCATGCACAACATAGCTGTGAAAATCCCAAAAGTACAGAATAATTATGACCATTGAGGTGCTCACAAATACACATGGATCCATGTTTTGTTATCAACCCAACACACACACAAATGCAGCTTATCAATATATGGTCCCATGATTTGATATAGGACCAACCAAACTAACAGCTTAACACAACCAGTCGATGGAATTTTCAGAATGAGTGACGAATCACTCGTGAATCCTATTCCCTCCAATCACAAAAGTCAAAACATTAAGTGTGTAAACGTCAACAATTTCAAATAACATGTGGTCGCATATAAATGACTCCCACGGAACAATAATTACCTGTAAGTGAGATTATTTTGAGGTCGCAGTAATAATAAACGCCGTTGGTAAGTTGACTAGCCGAAACGAACATCACGTAAACGTATCACGTATCTAGTGCAAGCCCAAATCGAATTTCGAAGATGGCGCTCACAACACGTAAACAATAATGTCACGTGACAATGTCGTAAAATGCTAAAACCAACCATCAACGCGCGGATATTCAAATAGGACCTCCATTCTCACCAAACCACTAAGCTATTTACTTGTACTTTGCTTTAAAATGCCACGCGCTAAGTTCTTTGGCTTAGCAGCGCCATTTGTAGTATTTATAGTCACCATTAGGCGACCATAAATGGTGGTAAATAGAACCTACCTAGAACAGAGAGGTGATTTGCACGTCTTTCTAGATGAGTTCCGTAATGCATAAGAGAAAGTACTCTGCGCATGCGCTGTGAGATGATGACATCGGCTTCTGATTGGCTCATCTAGACTGGTGACCACATACAGAACGTACAGATATTCCAAACATTGAATTACGAAATGGTACCGAGCATATTTTTAACGCTATGCTTGTTTTCAACACCGGTTCTCGCGGAGACCGGAGCTAACGTAGGTGATTTGTTATAATACAATTTTCACAACACGTGGTTATAATAAGAACATCAGACCAGCGATAGACCAGAAACATCCTTTGGAAGTTTCATTGGACTTCATTCTTAAATGTAAGTACATAATTATAAGTTCTTTCGTTGACATTTTCGTGTAACATGATACATTTGTGGTTTTAATTTTTGTCCTGTTATCAGGATCGAACTAGAAACATCAAGTTTTGTATGCAATACTAAATGTTTTCAAATAGCATACTTAGATAAACATGAATATATTACAACTTAGAATATAACCTACATTATGAGCCAATGAAAACGGCGCATTTTCGCGGTTAAATGAAAATTTAATCATTAAAATTTTCTCTTAATTTTAACAGACTTGACGTCTTGCGTTGGTGCTAATTTCTATCGGCCAATCAGAATGCAGAATGTTATATTCTAAGTTAGTTAGAACATATTAAGTAAATTTTAATGACTAAAAATAACTCGCTTCGCTTCGCTCGCTCCGCCCTTTTTAATCATTAAAATTTACTTAATATGTTCTAACTATAACTTAGATAATTTCATGATGTACAGTAGTGTGCTTCTGTCTAATTAGGAGAAACAATGCTTTGTTTACGTAAAATATGAATACTTATGTTTTTTTAAATTGTGTTTTATAGAGTTCATCAAGCGAAAAAAAAACATAATTACACCGGTATTGTATAATGTTATGTTACGTGGGCTCTCATTGACTGTAAATATAAGTATCTATCTATATTTTTAAACTTGGGTCTGGTGAAACAAAATACCAAACTGAAAATACCGCGCACGCACGTGTTATTCTGATTTTTCCATTCAAATAAAGAAACAGATAAATAAATAAGAAAACGTGATATTTGAGTCCACTATCTAGTACGTATATGATTTTGCTCCAATTGTTTCATTACTTAGCTGGCAAAACATATTCAATTTGTAGGTTGCAGAACTTTTTAAAATATGAGAAAAATAAATTGAATAGTCCATCGGCAGCCAAAATGAGCGGGGTTTTTTACTTTTGCGTTTTCAAACTCGGGTAAAATTCCCCGCCACCGGGCCATACACATGGTAAACCCCCGCAAATTGCCACACCCTTCAACTCATGGCTATATTTCCCCGCCATTTTGGCGCGAAACAAAAGCCCCGCTCTCACCCTGCAGTACGGGGACTTCAAAAGATAAAAAAAGTGGGACTGTTCCCCGCTATCTCCCGACCTTCACCGGGATTGAGGGCCGTGGTTTCAATTGACTGGTGCATTATATTCCGATAGCTCCTGTTGGCTGTCAATGTGCGTATTATCATATGTGGTTATATGAATGTTGTTTTATTTTAGAAGTTACTTGTATCAATGGCAGTATTTTGTATGACGATACTTGTATCAATGCTATTATTTTGTATGACGGTATCTGTAGCAATGTTACTTTTTTGTATGACGATACTTGTATCAATGCTATTATTTTGTATGACGATACTTGTATCAATGCTACTATTTTGTATGACGATACTTGTAACAATGCTATTATTTTGTATGACGATACTTGTAACAATGCTATTATTTTGTATGACGATACTTGTAACAATGCTACTATTTTGTATGACGATACTTGTATCAATGCTACTGTTTTGTATGACGATACTTGTATCAATGCTACTGTTTTGTATGACGATACTTGTATCAATGCTACTATTTTGTATAACGATACTATTCCTATTTTCAGCGGTGATAGATTTTAATGAGAAAACAGAGAGTCTGAAAACTGTCGGACATTTATCTGTAGCAATGCTACTTTTTTGTATGACGATACTTGTATCAATGCTATTATTTTGCATGACGATATCTGTAGCAATGCTACTTTTTTGTATGACGATACTTGTATCAATGCTATTATTTTGTATGACGATACTTGTATCAATGCTATTATTTTGTATGACGATACTTGTAACAATGCTATTATTTTGTATGACGATACTTGTAAGAATGCTATTATTTTGTATGACAATATCTGTAGCAATGCTACTTTTTTGTATGAGGATACTTGTATCAATGCTATTATTTTGTATGACGATACTTGTAACAATGCTACTATTTTGTATGACGATACTTGTATCAATGCTACTATTTTGTATAACGATACTATTCCTGTTTTCAGCGGTGATAGATTTTGATGAGAAAACAGAGAGTCTGAAAACTGTCAGATATTTAATAGTAAAATGGACAGATGACTATTTTAAATGGACACCGGCGTCTTATAACGATACAGAACAAGTTTATGTTGTAAGTGATTATATCATATCGCTGACTTAAAATTAGAAGGTCGTAAGTACTAAGAGCCTATAAGACTTTCGCATATTTGAAATTTGCACCTCAATGCTATTTTCATAAAACTTAAAAGTGGTCATGTTGACCAAACGAAAGTTAAAAAAGCTTGTTTTTCCATACGTAAAGTGTAGTTTTCATACAGCTTTTTCTTGTTTTCTCAAAATATTGATGGCCTTGTAATTCTAAGCCAACGATATAGAATTATACATGTATTAGAATTTAAAACTTTCCCTAACACATTCGTCGTTTTTAAGCGAGAAGGGAAGTGTTTTAGCATGATAAATTCATCATTAAGGTGGAACCACACTAAATAAAAAATCAAGATCCACATACAAATTTGGCATCATAGTAAACTTTTATTTCATCTAAATTCAACGTCACGTCGCTTATATCTGCGTGCGTATTCCCATGACGTTACTATGACCTCATGAAGTTACCATAGACAGTGTGTTTTGACGTTGAATACGCCTGTCACTTTTAACTTGTATGCATGCTTATCCGTTGTCCAATCAGAGTTGTTATTATAAATCATCAAAACATTCTTACTGTACAAAAACGAAAACACGGAGATTAACTAGCGACACGTCAAAAGTATTCGACAATACACTATTCAACACTTATAAGTTAACCGATCTCTTCATATATTAACAGAAATAAACAAATAAGGTAATTTTATTGATAGAGATGGGACCGAATACCCAAGTCAATATTCGATGATATACCTAATTGAACTTAAGTTCCATTTCCGTTCTTACTTATTACAAAGATTTGCAATTATTTGTAGCCAGAGAATAGTATTTGGAAACCCGAAGTTGCATTGGTTAATTCCTTTAAATCACACAGTGGACTCGGGAATTCGGACCACCATCTACTCGTCTCCATTGATGGGTCCGTACGATGGCTGCTATATAAGGTACTAGCAATTTTGTGATACACTTATTTAAATCATTATAGTACGCCTAGGATAATGTATTGTTTACAAACAAACAATGCAAATTATCAACACTGCGCGGTCGACGGGCCGCTCATATCAGCGTAGATTTAAAACGTATACCATTAAAAGTTAATATGCACAAGATTGAACAAAAATGAATATCGAAAATGTATTAATTTTCATTTGTAAACGAAGGCTAGTGTTATCTCCGGCGAACTATACAAATCGTTAAAGTAAACAGATAATGTCAGTATTGTACTCAAAAAATCACTGATAAACTCGTACACATCTGAATAATCCACCTTTGTGGAATATTCCAACTTTTCCAGCCTTTCTTATTATCTTGGTGCACTATAGTGTACATTATTGTACCGGAAAATATGAATATTCCAAATGTATCCGTCGTCCTATCACAGTGTAGCAATACCACTACGTAGCTATGTTTTGTTGCGTAATAAAATATAGGCACGTGTTTGGATGCGTAGTAATTAAATCACGAGTGCGTAGCACGAGTGATTTAATGTACGCATTCAAACGAGTGCCTATATTTTATAACACAACAAAGCACAACTCCTATTTATTATTTCGATTCTAACATCGCCAATGCTTTACCATTTATAGCACAACAAGACAGGTTGACGTCAAACTACTTTCTTTCCTGGAAACGTTACCGTCACCGTTACGTCATTTGTCATACTATATGACGTCAAACCTGACGTCATCAATCAGCTATATATTTTATCGTGGTAATAAAATATGGTAAGCTCAATATACGCAAAGAAGGCAAATCTCACGTGCTATGTTAGAATAATTATTGTAATTAATAATAAGCTGTTTATTTTATCCTAGCAAAGTTTCAGTCCACAATTAGGAAAATGGCAAAACTAGTATCAGTCGGTTTAATCCTGGATAACTCCTCAAAATAAACGGATTTGAATCACGTGTAGCCAAAGTAATGATTGCATACTCAGTGCATGGCAAGCTGACAACACTGTATCGGCAAAAATATTATATTAAGTCAGACAGGGAAGCCAACACCCAACTTAACAAGCCGAGCACAGAAAACACACAAAGCACAATACCCAACTGAAAACACGGCATCCCATCCAGAAAGTATGCCGCCTCAGTCAGTCAAACTAAAACGGAACAAGAACCAGGCGAAGAGGAAAATAACAACTGGATATTACACATCACAAGGACAATCTACAACATATACATAGTGTTCATGCAATTTTGAAAGATAGAAAGCAGCCTTGTGCTGGACAACGACATTGCAGAATGGCACATACAAAATGAACACAGTTTAACAAAAAGGCACAATGGCGAAACGTGGTGTACCGTGATACTCTTATCAAACAATATTATTTAAATATGTTGAAGCATGATATGGTGTGAAAATATGTTTATGAATACGTCATATACATTTATATATATATACATTACATATAAACATATATTTATTTAATATGCAGTTGGTGGTCGGGGGGGGGGAGTAAATGTCTTACTGATTTCACTGGTGCGGTTTTTACTGGGGGAAACCCCAGTATTTGTATTACATACAATCCTGAAATCACTACGATTTTAACGATGTAATTTCTCCACGACCAATTCATCCGAGCAAGAAAGATTAAGTGCCTGAAAATCTCAACCAATATCGTAATTTTCGACCATTATGGGAACATTTGTTTACAACAATTTAATATTTTTTATTTGTTTGTATTGTGTGAACTTTTTGAAAGCTTAATATTTGGATGAGAAAATGTATTTGTGCGAATAAATTCCTACGCGCTGTAAAATGACTAATGATTTTTGAGGGGCGATAAAAATGTCACTGTTAAAAGTAACCCGTTGAGCAGACGAACTTAACACAATTCGTGGTTATAACATTCATATTACAGTTTAGCTAGAAACTCCTA
Source organism: Spisula solida (assembly GCA_947247005.1). Classification (NCBI taxonomy): domain Eukaryota; kingdom Metazoa; phylum Mollusca; class Bivalvia; order Venerida; family Mactridae; genus Spisula; species Spisula solida. The sequence continues at coordinate 36,073,838 of OX365956.1, read as the reverse complement.
ATCTAACTTGTGCTTGTTCTTTTTTATTTACAATATTTTGCATTAGTTGATAGTATTAATCCACGTTTCTTCCTTTAACTTACCAGAGATCTTCAGCTAAATAGTTTGGATCTACCGTTAGAACAACCCTTTTCCCAGCGCTGTTACATAAATTTTCCCGCTGAAAGTCGAGACCATATGAATTAATGATGGATGGTCATTCTTTTACAGAATTTTATATGATAATCATGTCTGAGCCTCCGTCAAAACGTCGTAAGGTTGAAATCGACCTTGAAGCTAAAGTAAAATTGATCAGAGAATATTTTTCTGTACCAAAACCAACAATGAAGGTGTGTAATCAAATGTTGTTGTTTTACATCTTTTTTTTTGCTTTTTTGTGTTAAGCAATGCCTTCAACTAAAATTAACATACAAGTATCTAAAAACAGAAACCCCTCTAATCCAGACACCTCTCTAATCCGGACTTTTTGTCTGGTCCGGACGAGTCCGGATTAGAGGGGTTCCACTGTATTTACGTTTCGTCCCCATCTTATTCGATCGCGCTATTCGTACCATATCCTGTTCGTACATAGGTATAAATATGGAATAAGGACTCTGTGTACGCAGTGGTTTTTTTTTCGCCATTTTCTTGCGCCCGTGTTAATAGTATTGATTGACGTTTGGTCCATTGAATTGCCATAGATCATCAGCTAACTTGAATAGTTTGCGTCTGTCGTTAGGCCAACCCTTGGCCGTGCGCAGCTGTGTATACAATTTCCCATCGAAAATCCAGACCATATCGTCTTTTGTGTTTGGACCCCTATCTTATTCGTTCTCGCGAATTGTATCGTTTCCGGATGGTTTATAATTTACATAATTATGCAGCTGAAGAGTTGTGGAATTATGACTTTGTGTAGTTTTTAGACGCTAGCTTATATTTTCATGCGCTTATCGATGCCCTATTCCATTTCTTGCATTCGTTTGGTTTACTACCATCAAAATAATTTGCGCGGAAACGTTTAATCAAGTGTGTTTTATTCTATTTATTACGCGAGTCTGACCTGACGAAATATATACCAGGACTGGTAACTCTTGATATCCGCAGGTACATTCGATGTTTGATAATTCATTTAACGAGCATCTTATGAAGTTATGTATGTGAAAAACGAAAAACACGGTGAAACACGTTGGAATCGAACACACCTTGTGACATATTACTTAGAACTACAGCAGGTGTATTGCCTTTATGAGTTCTAGTATTGTGATGGATCCGTTGTGGTGTGATTTGAATGATTCAGCTGCTATCGCGTCTCAGAAACCTTGTCACAATATTAACATTTGTTTTGAAATTCAGTACCATTAAATGTGAAACCCTATAATACCGAGAATTGCGATTTCCCCCAGTAACAGTACTTAAGTACTTTGATTTTTTTCTGAAACGGATTATAGGTATTACCTGTCACTTTTAACTTGTCATCCATGAATATCCATGCTTATCCGTTGTCCAATCAGAGTTGTTATAATAACTTATCAAATCATTCTTACTTTCTAAATTAATTTCCAGCAACCAGTTGGTATTCCTGATCATTCGCTTCTTGTTTGGAATGTTAAACATGCATTTCGTGATGTGTCTGTTCCTCATGTGTTGCCCAAGAAACATGAGCAAATTAAGTTCTCAACTGATAAAATTCCAGATGATTTTCTGCAGGGTGTTGATACTGTACAACAATTGCTACAGTCGGTCAATGATATGGAGCAGGGATTTCGAACGCAGGCATGTATTGATCACTGCTACATGTCATTCTGTAGCACTATTAAGTCAGAGCTGGTTTTGAACATCTCTAACCGGGTTAAGGCTAGTGGTGACTCAATTTCAAATAGGAAGCGAAAGGTCGGTAAACCATGGTGGTCTGATAGATTATCGGAATTATGGAATTTATCATGTATTGCGGAAAAATCATGGCTTAAATGCACTGTTCCATATAGAAAAAAGCAATTAAAAGTACATTTTACCAAGTCTAGGAAGACTTTTAATAGAGAAGTACAGTCCGCGAAAAGAAGATATTGGTATAGTTTGGCCAGTGTAGAGCAAGATCAAAAGTTTTGAGTCTAGAAAGGTGCCGTCTGACGGGGGCAAAGGTATAATCAATCCAATACCAAAATCTAATATGTTAGACCCTAGAGATCCTATGTCTTATAGAGGAATTACATTAGCTTCAACTATGTACAAGTTATACTGTTCAATTTTGAATGAAAGATTATCAAAATGGCTTGAAAATGGCAATCTATTGCAAGATGAGCAGAACGGTTTCAGAAAAGGGAGAAGTACATCTGACCATTTGGCAAGTCTGACAACCATTGTTGAATCTAGGCTGAAGAAAAGACTGCCTACATTTGCTGCTTTTATAGACTTCCAAAAAGCCTATGATAAGGTTGACCGATCCATTTTGTGGAACCGTATTGCACATATTGGTGTTAATAATAAGTTGCTTAGGGCTGTAATGTCATTATACGAAAATGTTCAATCTTGTGTCAAAGTAAATGGCTATAGAAGTGATTGGTTTGATGTAAAGATTGGTCTACGTCAGGGGTGTATTCTCTCACCAATACTTTTTAACTGTTTCGTAAATGACCTTGTTGTAAAGCTAAAGGCATTACGCCTAGGTATAGAGCTTGAAAATGGTACTTGTCTATCAATATTGTTATATGCGGATGATTTAGTGATATCTTTATGTATGTTCAGACCAAATAATCAGGACAATAAGCTTAGAACATATAGAAATTTTAAATTTAGTTTTGAAACTGAAGAATATCTTAAGATTGTGATGCGTATGAAACACAGATCGGCACTGGCAAAGTTTCGATGCGGGGTAGCCCCGATTCGTCTTGAGACTGGAAGATATGAAGGTCTTGTAGTAAATAATAGAATCTGTCCGGTATGCAATGACGGGGTAGAAAATGAACTGCATGTTTTGCTCAAATGTCCTTTATATGATAATATAAGAAATACATTGTTTGATAAGGCTAACAACTGTATAAATGGGTTTCATAATTTATCAGACAGTACAAAGTTAGATTTTTTATTGTCGGACTGTAAGATTGCCAAAGAATCTGCCAAATCCTGCCACCTCATATTAGAAGAGAGAAGAAAATATTTGTATGATAGTTAATGATCTGTCTCTCAAATTTGTAAATATATTATAGTTAAAAAAATAATAATAATAAGATGGAAGTCTGTCTTATGACTGTTTTAATCATATACACATATATGAAATATTGGTTTTCATATATGTGTATCTGCCTATAAAACAGACATATAGCAGTTTTAAAATTGTATTCCTTTTTTATTGCATTTATTGCTTTAGATTTATGATATTTTATGCAATTATACGTTATATTTGCTAATCTGTTCATTGCTAATCTGATTAGAGATGATACATGTGTTTAGACTATTTTTTACCGGCTTAGCATATATTGTGCGCTTCTCTAATTATTTGTTAAATTTTATACAGTAAGTTATAATGAAATTGTAGGTATGCATTAGGTAATTATTTAATAACATACCACGATTAGCAAGTGTACCTTATTTTTTAATACATGTAAATATTGAAAAGTACTAGTGAGGATAATTCCTCTAATACAAATCTTTTTAGATTGACCATTCATGTTCAATATGTTGTAAACTATGAGTGTTATTTGTATAACTGTTTATGTACAAGTAATCGATTGGACAATAAACTATGAAACTGTTACTGTACAAAAACGAAAACATACGGAGATTAATTAGCGATAAGATAAAATAAGATAAACTTTATTTAACGTCGATTATAGTTAACATAATAAACATAAGCTACAAGCTTGTATTCGACATAACAAAGGAATCATATATTTAAGTATATGCATATAACATTTATATGAGACATATAATAATATATACAAACAATGTTACAAGAGAATTAATTAACAAATGAAACTACAAATATGCAAGACGAACTAAAAACAAAAATTACAATGCTAAACTATACGGACAAAATTAATCTGTTTGATTTATCAGGATCATCAGTGGACAGAAAATACAGTGAGTTGACAAGAAAGTTGCTGGCTCTAAAATTGTGTATAGTCTGTAAATTTAGTAATATTATGATTTCTGAAATTTCATTATTAGTTGAAGATAATATAAATTAAGTTTTTGAAGGACACTATTTATAATAGGTTGTCTTATATCACATGAAATAACCATGCTTTGTACATGGTCATGAAGGAACTAACACAATTTGCAGAAATAAAACAAGTATAACAATTATATACAACATGTACATATGTCAGTCTAAGATAATTAAAGTGGGACTAAGCAAATACATTCATAATTATTAAAAGATTGTTACATATTAATTTATCCTAAGATAGACTCAGATAAAATGCCAGATAACACCAAGGCTATTGTTTGGATTAAAGATATTTAACTGCTTAGTAAAATTGTTATCTAAAGTGTCCAATAATTAGCTTATATGACTGGTATTTAAAAGCATTTATATTTAGGATTAATTATTAAAGCTTAGCAACGGACAGAAAACTATACTACATCAAATAGGATGTTGCTGGTTCTGTAATATTTAAAACCATTGAGAAGTTTATAAGGTGAATTGAATCAGGGTGATTGAAATTTGGTTACCATTCTATGCTTGTTCAAGTCTATGGCTTCATTATTATATGAAGTATTTATATTAAAGTATTTAAGTGATACCCTGTAAAATGAGTGTCTTTTCAGTACTACTTAATATACCACAACATGATCAGACTAATAATCTACTATAAAATACATTCACATGGCATAGTAGTCAAATAAATTGAATAATATACAAACTGAACTAAAAAGGAGAAAAGAAAAGTGAGACTAAGCCACTCTTGCACACACATACACGCACTACTAAATCATTCCACGAACAAGACATGCTCTCTCACACAGACATGATTACATGTATATACAATTAGGAAATTAAAAACATGTGTTCAAATACACCAAAAATGTACTTGGGCTGATACAGACACAATCATAACATTAGATGACTACACCTATGCATAGTAGTCCAGTACCTTCCTTAAGACATATGTAAGGACAGGATGGATCAAAAGTAATCGACACTATACTAAAAAAATAGACAATTAATGAATGCGTAGGTGGATCGAATGTTTGTAAACAGTACAAGCAGACAAGCACGAGATATTCGTGACTGTGTGTGTAAAGTAGTTAAATTTGCTAAAGTATAATACCGTGGTATACAGTGTAGCAATACCACGTGACTTTTGACTTATTATATGCATACGTACTCTTGCGTTGTTGTTGTTATTGTGAGAAGACTTATACGAGCACAGAATTTCAAGGAAAGAAATTCACTGTTTGGGACAGTAACGTTTAAGCTCACCTGTCACAGAATGACAAGGTGTGCTTTAAAAAGTATATACATTCTAGTTAATGTCTTACTTTAACGCACATCATTTTCGCTGACGAACTACTGCATCTAATCTGCCATTCAGAATATAAAACATAAATGCATCACATAAATCGTTGTCAACATTACGTAACATCAGTGCGTCAAATTATGTACAGATATCTATAAATATATAGAGGATATTTGTTGATTTTGGTGTATGATCGTATTTTATTTCATCGAGTGATCACAGAAAATCAATATTTTCACGAGTGGCGAAGCCACGAGTGAAAATATAATTTTATGTGATCACGAGTGAAATAAAATTGATCTTTCACCGAAAATCAACAAATTTTCTGTTTATTATATGCTTAAATTTCTCTTAAAATGGTACCGTAACTGGCTTAATTGGAAAAATCACGTCGAAATTGGAACGTCAAGCCGTGACAATTGTGACGTCATAATGACGTCACGTACATTTTAAAGCCCGGTGCCGTTGACGTTACGTTTCTTTTTCTGAACGATACTGGAACCAGCTTCTAAACAGTGAAAATAACAAAATGTAATTTCACTGTTATTTTCACTGTTATTTTCACTGAAAATCTCCGTAATCCATTGAAAGCAAATAATAAAAATCGATTAATTGGGTCGGTCACTTGTTTACATAACATTGTGTATATAAACATCGCAATTTCTTTTATTAATGCATTATTTTAATAGACATTATGTGTATTGGTATGTAGCTTAGTGAATAACGTATTGGTTTTCACTGCCTTTTTCTCAAATTGAAATGTTTAAAACAATAAAAATACAATGTTATGATATTGCAATGTTTGTATGCAAGTGACAGACCTAATTAAACAGACTATAAAAAGTGAGTATGGATGTATCGACTGCTATGCTATTGTATGGATAAAACTTCAAATTCCTGTAAGAAACATACAAGCAATGAAAGGATAACGAAGTACACACATTACTTCAAAGGTATTGTTTTAACTACGAAACTGACATTGAATAACACAGGATAAGAACTATAGACCACTGTTACAAATTGACTGATAATACAAATGTACCACGCGAACTATCCCCATCGGATTTCCTTCCACAAACTTCATACACACAAACACACCACTCACTTCGGATATGGCTATCTATATAAACATACAAGGCAGTTGTCAAAGGCTTGAGAAAGAGAACGTTAGCAAAAATGATCCATTTTTCTCAAAACAACGCTGAGATTCCATCACAATAAAAGTATCAGACCTAGCACCTTGGCAATGAGCAGGGAGGCTGACGTGTTTTCACCATGATTTAGTAAGACACCAGTAAACACCTTGTATTGCGCTCAGTATTTACGAGTGGGGAAACTGGTTTCTATTCGCTCACATCTTCTAAACGATTGATATCATCAATTATGAGGTATCAAACAGTAATTAATATAAGTTGTAGAACGCATTGAATCTAAAAGTAAATTTTAACAAAATCTACACGAGACTGATCACACTTCGACAAGGACTTCGTTGGTAATCATCGCCAGTTGTTATTAAAGGTCGAACTATTATAAACATGATGAAGGAACGTTATGAAATAATACATGTCTCAGACGAATTCTGTCAAGCTATATAAATTGAATTTTCATTACGCTAAGTAAAAGTGAATCATTCTTATAACCTCGGTCTTTATGCATTTTTCCGGTAGACGAACGGAATTGGCCGAGCTTTCACGATTGGTACAAGTCTGCAACAGTAAATTATAGCATGTGTTTTCATGGTAATGATCACCAGAAACAATCGAAGTCATGTTGTCACCAGTTTGTTTCTTTGAAATATTGAAGCAATTTGTTCTGGACTCTCGAAGTTAACAATATAAACAAGAGCATGTTTCAGCCTCGCTAAACAAGACAGACTTGTCGTTACAGATGCTTAATCAGTATTAAGAATGGCCAGACTGCTTGTGTGATACATTGACAATCAAAGTATTCGCTTAGTTTTTACAGAGGGATTTTGGTTAATATTTTGGTATGCTTAATCATGTTGCATTGCACAGTATGTCACAATATACTTTTATATATTAATCGCTAGTTACTAGTATAATTTTTAATGCAATGTACAAGGATTAATATTAAATGAACTTGGTATTTGGCAATTACTGGTATGTATGTTTCTAGTGATCATTTTATTGAAGTGTAGATTAGTTGGTTAAGCTTTTTACTCTACAGTAAATTGTATATTAGTGTAATGTCACCAGCCAAGTGGGCTTATCAGACACACACTTTCAGAACACATGGACGACTTGGCTTAGATATGGTTATGCTAGGCTCACACTTTAAATGTTGTTAAACTAGCTGGTGGCTCAACAACCGGTTCTTGCAGTACGAAACTATCGGGATTCAAACCACCTTCGAACTCGTGGTTTCATGGCCTACAGTTCGTGTTATATACAACGTGTTAGATAGAGTCACGATTTAAACACACTCGTTCTTAGACGAATGTATCAGTATTACTGGCGGCACAATAGGTCCACCAACTTTATTGATCACTCTCAACACCTCGTTCATGAGGGTGTTAATTGTCACAATGCGTATGCTTTTTCATGCCCGACTTATGCTAGCTCCAATGCTCAATTTGAATGCTGACATTTTCCCCGTTCTCTGTTTGGTATGACGGGGTCTGTGAGCGAGCCCCGATCTCTCGAAATCCGATGGGATATGGGATAGTTCATTACTAGATGCTAGAATGTAACCTACATTTTGAGCCAATGAAAACGCCGATATTTGGCGGTTAAATGAAAATGCGCCTACAGGTATTCAAAGCAATTTAAAACATAAAAATATTAAGCCTTCGAAATTACTGAATTAATCACTGGTATTATTAATAAATAATAAAATTAACGCCCAACGTTGGGCTCGAATACACGACCCCGAGATTAAGAGACTCGTGATCTACCGATTGCGCTAAAGCGCCAACTCACCTAACTCAGCTGCGATATTTTTCCTGCATAGGTTCGAACCCTGAGATGGTTCCAAAAACTGTTTTACATGTCTTTTTTATGTTCTCTCCTCAATGCCATGTTTTTTTAAAAATTAATTGTTTCTTGTTACCATGGTTACTTAACTGAAGACTATACTGGTTTATAGATGTAGTTAATCAAATTGTTACTGATAGTATCTTCCATAGACACACCATGTGTGTGCTAGCCCGAGTGTGGGCCTTATATGGTTACAATGACCAAATATCCAGCACTATAAATGATGCGTTCACTCAATAAACATGTTGAAAACAGGCACTTTCTTTGATTTCTAGCCAAGGGTCTTAACTCAGCCATTGCCTTGCACACAAACTCCTGTGTTCTGGACTCCTTGTAGTTTGACAGACAGCATCTGTTTAACCAATGATAAACACAATATGTTAAGTATGGTGATAGGAACTGCAATACTAATAATGATTCAGTTACTCAACCCCTACAAACAATACCCTTCACCAATTTGCAGTTGTTAAAAAATATAAAGATTTTAAATTTGAGCGTAACTTTAAGATTTTCGTAAGTGCTTTCAGTCTAGTTGTCGTTATTACTTTTTAAAGTGTTTATAAAAATGAGTTTTTGTGAACAATTATCTTGACATGGTTTCATCTATTAAAAATGTTAATGTTAAACAAACGACGCACTACTTTTTTCAACGACTAACTGCTGTGACGGTATGAATGGCTTTTAACTGAACAGAAAAAAGAAGCTCCATGGGAAAAACAAAAAAAGCATTCCAGTAGTAGCCTCCACTTTAGTGGAGGCGACGATGATCCTGACAGAACTGTATTAAGGACATGGGGTATGATCTATAGTGGGTGGGTGCATGCTTTTTTCAAATGCATTTTATTCTTAAAATTGATATTTGATGTACAGTAAGCATAGCATTATGATGCACTACATAGAACCTTGAAGTTAATCAAAAAATAAATATTAATAAAGTGAATTTATTGAAGTATGACAGCATTTTCATTGTAAATATTGCTCGTTCGCAAACACAAAAACTGCCCAACGGTACTTGATAAAATGTATATCATTCTTACAATATAACTCTAGGGAACAAACTCTTACTTAGTTTAAGACTGAAAAATGTATACTTCGTAAGATATTCAAGAAACATTGCCATATTTCTACTTTCGGTTTGCAAGGTCATTGATGATCATTGATTTTTTGCATGATACAAGTTCATGAATTTGTTTCATAATTATTTCTTTGCAAGAGTTTGTTCCTTATACTATTGGCTATGTCCCCTACAACAAACTCTGACTTTTAATGCCATGTTGACTTTGTTTGTAAACGAGTAAGATTTGCAATAAAAAAGCTGTCATCCTTCAATAAATTCACTTTATCAATATTTATTTTGGGTTGAACTTCAAGAGCACATGTAGTGCATCATAATACTATGTTTACTGTACCCAACACATTTCAATTTTAAGAATAAAATGCTTTTTAAATAAACAAGCTCAATCTTACTATAAATTATCCTCCGATACCTTAATCGATCGTTTTGAATGTTTCTTTACGCGGTTGTGTCAGATAACTTTGAATCAACAGTACAATGCGAATATGGTGATCACGTATGTAATAAGTATGACTTGTGATCAACCCTAATGAGCTAGGCAGTCATCTAACTCTTACTGAGTTGACAGTTTGGTTTTGATTTTTGTTTTGTGCCAAATATTTCACCACCAACTACTTTCAGTCATGGTCTGAGCTGCAGTCATTAAGAGTCGACTCCAATGCTGCCCAACCAACATCCTCACAAGGTCACGTCCATACATTACCTTTATCCCTGCCCTCACAATATACCACGTGATGATAAAAACGTCAAATGACATTTCAAAACGGAGAAGAAGCCGTTAAAAGAAGTCCTTACGCGTGGTTTTATTGATAAAATAGACGCTATATGGATAGACACAGACAAAACGAAGACCGGCAATATACAACACCAATCAGTAGAAATTAGATGTGCCCAAAATTGATTGTGATATGGTGGGATGAAGTAAATCCCGAATTTAAATGTAAACGTCTTTTTGAAAGCCGATTAACTATTTAGAAGGAATTAGATTATTGATTTATTTATCTTTTCTTCAAAACTTATTAGACTATATCACCTGTAAGGCAATATTTGCTCGAATATTGATACTATGCACGATCGTTAATAAAACAATCAACATCAAACTATTCACATTGCAAAAATAAAAAACCAAAATCGGTTAAACACCCGGTTGTGGCAGTGATTACAGACCGCTTTGCAAAGGGAAGTAACCACTGCGAAGAGTTTGTTGCCAAACATGTCTCTGCAAATATAAATAAAGTATATATAAAAAATTCCTGGCCGCATTAAAAGACATGCGTATAAATTATGTCCCGATAAATGACATACAATATTAAATTTTCTCTGGGTAAATGAGTTAAACATAGTTTTATCACATTCTAAATAGGGATGAACAAATCGGTGGATTAGAATGTGAAGGTCAAATGTTCAAAATTGATATTTTGAGAAAACAAGAAAACCTGTCTGAAGACTACTCTTTACTTATAGAAAAAGAAGTTTTTTAATCTTCGGTTTGGTCAACATGACAGTTTCATGAAATCAACGTCACGTCCATTAAGTTAGTATTGATTCTGTGCTAATGTTGAAATTGTTTATCCACATTCAATAATGGTATGGATTAGTTAATACTATACATAATAGGAATGAATTTCGTTCAAATAAACGAGAAAGCACCCATTCATCATTTTGTCGATATTTCAATGCCATTATATTGCCCAACTCGTCAATAATTGCATTATAATGTTTCCTCGGTTCTACTACACGTTTAGACTGTGTCGGAATATGGGTCAGTTAGTACGAGTCAAAAATTCCGGTGAAAACAATATGGTAATACTGAAATGATTGCGTTACGTGTATGGAAAGCCGAATGCGTTTTTAAACTTATCGTCGTGGTCGTGATAATTTGGATGCCGAAAACGTCTAACGTTGATTGATATGAAATATTTAGTATGTGTCAAATTACCTCCCTTTGAATTAGAATAAGAGTATATTTACCATTGCGTTTCTTGTCAATTGATGGCATAAACTCTCATAATTTACTAAGTAATAATTGTATTGACTAACTCGAAAATTATTGGCCGTTGTCTACTAAAGTCTCAAGATGGCATTAATTTCATGAATTTTAACATTTCATTCAGGGAACTAGGTCATTTCTGAAACGGTATTCAGTGTTTCCACCTACTGCAGATAAACTGGTTGATAACCCAAACGTAACCTCAGCAACTTCTTTGGTCCCATTCCTTGCAATTATGTGGTATGTAGAATTATACTTGCCGGTAGGAATGGCCTGATACATTTTAGTATTCTGTGACCATCGTTAATAATTGCAGATTTTTCTGTGCTGCTCCATAAAATAATAAACACACTAATGTGTTATACGAGGGTCATACGAGTGTCATTCCTTATATAATTGCAATGCCTCGCTTTGGTAGACTTTTTACATGTATGTGACTCATGTTTTGCATTGTTTATAGTGATACACACATGGTTCCCGTTACATTTATTTGCAAACCAGCTTACCGTATGGGGGGTATATGTACTTAGCTTTTAGCTCCACTGTTCGAAGGTGCAGTAACCCGAGCGTCGATGTAATGCTATATTAATGTTAAGGGCAATGTTTTTCAGCGTAAGCTGTCTAGCTTCAATGTTGACCTATTTAACAACCAATGAAATGTTTATAAATATCTTTGGGTGAATCAAAGACAAGAAATTGATTGAATAGAATATTGTATTCTTTTCTCAAAAGGTTATGCCCGATTTTAAATTATGACATTTTTCTCTTGTGCTAAACTTATTATGAGTTACATGGCAACGATTTTACCCTACCGATGGCCATTCACAATTCTTTAAAAAAGCATGCACCTCAATAAGTAAGATCACTGAAATCAGTGAATTGGTCTTTCATTTACCTCAAAATTAAGACAACACAAAAATTAGACCAGTTTGATTTGGCATGTCTCTCGCCAGGTACGATATTTACTGACCAGGTATCATCCCGTACCAGGTCACTAGATGACCATGTAACTAATAATGTATGTGACCATGTTTTATCCTAAGCTTTCATTAAACTTCTTGACATCAATAGATCATGTACTTCAAAATTACCACAAAACATAATATTTTATTATTCAGATAAACTTAGGGTGTGCATTTTAGTTTTTAATGAGAAGAATACAATAACATGAAAATGCAGGTTTCTAGGGTAAACTGCACAAATGTCATGGATCATTCTTTATTTCGTATATGAAGTGTGCAGTCAACTTAATTGTCTGTACTATGATAGCATATTTTATAATTTTATAACAATATGTTGTAATGTAAATATGTTCATCCCAAGTATGTAGGGTAGTTTTTTATAATTATACAGGTGGACAAAATATTCAAAGGTAGACAAAACCCCTCCGCTCTGCCACATGTGTGGCTGACAAACTTTTAGCTCATCCGTTTTCAAAGTTGTTTTTTTAATATGCGCATGTTTTCCAGTATCCCACATCATAGACTGTTTATCACTAGTTTATGTTATACAAGAGGGCCATGATGGCCCTGAATCGCTCACCAGAATAACTTTGCTTATGTAAAATAAAGGGAGGCGCGTGGTGGGGCCAATATTGATCCAGGGGTCATGATTTTAGCAATCTCGGTAAAGGTCCACCAGACAATGCTACTAGCAAAATATATAAGCTCTATGCCTTGTGGTTCCAAAGAAGAAGATATTTTTAAGTTTTTCTTAATATGTCTTATATAAAATTATGAGATGTCTGGGGTGGGGCCAATATTGACCCGGGGTCACAATTTGAGCAATCTTGGTAGAGGTCCACTAGACAATGCTACATGCTAAATATCTTAGCGCTGTGCCTTGTGGTTCCAGAGAAGAATATTTTTTAAAGTTTGTTCTATATATCTCTTATACAAAATTAAGGGACCCCGGGGCGTGGCCAATATTGACCTGGGGTTATGATTGGAGCAATCTTGGTAAAGGTCCACTACGCAATGCTTCATGCTCAATATCTAAGCTCTATGCCGTGTGGTTTCTTAGAAGAAGATTTTAAAGGTTTTGTTACCTGGTTGTCATGGCAACCAAAGTTCTAGATGGATCAACTTTATTTTAGCATTTTTTAAATCCCCCTATGTCAGAAACATCCAGGCAAAATTTCATCACTATTGGTCAAACGGTTTCAGAGGAGTAGATCTGGTTATATTTGTCATTTGAAAGTGTGGACGGACGGATGTACGGGCGGACGACGGACGGTGAGTGATCACATTAGGTGAGCTAATAAGGAATCCGGGTACGCTACCTTAGCTCATTTAAAATATAGTCCTTGTTTCTTAAACATGCACGGGGTATAGCATTTCGATAAATTCAGTCGATACAGCGTTTTCTGAAACGTGGGGTTAAATTTAGCCTCTAACAAAATACACAATTATTGAACGGTTTCGTATGTTAAAGTGCTGTTGTAACAGTGCTGTGCTCAATGATATCAAAAGAGATTATATTTTAATGCATGTAATTTATAAAGATTTGTACAAAGAGATTCCGTTATTATATGCTCCGCTGTTCAGTCGTTCCTTGGTATAGATTCAAAGTGTCTAAATTCAAGGCCAGGGTACATGTCTTTATGTAACGTTAAAATGTATTACATTCCATTCTGCACGAATTGTAAATGATTGTAGAACACTCAACAGATATTAATGTGATGTTATACAAGACTAAACCTGTCCAAAAATGTCATTAAGGGTATGGTAAACAAATTGTTTGAGCTCGAAATCTGGATGACATTTGTTGAACAATGAAGATATTGCTAGATAATAACCACTTCAGTGATTTCCAGTATAGTACAAAGTACGATAGGTACACCGCTTATATTTGAACCAATCCATTATTTTCATGCTGACACGATATAATTGAAATATCCATACATGTATTCAACCGTGTGTATTAATGTATCAAGTTTCATATAAACTATTTATTGTATTTTTGCATTGTGATAAGAATCACAATCAACAATGCCCTTGGCTTTAAGACCGAATAATCAAATTTAGTAGTGTTAAGACCCCTATTACACGAGAGTAGGAATGAGCTAGAAGGCAGTAGGAAACATTCTTGTTGATTCGAAATAATGAAAATGTAACGTTTGTGTATTCATTCAAATACTTCTAGATCACATGGCGTCGGAATTAGCGGGATGTTGCCAGAATTAAGGTATATTGATGCTTAAGCGCAGTGCGTTCTAATGATTATGTCTACAATCATAGTACATTCGTAGTTTCTTCTATGTACACTGGCTCATCCTTGTGGCTATTTCGAATGTTTGCTCATTTTCAAAAATGCCCTGATGGTAAGTTTTTGCATGACCTTGCCCAATGATTACAACTATCTAATATAGTAACGACAACAAGGTGAAAGACCTACATACATGTACAGTATACAGGGTGTTTGTTACGCTCCCTACAGCGCTTTGATTTCCACTTAACCGTTACAATTCACACGCTGCTTAAAATACTAGAATATTTTGATATTTGACCTTTACAAAACTGCTGTGAACCCTGATACACATTTTCATTGGCTGATGAAAGTTTACTTGTTTGTATAGACAGTAGAGAGTTATTACAGCGAGGCAAATGTGATAATGTAAACGGGGTTTTAAATGCATTGTATATAAAATGCTCGTGTGTTAAAAGAATGACTTGTATTATAAATTAAAACTCTCGCACTATCAATTTATCATATTGATTGAAACAAATAAATAATGACCAGTCAATAGAACCATGAAATATTTAAACCTCATACAGTGTGTACTCGTTTAAACCTTTCAACACGTAGCCTTCATATTCACTATAAACTCTGTCTCTGTACGCTGGTTTTGGATTCTCCTGTCTAAAAATAGCAATAGCGCTAATACACTAGCAATAATGCAGAGCCTAGAAACGATGTAGTTTCGGGCGAGGCAATTGGAGAGTAGGTGTTTGTGTTTAAAAAAATTGTTCCCGATGTTTGAATTTCAATAGTTGTTTTTCGTGACATCAGAAGAATGTAAACTTTTCTAGCTAAATTCCAGAGGGTTATACCATTGTTTTCTCATCTTCCTGCTATGAAGTGAAGCTATCAAAGTAAGGAATTAAAAGTGTATATAGCTCAGATAAAATTTAGTGTGAGTTTTAATTTTGAGAACAAACTTGTTTAACACCCTGCATGTATATACATGTATCGCCTTATTTATGTTAAAAAAGAAAATTACAGAAAAAGACCATTTTTTGTGACTGTGAGTCATTATTGTGTACAAGCATTTCTCTAGCTACTATGTTCGACTGACTGATGCGGTAGGCTATGTTACAACCCGTTTTGTAATAAAGTTGCAAAGTGTAATAAAATATTACATTTCGAAAAATTATTACAAAACGGGTTGCAAGGTCATTTCCAAGCAAAAGAACACTTCTTAACCCGTTTTGTAGTGAATACCTCACTTTTGAGGTGATTTCAAAAAATTATTACATTTCGAAAAATTATTACAAAACGGGTTGCAAGGTCATTTCCAAGCAAAAGAACACTTCTTAACCCGTTTTGTATTGAATACCTCACTTTTGAGGTGATTTCAAAAAATTATTACATTTCGAAAATTTATTACAAAACGGGTTGAAAAGTTATTTTAAAGTGTAATAACACTCCCAGCTTGTTTTGTAATAAATACCTCACTTTTGAGGTGATTTCAAAAATGTATTACATTTTGAAAATTTATTACATTTTGAACATATATTACAAAACGGGTTACAAGGTTATTTTCAAGGTGTAATAACTCTCTCAATCCGTTTTGTAATGAATACCTCACTTTTGAGGTGATCTTAAAAAAATTATTACTTTTTGCAACTTTATTACAAAACGGGTTGCAAACATTTTTTCAAAGTGTAATAAGCTCTCAACCCGTTTTGTAATAATTATTACATTTTGCAACTTTATTACACAACGGGTTGCAATGTTTTTTTCAAAGTGTAATAACACTTTCTTAACCCGTTTTGTAATAAATACCTTATTTTGAGGTGATTGCAAAAATTTATTACATTTCGAAAAATTATTACAAAACGAGTTGCATGGTTATTTTCAAAGTGTAATAACTCTCTCAAACCGTTTTTTTATGAATACCTCACTTTTGAGGTGATTGCAAAAATTAATTACATTTGGAAAAATTATTACAAAACGAGTTGCATGGTTATTTTCAAAGTGTAATAACACTTCTCAACCCGTTTTGTAATAAATACCTCACTTTTGAGGTGATTTAAAAAAATTATTACATTTCGAAAAATTATAACAATATGGTTGCAAGGTCATTTCCAAGCAAAAGAGCGCATCAAAACCTTTTTTTGTAATGAATACCTCACTTTTGAGGTGACTTCAAAAAATTATTACATTTCGAAAAATTATTACAAAACAGGGTTGCAAGGTCATTTCCAAGCAAAAGAACACT
This sequence comes from Spisula solida, assembly GCA_947247005.1. NCBI lineage: Eukaryota > Metazoa > Mollusca > Bivalvia > Venerida > Mactridae > Spisula > Spisula solida. The sequence continues at coordinate 36,056,896 of OX365956.1, read as the reverse complement.
TCTTAACCCGTTTTGTATTGAATACCTCACTTTTGAGGTGATTTCAAAAAATTATTACATTTCGAAAAATTATTACAAAACGGGTTGCAAGGTCATTTCCAAGCAAAAGAACACTTCTTAACCCGTTTTGTATTGAATACCTCACTTTTGAGGTGATTTCAAAAAATTATTACATTTCGAAAATTTATTACAAAACGGGTTGAAAAGTTATTTTAAAGTGTAATAACACTCCCAGCTTGTTTTGTAATAAATACCTCACTTTTGAGGTGATTTCAAAAATTTATTACATTTTGAAAATTTATTACATTTTGAACATATATTACAAAACGGGTTACAAGGTTATTTTCAAGGTGTAATAACTCTCTCAATCCGTTTTGTAATGAATACCTCACTTTTGAGGTGATCTTAAAAAAATTATTACATTTTGCAACTTTATTACAAAACGGGTTGCAAACATTTTTTCAAAGTGTAATAAGCTCTCAACCCGTTTTGTAATAATTATTACATTTTGCAACTTTATTACAAAACGGGTTGCAAACATTTTTTCAAAGTGTAATAAGCTCTCAACCCTGTTTGTAATAATTATTACACTTTGCAACTTTATTACAAAACGGGTTGTAACAAGGCTATGTAAGTGTAGAGCGGTTTTTTGTTACCGTTATTTTTGACCTTACTGTTAATTATTATGCATAATTTAATCTGTCAAAAACCGTCAAAAATGTTATACCCGTAAAGAGTTTCTTTCATTACGACAACAATGTTTATACTATGTATAATATCTTTATTTATATACTGAGCATTCAAAATGTCCCAAATCAACATTTTTAAAACTTTTTTAGAGGTATCAAAAATAGTTTATACTGATACAACTACATATGCGTATAAATCGATTAATCAGGTCTGTCACTTGTTAACATACCATTGTGTACATAAATATTACAACCTTTCTTATTAATGCCTTATTTTGATAGATAGTATGTGTATCGGTATGTAACTTGGGCGGATCTTTGCTTGTTTAGTTGGATATTGTGCCTTGTATGTGTTTTATGTTCCTGTGCTCGGTTGGTTCAGTTGGGCAATATGCTTTGTGTGTTTTAATGTTTTGTGTGCTCGGCTGGTTAAGTTCAGTGCTGCTTTCCCTGTCTGACTTAATATAATCATGTTTTAGTGAATAAGGTATTGGTTTTCGATGCCTTTTCCCGATTAAAATGCTTTAAACAATACAAATACAATGTAATGATATTGCAATGTTTGTATACAAGTGACAGATGGGAATAAACGATAATATTTAATATTTAATCAATATAAATCCATTCCAATTATCAAATTTAAGAAATGTACGAATTGTTCCACATAAAAACCGTATATAAGACACAACCCAACATTCAAAATTACACATTACACTTAGCAAATGTTTGTTCACGTTTTGGTACCATATGACCTGTCTCTGTATTGATGTTTATCCATGAAATTTGAAAACTGTAAACTTGTGACATTTTTATCACGTACAATATGAACATTTTGTGCAGTTATTTACTGACGCGTAATTAAGTTACAATTATTATCAGTGCAATTGATAAAAACCTGTGTAGGCCATTTATTTATATTTATTTATTTCCGTCTCATTTATATACATATAACAAACACATTTAACCTAACAGATAAAGTGCACAACCATTCAACCTGATTATAATAATTCCATCCTATCGAATTCTTTGCAAAATACGATTATATTATGCATAAACAATATATACATGTACATATATACAACTAAGAGACTGTCGTTAATGCGTTGCATTGATAGACTGCTGAATTAACTATCATTTAAGAAACTGAAATTTGTAAGTTGGTACACTAATTTGCTAATAAAAAAGGGTTTTAATAAATCATTTATCACCCCGTTCAGACCGTAGATGAACTGATTAACAACAGTCTCTTAGATGTCACTAAAACTACACGAATTAATAAAAGAAAATACATGTAGATGTAGACATAAAGATTTTGAGAACATTTATGAAAATGAGAAACGTCTATTATTTGTATATTTAATTGAAGACTTTAACATTACATGTTAACGTGTATTAACGTGAATACTGTCATGTGTCAAAGATCACGTGGATTTCAAAATATAATCTATACGAAAAGAAACTTTCGAGCAGTCCAGCGAAATGTGGATTTTAAATATTCAAGCACTCTACCACACTACAATAATGACAGTCAATCTAGTGTAAATAAGTAACATTTAAAAACATAAAACCTAAAGCCAGACGCAAGATAACGTACACAAAACGCTACTGGACAGTTCATGTCCGTAACTTGAGCTAGACCAGCATCACATACAAGTACACGTGTCATTTATAAACAAACAAAGCATCGTTAAACCGAACTTCAATGCTACAAAAAGACAATTACAGCAAACGCAACGTGGGTAATCAAAAGCAACCAGAAGGACCTCCAATACAAAGAACACGTAACAAAAGACTAAAATATCAAATGCATTAGTTAACCTAAATAGCCGTAAGGACAATCATAAAGAACAATGGCAACCTCCAAAAATGTACAATTATATAAAAAAAAAAGGGACAGTGACAAATATTCGACTCTAAACTCTGATCGCCTGCCACCTCAGTCAGTCAGACAAAGCTTAAGAGAAAGCCAAACATGAACCACAAGGCAAGTAAATTCCCAATTTGCCGACAAACACAATGATGCAAATACTCCTACTCAATATATCCTTATGTAAATAAGTAAGTAAGGACTTCGTTTAACAAGACTACACATTTGGTTTCCCAATCTTCAAAAACTCAAAGTCATAAAAAGATGTGTGATTTCCAAGACGTCGTTTTCAAAGCATACTTAAAAGCTGCATAATTTGACTAACTCTTTTTCGAAAGCTATTTTCCTATTATAACCGTCACACAATGCAAAACCATTATCCTAATTATGATAAACTATCTAGATGTAAGATACACAGGCTTGTTAAATGGTTTTGCCTAATTGTATCGATAGCAGATCACAAGCTTTTTAAGCTTCATTCACTGAGCATTGACGTCATCGTCAGGCAAAATTGACGTCATCGTGAAAATAAGATACACATATTATTCCGTTTGTAGACTATAATATACACGAACGTATGACATATCTTATGTCAAATAAAACTTTAAAATACACGTGTTTTGGTTTTACACAGACATATCGAAACTGTGTTATTTTAAAAGTGGGACGGATATTATTATGAATCACCCTGTTTATTTTCCTCGCACTATAGAAAAGTATATAGGTGTTAAATGTGTATTGAAACTTACATGTAAACACCAGACAGTTTGCCATTTCATGTTTCAAAGAATTACCATCGCAATGTAATGTCAAATAATCAAAACATAAGCTGATAGCCGAAGTTGAGTTTTTTAAAACAAAAACGCTGCGTATTCTGGGAACAAAAATCACCACAATATTTTGCTCTCGGATTTGCGTCAGGTAGTTACGCTATGTACAATGAAATATGAACGATTCTTTGAAACACCTGGACGATAATATTGTGTTCTCCTTCAGCTTTGTGTTGGGCATTGTGGTACTTTGTGTTTCCTTTTGTGCCTGCCGTGTTCTGTGACAGGTTTTACTGAGTGCTGCCCTGTACCTTTTGTTCTTCCACTTTTGTTATGGCTAGTGTTCTTGATCGGGTACTCAAATTCATATCGATTGGTTCATTAGCTACAGTATTAGTCGGCTTTATATTCCGCCGTTTCTTTTTTCCTTTTTTAGTTAATGCATTTGACATCATTTGCCTGACTTGAGAAACAATAGTGTCATGGGTTGTGTCTTCGTCATTTACACCTTTTTGTTTCGATTTTACCTCGATAACTCGTCTGTTGTTTTCCGTTATGTGACCTGCTGATTGGCACAACCATTTTGGGAGGAAAGATTCTAAGAAAATGATGACAGATAATTGTTGCAGTGTTTGGTGCATTTTGTTTGCTTTAACTAGTCCGTAACCAGAACTCGTGAGTTCAGTACATGAATTTGACATCATTGCAATCAGAGCGTTCAAGAGCAAGATTGTGGTTAAAAGAACAAACGACACAAACACCAAAACTGCCATTGCGGGTTGTCTTGCATTAAACAAGTCATTCAACTCACCGATACCAAGCATGACTGTAAACATCTTAAGCAGTGCTTTCTGAAAGCTAGTAAAATCATCTTCTGTAGTATCAGCACCTTGCATTACCACAAACATGGCAACGGTAAAGCCAATTAGCAGGAACCACATGACAATGGCAAAATTGAACATATCTCTCAAAACCCGTTGGATCAAAACAGTGAAGAAACTAAACCTTCTGAAAACTTGTAGGAAAAAGAGAACCAAATACCACCCAATTATAACCGCAAAGACAAGACATTGATTTTCATATTCATCCACAATGTATGCAAGGGGAAAGTCCAGAATGAGTAAGAGGGCGAACAGAACGAAAAACAAGTCGAACATTTGGTTGGTGTATGGCAAAGTAGAAATCATACGCCACATGTTGGGCAAAAATGCAGCCTTAATACGCGCCCCGAATCGTTTATAACATCCCCAATAGACAATGTATCGCCACAGGGAGTGACAGAGAATGAAACCTACCCCAATCACTAAGGCTGTGATAGACAAACCAAGAGATGCGAGATCATCTCGGACTGGATTTTGTCTGCGTAATGTGCTTTGTCCACTGCTATTGTCGAATTGAAACTGCAGCCTCGAGCGCTGAACAGCCGACCAAGTCAACAAGCTCATAACAACGAGGTGCAGGCAAAACCATGCGTAAAAGAAAACCCGGTATTTTGACCATTTCTCTTTTATAATCATGCATACAGGCGGACGGCTAGCAAAGCGAAATGCATTATGCATCTGTTGAAGATACACAAATTCTAAGACTGAAAAATGTTTGACTTTCTGAATGTTTTCATCACTTGAGCTTTTGGTTTTTTCTTCCACTGCTATTGTTTCCATTTCAGTAATGTCATATACTTCTACAGTAGAGAGTCCGTCATCCGAGGTCGACTCGCAGTAGCTCTGTAAGTAAACACATTATCGCATGAACGTTAACCAATTTATGAATGATTAAATGGTATTTGTGAATGTAAACGTTATTGTTCTAACATCAAATAATGTTTCTCTATCCTTCATTTTGTTAACCCCAAACTGTGACATTTACCTTAGAGATAGGAACCTGGTGTTTGCACACAACACTCCCTCGCATGGATGTTAACAGTTCGCTGGCTTAGAATTAGAAGGTCGAAAGTACAAAATCAATATATATTTTGAGAAAACAAGAAAAGACTGTCTAAAAACACATCTTTACTTATGGAAAAACATGCTTTTTAAACTTCAGTTTGGTCAACATAACCACTTCCGATTTTTATAAAAATAGGCTCATACGAAGCGCATTGAGATTTCCAATATGCATAAGTTCGTAAGCAGTGCTCGGGGTTAGTGACCAATCGTGTGTATAAGACAAGTTTTACAAGTCCTGCGAATTCTGTTTCATAAGTCTTATAAGTTCGTAAGTAGTACCTCTTCTTCTACCTTCTAATTCTAAGCTAAGCCAGCGATTTATACCAAATATAAGCACGATTTGTCAATGAATGACAAAACTATGGTCCTGATAAACTTCAATTTGACATTTGACTTCTAACTGTAACCCTGATCTTTGCGATAGGACCCTTCGGATGTGCGCATGACACTCTCCCTCATAGAGGCTAACGTTCGTGTCAACTATAAGCATGATTGATCTACGTTTATACAAACTTCAATTTGACATTTGACCTCCAACTGTGACATTGACCTTTGGTATAAGAACCTGACGTTTATTTATGATACGCCTTCTCATGGAGTTTGAGAATTATTCCAAGTATAAACAAGATATGTCAATGCATGACAAAGTTATGGTCCAGACAACATCGGACGCATGCACGCACATACACCTAAAGTGGCGACTATGTCTCGACAAAAATGGTCTGTATTTCTTCATATCAAGACTTTCCTATTTTTTTATCACGAAATCGATAAAGAAAATCGATTTCTTGATAGATTATTTAAAAAAAATGAATGTCTTAATATCAATAATTCGATTTGAATCATTTCTTGATTATCTCTCATTATCTCTAAATTATACATATTTATATACAACATGTTGTGCTCGGGGTTAGTGACTAATCGTGTGTATAAGACAAGTTTTACAAGTCCTGCGTATTCTGTTTCATATATGTCATATAAAGTGTGATCATACTGCTATGCTTGGAAATGTATAGTCTGGCTCCCTTATTTTACAATCGACGCAATCTAATGAAATGTAAGATTGGGGAACCGGAACCAGAATAGAAAATGTAAGGATTACCTCGCATTGAATAATCATCTCAAAGAACTCAAAGTGCTGACGTTTCGCTGCAAGTTGCAACGGCGTTAAGTGTTCCATATTTTTCGATATCAAGAGTGTTGTTACTTCCTCCTTTGCAGTGGTGTTTGTATTTTCCCAGGAATATGGATCCAAGATGTATGTGAGCATTAGTTTGCCTTTTTCGATTTCGTGTTGATGTTTTGTAAAGTATTTGATCATTGAATGGACAATATTGTCGTGTTTCTCATTTTCGGTCAACCTTTGAATATCGGCATGTTTATCGTAAAGGCGCTGAACAAGTTTGAAAATGTCCAGATCTAATGTAAGCGCTGCAACACCGAGAGGTGTACCAGCCAGCATGACCGAAGTACCTTCCAAAATTGATCCTCTAACGGATTGAACTTTATCACCAGTTTCTTTGATTTTTTCAATCATCACTTTTAACAGACCAGCATGTTTCTTGACGATCGCCATATAAATGGGCGAATATCCTTTGCATTCATCATTTTTCTTCGGAGAAGTGATCATTTTCGGAACATCCTCAATCAAAATATCAATAATTGCCTTCCTGGCTTCTTCTTTATCCATAGACGCGTATGTTGTACCCCTTGTTGAATTCGTATCGCATGGCGGCATGTCTTTTTTTTTTACTTCCTTGTACTTTGTCAAAACACGATACAGTAAGGTGTCTCCATTGACGAGGACTTTAGGTAACACCACATCATCTTCAACTTCATCACCTGCTACAAATTTGCCTTCCAGAACATCTGGGTGAAAAAAAATACTTCTACCCTCTTTTTTCAATATCTTTCTGAATTTCTTTTCAAAGGAAACCACATTCCCTTTTTGATTCATTGAAGTATTACTCTTTTCAATCCGATCTAGTATATGATACAACTTCAAGCAACGTTGTTTGCCTTTTGTCACTTCCATCTTTTTCAAGCTGGTTCTGATTTTTAAGATTTCGTAACGAGCGCAGTATTCCTTATCAAGTGTATGAGCAATATATGACTAGTATTTATAACCCAACGCTCCGATGTTCATTGAAAATCTGCCGACTGATAACCAGTCGCCTGCAATGTAATGTTTGCATACATGTGTTTTTGCTGACTTGTATTTATACTCCAACGCTCCATTGGCTCATTAAGTATACAAACTGTTTTTATTGGCAGGTTTTAGGGTGTGCGTAGTGGTCTCTGGTAGGGCGCTTACTTTGATATCGATAGGTCCCGGGTTCGATTCCCGCCTGTTTCACTGTGTATTGACCGGAGGCCTTATTATTGTAATGTACTTATTAAATACAGTAGTGCACAGACAATTCAAAGCCACACAGAAATGACGACAGCGCCTAGCCATCCACGCAAGAGTCAGACATAGATCGAACCATCCACATCCCCAAAAAATGGATATTTCAAGCAAGCCTATATACTCACTCCGCAATGAATGACACACTGTGGACTTCGAATTTTGTGCATAATTAGCCATAAAGGGGAATAGAAAAATAATGTTTTTGTTGACAGGTTTTCTCTCTTACTAGGTTAAATTCAATTGAGAAATGTCAGATGGAAGATAAATGACTGATATTGGTAGAACGGTTTTTATAATTGTGGTATTTGTTTCTGTTTGATATAATAATGTACACCGGTTTGACTGTTTATAAATACTCGACCATATTGTTTTCAAGGACACTGTTAAAATGCACGACTGGTGTTATGACAAGTTTAAACATAAACCCATTTTCCCGTATAGTTCGCCGAAGATAACACTAGCCTTTGTTTACTGATAAAAATAAATTTCAATGCATTGTCGATGTTCATTTTTGTTCAATCTTGTGCATATTCACATATGATCTTTACATCTACACGGATAACAAGCGTGAAGTGTTTACATTATGCTTGTTTTGTTTACTGATAAGGCTAGAGTTATCTCCGGCGAACTATATCTGTTCATCCTTCATGTATAAATGTCAGTCACATGTTTACATAACATTATGTTCATAAACATTTGTAATTTATAAATTAAACAGATATTGTATATGCGTATATAGTTAGCTACATAAGGTATTGATCTTCACTGCCGTTTTATCCGATTAAAAAATGTTTTGAACAATAAAAAGGTTTTGTTTTGATATTGCATTGTTTGTATACAAGTGACATACCTAAATAAACGGACTGTACATGATTAACGCCTAACCACAGTCCAATCGTGAATGTTCGGCCACTTTGTGTATAAGTGTAGTAATACACCAAAATGATTCGTCTGAGTTATCAGTCCAGCTACGTTCGCGTGACAGTAACAACTTATATACCAATTAGATCATTATTAAATGCTTTCATATCAGTTTAATTTCGTACTTTACGATCATGACATGATATATCATGAAAGAAATTACACATGCCGTTAAAGACAAATCATTATTTATATTTCCGATGCACTTGTTAAAGATATCAACAAAATTGACCCATATATGATTTTCAGAAAAATATACCTGTTTACAAAATCCTATTTTTTATAAACGGAGTTTAAACAAACAAGCAGAACGTGTCAAAATCGTCCTTAACGTAAGATGATAAAAACAAGTAGGCTAGACTTATCTATGGATAAAGCAATGATAATGAAAGTACTGTAAACGCTTCCCATTAAGATAGATATTCTCAGTTAACTTTGACATGGATGGCTTCTTATCAACTGATCAGTTAATGCTAACTTCACTGCTCATAAAATTAGTCCAGCCAAGAAACTTTTCAAGCTTATTTTTTTGGAGACTTTTCGAGCTTATTAAGTGACATGTGTTAATCTAACCTGCTACTTGGCCTGTGTGGTTTATGTAGTGCCAGCTTTATTTGCGAGTCACTTCGTTTGAGCCGCGCACGGTAAATTTTGTGGAATATTTTAGTGATATATGGACCATACTTGATATCATAACAGGGTCCACGGTTTATTATGCGTTGTTCAATTGTATTGTATACTTATACCATTAAATGTTTCTGTTCGTCACACTTGACATGTGGTCTAGTCTAAGAATATGGCTGCATACAGAAGCAGACGAACAAAGAGATTATATTAAGTCAGACGGGGAAGGCAGCCCTCAACTTAACCAGCCGGTCACAGAAAACATTAAAAACACTCAAAACACAATACCCAACTGAACCAACCGCGCACAGGAACATAAGACACATACAAGGCACAATGCCCAACTAAACAAGCAAAGATCCGCCCAAGTTCAAGCTGTCGAAAAGTATAATCAATTATTACTAGCTGGATGACCAAGTTTCCACAGCAAAGCGACTATAATGCCTAGTTTTAGCTGTCAGAAATCATCAAACGAAAAGTGCCTTACACACTGCCAACCAAGAAAACTAATCAGGCCTTGTCCAAACTGTTAAAAAGGACTGGTGAAGAGAACTGATGAAATCGAGATAACGTTTGATATTTCTGAATGAAATTTCTAGTGTTTGATATTGACTGTCCAGTAAATGTAACTCGATGTTCTATCAAATTTCATTCATAACAGCGGTCCATTGCACCATGAAACTACAAAAAAAACCCGAAGAATGTGAATAATTATATCGTTTGGTGCAAATTATTTTTATGTTCGGTTAATTGGAATATTGACCGATCGACACTTTCAAAATACACAATATAAACATAAACCTAGTGATCGTTGACTTCGTTGTTAGCACTTTATCACGTTACCATAACATTTCATAATGTAAGGGAGGCAACGCTTTGGGAGAACATCGAGTGGGTAATAAACTTGCGTATTACTTGATCACACTGGCTCAAAGATTATGGTTCTAAAACCATGCTTCTTATTTCTCTTTTAAGATTCATACTGCAATTCATTTGACAAAAGGTCTGTAAACTAACAATGACTTGTGACAGAAAATAAATCGTAGAAATATCACTGGTATGCCTTTAAGACTGTTTATTACACTCCATGCGCTTTTAACATGCGTGTTTCTAACACCATTTCGACTTTGCTTAAATTTAATACAATTAATTAAACGTGCCAACCTGTTTCAGTAATATTCAATAATAAAATTATATTTTCAAATTCTACGAATGAACATATAAAGGAGGCTTCAAATTCAAGATTTACCCCACTTGAATATATCATTTTTCTTACAGTTTGTGATGTCTAACGCAGGTTGTTCCACGTTATGTTCCCTATGTTCTTTTTACATACTTCAAGATTTATTGGGTTTTAGTGTATGAACTCCGCATTTCCAGGATTTCTTCCTGCTTATTTTAGACATAATTCGACTGATAGTTCCTATGGATACTCCTTACCGTATTACCATCCCACCTTTGTCTAAAACTGTGCCGTTTTCACAAAAACACAATTCGAATGCTGGATTTATATTGATTTAAATATATGGTTGACTTCGGTTAAGCAACAACAATGTCGTTATATAGTGTGCTACAGTTTAAGCAGAATGCCTGTTTATATCAGCTGTATTGACCCTTAACCCGGCATTACGTGGTATGTTATATACACGATCCGTCTGTTTGAGATGATACCGTAGTCTTTTAATGATAAAATGACGGTTTAAAGCGACAGTAAGCCGAATTAATTAGTGAAACATTATACTTTAGCATCTCATATACACGATTATGTTCACTATTACCCTGTTTGGTACTCTCTTTAAGCGTATATGCCTTGATTAATTAAGAAAAAACTAATGGTGTACTTTTTATCCTAGACATGTTTGAAGCACGTTTAAGGTGAAAATTAAGTGGAAAATGAAATACCCAATTTCCACAGGCATGAATAGGCGATTAACAATTTTTCGACCGTGTGATCATTCAAGCATGACGACAAAAGACGACAATAGTTTAAAATTAAACACTAACGATACTCTCATGGATTAGTGAAAGAGAAAAGTTCTTTCAACCCAACAATTCAAAAATTCAGGATTTTCAATTTTGTTGCAAAACTTTTGACGCTAAGTTTATTTAAAATATTAGAGGTAGATCTAACAAGGCGAAAATACGTACCTGGCTAATTTCTGTATTACTATCTCATTGGTGTGGTGTAAGCACTCGAAAAAATATGACATGGTATCAAGTAGTTTCGGTTTGTAGAATGTAATGGTGTGTGTCTATTTTTACTCAGCCACTGTGCATGATCAAAGTCACGTCCAATAAGTCAGTATTTTTACTGTGCTAATGTTGAAATCGTTATTATATGATTCTCACTAATATTGTGGAATAAGTAATACTATACATATAGGAATAAAAACTTCATTCAACAAAGTATACATTCACCCTTTTGTCGATATTTCATTATCAATAAATAATCTAGTTTGTAGTTTTACTGCAAAACCCGTCAATAATTACAATGGACTGTGTCCATGGTTCTTCTACATGCAATACGATATTGTAGACTGTGTCGGAATATATGTCAGTTGAAACCAGTCTAAAATTCCGTTGAAAGAAATATGGTAATACCGAACACAAGGGGGGACAGATTGTGTTACAATTCAATACAATACAATACAATCTTTAATTTTAAGTCGGATACATGTACAACAAAGAAACATTAGCTAAGTATAGCTATTTTCCGACATTTTTAACAAAGTATAAAATTAACAAACATCATTATAAATACATTATATAGTTGGGAGTCCATCAGCACAAAAGTCGTTTATTTTTCATGGTACATGGCATTTTTTAATAGAAGTGTTTCAATACCATATTTGAAGTGCCCAATACCAGTTGTCTATGGTTTGGGTGGATGCCACGCGCAAAACCATCTGTGAAGGTCATAAAAGAGGTCAAAGGTCAATTAAGTGCATATAACATGCATCAACTTAAAAGTGCACCATATCTTGGTCAATTCTACAGGTATAATGGTCAAAATGGTATCAAAATGATGCTAATGAATTGGTCCTTCATTTGCAATGATTTTATGCAAATTATCACATTTGCATACTCATAAATATTAATGAGGAAGTCAACAATTGGTAAATATTTGTTAAAAATCTACTAGTATAGTTGACAAATGTATGCCATATCTTCCTTATTTCTATTACTTAAAGATCCAAAATGTACCAAAATTATGAGAAGACATAGAGCTTTCGTTAAATGTATATTTTTGGTTAATATAATTTAATTCCACCGAGAATAACCGCCAAAGGTGGGTGGGGGTAAATTGAAACCAGAACGTAAAAATCTCAATACAGTCAGAATCAACATTAAACACTCATTAAACATGTTCCTTATATCATAATATGATTTGTTTGTGGAATTTGATTTCGACTTACTTAAATATTATGCTAATTAACTCATTTGCATATTTATGAATATTGATAATCTATTGTACATGTATGACAAAAAGCGTACAAATAAGGATCTGTATCTGAGTGATAAACAAGCAGTGTCTTCTAATAAGTATACAAAATGCAATACATATGTCTCATTACACAATATATGTTTGTACATGACGTTTAGAACTGTATTATTTATTCTTATAATCATCGGCAAACCACTAGTTTATACCGTTATTATAATCCAGAGAATTTGATACGACTCTCGACCTTCAATTAGCATAATTTAACAGCTGATATATTGTCTATATTAATAATCCCGGCTGTATGCTTTCATAAGCGGGGAATATCACAAAGACGCTCGATGTGTAATACCATCACAAATCTAAAGAACCGATAATGCACGATTTGCTCGCGAAAATTTATATATTCAACGCACGTAGCTTGTAATATATTCATGTATAAAGGTCAGGATCATGTCAAATTCTCTGCGCTATACAAATTATACCAATTCCGATCAAAGAAAACATGTTGTGTCGTCAACGTAAAATGTCGCCTGGTACAGTAGAACTTCGATGCCTCGAACTACCTTCGGACCGGGAAAATAGTTCGAGTTATCTACCTGTTCGAGGCATCTATGGTACTCATGTGTATAAGTTCGAACTGATGCCAGTATGTTAAACCGTACAAATCGTGTGTGTGTGTATTGCATAATTGATTTACATAACTATTGCATGTGTATCATTTTTGTAACAGTATTCATTATAATAACAAAATATAATAGTTTGACAAAATTGACATGGCGTCTGATTTATTATCTTCGGCAAACTCTTCGAATGTTAAAAAATCCAAAGAATACTCGGAAATATTTATATGATAATTGACAAATCTTACTAAGGTTTCTTGTTATACATGTATAGTGTCTTTATGTTAAGGAGCGCACGGAATATTCTTATGACCGAGGTCAAGTTCGACTACCTATAAATAAATGGAAATGAAACAAAAACTTTTGATATATATACAAGTACGAGTACTTTAATTTAAAAAAGGATTATGTTATATTCTGATACGTAGTTGCTTCTGAATTTCATTAACGAAAATAAGTTAAGTTCCCGGTCGGCCTTCATTAACTATTTAATAGATTTATATAATGTTAAGTCTTTTAAAAACTGGTTATACAATGCAGTCGTACACAAACAATTGTTAAATACAGTAATTATAACAACTTGTAACCTTAATACACATGTCGCCGACTACCCGCATTCGAGCAACGTATTTCAAGAGTCAATGAAAGGTGCGAAAACTTGTGTTCGACCTAGATAGTGTTCGAGTCATCTATTGTTTTACTATATTTCATTTGTTCTTTATTTCAGTCACATTATATATCACAGAAACATTATTATGTGACCATTCTAGTACAGACTTATATTAGACTAATAAAAATTCACAGCAATAGTATATATTAAAAATGCACCTATATACACACATATTATTAATTTGTAAGGATTATTTACATACATATAGCTAAGAGACTGTTGTTAATACATTGTTTTAAAAGGTTGTTATGAATTCTTTTAAATAAGACATGTATGATCTAAATAATTTTCAAGTCGATATTTTTAATGACGGTCCCTATACTACTCTTTAAGATTTTGTTAACAGTGTCTGTCAATACTGATCTTTCACTGTAATAGGATATACAAACTTGAAATTACAGCGTATGATTTATTGCCTTAATTATATCGCAAATATTTTTAAAATATACCAATTAAGTGTAATTTGATGCTGTTGCATTGAATTCTCTTCTATTCGAGACTAACACATGGCACATCACAAGTAGAGTTGTCATGTAATTAACAAAAACATTTACAGTTTTCAGATTTCTTGATTAATAGAGACATGTTAGACACACTCACATTTGAGAAGGTTTTTGCCGATTTAAAAATACCGAACCTTTATTGTACGGTGAAAAGACTTTTTTAATGAATATAATTATTGAATTTTTCGCCAGTCATCTGGCTGATAGCTAGGCGTCCGATAGCCATTGTCAATCACTCGTCAATGGAGACATTGTATAAATGACTCCTAATTATTTCATTTTCACCATATTTATATAACTCTTTTATCATGTAATTACTCATTAAAAAATGCCAAAAAATGCTACATACACACAATAAAGACATGTTTAAGACGAGTGGGAACGGATATAAACATGCTAGCATACTATATATGATTTAAGAAGGAATTTTGCCGGGACCGAAGAACCAGTTCGAGGCATCTAGGGTGTTCGACGCAAATACTGTTCGAGGCATCGAAGTTATACTGTATATTAACCTCTTAATTAATAAGTTGGTATTTGTTAACAAACTACCGGGTAAACGTATGTTCTTTTAGTTGCATGTATAGAGTCGTATTGGAGAACAAGAAAACGTTGTTCTTAGCCAATTGCAGTTCATTTCTTTTGTACCCTGACTTGTCCGTACTTTCATAATGTTTATAAAGCCTTAGTTAATACACTTTGTTGATATTTTATTCAGTAGCAATGTGTAGTAAGTAATGATGATTAGGACGGTATTGAATGCACATATGAGTAATTACCTTTTTGAACGATTCTATTGTGACTTTACAAATCATAAGCTCATCAGTAAAGACTACACAACTTGGAAACAAACGAGGTAGAAAAAGTCGACAGATGCGTCGAATTATATCTGGTCCTGATATAGTATGCACATGCCAAAGTCAAACGATTACATCTTGCTAATGAGTAAAACCAAAGTCGATACTCGCTGAGTTACTTTCCTTTAGTTTGCGAACAAGGTCAGAGACGTTGCTAAGAAAGAACGAGCTTGTTGTAAGAGAAAGCTACCACAATGTACAGAAGACAACGAAACGACGCGAAGTATGCCAACTGTCATCAAAAGATGCGAGGGTCATTTTCATGCTTTGGGTGTTTCAAGCGAAGGATGCATTACTTACTCCTCATTCAGTTCTCATCATTGATTCCTTTTTTGCTCAGGTTCGGCCTCTACTGTTCTTCGCATTGCAGTTTTCAGTCTTGTTCTTGGTCTCTCAATGCCACGAGGTATCAATTGAGACGCTTGAAGCTTATACATGTCCCATTGCGTATGTCTTTGTCTAGGGGATGAACTCTCGATGGAGATTCGGGAGGCATCGTCAATAGGTTGCTCTTGGTCTAAGGGAAGTATCTGGGAGGTCATCAGACAAGTTGTGACATCAGGAGGAATCATGGTAATCAAGGAGTATCGGGATGCATTGCAAAAACTATCAATGTGCTCCAGACTTTATGCGTCAATTCTTCTTCCTCGGGGATGTACTCCCGATGGATTTAAGAGCTTAGAATGCGCCTTGGATCCCATGTATCTCAGGGAAGGTATCCGGTGTCTCGGGTAAGCTTCCGTGAACGTTTTGGGGACTCTTGAGACATCTTGCAATAACGCGAGTACATGTACATACGTCAGGAGAATTCAATGCATGCATATTTTTACCCGATGCATTGGCGCTGTCATATCGGGAATATCCCGGGAAGGCATCCCAGAAGCGCACCAGAGACTCGGGAATACCAGTAACAATGGGTACTTATACGCTAGGCAGTGATATTTTGGGGACACACTCGCGGTCTCGGGATTGTAGTTCTGAAGGGAAACTTCGAGTAAGTCATGAGACATTTTGGGTCATCGTGAGGAATTGGGGTGGGGTATCGGTAGACATAGGATGACTCCCGATGTGGTCCTGAAGTTATACGCCTGTCCCACTGCCTCGATGATTTACTCCCGATGTACATATAATTTTCAGAACATGCCTCCAAACGACCACCGTATCATTGTGGGGTTCCTCTCTTTGGCGGGATGTGAAACCATATTTCGGCTGGAAAAGATATGACCTTCTGTTGGATATTAGAAGAGACGTACATTCAGATGAGACAGACAGTTGTACAAGCTTGTTGGTGACCACTGTTTGTTAAAGCTCTATAAAACAAGGTTTGAAATGCTTCCGCCAAAACATTAAAAAAGAAGTTAAGTTACTAATATTCGAGGGCTGCTTTCAGCAGTTCAGCTGTTCAGCCACCCTTTGACATTTTAACTTCGCTGGTCATTGGGCAACCTAAGGAATCTTGCGTTCGAGTTTCCCTGGGGAGACTATTTCTCTCTTGATGCGTGTGCAGCCAACACCTATCTGCGGCGCCAAGAACTATCGAACGTGTACAGACATCGCCCTCACAGGCACCAATTCACACTTTGGTTGAGTGGAGCATGTTGGTTATTCTTGCTCAGAGAAATTGAGCAGTGGTCCAGACGGGGATTGAACCCGGGACCTTTCGACCCGAAGTGCGCGCCCTACCTCTATGCCACTGCTCCCCCAGTGATGTGAAGTGATGCGCTCGAACTGCACGCCACACGAGCAAACTACCAACCAGGTACTTGTATACGGATACGAGCCGATGCATCCGTAATGAATACAGAAATCAAGACGTGATCTACTAATTCTTCATACTGCTTGCATCGAACTGAGAAGGTGTTTGTAAATTCACGTGCAAATATATCCACAGCAAATGTTCATAATCAATCTCAAACTAAACAGCGACATTGTAACTTGTCTTATTTGTACATATATACACTATTATTTCATGAATGATTTGTGGCGTTTTCTATATAAATTCGTAGTTTAAAATTGCCAAGAACGTTATTGTCTTTAGCACTTAATGTGGTATATGCACATTGTGTTTAATTATCAAAGCTCCCACGAACGGGCATTGGTACCTGTCGTTCCTCGGTACTCTCTAGATGTTATTACATGAAAAGCAGGTGTTAACTCTATATTCATTCTAATTTAAACAAGACATGAATGAAAATATAAATCTAATTTTGTATGGAAATATAATATTATGTAACAGTATTCATGCTTTAAAATGAATCATTCCCCACCTATTTTGAGCTCTTTCAAAGGAACAAGTAAAAGTGTATAATGAACAATTTGCAATATCATTATGATTATCATCATCTTTTTATATTCATATAGCATAATTTGAACCTAATTTTATGTTTGTTCCTATTTATCACACTAAACTCGAAATTACTATTTGAAGTGCACGTGTATGCCTATGTGTTGGTAGCTCATTCCTCCTTAAACGAATGTTGACATATTTTAAATGAATTGGTCAATTCCGAAACCAATATAATAGTTGTTATTTGTAAACCCATTCAATAAATCAATGCAAACATAATTATATTACCTATTTATAATACTTTAGACGCTATTGTGTTAGTTTAAGTTCATGTGTCATTTTACCCCCACCCACTCTAAGCAAACGTGTGCCCTTAAATTAATGAGAAGGTAAGTGACCAGATAACATATCAATAGATTAGTATCTCACCATTAAATTAGAATCTTTTAGGCTTTCAAATAGCAAAAATGACGACATTATAACAAATATATTGTTCATACACGTCGAATTTTTATAAAAAATATTGCTAATTTTAGGTGTTCTTATCAATATTAATGTGTATACAAATGCATAAATTTGTAAAAAGTTATTATTATTGATAGCCCAGTGCATTAGCTTCATTTTGATTCCATTTGTATAAATTTTGACCGAAAACTGACAGAGATAAAATGATATGTTTAGTGAGATATATAAAAGATGCACTCATTTGACCTTTGGCCTAATTTTGAGAAAACGAGGCAAAATCACGGATGGCATCCGGCCGTTTCAGATTTAACACATATCAAAGATAACATTTAGCATGGATGCCACATATTACTCTCCGATGCCATGACCCGTCATATTGTCTCCGTATGGACTCCCGACTAATAAGCAGAGGTTAAGACATTTAAAATAGAAAAAATATATACATGTATAACCACACCGTACAACCCGCTGTGTGTAATGCAGTTATGTATGTTGAAGGCAGAGACACACGCGTTTTGCGCCACTAGAGTGGGGTAAGTATTTGTTATTTTATATGTGCTTTGCGTTGCTTTTGAGAGTGATCACTTTCATATATCGATGACGTGATGAATGAACAATAAGTATATACAATTTATGTGCCCACAAATGCCATATTAATCGAGTTAACAGGTTTTAGGTATGCGATGTTTGCCAAAATTTCGAAACTTTTGCCTCTGACATTACATTCTCAACTTAATTCGTGGTTTGGAACAATTCTAAAACATTGAATACAAACTTCAATTCTTCCTCAATATACCTGTCGTTTCCGTTTTGGAAAATGTACATTTTCTGTGAAGATACAGAGGTTTAAATTGAACGAGGTACAAAAAAAATGCTAACGAAATAGGCAGTTCTGTTTTTCGAATGATAACGACAAAGGCAGAGCGTTGAATATTAATGCTAACGCAAAGGCAGAGATAAGAGACTTATGCTAACGACTAAGGCAGAAATTATAATTACTTGACAGGGCCATAAAACTCCTTTTTACGATTTATATGTTATAAATATAACCCACATTCATGTTAGGCTGTATTGCACTGCCAATTTAACCAAGAATAACGAGTGTTTAGTGGTTATTTTCATCAAGTTGATTAACGGCATATTTTATATACCTGGTGATCGCTGACGCTGGCAATTATCGGGTGTGAGTGGCCCTTTATGTCTGTAAATGACGAACTGGTGTGTTGGGGGTGGGGGGGGGCAATAAGCACTCCATTTATTATCATGAAGTTAAGAAACGAATAGTTTTTAGCATTATATAGAGTATGTAAGTTCGAAACGCAGCAGTTCAAATTACTTGACAGGGAACTTAATTCATTGTTTTGTTTGTACAAAAATGTATGTTATTTGTATGTTACAAATTTTATTTGACTATTTTTCGTGAATAACTCACACGACGAACATAAGACTTAATGTCGTAAAACATTGTAATGACCCGATACATTACTATACATGTGCAGTCGAACATATGATCTTGGTATTAATCTTCTAAGCATTCAATGTTGATTAACATTACCTGTATTTTATAAATAAAACAGTTAGGTTATTTAAAATTTATTTTCTGTCGGTTAAGCGAAGCGCATAAGACGGAAAATGCTTTCCTGTGATTGGTAAAGATCTTCTGATTGCACGAATCAGGACTTGTTATGTTGGTAACCATAGCGCACGAGTTGTCGTGCGCAGTAATTGAAGGTATGTGGTCATTCAGCTTTGGGCACTTAGAGCTTACAAGATGTATAATTTTTCGTGGATAGTGAGACCACACCTAACGCAGTTATTCAGCAGACGTTATGTTTAGTGTTAGAACAATTGGACTCAGTAAAAATAGTGTTTCGATTAACATTATGGACGATTCAGTTGAAATTCGAGACTGTCTTAGTCAGCCAGTTTGACGAACAGCTACGCACTTGACTATGGAGTGCTGACAGTGCAAACGTTCCATTTATCCTGTTGGGGAGAATTCTACAGAAGAACCCGTTCGGGCCTACCATGAGACGTGGACAAGAAACCACTTAATATGGCGAGAGTTTTGCATGGCCGTGTTGGACGATTTCCATAATAGTCGGGAGTCCATACGGAGAAAATATGACGAGCCATGGCATCGGAGAGTAGAATGTGGCATCCATGCTATATGTTATCTTTGATATGTGTGTAATCTGAAACGGCCGGATGCCATCCGTGATTTTGCCTCGTTTTCTCAGAATTATGTCAAAGGTCAAATGAGTGCATTTTTTATATATCTCACTCGAAATATCATTATATCTCTGTCAGTTTTCGGTCAATATTTTTACAAATGGTATCAAAACGAAGCTAATGCACTGGGCTATTAATAAACATAACTTTTTATAAATTCATGCATTTGTGTACTCATGAATATTGATGAGAACACCTAAAATTAGCAATATTTTTCATAAAAATTTGACGTGTATGAACCATATATTTATTATTATGTCGTCATTTATGCAATTTGAAAGCCTAAATGATTCTTATTTAATGGTGAGATACTAAGCTATTGATATGTTAACTTGTAACTTACCTTGTCATTGATTTAAGGGCACACGTTTGCTTCAAGTGGGTGGCGGTAAAATGACACATGAACCCAAACTTACATAATAGCGTCAAAAGTATTATAAATAAGTAATATTATATTTGCATTGATTTAAATGGGATGACAAGTAACAACTATTATATTGGTTTTGAAATGTACCAATTCATTTAAAATATGTCAACATTCGTTTAAGGAGGTATGCGCTACCTACACTTAGGCATACACATGAGCTGAAAGTAGTAATTTCAAGTTTAGTATGATAAATGAGAACAAACATAAAATTAGGTTCAAATTATGCTTTAGGAATAAAAAAGATGATGATAATCAAAATGATTTTGCAAATTGTTCATACACTTTTACTTGTTCCTTTGTAAAAGCTCAAAATTGGTGGGGAATGGTTCATTTTAAAGCATGAATACTGTTACATAATAATATATTTCCATACAGCACCAGATTGATATTTTAATTCATGTCTTGTTTAAATTAGAATGAATATAGAGTTAAAGCATGCTTTTCATGTTATAACATCTACAGAGTACCGAGAAACAACAGGTACCAATGCCCGTCCATGGGAGCTTTGATCATTAAACACAAGGTGCATATACCCCCTTAAGTGCTTAAGACAATAACGTTCTTGTCGATTTTAAACTATGAATCTATACAGAAATCGCCACAAATCATTCATGAAATTATAGCGTATATATGTACAAATAAGAAAAGCTACAATGTCGCTGTTTAGTTTGAGATTGATTGTAAACATTTGCTGTGGATATATTTGCACGTGAATTTACAAACACCTTCTCAGTTCGATGCAAGCAGTATGAAGAATTAGTAGATCACGTCTTGATTTCTGTATTCATTATGGATGCATCGGCTTGTATCCGTATACAAGTGCCTGGTTGGTAGTTTGCTCTTGTGATGTGCAGTTCGAGCGCACTTCACATCACTGCGGGAGCAGTGACCTAGAGGTAGGGAGGCGCACTTCGGTCGAAAGGTTCCTGGTTCAATCCCCGTCTCGACCACTGCTCAAATTTCTCTGAGCAAGAATAACCCACATGCTCCACTCAACCAATGTGTGAGTTGGTGCCTGTTAGGGCGATGTCTGTTCACGTTCGATAATTCTTGGCGCCGCCGATAGATGTTGGCTGCACACTCACTAGGAACCTCGAACGCAGGGTTCCTTATGTAGCCCAATGACCAGGGAAGTTAAAATGTCAAAGGGTGGCTGAACAGCTGAACTGCTGAAAGCAGCCCTCGAATATTAGTTCTTTTTTAACTTCTTGACGGAAGTATTTCAAGCCTTGTTTTATAGAGCTTTAACAAACAGGAGTCATTAACCAGTTTGTACAACTCTCTGTCTCATCTGAATGTATGTCTCTTCTAATATCCAACAGAAGGTCATATCTTTTCAAGCAGAAGAATAGTTTCACATCATGTCAAAGAGAGAAACCCAACAATCATACGGTAGTCGTTTGGGGACATGTTCTGATAACTATATGTACTGTATACAGTTTGATTTTCTTTGATGGCGCAACTTTTATATAGACTTGAATATTTGAATGTCCCAGATGGTGATTCTATATACATCTATATCATGCCATCCGATAATTATTTTGATACCCTTCATACTCTTCTTTAGCAAGTATGCAAACTAGGCTTGACTACAAATCAACACCAGAGAGACACAAGTCATACTTCAGACCTTTGCTGAAGTCTTAGATATTGATCAGGTTGACAACATTATTACATTTAATAGACAAACATAGCGAACCTTTTTTGATCAGCATTATATAGATTACGTCAAATTTGGAAAATCTAAATAGTACAACCAAACAACTACTAGTAAGTTGCGAATCTGCGAATCTATCAAGCAACTTTAAGCTAACATAAAGATACTCATGAGCTGTCAAGTTTCCACAACGGCTACCTACGACAAATCTGAAAAATATTTTGGCCCAAATATTTTTAACATATTATATCTTGACAAATTCTACCTGTCTCATTCAACTAATATCAGACGTAGGCTTCCGGTAACTGGGAGAATTCCCCCAGAACATATGTCGGGACTATGTCAAGGTAAACGATGCGAACTTATCAGCGATAAGAAATTACACATTTGTTTATGTCTCTCGATACTACCGATCTTCTTGCAGAACTTGATCCCAACACCTCCCGAAGTCCCTAATTTTCATCGGGAGTAAATCACTGAGTGGGACAGACGTATAACTTCAGGACCATATCGGGAGTCATCCGATGACTACCGATACCCCACCCCGATTACTCAAGATGACCCAAAATGTATCATGCCTTACCCGAAGTTTCCCATCAGAATTGCAATCCCGAGACCGCGAATGTGTCCCCAAAGTATTACTGGGATGCCTAGCGCATAAGTTTACATGGTAACTGGTATTCCCGAGTCTCTGGTGCGCTTCTGAGATGCCTTCCCGGGTAATTCCCGACATGACAGCGCGAATACATCGGGTAAAAATATGCATGCATTGAATTTCCCTGACGTATGTACATGTACTCGCGTTTTCACAAGATGTCTCAAGATTCCCCAAAACGTTCACGAAGCTTACCCGAGACACCGGATAAGCCTTCTCTGAGATAAATGGGATCATAGACGCCTGCTAAGCTCTTAAATCCACCGGAAGTACATCCCCGAGGAAGAGGAATTGACGCATAACGTCTGGAGCACATCGAGAGTTTTTGCAATGCATTCCGATACTCCTTGATCATCATGATTCCTTCTGATGTCACAACTTGTCTGATGACTTCCCCAATACTTCCCCTAGACCACGAGCAACCTGTTTACGATGCCTCCCGAATCTCTATTGGGGTTTCATCCCCTAGACAAAGACATATGCAATGGGAAATGTATATGCTTCAAGTATCTCAATAGATACCTCGCGGCATTAAGAGACCATTACACGACTGAAAACCTCAAGGCGAATAGCAGTAAAGGCCAAACCTGAGGAAAAACGGAATCAATGAAGAGAACTGAATGATAAATAAGTAAGGCATCCTTCGCTTGAAGCACCCAAAGCATAAAAATGACCCTCGCATCTTTTAATGACATTTGGCATACTTTGCGTCTTTTCGTTGTCTTCTGGCTATTGTGGTAGCTTTCTCTTACAACAAGCTCGTTCATTCTTAGTAACGTCTCTGACCGTGTTTGCAAACTAAAGACAAGTAACTTAGAGAGTATCGACTTTGGTTTTACTCAATAGCAAGATATAATCGTCTGATTGTGGCATGGGCATTCTAGTATCAGGACCAGATATAATTCGACGCATCGGTCGACTTTTTCTACCTCGTTTGAATCCAAGTTGTGTAGTCTTTATTGATCAGCTTATGATTTGTAAAGTCACAATAGAAACGTTCAAAAAGGAAATTACTCATATGTGCATTCAATACCGTCCTAATCACCATTACTTACTTCACATTGCTACTTATTAAATTTGCAACAAACTGTATTAACTAAGGCTTAATAAACATTATGAAAGTACGGACAAGTCAGGGTACGAAAGAAATGAACTGCAATTGGCTAAGAATAACGTTTTCGTGTTCTTCAATACGACTCTATACATGCAACTAAAAGAACATACGTATACCCGGTAGTTTGTTAACAAATACCAACTTATTAATTAAGAGGTTAATATACCAGGCGACATTTTACGATGACGGCACTACATGTTTTCTTTGATTGGAATTGGTATAATTTGTATAATAACGGTAGAAACTACTGTGGTTTGCCGATGATTATAAGAATAAATAATACAGTTCTAAACGTCATGTACAAACATATATTGTGTAATGAGACATATTTATTGCATTTTTTATAATTATTAAAAGGCACTGCTTGTTTATCACTCAGATATAGATCCTTATTTGGACGCTATTTGTCATACATGTTAAATACATTATCAATATTTATAAATATGCAAATTAGTTAATTAGCATAATATTTAAGTAAGTCAAAATCAATTTCCACGAATAAATCATATTTGGATATAAGGAATATGTTTAATGAGTGTTTAATGTTGATTCTGACTGTATTGAGATTTTTACGTTCTGGTTTAAATTTACCCCACCCACCTTTGGCGGTCATTCTCGGTGGAAATAAATTATATTTATCTATAAAAATATACATTTAACGAAAGCCCTATGTCTTCTCATGATTTTGGTACAATTTGGATCTTTAAATAATAGAAATAAGGAAAATATGGCATACATTTGTCAACTATACTAGTAGATTTTTAACGAAAATTTACCAATTTTTGACTTCCTCATTAATATTCATGAGTATGCAAATGTGATAATTTACATAAAATCATTGCAAATGAAGAATCAATTCATTAGCTTCATTTTGATACCATATTGACCATTCTACCTGAGTGTAGAATTAGCCAAGATATGGTGCAATTTCAAGTTGGTGTATGCTATATGCACTTTATTGACCTTTGACCTCATTTATGACCTTCACAGAGGGTTTTGCGCGTGGCATCCACCCAAACCATATACAACTGGTATTGGGCAATTCAAATATGGTATTGAAACACTTCTACTAAAAAATGCCATGGGTAATGAAAAATAAGCGACTTTTGTGCCGATGGACTCCCAACTATAAGCAGAACGAGTCGATGTAGATGAATAAACACCCGCACTGCAGAATGGAAGATGAGTATTTTACGTGTTTTATTGTTTTGATAGTTGTGGTATTGATTTACGCACGAATATTTCGTCCAAAGAAATCTGTTTAAAGTCTCGGTAGTTTTACACATCTAGATTGATTGGCTTTTTACTTAATTGTAAGAAATGTTTGCATTTAAAATCGTTTTAGATACGTTGCGACCAAGTATAGATATATATACTATCATAATCTCTGTCATCCGTATGGGTTTAAAATGGAAATATTTACTAGCTTTGTACATGAACATACAGAAATGTTGGCTAAAATATATGACATAATGTTTTATACTGCTTTTGATACTTTATAACAGGTGCTGCACGTGGAAAGTAGATTTTGGTATGTAAACACTGATGGGTTGGAAAATACAAATGTCATACTTATTTATGTTCTACCCAATTGATTTGATAATCGAAAAGATAATATATTTGTTAAAAGATTTCGACCTAAAATTGATAATTTACTAAGATATGCCACTGTATAATCCAGTTAGAATCTGGTGACAGTGAGGGATTCGTTTGTGTACACAGAAGATTGGAACCATGGTCTGAATAGGTAGTGCGAATATAGTGTGTTGGTTTAGCATTGAATATAATTTTATGGCTGTCTGTTTAAGCCTTTATAATTAGTTTTACACAGTAATAATGGACCTGACCGCTGCGTCACTGTATTATTACCCTGACTGAACTATATGTATATTGTTTATACTGTATTAGAATGTCAGTCACGGACATGCTGACAGAATACTAGTACGATGTATAATTCAGTTGCAATGTATTAGGTATGCATATTATGAGAATCCAAAATGTATATCACAGAACTAATGCATTATTAATCTTGGAAAATGTAACCATACTGGTTGTGTAGCTTTAAATTCTAATTCTGGGATAAAGAACAGTGGAACGTATTGGAGTTTTTCATATCTATATTATATCTGATTGGCAAATTCAAATGTGCCGCATACATTTATTTACAATGAGAATTGTTAATAGCACATGCTCCATGCTAGAGCACTTAGATTAACTGTTCGTGTTAATTAATGGATAACTCAGTTGAAATGATAGCTATTCTTGGTGTACATGATCTTTGTAGAAATGATTCACGTTTCAATAAGTCATACAGTGATCGAAATCATGGGTGCTTTTGCTTGCGGTGGGTCATAAATTTTGAAATGTATAGTATCCCAATAAGTCATACAGTGGTTTTGTTTATACGCTATGGGAACTAATGTGCAAATGTAGTCTTGTTTAGATGAAGGGAGGACACAAAGGTAAATTTAGAAAACTGACAAATCAAGAGTTCTTGTATTAGTAAGGACCGTTGTTGGTAATATACCAACTTTGAATTAAATTTTGGAAATTGAAGGTGGTAGAGTTATCGAAAATGTTATTGGCTATTGGCACACCTACGAATGGTGAAAGTTAGAATCGGTATGATCGGTATGATCGGATCGAAGTGGGTAACGGTTGTTGGACGGGTAGCATTGACTGAGTAATTTTCTGAGAAAAGAATTACCTGATGCGAGGAACAATTTTGTTTTGGTAGATTATAAGTGATAGCATTGATATGGTTACGTTTGAACTGTTTCAAGTTTTAACCAAGTAATGCACGATATGAAACGGCGTGGCTGCCTTTAGAATTGCTAGACATTGAATAGTATGTCTAGGCTGACAAGCCTTGATAATATGTGTGGACATGGTATATATACCGTCGAAATGTTAGTAGTTCATATTATAAAAATCATAAATACATAAGCTTAATGCATATAAATGGGCATTTATGTCATAATTCCTTGTCATGGAATATTTTGTTTAGGCTTGCAGGCCTTGATAATATGTGTACCGGTAGACACTGAAATGATAAGCTTGTTTACGTATTTGTTTATAAGTTATAAAATATTTGTTATAAATTTGACTTTAACTTGGCATGGTATAAATTCGATCTTATGTTAAGGTGTTTACTAAATTTAAATTCAATTTGGCATGTTAATTTAACTATAATCCAGATAGGATCTGGTGACAGTGACGTAGCTGTTTATGTGTACACATAAGATTACACGTATTGCCAGTATAGGTAGTGCGAATATAGTTTGTTAGTTTAGCAATGAAAATATTGCTGTCTGTTTTAGCCTTTATATTGGTTTTACACCGTAATAGTGGACCCGACCGCCGCGTCACTGTATTATTACCCTGACTGTGCTATAGTAATCAGCAATTTTTATGTATTGCACGTGTTTTGCTTGTTTTTGAGCATTATTTCTAAGCGGACAAAACTTCGATGACGTGTTTAAGCATAGCACATTTACAGTTGAAATTATTTTAAAATCAATATACTTAGCCAGGATAGCAATATTATTACGTACAGTCATGTACTTAGTTGCTATACAATGAATATAATGTTCGGCTGACAAGTCGGGATATTAGTTATAACATGTTATGGTGCAATATGCTAACTTCTAACATATGTTTTCGTTTAAACTAATTGTTTTAATCAGTAATGGACAATAAGCATGTTTATGAATTGGCGTGGCTGCCTTTAGAATTGCTAGACATTGAGTAGAATGTCTAGGCTGACAAGCCTTGATAATATGTGTGACATGGTATAGTTCAGGTTGACAAGTCTTGATTATATGTGTGACATGGTATAGTTCAGGTTGACAAGTCTTGGTGATATGTGTGACATGGTGTAGTTCAGGTTGACAAGTCTTGATAATATGTGTGACATGGTATAAATTCAGGTTGACAAGTCTTGATAATATGTGTGACATGGTATAGTTCAGGTTGACAAGTCGTGATAATATGTTATGGTATAAATGATTCGTGTGTATATGTTAACATCTGATATGTTTACGTTTGAACTGTTTTAACAAGTAATGGACGATATGAATCGGCGTGGCTGCCTTTAGAATCGCTAGACATTGAATAGTATGTCTAGGCTGACAAGCCTTGATAATATGTGTGGACATGGTATAATATAATACCGTCGAATATGTTTATAAGTTGGGAATGTTATTATTAACTTTTGGTACAATAGTGCGCCATATTAAATGTTTATATGTATCAGTGCATCTATAAAATTTTGAATTTAGATTAACGTCTGGTTTGGGTAATATTGCGGACCGTAAGCAATACACACATCAGTACAGTATATGTATGTATGAATTAAACAAGCAATTAACATTTGTGTTTGATATGAATAGGTATGTCTGTCATTTTATATTTGAGCTGAAGAGTATAATACATAGGCTGTTAAGCTTTGATAATACGTGTAGATAATGAGTTATTGACCTTTATTAGCGGTGTTTATACGAATGTGTTTGTTCATACAATCTGTTTATTTCAGGATGATTATAACGGATTTGATGACTTGACTGAATTGGCTGCGGATTAGATACCTCGGATCCCGGAAGTACTGAAGGACGCTCGCACAGACAGCACCACCTAAGTGACAAGAGTGGTTTTTATTGTGTAGTAAGTGGACCTGAGGTAATTGTGGGTGAAGAGGATATCATTCCGATCATGAGCAATTCTTTTTCTCCTATATGTGTAATTCTAATTCACTCAGTGTTACGATGAAATCAAATGGATACGTGTTTGGTTTGATATGAAACCCCCCGAGATTCAGTGTTAGTGATCAATGTGTACGTTACTTTTTACTTCGGTTTTCTATGAAGAACCTTTCGTGAATGCTGCGAACTAACAAATGAATAATGTGCTGATACGTTCAGATATTGTATTCAACTTCGAAAGTGAAACAATTTAAAACAATATTAACGTTTGAACATGTTGATTCTTGATGTTTCGTAATCTACACATGACAATGCGAATTTAAGAGACACAACAAGTGTTGCTATGAATATGCATACGGTGGTTATGTGAAATGTCCTTTATTATGATGTTTTACAATGTCAATGAACAATTTAAAAAGCGATTTTAGTAATTTGATAGTTACTGTTTATAGCACGCACGTATGGTTTTCCCGTTCTTTTAGGTTCAACTTGCCCAAGTGCTTATTACAATTATACTATATAATAAGTTATAAAGTGTTTGTTGTTTAATGTAGTAGATCTATGGTATAGATCTGTGAAGATCACAGGAAATTTATTTTCTGTCGGTTAAGCGAAGCGCATAAGACGGAAAATGCTTTCCTGTGATTGGTAAAGATCTTCTGATTGCACGAATCAGGACTTGTTATGTTGGTAACCATAGCGCACGAGTTGTCGTGCGCAGTGATTGAAGGTATGTGGTCATTCAGCTTTGGGCACTTAGAGCTTACAAGACGTATAATTTTTAGTTCATAAAAATGGGGAAAGATGCGTGTTATGTGCTATAAATTTGTTACATGTACTTTATGTATATGAGATGATGTTGGTATATTAATGTGTATGCATATTTATGAGATGATCTGTTGCTGATAGAATGATGAATGTATTGATAATAGAAAGTAAGCTAGCTTGCCCAAGTGCTTATTACAATTATACTATATAATAAGTTATAAAGTGTTTGTTGTTTAATGTAGTAGATCTATGGTATAGATCTGTGAAGATCACAGGAACAGTCATAGAGTGTACGGTATTACATCTATTTATGGGCTGCTTAAAACAGTTCGGCAATACGTGCTCATGTAGCATCACGTATATCATGTAACATATTATTACATGCTAAGTTGTTTGGTCTTCTAAATGTATTCTAAATAGTATGACTACATGGTTATCATTGCAAGCTGTGCTATATATTATATCTTACCTTTTTTACTAATTCACATTTATACATATACACTAATTCAGAATTTGTAAGGTGTGTACTGGGATACCCTCGACCCAGGCACACCTATTGACGAGGATAATAAACAATCACTCAACCTAAAAAAAAACGACGAAGTTTAAGCTAACTATTATTTCATAATAGGCAAATATTTCTTAATACAATTGTACAACCATTTTAAAGTGATTAAAACGACGATATGTAGTGTGATATGTTTTCTTTTGTTATAGTTGCAATTAGCAAAGATCGGATTTCTGATTGTTTTGCTGCTGTTTAGAAGCACGAACAAAAGAGGTCTAATCTAAATAGACAATTCAGCTTACATGATATATTAAGATTGGGAGAAGAGCCAATTAAAGTTTCGTCTGAAGACACAACATATGTTGAACTTCTTTTTATTGCAATATCTTAATTATAGTACATGTTTTTAGTATGTATGTCCAATTTGCA
Organism: Spisula solida; assembly: GCA_947247005.1. Classification (NCBI taxonomy): domain Eukaryota; kingdom Metazoa; phylum Mollusca; class Bivalvia; order Venerida; family Mactridae; genus Spisula; species Spisula solida. Next base: position 36,026,332 of record OX365956.1, on the reverse strand, counting down.
CGTCAATAGTGGTTAATACGAAAAGAAACGAAAATGATCATACGTATCCGAGGTGGATTTAAATGTAAAAAAAAAGTTGTTTGGTCTTAATGACATCATCTTACGTCTTCCGGACCCCAGATAATTATGCAACCAGGCCTAGCATAATACCAATAAGACGAGACGCAAGTACGCGTAAATTCTTTATGTACATGTATAATTAGATTTACGATGTACAAATATAGTTGTTATCAATAACATTTCATATAAAATCAAAGCGCTGAAAGGCATCAGTTGTTCGAATGAATACCATTCTGATCACCTCGGCCTGTAAGCATTGAACTATTTACCGGAGACAAACGGAAATGTCCGAGCTTTCATGATTAGAATGAATGAATGCAGGAAGCACAAGTCAAATAGTTTTCTGCGGCCAAATAATTTCTAGTATTGTTCAGCAGTTTGGATGCTGATCGAATTTATTCCGGTTTATGTTAAATGTATTAGTCCAAAGGATCCAGTTACGTGTAACATCGGATACTACCGTCTGATTAATCTAACTTAATCAGCTACGTGTATGTGTAACAATTTATATCACCCTTGTTACCCTGATAAAACAACATGATTGGATATTCCCAACATGATTGAAAAATGGCGGATGTATGTTTACATATTCATCGCATTTTCGGCCAATTCTTCAAAATCTACGGGTTTAACCACCTTCTGATGCTGTATGAAGATAAACTTGTACATTCCTTCCATGAAACTAAAACTATTTATCCGTATGTTTGTGAATGTGATACACAATACGTTAAAAAGTTAGAAAAATCTGTGTTGGATTTATTTGACAGTCTATAAAACATATATATTGTTGTTTATTTTGGGTAAAGATCTTTTGTTTATACAGCTCATCCATTTCACTATCAGACTTAGTTTAGAGTAAGTTATTTACATTTGCCGTTTCTACGTGATAACTATTTAAAGTAACCCATGTGTGAAAAATGGATTAAAACCAACATGATTGAGGATAAAGATCAACATGATTTATCTTTTAAAGTGGATACTGACCAACATTGAATTTTCATTGATGCACTGCAGTGCGATTTTAATATGTAGCTTCACTATTGGAAGAATAATGGGATGACCCAACACGTACGTAGGAGTAGATAACTCTATGAAGTATTTATCGGAAAATATGTCCCTTTTTTCAACTTCGTGCAAATTTGTAAGTTTACATTCAAGGTATTAACCTATAATATCTAACTGCATGTTCATATTGCTGTGATACTTTGCATACTTGTCAACTGTCTTGACCACAACATCTGCACTCTATCAAGCATGTTGTTGAATGTTTTGCCCCATTTGGACTAATGTACTTAGAAAAAGTACACATGACCTACACATGAATAGGCAACTCTATCAAATATATGTTGAAATTATGTCCCCTTTTTAGCTCATCTGATTTTTGAAAAAAAGATGAGTTATTGTCATCACTTGATCGTCGTCGGCGTCGGCGTTGGCGTTGGCGTCGGCGTTGCTTGGTTAAGTTTTGTGTTAAGGTAAACTTTTTTCATAAACTATCAAAGCTATTGCTTTGAAACATGCAACACTTGTTCACCATCAATACCTGAGCCTGTAAAGCAAGACCCATAACTCTGATTTGCATTTTGTAAGAATTATTGCCCCTTTTTGGACTTAGAAAGTAAAATGCCTGGGTTAAGTTTTGCGTTTAGGTCCACTTTTCTCCTAAACTATCAGAGTTATTGCTATGAAACTTTCAACACTTGTTCACCATCAACACATGACCATGTCAAGCAAGAACCATAACTCTGATCTGCATGTTGCATGAGTTATTGCCCCTTATTGGACTTATTCACCATCAATAGCTGACCATGTCAAGCATGACCCATAACTCTGATCAGCATTTTGCAAGAGTAATTGCCCCTTTTTTCACGATCAATACCTCACTTTTTTAAGCAAGACTCATAACACTGCCCTACTTTATGCAAGGGTAATGGGCCTTTTTTACAGTGACAATGATCAGATTAGCGTCTGCACCCGCAAGGCGGTGCTCTTGTTTAAATTAGAAATGCAATTTGGCACCATTCAAGTCATGCTCACATCATTTAGCCTGGTCCCCATAATTCACTGTTCCTATTCCCGGTGAATTTTGCACATTTAGATACATGTGTTAAATTTACCTGTTTTGACTTATTATGAATTTTACCAACATATTGCAGAAACAAGTATTTAACTAGAAATATGTCCACAGGACACGGATGCCCCCGCTAAAAGCTGTCATCAGACACCTAAGTATAAAGCTTTGCAAATGGAATAACTTGAAACAAGTTTGTAATTGCTTAAATGTGACATTGAACAGCGGACAAGAGCTGGGTCTGTACGTGTGACCTTTACATTTGAGTCAGGGTGTAAATGCGAATGTAACCAAGTAATTTTAAAATCCAGAACGAAATAACAAAAAAAACAAAGCAGACCAGAAGCGTATACTTGTGCCTTTTAACTTTTAATCTCTAAGTATGACCTTGACCTTTGCGTTAGTGACCTGGGTTTTGCGCATGTCACCTCGTCTTAATGATATGAACATTTGTGGCAAGTAATATTAATATAAAATAAGAAATGACATAGTTACAGAGCTGACATGAATCACATGCCTATTTAAGCCTTTTAACATTTGACCTCTAAGTGTGACCTTGACCTTTAAGCTAGAGACCTTGGTTTTGTGCATGACACATCGTCTTGATGTGGTGAACATTTGTACCCATTTTTGGTAGGCGTAAGCCTCTCTATACTACCATTGCCCATTTCTTAATGCAACCTGGACCGCCTTTAGGCTGCTATGTGAATCCGCATTCAAGTAGTTCCAGAAACTGTCAACATTCCCAATACTGCAACATGTGTTTCTTCAAATTTGTAAAATTATTTAATTCAAACAGCAACAATTATTTATTCTACGATCAACAATTATTGTGAAACTGTTCGTTGAATCGATATTTTTGCAGATAATCACTCAGCCGGGGAGATATCGAACTTGTTTCGTAATATGAAAATGACGTGTTCATCAAATATCCCAGCCGTATAGCTATTTTTAGAAACTTCAGACCAGGGTCACGTGATGGTTTTATCAATGAATCGTATATCGTTATGTTATGCAATCATATGGTGTGGCTATACTAGCCGCTTTCTAGAGATGTCTCACGCTGTGATGGAAATGATTACAAGACGGTACTGTAGAATCTGATAAATAGGCGCGTTGTATTATTTTAAAGCCACTTTTGATATACGCATTCAATACACGTATAACATATACATCAATATGCCCCTTTTTACAATTATTTAGATACCTAACATGCCTATATAGTCACATATGCCTATTTTGACATTCAAGACAAGATCGGCAGTAAGAAAAGTTTGAAAACGAACATTAAACGTGTAAAGTCGTTTAAGCTTTAGTAGCAGCAACCAGATCGCCTCCCATCAGCACTCTTAGTGCTTTGATTATTAAATGTCCTAAAAGCATGTGCTATAGACTGGGTGTGAAATGCCTTACAGCGGGTATGCTCATAAACCTGCTACCACAATTCATGAGCACACTTCTTTAATGTACAATTATTTGTACCTTGAGAATCCCATTGGCAAGATTTCAATTTGTAATGTTGGTTTTTATCCACAATCATGTTGGCCAGTATCCTAATAAATTTAACAATCAGTATCCAAAAAATACTATACATGTTTGAATTATTGTTTGTGAGCGTTAATTTATCTAAGATTTTAAAAAATTGAAACGTCCAAATCATAGTTTATACAACTGCCGATACTTCCAAAATGATATTCGTTACATAGAGTCCAATAAATGAGTTTTACAACGTTTTTAAGTACAAATCTCATTCTCAAATGCGAAATCCACACATTCTTTAAGACTTTACATAGTGACAAATATTACCTATATGCAAATTGTTTAGTGCAAATAGTACATTTTCTTCATATGTTGATTATGTAATATTGAAATAAACAATCTGGATAGTTTATATGGAAAATATTGCAAAAACAATGCACTTATCACGTTTTTTATGTCGGCCATTTTTCAATCATGTTGGGAATATCCAATCATGTTGTTTTATCAGGGTAACAAGGGTGATATAGAGTGATGCTCGGAGTTATGGATATTCCGCGTACCGTTCGTTGAGAGTAGCTAGATTGATTACGCATAGTGGAACTATGACCTCGATATAATTAGAAATACTGGGTCTGTACCACAGTATATATATGATTACGTAACAGTTTATGCCGACGAAAAAGGTACGCAAGGCAGTTATCAGAAGTGGTAATTGCTTTGTAAATACAAAGAAATACTGAGGTCTGTGAAGTTGGCGCTTAGGTCGTACATCGACAGTCAGATGTTTACTCATTTCTATTTGAAATGAATAAACAGCTCTTAGCTCGTTGGTCGCAGCTATTAGATCGTTAGTCGCAGCTCTTAGCTCGTAGGTCGCAGCTCTTAGCTCGTAGACGTGTACTCGTTGGTCGCAGGTCTTAGGTCGTTGGTCCCAGCTCTTAGCTCGTAGGTCGCAGCTCTTAGCTCGTAGGTCGCAGCTCTTAGCTCGTAGGTCGCAGCTCTTAGCTCGTAAATGTGTACTCGTTGGTCGCAGCCCTTAGGTCGTCAGTCGCAGCTCTTAGGTCGTTGGTCGCAGCTCCAAGATCGTTATTCGCAGCTCTTAGCTCGTAGGTCGCAGCTCTTAGCTCGTAGATGTGTACTCGTCGGTCGCAGGTCTTATGTCGTTGGTCCCAGCTCTTAGCTCGTAGGTCGCAGCTCTTAGCTCGTAGGTCGCAGCTCTTAGCTCGTAGGTCGCAGCTCTTAGCTCGTAAATGTGTACTCGTTGGTCGCAGCTCTTAGGTCGTCAGTCGCAGCTCTTAGGTCGTTGGTCGCAGCTCTTAGCTCGTAGGTCGCAGCTCTTAGATCGTTATTCGCAGCTCTAAGCTCGTAGGTCGCAGCTCTTAGCTCGTAGGTCGCAGCTCTTAGCTCGTAGGTCGCAGCTCTTAGCTCGTAAATGTGTACACGTTGGTCGCAGCTCTTAGGTCGTCAGTCGCAGCTCTTAGGTCGTTGGTCGCAGCTCTTAGCTCGTAGGTCGCAGCTCTTAGATCGTTATTCGCAGCTCTTAGCTCGTAGGTCGCAGCTCTTAGCTCGTAGATGTGTACTCGTTGGTCGCAGGTCTTAGGTCGTTGGTCCCAGCTCTTAGCTCGTAGGTCGCAGCTCTTAGCTCGTAGGTCGCAGCTCTTAGCTCGTAGATGTGTACTTGTTGGTCGCAGCAATTAGGTCGTTGGTCCCAGCTCTTAGCTCGTAGGTCGCAGCTCTTAGCTCGTAAATGTGTACTCGTTGGTCGCAGCTCTTAGGTCGTCAGTCGCAGCTCTTAGGTCGTTGGTCGCAGCTCTTAGCTCGTAGGTCGCAGCTCTTAGATCGTTATTCGCAGCTCTTAGCTCGTAGGTCGCAGCTTTTAGCTCGTAGATGTGTACTCGTTGGTCGCAGTTCTTAGGTCGTTGGTCCCAGCTCTTAGCTCGTAGGTCGCAGCTCTTAGCTCGTAGGTCGCAGCTCTAAGCTCGTAAATGTGTACTCGTTGGTCGAAGGTCTTAGGTCGTTGGTCCCAGCTCTTAGCTCGTTAGTCGCAGCTCTTAGCTCGAAGGTCGCAGCTCTTAGCTCGTAGGTCGCAGCTCTTAGCTCGTAGGTCGCAGCTCTTAGCTCGTAAATGTGTACTCGTTGGTCGCAGCTCTTAGGTCGTCAGTCGCAGCTCTTAGGTCGTTGGTCGCAGCTCTTAGATCGTTATTCGCAGCTCTTAGCTCGTAGGTCGGAGCTCTTAGCTCGAAGATGTGTACTCGTTGGTCGCAGGTCTTAGGTCGTTGGTCCCAGCTCTTAGCTCGTAGGTCGCAGCTCTTAGCTCGTAGGTCGCAGCTCTTAGCTCGTAAATGTATACTCGTTGGTCGCAGCTCTTAGCTCGTAGGTCGCAGCTCTTAGCTCGTAGGTCGCAGCTCTTAGCTCGTATGTCGCAGCTCTTAGCTCGTAAATGTGTACTCGTTGGTCGCAGCCCTTAGGTCGTCAGTCGCAGCTCTTAGGTCGTTGGTCGCAGCTCTTAGCTCGTAGGTCGCAGCTCTTAGATCGTTATTCGCAGCTCTTAGCTCGTAGGTCGCAGCTCTTAGCTCGTAGATGTGTACTCGTTGGTCGCAGGTCTTAGGTCGTTGGTCCCAGCTCTTAGCTCGTAGGTCGCAGCTCTTAGCTCGTAGGTCCCAGCTCTTAGCTCGTAGGTCGCAGCTCTTAGCTCGTAAATGTGTACTCGTTGGTCGCAGCTCTTAGGTCGTCAGTCGCAGCTCTTAGGTCGTTGGTCGCAGCTCTTAGCTCGTAGGTCGCAGCTCTTAGCTCGTAGGTCGCAGCTCTTAGCTCGTAAATGTGTACTCGTTGGTCGCAGCTCTTAGGTCGTCAGTCGCGGCTCTTAGCTCGTAGGTCGCAGCTCTTAGATCGCTATTCGCAGCTCTTAGCTCGTAGGTCGCAGCTCTTAGCTCGTAGATGTGTACTCGTTGGTCGCAGGTCTTAGGTCGTTGGTCCCAGCTCTTAGCTCGTAGGTCGCAGCTCTTAGCTCGTAGGTCGCAGCTCTAAGCTCGTAAATGTGTACTCGTTGGTCGAAGGTCTTAGGTCGTTGGTCCCAGCTCTTAGCGCGTTAGTCGCAGCTCTTAGCTCGTAGATGTGTACTCGTTGGACGCACGTCTTAGGTCGTTGGTCGCAGCTCTTAGGTCGTTGGTCGCAGCTCTTAGCTCGTTGGTCGCAGCTCTTAGATCGTTAGTCGCAGCTCTTAGCTCGTAGGTCGCAGCTCTTAGCTCGTTGATGTGTACTCGTTGGTCGCATGTCTTAGGTCGTTGGTCCCAGCTCTTAGCTCGTAGGTTGCAGCTCTTAGCTCGTAGGTCGCAGCTCTTAGGTCGTTAGTCGCATCTCTTAGCTCGTAGGTCGCAGCTCTTAGGTCGTTAGTCGTAGCTCTCAGCTCGTAAGTCGCAGCTCTTAGCTCGTAGGTCGCAGCTCTTAGGTCGTTTGTCGCAACTCTTAGGTCGTTGGTCGCAGCTCTTAGGTCGTTAGTCGCAGCTCTTAGCTCGTTGGTCCCAGCTATTAGCTTGTAGATGTGTACTCGTTGGTCGCAGCTCTTTTGTCGTTAGTCACAGCTCTTAGGTCTTAGGTCTCAGCTCTTAGGTCGTAGGTCCCAGCTCTTAGCTCGTAGATGTGTACACACAAATGTTATGCACAGTCTAGAAAGAAATATATATACGATATTCAGTACGCTACCACCAACAATATCGCGCATAACGACCATAATAAGCATAAAGAAATTTTTGAGAAGTGCATTGGGTGTCAATTGTTATATTCTAGGTGATCGTTGAGGTTATTTCATCGATACCGACATTGTAACGTCACCGACGTCATTTGTGTTGCCCCGGGTGCGTGGTAGTGACTGGTTTTGAGAAGCTATAATTCATGACAGACTTGTTACAGATACAACTCATTTGGTGTACTGATCGCAGAAAGATTCCGAATTATGATGGTGATTTCGTACTCCGACAAATGTGAATTCCAGAGTAAACGTCTACGTTATTTCTGAACATCCCTCGTACTATCAAGCCCTGTATATCGATGGAAATAGTATACATGGAGCCTCGTTCTTATGTACATGTATATTTAAAGATATCGTTTTTTATAAGAAATATAATACTACGTTTTGAAAAGAAAGTGACGTCAACAAACGGTGTCACAGGTTGCGTCCAAAGCAAGACAGCGGGATGCATTAACATGTTGTGTCGATATTTTTTATCAAAAATCGCCAAAACTTCGTCAACTTGTATAACAATGGCCTAACGACTTGACATCATGTCCGCGAACATCATATGCAAATAATTAGCGTTTGGTCGTGATTTTAGGAAACTGTCATCAGCTGTCACAAATAAGAACAATGCAAGCATAGGTATAGAAAAAACCCATTTAAGCCTTCACTTATACATGCAATGACACTATTGTTTTAAAGAATTTTTACCTAATATATATCCGCACAATAATGTACTAGTTATTCACTGAGAATTTTATTTCATTTATAAACACGTAAACTGGAATTGTCCAAACGTTATAATGACGTCATAATTGGCGGTATAACACAATATATTTTGAAAAAAAAGTATTATAAAGATTCAATTTCAAACGGTAAACGTTTATTGAAGTAGATTTTGAATATATACGCATTTACTTTGTGTTAAACAAATGGTATAAGTTTTAACTGTAGTGTCTGAAAAGTGTGTAT